>JALMGF010000088.1:0-1200000 GCA_023333645.1 Sceloporus occidentalis | reverse complement strand
TAATATACATGTTTGCACTATGCATTAAAATATCCATATCAATCTATAACACAGAACTGCCTAACAGGAGACTCAAACTCAAGCAATGTACACTATATAGGCTTCATTAATCATACCAAAGGAATTAAGGGTTTATATTCTCTTCGGGATCTATACTTCTTAAACAGAAAAATATGTTTCGTCTTATTCCGTTTATATAAAAGAAACAAAGCTGCAGCTTGTTTTATTTCACTGTGGTGTGTACATCAGTCTGTATAGAATATTACCTGTCCCTTTGCTAGTATCTCTTTTCTCTAGAAATAGGGCAATGTATAATCCGTTAATAGAATGTGTAGCTTCCATCTTGTGATCGTCAATGTTCTTATGGATTGCAGAAATGAAAAAGGCTTTTCAGCATTGGTATATCTTTATACCAAGATACTATGGGGGACTGGGGGTTTAAATTCTATGAACTGATAACGGAACATGCTTGGTGAATTATTTGAAACTTATATTAGGGTAAATATTTTTTTTCCTAATAAAGTTGTCCCTTTGAAAGGTTTGTTCGTGACTGGTTTACAGAGGAAGTCCCTGTTGCCAAATTGGATTTCACTACCGTGTTGCCCCGATTTGTCTCTCTGTACATTCTCTCATTTCTCAACCCTCGAGATCTTTGCTCTGCTGCACAAGTGAGTTGGCACTGGAAGTTCCTCTCTGAGCAGGTATGGTTTCTAGTACACAGCTTTTTATATTTATCGGTGTAATCTGCATTGGCCGGTTGTAAAGGAGTTCATCAGCGTTTGACTGAAGGTCTCATGTGGAGATCATATATGAGTATACCTGGAAACATTTCAGCAGATTACAGGTGATGTGGTCATCTAGATCTCCATTTTAAAGATCCAACAAAAAGGTAAATCTAACCCAGTAAGACAGAGCCCTAGTAAATTATTGAAAAGAAAAGAGCTTAAAATAAAATGCCAGATATCTGGTGTAATGACACAACTTAAACAGGTATAATACCTTGGTGCTGCAGAACCAACACACTGACCACAAGTGTGTAAAAGATAATACACAAAACAAAGAAATAAAGTGCTGCGCAAAATTTACAAACGACACCACAATATGTGCGGAAATTAAATTAAATAATACTTAAATTCATTAAAATGGATTCTTCAATAGGTTCCTCTGTTGGGAAGCCCATAGAGCCCCTTCTGGGGAATGGAGTTTCTTCTTTGTACCGGTGTACCAGAAAAGACCGGAGGAGAAAGAGTTAAAGTAGTATCTTACATATAAGAATACTTTAACGCTCCCGTGGAGAGGACCGGAATAATGCTGTGTTGTAGCAATAACAGCTTGGTTCTCACAGGATTCCTCTGTGTCCACTTCCTCAATGGGCGTATTCAGCACAACGCGTTTCATCAATCGGCTTCCTCAGGTGCAAAGTCTCTCCACCTCCAGTCTTCCCATTTATAGAGCCATTAACCTCTTCTCTACCGATCACTTGATTATTAGTAAATTATCACCTGCTAAACTACACTGTGTGTATTTGTCACCATTGTTTATGAGTAAGAGCTTACATATTGTAACATCAAAATAATTTGTGTGAATACAGTAAGAAATATGTTCTAAATAATAAAATTGCCAGTAATAAGAATTTTTTTTTATTTAGGACTGCCTTTGGATGCCGAAATGTAGCAAGTTTGGCTGGTTTCTGCCATATACCCCGCCTGAGAATGAATATGGAGCTTGGAAGAGGCACTACATAACATGCGCTTGCAGTCTAGATTATTTAACACCCAGGGAGGCTACAGAAACATATGGTACCCTCAACGAACCTATGGAAGGAAATGAAGAACACAAGGAAAAACTCAGGGAGAAATGGCTGCGCAAAATGCTCCGGGAGAGGCTAGCACTTCATAAACGTTAGTAATGTTAGTAAGTTTGTACAAAATGCATTCTTACATAATTCAATGATGATACACTTATGGGGACTAGACTGTTCCTTTAAATAATAGTAACTAATATATATATATATATAAATATAAAGTTATATCTTGTCTCATTGAAGTTGGCTTAATATTGATATCAGGGAACTGAATAATCCGATATGTAAGAAACAGTAAATATGTCATATCATCTATTCTTCTCACTGTGAGTCTTTATGTTTTCCAAATGTTCATTTCATTTTCAGAAGAATTATTTAAAAGCAGACCTCCTTGGATGAGCGGTGCATGGAGGTCAGCACTCTTAAACTCTAAATTAAAATTAAACCAGTCTAATAGCCTGTCTGACCAGGCTGCTCTACAAGCTGCTCTGTGGTTGATAAAGGTAAGGGTTACCCATTAACCATTATACTTTCTTATTGTCCTCTCAAACATTTTTTTAAGTGTAGAAATCAAGCCTTTCATTGACTCATATGTGGTGACAGTATGGGCTATGATTTACCAAGGTAACAAGTGTAACTTGTATGTAAAGTGTATGCTGCACGCTAATTTATTGTTAGATCAGCTAGTCAGCATGCAGGAACAATGTATTTTCCCTTTAACAGAGATCGGGGATCAGTGATTGTGACATTGCATGTGCCCTTCCCACTCGAAAAGCCCCAAGTTTCTATACAACATGTATATTACATGTATGTACATTTAATTTTTTTTATATTTTAGTAAAAAAGGGGCTGATGAGCTTTTGTGGGCTGCAGCTCTCATCACCCCGAACCAGAATGATGATTGATGAGAATTGTAGCCCTCAAAATTAGGTGCACCAGAGGGTCAAAGTAATAATGCTATTTGAGCTATTCTTATCTGTGCCCAGCCTTTAATAGTTTGTGGACTATCATCTGTTTAGGCTTTGTGTGCATTCTACACGTATGTTCAACCAGGGATAAGCTTAGGGTTATTGGTTCCTGGGTGTAGCATTTCTTCATCACCCCACGAAACTAAAACAGACACTAAAATGCAAACTTGCTTTGATTTTCTTATTTGTATTTTTTTTTATTATTTTTTTTTTTTTTACACTTTTTGTTATCACTGCATGAAGATTAAGAATAACCAGTCAACTTGAAGAAGTACCCATTGAAAGGAACAATATGTTTAGTTCTAGCAACTTTAAGAGGAAAATTAATTAAAATTCTTATTTTTAACATAATGATATAATATGCTGCTTAAAGGCTTGTACGACTGTGTCGTGTTTTCAGGATCAAGTTGATATTGCAGACAAGACTCTCTCAGGTCAGCTGATGGATGAAAATAACCAGTTGCTAAGTTGCAGACTCAACCAGGAGAAAAGGACGGTAGCAAATTCAGTAAAGTCATTTCCAAAAAGGTAGACACAATTTTTCATTAATCCTGACAAAAGAAACTTTTCATTTTTTTTTTCTTGTTTCTAGAACAGCTGTGTTCAAGGTTCTTTATGTTGCGATTTGTTTAGTTCTTGTGATATTTATCTTTGTTATAGGCAGACTGTTGCTGGATCCCATTCTTTACTCACCAGACAGTGCCACAGTCTGCATCACAAATTTGCACAAACAGGCTGCTCCAGTAAGCCTTACTTGTTGCTGATATCATCTAACATACCAGCATACGAGGTAGTCTTCGCTTAAGATGTATTTATTTTATAACTACGTCTGAACGCTACGTAATGTTAACTCATTTATTGTAGGTTGTTCTAGACAGCGTTAAAACTGGGGTTATTCCTGTTGTCTATGACTTTTGTGGGATGACTCCAGAAAGTCTTCTCTTCTACGTGGAGAAAGCTCTCAAAGGACTCATGGCACAGAGCATTGGACTAGTCACACCTGGGGACTCCCAACAGATACATTTACTTGAGAGTAAGCATAAGATTGGATAACTTTTTTTTTTTTTTTACAAATTAATTAGGCTTAATAAAGTAGCTGCTAAGCAAGGAGATTATTCCACAATATTATAGAATTAAAAGCATTTCTTTAACACAGTATTCAGAAATGCTTTTAATTCTATAAAATACTGTAAAAGAATGTCAAACAAATATATAGTTTTAAAAGATATTTGTATTATTATGTGCTCCCACCTGTCTGGCATCATTAGACACTCTCGGTGTTCTGCACATTGATCAACATGTACTCACCTGCTTCTTTCTTATTGGTTGCTACTTATGAGCTTTAAAGCTTTACGTTTAAATAGAACTAGTGCATATTTCTGTAGAACATTATTTCCAGCAATATTGTTAATTGGTTGTATCTTTCTAGATTGCCAAATAAATTCTCAAAACATTCTTAAACCTGGGATTAGAGAATTTTGGGAAAAACTGGGAAGTTGTGTGGAATCAGAGAAAAATGGTGGTCACATAGACGTGTTTGTTCCTCTGGCAGCATCAGGTAAGAAATGTCTTTATGAAGAAAACATAAATCAAATAGTACGTTAGGGGGCAGATACTAAAATTAAGTAAAAAAAAAAAAAGAAACACATAGAATTAACAATCTAGCAATAATATATAAAAGCATTTTACTACCTGGTTTGTCAAAAGTAGAATGTAACACTTAAGGGATTATTTTAAAAATATTACCTTGTGTATACACGAAATGTTAGTCTAGTCCAATTTAGTCTGCTTGTTGACATTGTATCAGTCTATCTGTGCCCGATACCTTATTCAATTAGCTTAACCTGGTGGCTTTACTTCTCTAGCAAACCTTCCTTCATTGTTCAGCTGGAAAGTTAGTCAGGCCTTAACTATAACAGTGTTTCTCCAATGCACCCTGTTGCCTGTTAAGTCAGAACCTCTAACCAACTGTGTTCACTGCATAGGACTCTTATCAATGTCATGGTGCTGGATAACATATGTCTATATATATATATCATGGATGTCTTTAGTGTTGATGGATGGCCTTCTGATAAAGTGTGTCAGGGGTATGATCCAAGCATTTTCCATTATTGGCGCCCACAGATAATTAGGTGCAGTGCAAAAGGGATCCCTTTGCTCTTTGCCAGAATATGAGAGAGCAATCTACCAACTATCATAGACTCTTATATCAAAGGGTAAACCAGACGCCGTACTGTGAAAATTCCACAAGGATAAAACATCACTAGGGTTGGGGCATTGAAAAAATTTAATTTTCATTTTTACTGTAGAGTCTGGAATGGAAATCCTTGATTGTCTTGCTCAACTCACTGGTGTAATGTTCTGTTCTCCTACTGGGCTCATCACAGGATCCTATCAGCACAGTAAGTCTGTAAGAACATTTGAACATGTGTGGAAGTTCAGGGTCCATTCAATTTAGAGTTGTAATTTATATTTATACTGAAATCCCAGTGTAACATGAGACAAATTGGGGGGAAAAAAGGTTTTACAAAACAGTCTCTCATTTCTGATTTATTTCCTTCCACTGCACACGCATAGCCAAACAGTTCCCAGACTACCCATTTGTATGATGTCATGAAAGTTCATATGTATAAAGGATTAATGTTACCTTTAATCTTATTTAATTCAATCAGTTAAAATCTAATTCATTAAGTGATATTCAAAATAATTTTTTGGCCTTAAGAAAATTATTAAGCATACCCCACTTTTATGTAAGGTAAGGCTTGCAAAGTAAACATTTGATTAAAACATCTGAGTTATTGCAGATCAGTTACACAAGTATGGGAACCAGATCCTCAATGTTTGAAGCGGAAACCATCGCGTGCCATCACACACTTATTATGAACTAAATAGTAGTGTAGATTTACTTATATTTGTGTTTATGTCAGAGGTGACTTATATTATAGTTCCCCTGGAAAGCATGAATGATACAAATGGCCTATTAGTTTTGAACTGCCCTTGGCCTGCTTTTTTTCCCTCCAATATATGTCATTAGTAAATGACACGTTTCCTCCCTAAATGAACCTGCCAGTAACATAAGAAACGGGTCTTGTCAATGCATCTAAAACCTTTGGATGTCTGCATTTGTTATTATTAGTCCTCAGCGAATGGCTGTCAGGATCAAGAAGAAACGTGTCTCCTCCATCTTTATATTTCAATGAGGTAAAACTGCAAGGCTGGTGTAGACTTGCAAGTATTATGGAAGAAGCACTTCAGATGGTCAGGAAGCAGTTGAAACTGTACATTGGAGAGGCACAGAGGAAGGTGTCTGGAAGGATAATAGGTAAAAATGGATTAATTTATTATTTGTCATTGCTCATAGTAACTGACACAGTTAGTGTATATATTTTTACCTTTTCAACATTAATAATTGTTAGCATGAAGCTATTTATAGTGCAGTCACTATAAATCACGGTTAACAAAGCCATAAATATATTTGAAATGGTTCGTCAACGAATGAGTGCTAAGTGTTATCTTTTAACAGGGCGGTTCGTGTTTGACACTATGACCATGGCAAGGTTTCAAAACAATCAAAAACTGTCTGAGGCTTTAACTGATGGTTTGGTGGAACTGTCCAAAGGAACATTTGTAAGCATTTTATTTATTTATTTTTAAACATAAAACTTCTCATTAAACTATACATTTATAAAAATGCGTTCTCACCCCCTATCACATAATGAACAAATAGTTACCAGAGTAACATGTTAGTACTGGTCTGTGATCATCTGTAAAGCAAACCATCCACTATTTTGCAGGATAATCCATTGGAATTTATGTCTGTATTCCTTTTGAAGAGATGTTCTAAAAATGAAGAGTTTGGAAGTCAGGCAAGGTTGACAAATGGAAATGTTGAGGGTACATTAACATTGTTGAAGGTAAGGCAAGACATAGGTATTTTGTGACTGTATATGAAAGGTGTGTGTGTCCGTCACACAAATCACCCCCTGCCATATATAACCCTCTCAGCCACACACATGTCAGTCTACAACTGATCTGCAGCTTCCTCTTTTTAGAAAAAGCCAACACATTAAACATGTGGCTTTCCTCTTCAACAGAAGTTTTGCTCATAATGTTAAATGTGCAAGACTTCCTCTGGGAAAAGGTAAGATGATTGTAGTTAACGGTTCGGAGTTAAATTTCAGTGGAAGGAATGGCGAGCCAATGGATGGACTCAATGTTGGAGGCAACAAATGAGAAATGATGAGATAAATAAATTTGTCTGGCCGAGGTGTTCTGAATGAAATGGATAGGTAGGGCGTTACAGTAATACAGATCTGATATCACAAGGGAATTCATATTTTAGTATCTAGTGTTTTAGTAGTGTCTTGTATGAGGAAAGGAGACATTTGTGATATTTTGGAGGCATTGACAATGGTGATTTACAAGTTATGAGGGATTAAGGAGAGATCAGAGATGTAATGTCAACGCAGCGATGTTGGACTGCTGGATACGCTTTGGAATTCTCAGCTGTGATGGAGATATCAAGAACAAGGGAAGAACAGAAATGGGATTAACCGGAAACTGAGTCTTGGAGATGTTAAGCTTCAGGAAGTGGGATGCTATCCAGGATGTGATATCAGAGACACAGTGAGTCGGGTTAGAAGAGAAGCTGAGTTGTGAGGAGAGGAAGGGTAAATGTGAATGTTGTTAAATTAAAAGTAGTGCTGGAATCCAAAGGAGGATATGCAAATTAAGAGGTCCAAGATGATAAGCAAGGAGAAAAGTGACCTTTTTTCTGAGGAGATGGTTGTTTTGGTGAGAACTCTCTTTGTAAAATGTTGTTAATGTAAACCAGATTGGAAAGGCTTAGTGGAAAAAAAGTAGCTTAGTAGGCAGTTGAGATTGTAGGTTGTACATTTTTTTCTCATGTATGTTCATTACTCTGAATTGGATGTCCTCTTTAATATGATTTCTGAATTTCTTTTATTGGGCAGGAAGAAAATACAAGCTCGGGCGAGACCACATTTGACCAGGATAGTCTCCCTCCATGTAAAAATGAATTGATGTTTCCACATCCCACCCGACTGGTAAGAAAGTGGTACTGCTGCATTGTAGGATTAGAAGTAAATAAAGCTCAGCAGTCATAAAAAACACAACACAGCAAATTGCTTACTTGTATTGATTGTGAAAAGCCAGTCCTTTATGATTTGCAGGATTTTGTGCCACCGCACATGCCATTTTATCTTCTTTGTTATAAATGTAGGAAAATAAACTACTGGCTGATATAGGAGACAGACGCACGCGGTTTGCTGGGGAACTCCTCCGAAGTGAGAGGGAGTATGTACAGATTCTAGAGGTCATCAGGGATGTGTACGTTGTCCCTCTGAAAGCTGCTCTTTATTCGAATCGTGCTATCCTGAGCATCTCGAACGTTCAAATCATCTTTTCGGATGTTCTCAATATTTTAAAAATCAACAAGTATGTACTTTTCTTTGTAGTGAGTACCATACCATAGTTTCATTTTATTTTGTTACTATGACTTTAAAATGTATTTTAAAACTATTAAGTCATTTTTTCTTTTAACAGCTGTGAATTACTTTTTTCTGTCTGTTATTTAGCATACTGCTTTGTGGTCAATACAATGTCTTTAAAGGAAATTACCTTATCAGTATTGCCGAAAATCAGCTCAGTGTGGTGCTTTAATTGGAAATGTCATCCAACTTTCACATAACCATGGTCATGGTGTCTTCCACATCTGCAGAGAACGTAACTGCATTGAAACAGTACCAAGTAAAACCCACTTTTCTTTAGTGACTTTTACTTTTACTGTATGCAACACGTTATAGAACTTTCTATGTAAGCTCCTAGTGATCCCTGGTGTTACTCCATGTCTGTGTCACCAAATTCAAAACAAATGCTTTCTCCGGCGTCTCTTTAGTGACAACATGTACCATCTTTCAAGGAACAGCTTTCTGATGGAGGCTTTTGTTCTCTGATGCTATTTGCATAGTAATAGTAAACTATTTAAACCTATCTTGGCCTTTACTTTTATTACATTAAAATATTTGGCAACTGTATACTTTAGATGAATTAATGCGGATAGAGCTTGAGAAAATACATGTGTCAGCATTCTACAAGGCATGTTTGCAATTATTTATACAACTTTTAAACTTACCTATGATTGTATTATTACGTATGTATAGTACAAAACATGATATTCTGTTTTTGTTGTAAAATAGTGGCTATGGGCCTTAGAAAATGTTCAACTTGCTTTCATGCAGTAGTGCTGAAAACTGTGGCCAGATAAGAAATGCTACAGTAATTTGTTTACATAAATATGTAAAATATTGCAATTTTTTTCCCACCAGACATTTTTTGCATGAGCTGAATGAAAGATTTAATGAATGGGGACCAGCACAATGTTTAGGAGATGTTTTCATGAAGTTTGGATCTCAATTGAAGTCATACACCAATTTTTTCAACAACTATTCAGTCATTCTTAAAACCATTGATAAGGTATCCATTACTGGCGGTATAATCTTTCAGTGGCATAGCACAGAGACTGATCTTTCTGTGACATGGAAGTTTACAATGTTTGGGTTTGGCAGAGTATGGGGCATGTGTAATATGTACTTAAATGTGTCATTTGTGTGCATTAGGTTGAGACTGATGAGAGGTCATCAGTGTGTTTGTGCTAGCGCGTTTGAGTTATTTTGGCAAATCATGGTTAGTATGAATCCGTGTCTTAAGAGTTTTTGGACTATGATGATGATGATGGTTGTGGGTTATTTAGTAAGGTGCTAGGATCCTACAACTCTGTATAGCACAGTAATGGCACTCTGACATTTCCAAAGAATCAAGGCCAAGAAACCAAGATAATCTTAACTTTACCTCCAAAGTGAGAAATTGCTTTACTGTGTTACGAATGTCTTTGAGATAAACATATAAGAGGCAGACAGAAAGATGGATAGATAGAAACACTTTTCTTTATTTCTCGCTTGTAGAGTAGAGAAGCAAATCCAATATTCCGAGCCTTCTTAAAAAGACACGAAAACACTGTTCCCACTAAAATGATGAGGTGAGTCAACGTGCTAAAGTATTGTCTGTTTCTTTTCATAGCTATTTTTTTGATGCACTGTAGTCCCCTGACCCCATAGATATAATTGACTTGGGTAATATAAACTTTGTTGTTGGTCACTGGGCAAACTCATATGAGTGTGTAAGCGTGGGACTGTTGTTAAACACCGTCCCATAGAAGCACCACTATTTAATGCTTCTATCTCTGTATGGAGGCAAGAAGCCAGTGCAAGTGTGGCATTTGTGAATGCAGTTTCCTACCAGTTATGCAAGCTATATAACTTTATAGCACTGACACTCAAAAACAAAAAAAGAGCCCATAAAGTGTAAATCCCATCTAAGAAACAGCAGATCTCTTAGATACCATGGCCCTCAACACCACGATGCATTTATAATATGATAAAATCCTCCAAGAAGTCTAGGAAACAAAACAGAGCCCTAATGAGTGAGGGAGATATTTTCCATTCAGGGGTTTCAGTCTGAATGAAGTAATGTCTCAGATTATATTGAGCCTTGGCTGTTTAATAAAAAATAATACCCTATTTTACTTTGATGCTTAGAGCTATTATAAATTGTTAAAAAAACATTTGTTTTTGTACCTCTAATAGACAAGAGCACCTTGATGACATTGATAGCAGTTGCATTTTTACCCTGTCCTTTACTAATATCTTACTGTTGTTTTTCATTTGATTGCCCAATCACAGGATTCATTCTTTTAATAAGCCTCTCATAGGAATTTCCCCGTTTCCTTATTTTTACTCTCATTTAGTCTGCAAGAGTTGCTGCTATTCCCTTCCAGTCGCTTTGAAGACTATGTAAATCTTTTATATGCATTTCGTCTTCATACTGCCTCAGAGCATCCAGATCGTAAAGACCTAACTACAGCCATAGGACAGATGAAAAAGTACCAGGACTATATCGGGCAGGTTGGTTTAGTTTCATAACAACTTTCCCCTGAGTACAAATGAATTAATTGGAAAAACCTCATTTGAGTCTAAGGCACCAGTGATTCTTAAATTCCAGCATGTCTCCTTCCTTGTTGATGGTGTGTTATGAGACCAGAGTGGTAAATTTATGTTTGGCCAACGTTTATCTCCCTAACAAGGGTCAGCACATAGCCCATGAGTTCATCTTCCTTCCATCTTGTAAATACCGATGCTCTCACCACTTACTCTTTATCACTCCAGTTAAGATCCAGTTCAGATGTATGATGAGACACAGGTCATCCTTCTGAGGCAGCTACTGCCTAGAGCAGGGGCGTCTAACCTGCGGCCCTCCAGCATTATGGGAGATGTAGTCCTCCAGCAGCTGGATGGCTGCAGGTTGGACGACCCTGGCCTAGAGGAAATCTGAGTGGCTTGGATGCTTTAAATATCTTCAATACCTGTAGCTTTTGTTTAGGGCAGACAGGAATTGAATCAGGATCTTACAACTTTTGAACACCTCTTTCAACAGGACTCTTACTCTTGGCTGATTCTTATGCCATCCTGTTCTTTCATGTGAAATGGAACAAAAAAACAAGTTGGGATGGTCTTTCACACCACAGCAGTGGACAATATGTACTTTTTAGCACACCCTTACATCTATGTTTTAGGATAATGCATCACTTGAGGAGGACAATTCTCTTGGTAGACTCCAGTTGCTGGAGATGTAGTGCACAATTGTGATCATACCTCTATATATGGAAGGAATGTCCCCAAATTAACCCTTATGGAGGAAGATCCACCAATCTATGCACAAGATGACAGAAATGTGATGCTTCTCCATAATACCATCTTGTCATCAACTTAAAATGTACCCTGACAAGACATGTACTCATTCCAGCCAAATGACTAATTCCCATCTACTGGAATAAAAACAATGAATGCTCCTGCTATATGTAATGGGTTAATAAAGTTGAAGAGGATAGGGAAATGGGGGAATTGATCCATTTAGTTTCTGATTGAATATAAACTTCCATTGTGATGTAGCTTGATTGGGTGGAGTTCACGTTGAGCTTTAGTCCATGAATAGTTTTCTTTTGTTTCTTTGTCCTAAACCAATCCCACATGTGAGTTTCCCCCCTTTTTTTAAAAAAAAATTCTCGTGTTCTTTTGAGATAGTTGCTGATTGGAGTCACACTAGTTTTCAGTGAGGATGCTCTTTCAAATGCAGCATTTTTTCTTATTTTTAATGATTTTCCCTATAAACACATATTGTTGGATCCTGTTTTGTTTTTGTTTGCTATATATTCTTCCTGTATGTACTCTTCTATTGAAAAGAATGAATACAATTGATTTACCAAAACCCTCCAGAAACCCCCTTTTGACTACAATGTAATAGGTTGCTCTTGTAAATAAGGGTTTCTTACCAGCCAGTTTTAACAAATTTGAGTTCCATTTTTCTTGAAATATATTATATCTAAAACATACATTTGTAACATTTTGAAATATATTCTGTGTACACACTCTCCAGTGTATATGCAGTGACATCTAATATGTTATATTTTTACTTTTTTATTTCCTACAGTTGAAAACCAGTTTTGAAAAAGAATCTGAAATGCCACCTATTCAGAAATCCATCATGGGCTGTCCAGTATGTAAAGAGATGTTGGAAAACATAATTTTCCCTAATCTGTCAATAAAATGAAATAAAAACAAAGTAACACTAAACAACCTAGTTCTGCATATTTTTAAGCTTATTTATTGAATAATTTCAAATGTCCCCTTACTAGGCTCTTCTTTTAGTGTATATTTGATTTTTTATTTTTTTTTATCTACTACATTTTCTGTTTCTTCCAGAATTTAATAGAAGCCAATAGGCATCTTATCCGTGTCCAGGATGTTGCTTTGCTAAACTGCTCCAATGAGGATGTAATGCCTTCCCTCAGGTATGTTAATCCAGATATGCGTAATGTTCTGTGAGATAAAAATTATCACAATGCATGTGAGATGTAGGTCACAGATTACAAAACACACAGCGACAAATTACCAGTAAGCATTATTACAATGCCGGCCAAGTGTTACATTATAACCCTCCAAGTAGGTTGGATTTTAACCCCTTAATGACAAAGCCTGTACATGTACGGGCTCAAAATGCATTGTTTTCAATGGGTTTAGGGACCGCCCATTGTCCTTAAGGGGTTAAACATCTGCTCCCTCATGTACACGTATACTATACAAATTGTTTGCACTATATGAATAAAAGATAAATATAATATAATACATCTTTCCACATTTCCCAATATGATTTTTCCACATTTTATTGATGCCTTGGATATCGAAATGGCTTAACAGAAGTTCTACAACTACATTGCCCTTTTCTTTATTTTCTATGTACATCCAGTATATGTCCAATGTACCACGCTAATAATGGAGAAAACTGTGTTGAAGTGCTTATTTTTTTTTGTCTTTTCAAGGATCTATGAACAAATCAGCGACCTCAGTTTTTTCCTCTTCAACGATGCCCTCTTGATAACAAGTCTTCACGTCTCTTTTGCCCCGTTTAAACGTGCCGCAAAGACATCTTACCAGTTCATGGCATCCGTTTCCCTACCACGTCTCATTGTGGAAGACATACCTGACACAAAATGTAAGTTTCATGCAACAAAAAATCCTTTTATAGCAATTACACAAACTTGTCATTTTAAAGTTGACATATGGTAAGTGTTAAATAGAGAGAAAAAAAACATAACATAATTCTTTTAATAGGTGTTATCATTTTAACAGTGTTACTGGTAAGACAAACAGTAACTTGAACAACTTAAGATATTTTATAGGTATAACTGGAAACTCCATTGGATTAGCCTAGAGTAGCTTTTGTTCAGCAACTCTAATAATGGAGCCGGGAGGCTCTCACTTATGCTTATTGATCATAATATTTCCTATTGGGTATTGTGTTCTTATAAACTAAGAACACATCGAGTTCATATCTTGTTATACCATTAAGTGAATTGTGTCCCTCTAAAATTGTACATTTACAGATATCTGACTAGCTGCCCAATGCTTAATTATCTTCTTGGGACCCTACAATTAATTTTTTAACTAAATGTTTGTTTCTAATTACAATTTTCTTTAAAAAAACCCCAAAAAACCTACAGTTAAAGTGTCGTATATCATATTTCTGGAATTATGGGGAATAACACAATCTATCTCAAATACCGTATTTGCTCGATTATAAGACGACCCTGATTATAAGACGACCCCCAAAATCTGAATATTAACTTATGAAAAAAAGAAAAAGCCTGAATATAAGCCGACCCTATAGGAAAAAAGTTTTACCAGTAAATGTTAATTCATGTAAACTATGTGAACAATTGTTTGTTAATAAAAGCTATGATTGAGAAAAATGATTGTGTTTATTTCCTTTTTCTTTCAACCTGCACATCTTATGCAGGTTTCTTATGCACATCTGCCCCCAGGCTTGCCACTCTGCCCCAGAAATGCCTTATACCCCATATATGCCACTGTGCCCCATGATATGCCTTTTAACCCTCTAAATGCCACTGTGCCCCTCCCTCCTCCAAACTTACCGGGGCTTCTGAGTTGGGGGGGGCGCATAACACAGGAGGATCCAGGTCCCCTGCATCTGAGCCCCCAGTGCTTAGTCCGGGCAGCATGTAGAGCTCCACGCGAATCGCCTAGAGCTCTACACGCTGCCCAGACTAAGCACCGGGGACGCAGAAGCACCGGTAAGTTGGAGGGTGGGGGGCATAACACAGGAGGATCCAGGTCCCCTGCATCCTCCTGTGTTATCCCCCCCCCCCTCCCTCCAACTTACCGGTGCTTCTGAGTCCCCAGTGCTTAGTCTGGGAAGCGTGTAGAGCTCTACACGCAGCCCGGACTAAGCACCGGGGACTCAGAAGCACCGGTAAGTTGGGGGGAGGCATAACACAGGAGGATCCAGGTCCCCTGCATCTGGGTCCCCAGTGCTTAGTCCGGGAAGCGTGTAGAGCTCTACGCGATTGTATCGTGTAGAGCTCTACACGCAGCCCGGACTAAGCACCGGGGACTCAGAAGCAGGGGACCTGGATCCTCCTGTGTTGGGGGGGGGGCATAACACAGGAGGATCCAGGTCCCCTGCATCGCTGCGGGGGATCTGGATCTTAGTCTCATAATCAGACCTCAAATAGGTCTGATTATAAGACGACCCTGATTATAAGACGAGGGGTATTTTTCAGAGCATTTGCTCTTGAAAAAAACCTCGTCTTATAATCGAGCAAATACGGTATTACATGGTGAGATGCAGATAGTTAATTTCCCCCAGAGGTCTTGAATACTTTGAAAGTTGAGCGTTAACCTCCCATTTACCACCATGGTAGCTAAACCAGCAACCCTTTGATGTGAAACATGCTCTTCTATACCTATGCTCCAGCATCAATATCCTACATGATATCCTATCATCATATACTACACCTCAGTAATTAGGTTTTCTCCCTAAAATTTTCTTTTCAACAGATGTGAAGAATGCTTTTGTTCTGCAAGGCCCAAAGCGCCAATGGATCTGTTCTACAGTCAGTGAAGAGGAGAAATTCACCTGGCTTTCTATATGTCAGAGTGCCATAAGGGCCAGTATTGAAAAGAAATAATCAAAATATTCTAATGGGCTTTATAGTATGGGCTTATTGCTTTACAGTGCTTCATATTCAGCCTGCTTACCAAATTTCATATATTACTGAATTACAAGTAGTACTAGTTTGCATAATATTTTAACATTAATTATGTGATTTAATTGAACTGATGTAAAGTCAATTTCCCCTAATAACTTTCTTGGTCTCCATTAACCACAAAACCTTTTCAAAGCTTATTACGTAGCTTATTATTACTTCAGGCATGTGTCAGATGGAAATGTGAGTGGCAGCTTCTTTCTTGTCACTTCTTGTTACATTGGGATGCCCTTCATGTACACCGTATAAGCAAAAGTATGTGGACATGACCATCACACCTATATGTGCTTGTTGTGCATTCCATTCAAAAACAATGGGCATTGATACAGTGTTGCCTCCCCCACTTGCAGTTATAACAGCCTCTACTCTTCTACGGAGACTTTCCACAAGCTGGTGTCACAAAGTTGGAGCCATACAATTGTGTAAAAAGTCTTTGTATGTTGTAGAATCAACATTTCCCTTCAATGGAACTACGGGAAATAGCTGAAACCATTATCCCTTTTTTACAGCAGGCACTGCACATTCGGGTACGTAGCGTTCTCCTGGCATCTGCCAAACCCAGATTCAGCCATCAGGCTTCCAGCTAGTGAAGTGCGAATCCGGAGAACATGTTTCCACTGCTCCAGAGTACAGTGGCAATCAGGGGCGGGCTGGGCCGGGGGGCAGGGGGGCAATTGCCCCCCAGGCCGCCCTAAATCCGGGCCGGTGGGCCGGACGGACGACCGGCAGACTAGCATTCAATGCGGCTGCGGCCGCAAAGTTGAAAACTAAGCGGCCGCGAGCAGGATTGAATGCGGCCGTCATGCGTACCTGGCGGGGGGGGGGGGGGGGGGGGGAGGTGGGCGGTCCGCCCCGGCTGCCGCTCATCTGAGGGGTGCCACCATGCCGGCACGCCTCCAGAAATGATGCGCGCGGCAACTGTGGCTGTGCGCCGGGACTTGATGTCAAATCCCGGCGCACAACACTGAAGCCACGCCCACCGTCTGCCGCACTCAGTACACCGGAAGGACAGGAAAAAGAAGAAGTAGAAGAAGAAGAAGAGGAGGAGGAGGAAAAGTGAGAGTGAAAGAAGAAAAGGTAGGATTAGTAAGTGGATTAGTAAGTGTGTGAGAGTGATGGGTGTTATGCTGAATGTAAGTGTGTGAGAGTGATGGGTGTTATGCTGAATGTTTGTGAATGAGGGTTCCAGATAGCATGGATGTGTACGTGTTGGGGGATAGCTTGGCATAGGGAGTCCGTAATCACATTCCTTTCATGCCCAGATTCCAGCATGTAGTAGCTGCCTAGGCATGATAGGAGTGTGATTGCTGTTATAAATTATTTTTTGGTCCAACTTCGGTGTGTTAACACTTTTATTGGACAGAATAATTCAATGACAGTATTAATATATATATATATATATATATATATATATATATATAATTGCAAACAGCAATCACACTCCTATCATACTAAGTCAGCCAGCACATGCTAGAACCTGGGCATGATAGGATTGTGATTGTTGTTATATATATGTGTATATGTATATATTGTGGTAAAGTGTATGGGAGAGTGGTTGATGGGATATATGTCTCACCTGGTTACCTCAGCCAGGCCTGGTAGCAAACCCAGGTGCTCTCAGGTGAGGCTTCCTAAGCTCGTTACTGGGGAGGAGGCCTTAAAAGAAAGGGCTGTTAGGTTTTCAGAGAGAGGGAGACACTGAATGAAGGAGCAGCTACAGCCAGCGCTGCAGCCCACCAGGTATGAAGCTTTACCCCATACAAAACTGGTTACTTTGCTTTGCGTCAGACCTTAGGCTGCTAGAGAGGTATCCTGCTGTTTAGTTAGATCCGGACAGGCTTATAGTTTGTTTTGTTTACAAGGTGCTCTGTGATTACAACATCTAAATAAACACGCTTTTACGTTGGAAACCTGTGTGAAACTGTCATTGCCGCCCCATGCGTGAGCTGTCCCCTACAATATATATATATATATATATATATATATATGTTAATATTGTTGTTGATTTTTTTGTCTAATTTTGGTGTTACTTTTAATAAAGTATTTTAAAGTTTTTTTTGTTTTTTTTTTTCAGTTTTGGCCAAGTGAATGCTGAATTTTTAGTTTCAGTCCAGAATTTTCATTTCGGTGCATCCCTACTATATACTATGCCAGTCACTAAAGTGGTAAGCCTACACCACATCAATGTTTGGCTTAGTATATAGTGATAGGGGTTGTCAGTGTCTGGCTCAATGTATAGGCACACATTGACGGTGGTACTGCATAATCCCTAAGCATATAATGATAACAAATATGCTGTACCCCTGTCAATGTTTGCCTAACCATAGAAACTATGCAGTTTTAAAGTGTGTGTGTGTGTGTGTGTGGGGGGGTGCCACATACAGGGTCTGCCACAGGTGCCAAATACTCTAGGTATGCCCCTGCATCATGCGGCAGTCAGACCCAACGGCCATGCCTCAGCTCCTCTTCCCACGTCTTAAAAGGGGTGTGATGAAGAGCTGAGGCATGCGGTGCGTGCACGCCGGCCACTTTAATTTCATTAGGCGCTGGTGATGTGACTGCCGCTTTCAATGTCGCTCGCAGCCGCTTTGATGGTGCAATGGGCCAGTTGACTAGACTTGCCCCCCAGGCCTTAGGCTGTCAGCCCTCCCCTGGTGGCAATATGCTTTACACTCCAGCCAATGCTTGGCATAGCGCATAGTTATCTTCAGCTTGCGTACATTTCCCATTTCATGAAGCAGATGACACACAGCGCTTGTGCTGATGTTGCTTCCCGAGGCAGTTTGGAACAGTGAGTGATGCTACAGAGGATAGGTGAATCTTACTCGCTACATGTTTCAACACTTTACAGCCCTACTCTGAGTGTGTGGTTTACTGCTTTGTGGCGTAGCTGTTACTCCTAGACATTTCTACTTCACAATAGCAGCACTTAAAGTGGACCGAGGCAGATCTAGCAGGACAGAACTTTCACAAACTTACTTCTGGCAAAGGTGGCATCCTAGGAGTGCCATGCTTAAAGTCACTGAGCTCTTTAGCATGATCCGTTCTACTCCCATGTGTATGTCTATGGAGATGGCTTCCCTAATGTCCTTGATTTTATTGCAATGGGGGGGGGGTGAGTGAACTCCATGTGAATGCCCATGTTAATTGAATTGGAACAACCTCATATAGGTGTAATTGCCAGGTGTCTCTATATGTATGGTCATAAATTGTAGATCTCCTTAGGAAACAAGATACCTTTAACTCAAAAGATGCAAAAGTCACGATCGCAGTGCAGAGGTGTCCAAGTTTATTTTAGGTGCGTACTTTCAGTGCCATATGAAGTCCTAGTGTAAATTACTTTTTTGAATTTGTTGTAAAACATGGTTGTATAAAGAAATGGAAAACAAGTCATAAAATTAAAATATTGTGCTGTTTTATTGGTGTAAAAATCACACTTCTGCTAGTTCTGATTCTGCTGAGATACATCCATGCACTTTTAACATCTATGATCCCACAGCCAGAATAAGCTATTAAATACAATAGTTGCTGTTAGTCAGCTTTTGATGCAAATTTACATACAAGATCAAAAGGTGTATATCATACAATATAGAACAAACCCCTTTTACAGTACATAAACCTGAATTGCAGGATAGTCTCAGGAAGGTCTTTGCTGTTAAGTAATCCCATTTATCCATCAAAAGGAATATGCCCACTTTTGATGTAGGGTTAATGAAACAAAAACCTTCTATGACATACTGTTTTGGGAATGGCTGAATTTTCAGTGTTTACAGTGGCCAATGCAGATACAAAACCTGCCATACTCATGGGATTAAATACTTTAAATAATATTTTTTTTTTTTAATTAAAGTACTTAAGACGTGCAATTGAAGCATCTGCTCATGATTATGGAGTTAGTACTGCTTATATTTTGATTGGAGGTTTTATGGTAGGGTTACTTTAAATGTATACCATATTTTTGGAATACAAGGTTTTGATTTTTAAGAAAATAAAAGCATCTTAAAATTGTCTTATATTCCAAAGAGTTGATGAATTATTTCCATGCTTTAAAAGTTTGGTGCGTTTGCTATACTGAAGGTAAGGTTATTGTCCTTGATTGGCTGTGGAGAGGAAGGGTGCACAGTATGTATGAATATATTTACTGCATTAAACGCAGCATCTAATAAATCAATGCGGTCTTACTGAGAAACTGCACAAACACGGCATGATTTGATTGTAGAAGAGCAGACATCTTAACGTAATACAAGATGAATATTGTTATCGTGAAAAATCTCCGGCGTTTCTAAGATGTTTCGTTGTCTGTAATTAAAAAGGCACTGCACATATTTCCTAATCTCACTTCCAACCGAAACCTTTGCGAACATCCATGTCAATTGTTGGATGTGTGGTAATTTCTTAAAACTCATACCAAGATGTTTAGCAACTCCAGCTCTCTGTATAGTGGCGTAAACAAATTTGTTATTCTAATCAGATGTGAACAGTAAACACAGACATTTATGATGGAATTAGGAAAAAATCTAAAGGTTTGTGCTGTTTGACAGCACACCGATTTTTTTTTTTATTTTTTTTTTTTTTAATTTTTTTTTAATTTAACACAGTTATTAAATTATCTGTTCAGTCTCATTTCATTCTTAAAGGAATAAGCATTTTTAAGGTTAGTATTTTTTCATGGTTTAACTGGGGAAAATGTGAATGATATACATGAATCAATGTCCACAAACATAACCGATAAATATTCTTTTGTGACTAAGTCACGTGGATAATATGGCAGATGTACGAGACGTAAGAGAGGCACACCATTATAACGCTGAATGCATGGTAGGATGCTGGCATTCTGGGTCAGTTTTGAGGGTAGGCCTGTATTTCACAGTTAGCGGCAGTCTTTCTAAATGTGAGAAAAAGGTCGAAGTTGCTCCAGCTGAACTTCCAAAGAAATTCTTTCTTCAAGAACATCCTTAAACAAAAAAAATTAAATTAATGGAGAGTTGTGATTTCAGCTCTCACTATTCAGTATCAAGGGTCGAACTGACTGTACAATGCAAAACGTAATGTGTAAAGAGAAAAAATATCACTTGTTAAACTATTATGAAGTGTCTGCCAAACTCTTCCTGCAGCTTAAGCTCACTAGGGTTGGCCCATTCATAATGTATAGTGCAGTAAATGTAGACAATCCTGTGAACTCTCCCTTTATTAAAACGCCTATTAACATGATTGTAAAATATACACTGAAGCTGTAGTATGAATGTATAAAACAATTGGTGTGGTCTTTCCACCTGTGCAGCATGATATGCACTTAATGGACCTCAGTGAAAATGTATCTTCTCTGAGTAATAGAAGTCATCTTTTATTTCCAAAAAGCAAAAGCTCTAATGGTCAAGTACAGGCTATGGCAACATTGAAGATGTACTTTACACTATAAAATTCCTATGCAACATAGAAATATCTGAGGACGACTACGCTATCTAGTCATCCCATCACACGTATTCAGAGATAATATCAAAACATTAATATGTTATATATGTTTTTTGAAATATATATCAACGATCGCCTCCTAAACTTAAATGGTGTCGCTGGAATGCCTCGATCAGGAGGCATCCAGCGACACCAAACACTTACCTTTGGATGGGCTGTGACCGCTCCGGAGAGCGGTCACAGCCGCAGCTGCCGGTGATCTTCGCCATCAACAAGATGGCGGCGGCCCGGGAAAAAAAATAATAAAGAAGAAAGAGTTCGCTAGACGGTCTCCTGACCCTCTAGAGAACTCTGGCTCCACTTGCAGGTTGAATACAGGTACTGCATTCAACCAAGCAAGTCAATGGAACCCAGCTTTCTAATCACTATGTGATTAGTAAAATATTCAAAAAAAAATAAAAAATGGAAAAAAATAAAATAAAAAAAATGTGCTAACATTTAAAAATAATTATGTAGTGATGTCACTTGATGAACCATCCAGTACCAGCAAAATGTGTAAAAAAATATAAGTATTCAAAAAATAAAATAAAAAAATAAAGTTTATTATTTTGAGCAAGTGCTAAAATTTCTCAAAAATCTCAACAAAGAGTTAAAATAAAAGCACTTCAAATACCCAAGGGGTGTCTAATATATAAAAAAAATGGCTGATGGGGTAAATTGGAGTGGCCGAGCTCAAAGATAGGGCATAGGTACAGACTGAACAAAATGGAGAAAAAAACCGCACTTCCCAAATGTGGCATTTTAAATCTCAAACAACCCGACAAACCCATGCATGTCGGGTATCACTGCACTCAGGAGATGTTCCTGAACACACATTGGGGGGTTGTTTGACGGTGACATATACCAGAACCTGTATATCTATAACTAAAGTACAATTTGTGTGAAAAAATTTTTTTTTTTAAGTTACTATTACAAAGTTTGACAAAGTGTAGTTCTATAATTGGTGCATGGAAAGGGTTAAAATAACAGCATTTGGAATACCCTGGGGTGTCTAGTTTTCAAAAATATATGGTTTGACGGGTTAAATTGAGTTAACCGGCTTCAAAGATGTTCCAAAGAGGAGATGGAGGCAGACTGACCAGATTTGTTAAAAAAGATTTGGAAATCATAAAACGCTGCTTGTACTTATTGCCCTATAACTTAAACATAAAAACATTGGGTATTTCTAAACTCAGGACAAGTAGTAGAATCTATTTAGCTAGTTTTTTTACTTGCTTTTTTAGGTGAGTAAAAGAATTTTCAAATAAAAGTCATAAAATGTGTTTTTTTCAATTTTTCACCATGTTTTTTTAATTTTTTTTATAGTAAATAATATGATACGATCAAAATAATGGTATCTGAAGAAAGCCCATCTTGTCCTGAAAAAACCAATATATAGTGTGGGTACACTAAATGGGTGATGAGAAAATTACAGCTGAACACAAGCACCACAAAAGTGTCAAAACAGCCTCAGTCCCACAGGGTACAAAACGAAAAATGAGCCCGGTCCTTAAGGGGTTAAAAGTCACTGGGTTTGAGAAGTCGACACAGTGCCGGCATTTCACATATACCAGTGATGATGTATATCGTTTGCTAAAGGAAAGTACAGTAAATATGATAAAACAAGGGCAAAATAATTTGCGTGCCCACATAACATAAGACCTTGGCAAGTAAGGAGTGCTACCTTTAGCTGCTGCTGTAGTTCACTGTTCAGCCTTGCAAGCACTGTGTTGGTCTCTTTGTTGCGTCTAATTGAAGCCTGAATTGCCTTCTTATCTTTTCCAGCTGATCTAGAGGCATAAATAGATCAAAATAAACATATCTTAGGATATGAGCATTTAGCAAAGAAATAGCATTTGTAACATCCCAAGGAAAATAGGGCAAGCATAATATAGATAGATGTTTTGCTCTACAATTTCATAGCAAATACATACATCAATACATAGGCTAATTAAAAGCATTAGCTTAATTTATTGATTTTTCTGAGTGAGTACCGTGGAATAGATGGCTGTGGGGGGAGTACAGTAGTTACGACATTTGATTTCTGATTGTGTTCTTCTGTTTCTGGTCTAAGTTCATCTTCAGATTTTAACCGCCTTCGGACAGGTTTAGGAGGGGGTGCAAGAGGGGTGTTCACCTTTCCCTGTGGCCAGATTAGAAATAAGCTCAATGGGGAGAAAAAAAATGCTTTTGTTGTGAAGGGAAAAAAAAATTAACTTAAAATTGTAAACTTATTTAAGCTTTTAAGTGTAAAGTAATACATACTGAATTGGCAGGGGCTGCAGACACAGTTTTTTCTTCCACACGGCCATTTAACTTGGCATTTCTTACGGTATCAGAGGATGGTTTTTCAGCCTGTATGGAAAAAAAATCAAAAACATGAGCCATCGCTGATCTGGACAGCACAGGTGATTGGCTAGTAAGGCAACAGCAAAGACCAATGGCAGCTGCATCATGATATCTATGAATCATCTCCAGTGTGATCTCCACTCAGCGAAGTGTAGCATCAACAACGATGGTGTATGCAGAAAAAGCATCAAAACAAAAAAAATAAAATGTAAAAGCTCTTCTGTATTGTGTTACAAAACACAAAAACAAGACCCCCCCCAAAAGAAAACAACAAACACCACATGTATACATAAAGTTATAGATTCATGCATCTCTCTTCAGTATGTAGGGGAAAGAGGGGGACTATAAAGGAGGCTTCACAAAAAAGGACTGCATGACTGTATGATTATTGTTGGATGTCCAGTGGAAGAAAGTTTGCCAATCACTATTACCCCCATTGAATTGGTTTCTAAAATGCATTAGGGCTGAAACTAATCGATAAAATCGATAATGAAAATCGTTGTCAACGATTTTCATTATCGATTAATCGAATCGATTTTTATCGATTAAAAAAAGTGTTTTTTTTCAGAGCAAATGCTCTGAAAAACTCCTCTCCTTATATAATCCGACCTCAAACAGAGATCGGATTATAATACTAGAATCCAGATCCCCCGCAACACTGCAGGGGACCTGGATTCTCCTCACTGTCGGCCGGTCTCTCACTTCCGTCTCTCTCCCCCCTCCCATACACCCCTCTGACTCCTCCCCCCTCCCATACATCACTCTGCCTCTCTACCCGGCTCCATTACTGACAGGCACTTTCCCTGCAGCTTCATAGAAGCCTCAGTGTAAGTGAAGGGCAGTAACGGAGTCTGTCTGTGCGATGCAGACCCCCACCGGCTGACAGAGGATCATCCTCTCTGTCAGCCGGTGGGGGTCTGCATCGCACAGACAGACTCCGTTACTCACCTTCACTTACACTGAGGCTTCTATGAAGCTGCAGTGAAAGTGCCTTCAGTAACTGAGCCGGGTAGAGAGGCAGAGCGGTGTATGGGAGGGGGAGGAGTCAGAGGGGTGTATGGGAGCCACCCTCCCATACACCACTCTGGCTCCTCCCCCTCCCATACGGCACTCTGCCTCTCTACCCGGCTCCCTGGTGTCTTGTCAGCAACGGAGGTTCACAGGAGGCAGAGTGGAGTATGGGAGGGGGGGAGGAGGCAGAGTGGTGTATGGGAGGAGGCAGAGTGGAGTATGGGAGGGGGGAGGAGGCAGAGTGGAGTATGGGAGGGGGAGGAGCCAAAGTGATGTATGGGAGGGGAGGAGGCAGAGTGGAGGAGGGGAGGGGGAGGAGGCAGAGTGAAGTATGGGAGGGGGAGGAGGCAAAGTCATGGAGGGGAGGAGCCAAAGTCATGTAGGGGAGGGGGGAGGAGGCAGAGTGGAGTATGGGAGGGGGAGGAGGCAGTGGTGTATGGGAGGGGGAGGAGGCAGTGGTGTATGGGAGGGGGAGGAGCCAGAGGTGTATGGGAGGGGGAGGAGCCAGAGTGGTGTATGGGTGAGTTATAGTGGTGTATGGGGGGGTATTATGAATTTCAGGGCATATAGGCATATCAGGGGGCATAAACATATCTGGGGGTAAAAGGTATCAGGGGGCTCAGTGGCATATAGGGGGTATAAGGCATATCAATATTAGGCATATCAGGGGGGCATAAAACAAATCTGGGGGTAAAAGGTATATCAGAGGGCTCAGTTGCATATCACTGGCATATAAGGAGTATAAGGCATATCAGGGGCACAGCGGAATCTGGCATATAAGAGGTATAAGGCATATATGGGGGCAGAGTGGCAAGCTGGGGGTCAGATGTGCATAACTGGGGGCAGTTTGGTAAATAAAAAAAATGTAAACGAGGCTTTTTTCTCAGTTTTTATTAAATATGAAAAATAGTTAACATATGAATTAATATTTACTAATAACTTTGTATTAAAACCTAGTTTGAGAAACACTGTGTTTGGGTTCTTGTAGCATTTATTATTATGTCAGTAAAATAAGAAGGTGAATAGAGAGAGGCCATTGCAATAAAGAGATGAAAGTGTAAATTGTACGTTTTCTATTGCAATTTTTCTTCAATTTAAAATAATGTATTTTTTTATCCGATTAATCGACAAAATAATCGGCCAACTAATCGATTATTAAAATAATCGTTAGTTGCAGCCCTACAATGCATTGCCATTACATTTTAGCTTTTTGTTGAAATATACTCATTTTAAAAGTATTACATTTCTTGCAGATAAAACTTGTCACCTGCCTGCTAATCGAAAGCACACTTTCAGCAAATACTTGATTTTAGCCTCAGTTTAACAGGATACGGAGTTATTCTTAAACCAATCTAATGTATAAACCCATACTTACTTACCCACTCATGGAAAAACTCCAGCGGAAGTGCCGGCACCGGAAGTTGTATACGCATATTGCGTAGATGTCCCCCGCAAGACACCCGGGAGTCTGCTCTGGTAAGTCTTGGGGGCAGAGGTAAAATGCATCGTGCGGACATTCACCAGCTGCGGCGATGTGCGTAAACAACCTCCGCTGCCGTCACGTGTGCACGATGTGCTTTAACAATCTCCCTTGCCGGGACTCCCCTCGTGGGAATTCCCGGCAAGGGAGATCGTTAAAGCACATCGTGCAGACGTGTCGGCAGCGGAGGTTGTTTACGTGCGCATCGCTGCAGCCGGTGAACGTCAGCGCGATGCGCTTAGACAATCTCCCGTGCCGGCACTCCCCCCGTGGAAAGTGCCGGCAGGGGAGGCTGTCTGAGCGTATCAGAGAGTAGGATACAGGTCCCCATGCACCACTGCGGGGGATCTGTATCCTAACCCTGCTGCCTGCCCGGCGCCCGGAACTGCATGTCCCGGGCGTCGGGCGCTAGACCCTGAATATAGGCCGCACCCCCACTTTAAAGACTTAAAGTGTGGGGGGGGGTGCGGCCTATATTCGGGCCAATACGGTATATTTTTTTTAAATATGCGTTACAAACCTGTACGTCCAATTGTTTCTCAGAGTCATCAGATGGTTCTTCTGTTGCACACGAAGCAAATGCTTCAAACTGGCTGAAGTCTGCAAAGTTTGGCTGCTCTGGAATTTGCTGAGGTGAAGTGCTAGAATGAGCCACAATACCTTCTGAATCCACACAGCGGTGTGAATGAGTACCTGAAGTCTGGAGAGAAGGAGTACAAAAACTCTAGGTGCCTGTATGGGGGGGGTCACATTTTCAGCAAGTTCATGTGCACCATTACATAACAGAGAACCTGCTATCCAAGACATCAATTCATTAAAATTTTATTTCTACAAACATTATGAAAAAGCAGACTTCCTTCCAACTTCTATCCTTATCCCCTTCACATATCAAAGAAGTATGAAATATATATATATATATTTTTTTAAAAACTAATCACATAATTAGGAACAGGAGAGGTGAATTCTGCTAAATATTTAAAACATTATAAACATATATACAGTGTAGAGTACAACATGACTGTCCTGTTACAGTCTTCTCTTCTATCTTTGCAAGCTTATAAAGTGTAATGTCAAAACTGGCAATTAGTAATGTACCGTTACTGTACCTGGGTGGGCAGGGGTCTAGGAGGAACAGCAGGAGGATGCGGGACTGCAGTAGCTTGCTGCTGCCCTGTTAAACAAGATAATAAGGTAACTGCTTAACATGAAATGAATCCTCTTCTGACAAATATAATTACAGTAACTTGTCCACTGCTTTAACTTAAATTTACCTCTCTGGTATATACTAATAGACTCAAAGTTCTAGCTGACTTTGCCCCCTATGCTTAACTATATGGGCATTATTGTGGAGACATAACTTAAAGCAAGCTGTGTAGTTTGGCATTTGATCAGAATTCAATGCAATTGAAAAAAAAAACTGAGCATATTAACATTACAAGAACAACATTTTTTAAGGGACAAAAAAATGCAGGCTATTCCATGGGTTTCAGGAGTGGGGAGGAGTAAGGAGGTACTGGGAATAGTACAAATGCTCAACTCATACAAAAAGGATGTGAGATGCTCACCAAGGACAGACAGCCACTTCATAGTCTACCTTACGGTGCATCCCCGCTTGAAAGCATCTCAATTTTTTTTATTTTACATTTCTCAAGCGGAGACACACAGTAAGGCAGACTATGAAGTGGCTGACTGTTCTTGGTGAGCATCTCACATCCTTTCTGCATGGCAAATACGCAACTCCAGTAATGAATTCTAAATTTTAAGTTCCGTTTTCTTTCATGTCATTACTAGGCTCCTGAAATAAAGTCAGCATTGTCATTTAAATAGTGTGTAAAAAATTTAACAAAAAAAATCTCTAATTTCCCAGAAAATGCCTTATACTTAATTTTTGAACAAAACTAAAAATGATGTTGCCCTAACCCAACTAATAAACCTTATTATTCAGAATACCTTAACTAAAAGCAACATATCAACTCACCTGTGGTGACTGCAAAAGTTCTGTTCATATCCAAGGATGATGATCGTGAATGCGAGGCCTGCGGTCTTGGAGGAGGTGGAGGTGGAGCAGTACTGTCTGGAGAAGTGCCTGAATGAGACCTGTCAAGCAACATTAAACGGGCAACTACAATGCATCAGATCCTCTAATATCAACAGAGAAATGTCTCATACCAGTCAAGTGGGATTTTTTGTTTTATTGCTTAGTGTGGAAAAAAAACAAATAATCCATTGGGGAAGATGCTGAAATGTTGTTACCAACTGGAAACTAGAAAGTTACTGGCAAACACTAGTTCTACCTGCATCTTATATTGAAAAGCTGTATACAGAATTGACAGAACAGGAGCTGCGTTTAAACTATAGGTCACTAGATATCATTGAATTCATCTCATTAAACTACAGAGTAGAGGCAACTAACTTTAGAGAGCCAAGCTATCATAGAAATAAAGCACCTACTAGGGCGTTGGTTATATAAAATATCAGGTAGGTCACATGTACACAAATCTTACAATCAAGGCACCACCCTGTTTACACAATACACACCAAGTAGTTTTTAGAATTATGCAACTTAACCCATTAGGTCCCTAGAACATACTATGACATACTGAAAAAGTAGTCCGAATGCCCGCTTCTTGATCACAAATTTAGATCAGAGTTAGTGGAGGGGGGTTCTCCTTTGAATAGATTTCAATATCCCCAATAGGGAATATAGTGATGACATCATGAGGGGTACCCCTCTAATTTAAAAAGAGAAAAGTTGAATAAGCAGCACAGAAAAGTTGAAAAAAGTAGAAAACAAAAAAAACATTTGCCTAATCCCATAAAAAAACAAATCTAAAAGACACTGTGTAATTTAGAATTCGACTGCAGGTAAGAAATATTCAGCACAACTATTTTGCCCATTTGTTGGTCTTGTCTTATTTTTAGGGTAGCCATATGCCTATTCCACATTTTGATATGCATTTCTTCTTCATATAACAAGCAAAGGAGGTCTTGCTCAAAACCTTTTTTTAAACAAACAAAAAAAATCCCATCTACATCTGTCAGTGTACTCAGGAGAGTTGTTGGATATACATTTGTAGTAATGACAGGTCTCCTACCGAATATATCAATATTTACAATATTCACATGTTTTTATACTGTATCATGGAAGAATATAGTCTAAAAATGAGAACCCTGTTTGTCTTAAAAACAGATTTGGTCTGGTACACTAACAATACAAAAGGTGAGCTGTGATTAAACATTTTGTAAAAATGGCAACCCTCCCCCCCATGTTTCTAGGAAAGAAAATACCCTTGGTACTATGAAAGGGTTAAATTAGAATACCATCAGAATAAAATCATCAGAGCGAATTAGTACACGAAAACAAACTCTGGGGTTTATTTACAAAATAAAGCCCTCTGAATCCTGGACATAACTCTCTCCAGAGAATACATTAATCAAGTTAAATTTACGTGCTTATACGTGCAGATATTGGGGTGGGATTACTGTAACATTATAAACTCACTACAGGTGAAATTACGCTGCTAAAACGAGAGAAACTTCACAGTTGTTTCACAAACAATGCCAGAACATGAAAAAAGTGACTACACATCAAATAGGGTAAAAACATATAAAATACTTGGAAAGAGCACAGAACAATGAAACTGCTTATACTGTAATAAATATGATAAATATAATAGTGGTGAGCAAAGATAAGAGACTTACAATCTTCAGAGCAGTCACAGAACAACCCTATATGATGTGGTTATGGATGTCTTCTGACTGGTCAAACTCGAGGGTAACCTACATACAGGAGCAGTGACTGCTCTGAACATTGTAAGAGGGAAATTATTCTATATATTTTTATATATAGTGATGTGCACTAGAATTTTGGAGAAATTACCCCTATGAAAAAATAAAGGGAAAGTGGATTACAACCAAATAATAAGGATGTAAAATGTTTTAGGAACAATATATACATACACACACACATATATATATATATATATAGTTTTGTATATCTGCATTTGTACACATGAATATTTCAGCATAGGCAACATGCAGGTTTAGTTTGCAGATCCCGAATTCTGCCATAAGAACATGATACAGTGCTGTATGGTCTAAATACTGTAACCAGACTTAATAGGTGAACACTCACTGTTGCCTGGTAATCACATTTCCAATCTCCTCTGGATCAGAGTTATAGGAGTCTGAACTGCTGTAACCATCAGCTACAAAACAAAAATGATAGCAATTGTTTTTTGGTAACAAACCATTTTCTAACAAATGTAGTTTTCACATTTCAGTTACAAGCTCAACTAAAGGTACTGCTAGTTTTTATTAAAGAGAATAAAAACGTACATGCTAATATCATAAATTTAGCATTATCTCAAAGAGTAACATTTGCACGGAGACAAGCAGCATTTTATAGAACTGTTCTATTGCAATGTTCTATAAAGGCCCTTTAGTCAGGTGTCTGCTATTAAAAGGTCCCTTCTTGCCGAGCTGCTCTTCTTTACCTACGCATTTTATTTTACCATTTCGAATAGCATATAAACTCCCACAACTAAATGAAATGTTGGGAGAGATAAAGAACAAGCATAATTCCCTTGGTGCAGCTAAATTCACAGATTCACATTGAGCTGCGAGGTTAACATGTAAACTAACCATCAATACATGGTCCTCTCAGTTTTTCTTGCAAGTGGGCACTAGTGATGACCCCAAGCCAGAGAGTTGCAACTCGCCTATAAATGCTTTTGAGCACCTTTCTTAAGCACAATTGTAACTGGCAAGTTCAAAAACGGGTGCCTAAGTGTAATTTAGGAAACTAATTCTTTTACGTTCTAAACCATTAAAACACTCTAGTTGCTCTTTAAAAACTTTTATAATTAAACCCTCCATGACCAAATGTTTTTTGTGCTTTTGTGTACTATTTTCATAAGTTTCTTGAATCACTCTTTTAGTGTTAGTGTACCCACACAATTTATATAATTACATTTTTCAAGGGCTTTCTTTTGAAGTACGTAAAAAAAAAAACCCCCAAAACGCATTGCTTAGGATTTATTAAACAAATTCAGTGTCACCAATGAAAAATAATAACCTAGATTTATGTTCGACCGCATCCCATGATAACACCCTGTACGCATAGGTTTTTTTTAAAAAAATGTTACGGAATGCAACAATCCCTAACATACTACACTAGTACTAGTTCACTTTAAATCCCACTGCAACTAATCACAGAATAATGAGCAAGCAGGGCTATGTAGCTGTGTGTTGCTAATAGCAGTACCCATGATTAGACTGTAGGGGGGGGGGTCATCAGTCTAATGATGTCAGGAGGGAGCCACTAGGAAAGAAACCGTTTGCTTGCTGTACAAACAAAAGAAATATACAGTGCCACTACTTACCAACAGGATTCCCAGAAACAAATTTAACAGAAGAACTTAGATTACTCTCTTCAGAAAGTTCTTGTGGCTTTATGTGCAGGGGACTTGTGGGGTCTGTAGGATCTATAAATAAAAAAACAAACAAACAAAAAAAACAGGTAACACACTATAGTTTGTTAAACTTGTGTGGTTGACAACACTATCTTTTTCAGTGACAGTTAAACACACTTAGTGGTTGTAGGGATCCAGGAATGTTCTTATTCAGGGGCAAGCTGGTTCCTGCCATGGATCCTACACTCACTGCTTTTTGCACTCCCTGAGGCTCGAGATCATTCCAGGTCTCTGAGCAGCAGAAACGTAACTTTGCTATGCACATGCTTGAAGAAGAGCGAGAGCCTTCCTGTACACAAAGTGACATGTGATGGCCATGTGAATTCTACTTGCCCTGGGCCCCACAAATCCTGAGGGCAGGCCTTTTTTATATATTTTATTACTCTAGCCATTTGATTTTTCTTATGTACAGGTACTTATAAATTGGTCTTATTACCATTAACAGATATACCTAAGGTTAAGGTGATAAGGTCACGTTTAAAACTTTGCACCAAATCCCCTCTGTAAATAATCGCCAAACTAATATTAAACAGAAAAAATTATCTGAAAAATGTTTTTAAAATAAGGGAACCAAAAGTTCACTAAGTAATAGAACTGCGCAGTTTGTCATGGCTGCTAGCTCGTGACATAACTTTTTTGCTGTAGCAAGTAAAAACAAAAGGGATGCTTTCGAATCCCTTACCACTTCCAGTTCTTTTTAGCTCCATCTCCTGCATGTGAATTTTGCTTGGAGTCATTCTTATAGCAACAGGATGAACAATGGCAGTATCCTGATAACGCAATAATTCAAAAATAAAATTATAAAATGTACTGAGAAAGCATCACCAATGTTAAATAAGCCAATAAATGTTGGTTGATTCCTATAGTCTTGATATTTTGTAAAACGGTAAACCCAAAACATTTACTGAACATGAGTTGAATACGGTGTACTGTATATTTTTATTTATCTTATCAATGGATATACTTAGCATTTTACAGTATAACAGACATCCAAAAAGTACAGTATGTAGAAAAGTCACAGACACCATGGCTCTCCCCATAGAGCCTGTTCTCTAAGCATGAGCTTTTGAATTAAATTGCCAGTATTTTGGTAAATGTCTGTGCGCACTACTTTGGCTATAAGTACTTCTACTTTAATGTCCCTGGTGGCTTTGGTCCAGCATTAAACACAGCAGCACCCTGCTGGCACAGAATAGAGAAAACAGAAGGGCTTAGCAAATCCTTACTAGCTTTTCATAGAAAAATATGCATGGTACATGGGAACCAGAGAATAAAATAAAAAAACTGGTTTGAATGTGCAAAAACAAATATTACAATGCTGTATACTCACAGTAGAGTGCAATGTAGACTTAAAGTCATTTACTGAGTAATTTAGTAAGAATTCTTTAACTGAAATAAATTTAATCTAGCGCATTCAACGCTAAATGTGAAGTCACTGGCAACTCTGAGGTCAGTGAGGACGTTAAAATGTAGTCATATCCCGTCAATTGCCCTTTATAGCCGATACTCAAGTAACAAAGGCTTGATTAAATCTAGCGAGCACAGCTTGATGAAACAGACCCTAAAACCTGAAACCATCCACCACTAAAACACAACATGCCTAATGTTTTTGGTTCTGTGTGTAATGTCGACGCATACTATATTTAATCAGTTTAGGGCTACAGCTATTTGGTCCAGGATCAGAGCAATTTGGTGCTCTTCAGTTTTCAACTCTAACGTCCCTCTTGGTATCCCACACAAATTGTATATTTTTTTCAGCACATGTTGGGCTTTTGAAGCCACATTCTGTATGAATTTTATATTTTCAAAAATGCATTTTTCACAGTTTTATGTCTAAATACATTTTACACAACATGTGCCTATAGGGGAAAAACAAGCCAAAATATATTCATTAACTTATCTCGATTTGGAAAACAGCCCATATGTCTAGGATTTTAATCTATTTTGGCAGTTACAGCGCAAATATTACAAGGTTTCTATAACTTTTTTCCAAATCCAGTTTTGTTTTTCAAATTTAGCATGATGGGATTCTAACTGCAATAATGGCCACAGATCTCAAGATTTCACCACAAAACTGTTTCTAAACAGAAGACAACCCAGGCTACAGTATCTTCTGTACATTCTAGGTAAAGTGGAACCAGTGGGAGTAGCACCAGCCAATCACATAAATGCTATAAAAAAAACAAACAATTTTTGAGATAACACTGGTTGTTGCTTATTTCTATTGGAGCGTATCCACTATTAAAAAAAAAAAACAAGCGCTCCTAAGCATGTGAAAGAAGTGTACTGAAAAAAGGTCTATAGTGGACCCTTAGGTGTCAGAAGACCATGCCTCTCTTCTAGAAAGACTAGAAATTATATTAAGTCACCAGCTCTGGAGATCTTTCTATTCCTTTAAGACCCAATATGCTGTGGTGTTATTGCTTAAAAGAAAGATTCTGACATATACCATAATGGCTCGATTATAGGCCGCACCCTAAAAGTTAGGTGCTTTTTTTTTTTTAAAGAAAAATTGTAATGTGTAAAAGTGTAATATGTGGATATTGTTAAAGCACATCGAGCAGATGTGGCGGCAGCGGAGGTTGTTTACGCGCATTGCCGCTGCTGGTGAACGTCTGCGGGATGCGCTTAGACAATATCCCGGGCCCGCACTCCCCCCGTGGAAACTGCTGGCAGGGGAGGCTGTCTGAGCGTATCAGAGAGTAGGATACAAGTCCCCCTGCACCGCTGCAGGGGATATGTATCCTAACCCTTCTGCCTGCCCGGCGCCCGGAACTGCATCTCCGGGCCTTTGGCGATATGAATTTCGCATTTCTGCGCTAAACCCTGAATATAGGCCGCACCCCCACTTTAAAGACTATATTCGGGAAAATACGGTAATATTTTTATCTTAACATTGTAAATTAAGGTGGTAGTAGAAGCATTATTAAAACACTCATCTACAGACACCAGACGGCTCGTTTTTCCCTGCCACAACCACAAGGGATTCTGGGTAGGTGCATGCAATTAAGGTCAACAACGTACATACAGGGTTACATTTTTGAAATGTATGGTACTGGGGGAAAAAGACGACAAGATAGAAGCCTAACACCAAATATCACTGAATTGATACACTGAACTGGGGGAACAAACTGAATATAATATACTTTTTTTTTCTGGAGTTAAGAAGCATATGGAAAAATACCACATAAGAATTATACCTGCATAAATCATGTTATATCAACATTTAGTAAATTAAAAAAGAAAAACCTTTACTGGCCCATAACAGACATTTGGATGTATTTATTATACAGAGAAACTATTTATTCCTAAATCTACAGTTCTACCAGCAGTAATGTTAAATACAAAACAATCAGGCCTAATGTGATGATAGAATTTATAAGAAAAAGAACAATTAAATGTTTTCCATCTAAGTTTCTACAAATTAAGTGTTCACCATAGGCAGTAGTCACAGAATCATGCAACAGAAAAAGACTATAAAAATTACACAATCCCAATGTTAATACAAGTATTAATTTTAAAACAAGCAAGCTAAGTGGTTGACTTACAGGATCAGCTGGTGCAATGTTAGAATCAAATTGGGTCAGAGTTTGTGAGCTCGAAGAACGTTCGCTAAATGTCTCCCACTGCTGAACAGACAGAGGAGACATAAGTCAGCATGATAAGAGAGGAGAAGAAAAAGATCCAAGCAGAAACACTCATGGGTTGCACTGTAAGGCGTATTAAATATTTCAACTCAAGATTTCTATAAGGCCCCAATCTTAAATGTTATCAACGAGGCACTATTTATTTTGGCCTGTGGGTCAGAAAACACTTTTTTGTTTTATTTCAAGGGAAACTTGTCAGTGCAACCCATGGTATACGCACAAAATTAAATGTATTGACTTTCTACTAAATTACAGCATAAAGTTAATTAGAGTCATAAGTCGAGAAAGCATAGTTTTTATATCCACACACATATATATATATATATATATATATATATATATATATATATATATATTATATATGCGTGTGTGCTGTGCAATTAATTATACAGCCAAGTTGAATGCATTGCACTTTAAATCAAAGTTCTTGAAGCCCCCTTCTCCACCTTTAAATATGCTTTGATATAAGAATTGCTTATATACTTTTAGATAAACATCTATTGGCTCGGTTTTCTCTGTAACACAACCATGTGTTGTCATATGCAAATGAAACAATTCATTGAAGGACTTAATTTGTATTTGCTGAAGACTCGATAAACTCAAGGCATGTATTTGGTTTTAGTTTGTTTCACACAATATCTTACAATTGTCCTAACATCTACAGATGCAATGCTGTATACTGTAAAACAGTGTTTATGTTAGTGTCCATAAATATTATATATGACTGATGTACACAAATGATTCCATTGCAAAATGTACAAGCCAAACCAAAAGCATTAATTAAAATAATAAAATTTGCAAGCCCAATCTACTGACTACAGCAGGGCTTGTTACACATTCATTATCAGCATAAACTATGGCGGGTGCTACTAGTCCCTAGTAATTTTGAACCTTAACAAGGTATCTGATAACCACCCAGTTTATTTGCTAGTAAAAAAAAAAGCTTGTTTTAACCCTAGGTAGCTGCAAGATTCCCATCCTTTCTGCTCATAATATAAGGCTACTAAGTATTTGGATGGCAGCCAATTTTAAACAGCCATAGATAAACAAAAGGGAGAAGAGAGAAAGGCTTAAAGTTCTGATATTTTTGTTCTTTATACCTAGAACTTGCCTTAATATGTGGGACTTACTCTTCATGGCACAGATCTTTCATTATTTTTTTAATTTATTTTTTTTTAGAAAGGAAACATGCAATAATCACCAAAGCAAACCAGTCATGCAAAGAAAAAATAGGAAGAGTTACTTATGTCAGCAGTACTCATGATGTGAATCCTAGATTTGTTTACTGCGTTTGCTGTTACATGATCAATAATCCAAGTGATGTTAAAGTAGTATGCACACCCCTACCTCATAGAGCTTATTAAAATAAAAAAAAAAAAGATTTCTGGATTACTGTGACTTTTCCCTATATTTTTCCCTCTGTTAATATTTTACGTTACATGTGTGATCATTTACAGAGTAATTTGGACAATACTCGTAATTCAAGATTAACAGACATGACAACATCCAGTTTCACCTGCAGATTTTATTCAGGGCTGGACACAAGCAGAAACCATACATTTGGGAATACCAAGAAAGTTAGCATTAGTATGACGTTTCTTTTTTGCATTTTAAGTTGCAGTCAATGGAGGAATTTATTCTTTGAATAAATCAAACAAAATCAAGAGAACCTGTGTTGTCTAACATTAAAAAAGCAGTTATGCAATGTTAACATAATGTTATGTTAAGAATCAGAGTCTCAATGCAACTCAGTTCAGCCAAACAGCTGAAATACTCAAAGCAAAATAAGTGTTATATCACAATTAGACCTCGGTTTACCAATGGCTGTTTAGTCGCACGTTTTTAAGCACAAATTTTGTTTAAGCACAATTGTCAAAGCTTTGTATTAAATATGTATTTTTGTTGTGGATATTTAAAATTGTCAGCAGCAGCATCCTTTGTGGCAGAAATTTTGTTTAGGATATGTCTGCCTGTGACTTTGATGATCTTAGCTAGATATGCTAGACAGAACAGGACACAGATCCATTCATATATACTTGTGTGGGGAGTGCCATAAAGTTTGGAGGCCTTTTAGAAATTCTGCCTCTGACATTGGAGCAGCCAGAAAATTTAACTTCTGGGAGCATTTGAGAAATTCAGCCTCAACAATACACACTGCCAAGTCTACTGGTACCAATGGATTTAAGTTATGATAAAGGCAGCAAAACGTACTGCATTTGTGACAGGAACCCAGTCATGATACCTAGTAAATGTTATGTCAGTGGGGATGGCCGCACAGACAGATTTAATACATTAAGCAACTCTCCTTACCTCATTGCTCTGGTTCATCTCAGGCCACGTCTGGTTCAGAGATGGCATAGAAGGGGACTTGCTAGGAGGAGCTTCAGCAGGTGAACTTGAGAATGCAACATCACCAGACTGATCGGCAGCTTCAAAAATACACATGCTGTGTTAATGTTTACAACGCACATGCATGCAAGCATTTTTAGGCCATCTTAAAAGCGGGGCAAAAGAGGCACCTGCATCTTTTGACCCTTGAGCCCACCGCGGTCCCTACTGCAACCGGGCCCGGGTGTGAATAAATGAGTATGTGTGAATGAATACATATGTGTGTGTGGGATAGCATGGATATGTAAATAGGCAGCATAGATGGCACAGACAGGATGTTTGGGGACAAAGATGACAAGTCCTATACAGCTAATCTGGGTGCTAGGGCTGGCTTCTGGGATGTGCTACCTGTGATCTAGGTCTGCAATTTTGGGTTTCCATGCATTATTTGATCTATACCTTCAATAGGGATTTTGCTAGTGATTTTTCAGTTGATCTATACCTGCAAAGCTGGTTTTGTTTGTTTAGTTGCTCTGTACCTGCAATGCTATGTTTCATGTGTTATTTATTAATACCTACAAATACAGGGTTTGTATGTGTTTTTCAGTTGATCTATACCTACAATGTGTTTCATCTGTATTTTTGATCTATATGTGAACTATATGATGGAGGGAAAGAGGTGTGGCACAGTGACAATTTACACAGCACTTAATACAATACATATATTCAAGGGGTATGACAAGACGAGAATTGACAGATTAAGACAAACAGATACATCAGGTGGAGAGAGCCCTGCTCGCAAGCTTGCAATCTTGAGTTGGTTACAACTCGCATGTCTGTTTCAGGTCACTCACCGGACCTGCACAATTTGTTTTCTAAATAGTATTGCACACCTACCCTATCCAGCACGTGTGGCATGAGGATATCTCACACAGAGTCACAAGGTGGGTTTTTTTGGTGCTGGAGTGGTGGGTGTGATTGTATGCCAGGGAGTGGCCCAAGCAAATGCTTGCCCAGGGTCCAATCAATATTAAAGGCAGCCTTGAAGTTGAGGTCTTGTTTAATGAGGTCTTAAGAATCAAGGTTAAGAGTGGCTCATTATTTGTCAAAACGTTAAATATGTATGAAACTTAAAATAGTACCTGCAGCATCATCTAAATCTATGAGTTTTGGCATTAAGCTTTCAGGCAGTTTTTCAGGTAGATCATAACCATTTTTCCTTGCCACTACAAGATGGAAGGCAGCACAAAACTCATCCAATGTCAGTGCACCATCCTTGTCAAAGTCTGACAGCTCCCTGAAAATATAACACACATTTTTGTTTCAATAAAAACAAGCAAAAAAAGAAAAACTAGATAATTTTGACATTTACATTCAAGAACGCAAAAATCAAGTAAATATTGCTAGTAAAACTATAATCCCATGCCTAGATCACAGAGACATGAACATCTTCTATACTGAAGTTAAAAATGGGACAAGTAATTTTCCTAAGCCAAAAGAAAACACCTTGCATCCCAGAAGTTAGTTCATGTCTCAAGCACACAGTGTATCAAAAACAGAACATTACGTTAGACTTGCATGATACAGGGGTAGAAGCAGAGCCGGCCTTAGGTGTTCCGGGACCTCGAGGTGCGGCCCGCGTTTGATCAGCAGCCAGGATCACAAGAGCCCTGCTGCTTACTTGTGGGAGGGTCTATTGTACTGCACAGAGGAAGCGGGGTCACGTGAATGTATGTGATCACCTGACACTGCTCCAGTTCTTCTTCCTCTGTGCAGTACAAGAGAACGCAGAGGGTGGCCGCGCCCCCTGCTGAAGTCTGTGAGCGCCATCGAGAGCTGTAGTGCAGGTAAGGGGGTGGGGGAGGGTGTTTGAATGAGTATGCGTGATTGAGAGAATGAATCTGTGAATGAATGAAGGAATGTGTGTGTGTGATAGCATGGATGTGTAAGTGCTGGAACCTAGGCATGATGGGACTGATTGCTGTTAGCAATCACACTCCTATCATGCCAAGTCAGCCAGTACATGCTGAAACCTGGCTAGCTGCCCCCCTTGTGTATTGATGCTGCCAGCAGTATGGGGTCTGCACTTACAGCCACCCTGCACCAGCATGTACTGGCTGACTTGGGATGATAGGAGTGTGATTGCTAACAGCAATCACAGTCCCATCATGCCTAGGTTCCAGCATTTACTGGTTGCCTGGGTATAAAAAGAGTGTGTTTGCTGTTAGCACTCCTATCATGCCAAGTCATATTGTTTATTTTTAACACACTAAAATTGGACAAAAAATACAACAATATTAATTTATATATGATTGTTGACAGCAATTCTAGGTCCAGAAATCAGTGAGAGGAAAAGTAAAGGTTTTGTGTGTCATTTACTTTATTTAACTCCGCATATCTTATTAACCCCTTCGAGACAAAGGCTGATTTTACTTTTTGTACCCTTTGTGACAATGGCCTTTTTAACATTTCTGCGCTGCTTGTGTTTAGCTGTAATTTTCTTCTTTCCCGTTTACTGAACCCACACACATTAGATATTGTTTTTTTCAGGACAAGAAGGGCTTTCTTTAGATGACATTGTTTTGATTGTATCATATTATTTACTATTAAAAAAATTATAAAATATGGTGAAAAATTTAGAAAAAAATGACTGTTTCTAACTTTTAGTTGAAAAATCTTTTACTCATCTATAAAAGGTAATGAAAAAACCTGCTAAATAGATTCTACTATTTGTCCTGAGTTTAGAAATACCCAATGTTTTTATGTTTTTTTGCTTTTTTCTACCCATTATGGGGCAATAAGTACAGGTAGCGTTTTGCTATTTCAAAGCCATTTTTTCCAAATCTGGTAATTCTTCCCCCCATGTGCCATTTCGGGTATCTTTGAACCCGGCCAATGCAATTTACCCCATCAAGTCATATATTTTTGAAAACTAGACAGCCCAGGGTATTCCAAATGCTAGTATTTTAACTCTTTCCATGCACCATATCTACCACCAGTCTGTCAAACTTTATGGTAGTCATTTTTTTGCATTTGTTTTGTCATACACATTTTACTTCAGGTATGAATTAAAATGTTCTAGTTTATGTCACTATCACAAAACACCCCAATATGTGTTCAGCAACATCTCCTGAGCGCAGCGATACCCCACATGAATGATTTTGCCTGGCTGTTTGGGGGCAAAAGGGCCACATTTGGGGCATGCGCATTTTTCAATGTTGAACTTTGGCATTTGGGGATCCACTGCCCATGCCCTATTTGGTACATCTTTGAGCCGAGCCATTTCAGTGTGCCCAATAAACCCATATATTTTTGAAAACTAGACACCCCAGGGTATTTCAAATGCTAGTATTTTAACTCTTTCCATGCACCATATCTACCACCAGTCTTTGTCAAACTTTGTGGTAGTCATTTTTTTGCATTTGGTTTTCCACACACATTTTAATTCAGGTATGAATTAAAATGTTCTCGTATATGTCACTATCACAAAACACCCCAATATGTGTTCAGCAACATCTCCTGAGTACAGCGATACCTCACATGAATGATTTTGCCTGGCTGTTTTGGGGCAAAAGGGCCACATTTGGGGCATGCGCTTTTTTCAATGTTGAACTTTGGCATTTGGGATCCACTGCCCATGCCCTATTTGGTACATCTTTGAGCCAGGCCATTTCAGTGTGCCCAACAAAACCATATATTTTTCAAAACTAGACACCACAGGGTATTTTAAATGCTGGTATTTTAACTCTTTGCATGCACATATTTTACCACCAGCATTTTTTCAAAGTTTGCAGTAATATTTTTGTGTGTGTATTTTTCCCACACACACCTACTTTATGTATGAATTTACAGCTCCTGGTATATGCCGCTGTCACACGACACCCCATAATGTGTTCAGCAACATCTCCTGAGTGCAGTGATACCCCACATGCATGGGTGTGTCATTTTTTGGGGGAACTAAAAGGCCACATTTGGTACGTGTGCATTTTTGTATTTGGAAATTAGATGTGTGGCCATCCTTCCCCCCGTGTTAATTGAGACGTTGTTGAACCTGGCCCATTCAATTTACCCCATCAAATCATACATTTTTTAAAAGTAGACACCCCACGGGCATTTAATATGCCAGTATTTTAACTCTTTCCATGCGAGAATTGTTTTAAGCTAATATGCTAATTTTAGGACTTGCTCACAAAAATATATTTTTTATATATATATATATATTTTTTTTTTATTATTTTTTTTTTAAAAAAAATTTAACATTTTTTTTCAACTTGGAGGTTCCCCTGATAGTGACATCAGTGGGAAATGATTTTTACATTTTACTGTTTTTTACTATTTTTTTCTAATTATTATTAATTTTATTTTATTTTTTAATTTATTTTTACTAATCACACTGTGATTAGAAAGCTGGGCTCCATTGACTTGCATGGTGAATGCAGTACCTGTATTCAACCTGCAAGTGGAGCCAAAGTTCTCTAGATGGTCTGGACCATCTAGCGAACTTTTAAAATTTGTGGTTCCTGTTACAGGACGGCGGCCATCTTCCTTGATGGCGAAGATTGCCGGCAGCTGCGGCTGTGACCGCTCTCCGGAGCGGTCACAGCCCATCAAAAGGTTAGTGTTTGGTGTCGCTGGATGCCTCCTGATCGAGGCATTCCAGCGACACCATTTAAGTTTAGGAGGCGATCGTCGATCGCCTCCTAAACGCTTTTAAAACGGGCGTCCGCCGCCATACAAAGTATGGCGGATGTTGACGCCCCGTGGAGGGGCCAGAGATGGCCCCTTCGTGCCGATCGCGGCGTTGCTGAATGCCTCGAGGTCGAGGCATTCAGCAACGCCTTTTGGGTGCAGAAAGCGATAGTAGATCGCTTTCTGCACCCGTTTAAAGACGTGCCGGTCCTGGCACGTCAATTGTCGTAAAGCACATGCTTTTCCGTGCCGTGCCAGGACCGGCAATTGTCATTAAGGGGTTAAAGGCCATATTTTGTCACAGTGAAAAATGAGTGCGGCCCTCGCACGTATACAAAAACTTGGACACCCCTGGACTATACTATATTGGACATTGTGAGAATAACTACAGTCATGTAGGTGGAGAACAATTTTTTTTTCTTATGGACATCTTATGGAGACTGCTCTGGCATTTACTGAGAATCACAGCATGCCTAGTAACATTCAGGGTGCAAGCAGACAGCATACTTACAGACGATATTAAAGGTTTTAACCATTATGCAAATGCTACCAAAAGCCTTCAAGTAGTGGGCCAATTTAAATTGGATCATCCACTTTTTGTGTACGGCATACTTACATGGTAGGGTACCTATAATTTTTGGTTACGTAAACAGGAAAAACTACATAGAGTTTTACATGGCGGCCCCTTAGTTCCTGTGTTTTGATTTTCCAGAAATATTTACATTCAGTATGTTTAATGTTCCTACACTTAATTCTATAGTTCAGAAGTGCCTTTCCTAGCTGAACGTCAGACATTAAGCCCAAGCTGAACTCAGAAGCATCATATATTAAGCCACACTAATGCTGTAGGTATAGACATGTTTTGCCGATTTTGTGTCTTGTGTATGGATATTTGACATTACGGCAAAAATATTTATAGGGTAACAGTGCAGTGTTCCGCTCTTCAAGAGGCTTCCAAGTTGAGAGAACTAGCGTCTCAAACAGCAGATGATAGCGTAGGTGAGTAATCATGTAAAATGAATGATAGTTAATATTATGCAATAGTCATTTAAATCAGGGCAGCTGCACACCTTGCCATGACTCTGCTGATATATTTGTGAACATGTCAAGGAGAATGAAAGGGGAAAACAAGCAACTAATTGTTAGTCTAATGAAAATAGAAACCATGAACTACAAGAAAAAAACCTTCAACCCATAATTTAAGAGGCACACATTTTCACAATTAATACTTCCAACACAAACAGGCATCGTCAAATGCAATCAATGTTGCCAATACAAAATTACAACTTACCATATGTGAGAAAGTTCAGGGATAGGAAGTTTAGACTTTGTAAAAAATTCTTTTGCAGCAGAACCTAGAAAGCATAAGATAATGTCAACCTGACCAAAATACATACACACTGGTGACCATCTATAAGCATGAAGCCCACATGCATCCATTAAAATCTTTCCGTACTCCCCTTACCTGACTGAAAGCCCTTGCTTTGCATCATTAATAGTGCCTCATCTCCAGGCTATATGCTTAAAAATGTTTATGGGGCACCCCAAAATTAATAGGATTGCACCACAAAAATTGTGTTTATTGGACATTTAAAATATTTACATACAAAACAACCCATTCAGAGCAACACACACACACACACCAGATAAAAAACCAAGAAGCCAACCAAACATGTAGCTGAGCACTTGAATTCAAAGGACAGTGAGAAGAGGTTCCTAACCCTCTAGAAAACTGCAGACATTTGAAAGAACTGTGACAGAAGTCAGACTGGCAAAACCGTACAGATATTTGGTCTTGGAAGGTTTTGTTTTTGCTTTCTGCGTCCAGAGAGCGCAAAATAAAAAAACCTGCCATGCACTGTAACACAATAATTCAAATGGAGGCTTTAGCTTGTTAGTATTATATATTATACACAAACATGGGATTCAATACAACTTTTTCATACTAGGTAAGTGGCTGAATTGATACAAGACCAAGCAAGCCCAGTAGTCCTTACCAAGTGGAACCACCAGTTAATTATAAGAATACTTACACAAGATTACTGCATTTCATGGTAATAAGAAGAAGTAAAAAAAAAAAAAAAAATACGCCATGGAGGTCAGCATTGTCTCCATTTTATAAACCATTTCAATTGTGGGAAAAATATAACTTCTGCAGAATTCCCCCAAATGCATTTGCCCCTTTCCCCACACACCCAACTAAATGCCCTGCAGGTGATCCACTAATTTCCTGTCATTTCCAGTGCTGGCTCTATAAACGCTGTATGTATCTGTATGTTCAGTCCCCGGTACGCATGTGTGGAAAGTATTTTTTTCAAGGTTTCTCTTAGGTCGAACTTGGTTTCCGAGAAGTGGTCCGTCTTCTGCATAGAAGCAATCATATTTTGTATTTCTTTTGTGATATCAGTTCTCAAGATAGATAACAGAGGCACTGGTGGTTCATCTATCTCTTTCCTCATAGGGGACAGAGGCCTAACGTACTTCCGCACCGCCATGATAAGCTTTTTTTTTTTTTTTTTTTTTTAACGCTTTAATTTTATTTCTTACTCTGGTTTGAAGCCATCCTAGATAAGTCACCACAATTGCTCAAGGATTACGCTTAAAGTCGATGCAAGATTGTGAATTTACTGTAAAACCTCCATTTGCACCCGGAGCTGCAACAAGCCACACCCCCAATACTTGTTTATTTTTATACTGTTTATTACACATTTTTCTATGTCTTCTTTTACCACTACTTTTGTATAAGAACCATTTTACTCAGATTAAATATAAATTAATCAGTTTGGTTATTTAAGATTCATAGTTTTCGGAGACAGAACGTTACAGCTTTTGTAATTTGGACATTTTACCTTTTGGACTACATTGGGTTTTTCTTGGGGTTACCGAAGCCTCCTTAGGTATTTAACTTAAACTGAATTTGATGGTGGCAGCAAGAAAAGTTTGAGGTTAAGGTATAGTTGCTTTTTTACTTCCATTAACCGTTTTACGCCCAACACGCACCCAACGTGGTAAAGCTGGCAGGTAGTGGCCCTTGCTGCCTATGCGACACCTACCTATACAAGAGTGAAAAAAAAAACCAAGAGTGCACAACAAAGGGGAACCCATAACGCTCAATGCTGTCCACATTATAGGACAAAAAAAATGGTTTTGCCCATACAAGTTAAGAAAGAAAGAAAAAAAAAACTGCAACAGCATAGCGATTACATAAAAACACACGCGTGAAAAGCAAATTCCTGTCATCATCTCATGTTACACATGTGAAACATTTCATTATGCGACAAAACCATGATCTGCCTTTGCACAAACTCTTACCTGGAATAAAGCCATTCAGATCAGCCTGAATGTTTTTGAACTGAATTACATAATACTGTCTTTGCTCGTCTGTTATCTTCCAGGGATCGTCGTAACTACTGGATTGTCTACGAATTTCGTTTGTGGTGGAGGCCACAGTGCGTACTGTTGTCTGGTCCTAGAATTAAAAATTAATGCTATCTAAAGTATTAACTAAGCATGGTAAGTATAAGAACACCCTATCTGCACATACCAGTATATGGTGTTACATTATACGCCATACAACATTGAAGCAAAACATTAATAACAGCTGTAGAAAGTAGTACATTTTCCTTACCCATCGGGAGACAGTAAAATGTAGGTAAGTAATCAACAAATATCGAAATGTTACTTTAATTGTATTCTCACATACATTGAATTAAGATTTAAAAACTATATGGAAGGCATTTAAGCAAATCAAAGGAAAAAGGGCTACATGCAAACATTTGTGCGCATAAGATGAAAGCATTGCAGTAAAGAACATTCACTGAGATCAAGTGCGTATAGGGGCAGTGCTGGCAGGCATTCACCTAATTACATAAAGAGCTAAACATAGTAATGAATCATGTAACATATGTAACTGGCTGCTGAAAAGTATTTTAACTATTCATTTTCCTAATGGCAGTTTGTCATATAGACCTTACCTTTCCATTTGCAAAATAGGCTGCCCAGAGAAATCATACCAAATATGAGGCTCCATTACCATTTAAAGCTGTTCCTATCAAAATGTTAAATTATGTTGCTGAAAGATAATAGCGCCTGTTTTTTTGAGTATAACCAGTATCAAGAGACTGGTGAGGTAAGACCAAGCAGCTCTGACACTTTTACTTGAAAACTAACAAGTAAAAAAATGGGCTATTAGGGAGTGCTTCGCATGTTTACTGATATTTGGATAATTGGCTATTTAAGAATTACATGTTGTGCCATCAGCTAAAAATCAAGAACATCCTTATCGCCATGCAATAGAAGCTTGTGGAAAACGTAAAAAATAGTAAAGCATGAGGAAAAAGCCATTCCAACAAAACAAGTATGCAACCAAATAAAATGTCACACCTGGACAGAGGCAGGATGCATGGCTAAAGGAGCACTGCTTGGTGGTGTATCTGCAAAACTGACCCAGTTTTCCTGATGGGGTAGAGGAGAATGCGCTGCCCAAATCCCTTCACCAGATGAGCCACCTGAAACAGTAACCCAAAAACATACAGATTACACTCATGGAAACCTATGACTCAGCAGTAGCTTAAGTACTGTAGCCAATAAAGACTGTAGAAATAAAATCACAGTGATTCTATCACCGTCACGAATTGGGATATTAGTCGTAAACACTGACAGAGGCGAAGAGGATAACTGAACAGAATATACAGTATTTCCAATAAAAGCACATGAACGTTTTAGTTATAGGTTTTTCAGCGTCTTTTAGCGGCTAACAAATACGAGAATTGAATCTACAGGAAAAATGTGGAACTACTTTCACCTTTGTGTACCACTTGATAATAATATATAATCAAACCTGCTTGTGCTTCGTTGTAGGGTGTCCAGAAGGGACCAGATCCTGTCACGGGTCGTTCACTATTCCCACCACTGGCATGTCGACTGTGTTTCCTCCAGGAATTTGGAGAGGTGGGTGGGGACTGCTGAGGAGAAACTACTGGGGATGTGGATTCCTACCAGTAAGAAACATAGGAGAATACTTTATTTTACAACTTTCCTTTTTTGTTGGATTCACATCTGGTCATCCATAAACTTGTAGTTGAAAAGGCCCACTTCAGGTAGGGTATAACATTTTACCTCTAATACAAGTGTCCACCTTATCTTGTAAACATTAGTGGCACCTTTTTCTTACAGTAGGATACAATTCCAACTACATATTAGCTGGCAAATTAGATTGCACAACATGGCGGTAATTATTTCCTTAACCACTTTTTTTTTTAATTAGCCTTTAACTTACTAGCCAGGATTACTATTACTATATAGTTAGTGTGAAAAAGATAATGTTGCACTTATACTAGTGTTATTGGTTGGAAAAAACATCTTGCTTTTGAATTCTCCAAAAGCAGGTGAACCAGTCATGTAATCCAAAAATAGTCCACAAAATGACTACTTCTACTACTGCTATTAGTAGTAGCTAAAGGAAAACATAACAGAGCATCAGCCGATTCCTAATACACATCTCAACTTGTTTCCATGTGTCCAATATTACCTGTTGCTCTGCTTGACCACGTGTCTGTATAACATCATGGCTAACGGAGCCTTTTTTTATTTGAGTTCTTCCAGGAGGAGGAGGAATTACACCTGAGTAAGCTGGGTTGTCACCTTCTGAACCGTGTGTAGCTGCTTGTCTAGAATCCTGTTCATTCTTTGGCACCATAAATCTTGGTAGCGGGAGGTCCTTTACTAAGGAATAAAGTTAATCATGAACTGTGGTAGGTCACAAACCCAAGCATAAGATACTGTAAAATCTCAGATATAAAACTTTACACTCAATTTAAACAAAATGAAGTACTTGTGTACATAACTTGAGCTTCCTAAGTTATTTCTAGAAGCTTGAGGTAAAGCCAATGAAAAAAGGCTGTGGCCACACTTATGTATTCTGGTATGATATGACCCGCCCCCCCCCCCTTTGCAGGGGTCAATTATAAGTATTACACTTGAGATTTTACAGTAGGTAAAAAAGGAAAAAAGAAAAAGTCTTTCAAAACCACAGCCATGAATTCATAATCCAAAAGATATGGTCACAAAGTATAATTATGTATTAACTAGGTGTGTTAGATACATTAGTAGTATTTTTTCATAGAATATCACTGCTCACCTAATAAAATTATAAATACCAGAGAAGTTGTAGCGTCACACAAGTCATAACTATGTATGGTGTGTCTAGCCAGAGTGTTCAACGGGTTGCAGATATCAGCAAAGTACCTACCAGTATTTAAGCTTTCAACTCGCAGTGGGAGGCCAGACTGGGCTACAGCCACAAGTTTCAATGCTATGTAGAACTGGCTTCTTCCAAAATAGCCAAGTCTTGTTGCCCCACAAAGTTCCATTATCTGTAAAACACAGCAAATGATCTTATGATTTTTTCCGCTTTACATCAGTGGCTATGAATGCATATTGAATAGGTAAATCAGACAGGAATCAGTATTGCAGTTATAGCTTTTTACAGGAGGGCTACCTAAAATACATAGTTTACTAGGCAAAGCACCGTTACTCAGCAACTAGAACTTAAATTGTATAACAATCAAGCAAACTGTAGCAGGATCATCCCATGATCACAGGGTCACTGCTGTTGCTGACCACTCCAAGACTGGAGCAGTCAGTGTCCAGTAGATTCCCTGCACTTCTGTTACACTTCTACAGCCAATCACATGCACGGATACCTTCAGATGACCAAGACAGTGCTTGTAAGTACTGCCTTTTTTATCTGTCTCTCTCTTATTTGTGATAGTGAGCAAGATAGTAAGAAACAGTGAATCGCTGGGCCAAAATATTTGTGACTTTTTAAAAAACATATATATTTTAAATTAATATTGTATAGTTAGTGTGGAGGGGGGTAGTCTGGATTAGTTGGATGAGGTTAGGTGCAAAAATTAATCTTAGATGCAATTAATTAATGCAATTTTCCCCATCAAATCATATATTTTTGAAAACTAGACACCCCATGGTATTTCAAATGCTAGTATTTTAACTCTTTCCATGCACCATATCTACCACCAGTCTTTGTCAAACTTTGTGGTAGTCATTTTTTTCTCACACATTTTACTTCAGGTATGAATTTAAAGGTTCTGGTATATGTCACTATCACAAAACTATCAGCAACATCTCCCATGAATGATTTTGCCTGGCTGTTTAGGGGCAAAAGGGCCACATTTTGAACTTTGGCATTTGGTGATTGTGACGGATCGTCCTGTGCCCCAGACTGGACACATCCGCCCGTCAGCCCCTTCCCTCTCCCAGTAAGCGGACACGCTGTGGCTGTCCGAAGAAAGCAGTCACAGACCAGCACTCCCCTCAATCATGAGACAGGACTTCATGCTTTGAGGTTAAAACAGAACTCTCTTTATTACAAACACACAGAACTTATATACAATCTCCATTCACTGTGCACCGAACCCAACCCCCAATCCTATCAGCCACATCCCATGACAAATCCCATCAGCCACATCCCCTCACAAATCCCATTGGTATACAGAGGATGTATCAGGTGAGGGGATTAAGGGATACAATGGGTTCCCCCACCTGTGTTATCCCCCCTGTAGCGCGGGTGCCGTCTGGGCAGACAGGGCTGTGCTGGCTGATTAAACCCCAGCCAGATTATAGGATCGTCTCTTCGAAGGCTGGAGCTGAAGCCACATTCAAACAGGGTACACATAAATATAATAATAATAATAACAACAGTGAAGATCAGACATGGTTCTTCACAGTGATCCACTGCCCATGCCCTATTTGGTACATCTTTGAGCCCAGCCATTTCAGTGTGCCCAATAAAACCATATATTTTTGAAAACTAGACACCCCAGGGTATTTTAACTCTTTGCATGCACACATTTTACCACCAGCATTTTTTCAAAGTTTCCCCACACATCTACTTTATGTATGAATTTACAGCTCCTGGTATATGCCACTGTCACACAACACCCCAATATGTGGTCAGCAATATCTCCCGCGTACAGTGAGTACCCCACATGCATGGGTTTGTCATTTTTGGGGGGGAACTAAAAGGTCACATTTGGTACGTGTGCATTTTTCTAATTGGAAATTAGATGTGTGGCCATCCTACCCCCCCCCCCCCGTGTTAATTGGGACATTGTTGAACCCGGCCAATTCAATTTACCCCATCAAATCATACATTTTTTAAAAGTAGATACGCCACGGGCATTTAATATGCCAGTATTTTAACTATTTCCATGCGAGAATTGTTTTCCATGCTCACAAAAATATATATATTTTTTTATAATTTTTTTTTACATTTTTTGGAACTTGAAGGTTCCCCTGACATCAGTGGGAAATTTTTACATTTTACTTTTTTTTATTTTTATTTTTTAAAATTTCTAATTATTTTTATTTTATTTTTTTATTTATTTTTACTAATCACACTGTGATTAGAAAGCTGGGCTCCATTGACTTGCATGGTTGAATGCAGTACCTGTATTCAACCTGCAAGTGGAGCCAGTTCTCTAGAGCAGGGGTGTCCAACCAGCGGCCCTCCAGCTGCTGCAGGACTACACCTCCCATACTCATCAGCCAGGCCCTTAGCTGAAAGAGCATTATGGGAGATGTAGTCCTGCAGCAGCTGGAGGGCCGCAGGTTGGACACCCCTGCTCTAGAGGGTCTGGAGACCATCTAGCGAACTTTTTCAACTTTATAATTTTTTTTACAGGGCGGCCTCCTAAACTCTTAAAATGGGCGTCCGCCGCCATACAATGTATGGCGGATGTCGACACCCCGGGGAGGGGCCAGACATGGCCCCTAGTGCCGATCGTGGTGTTGCTGGTCGAGGCATTACAGCAACACCGTTTGTGTGCAGAAAGCGGACGTAGATCACTTTCTGCACCCGTTTAAAGTCATAACGGTCCTGGCACGTCAATTGTCGTTATCCCTTTGTTTTCAGGTGACATGCCCGGACCGTCAATTGTCATTAAGAGGGATATACAATGGAGGTGCTGATGAAGCAAAATTGTGTGAGCAACAGTTCTACATATGTGGAATTTCTTTCCTTGTTCATGAAAACCCTCCTCTGGTAGAAAAGGAAAACTATGAAAGCCCTCGCCTTCCTATTATTTTCGATACATAATCCTTAAAGACAGAGATCAGTGAATAAAAAAAACCCCAAAAAAATTGTTTGCTCTTGTACATAGAAATTAAGGACACAGCATCTAACATCCAACAAGTGCTGCCAACAATTCCTGTTGGGAATAAACAGCCTTTCAGACAACTCTGGAGGGAGAGAGTTTTGTCTTCTCAAAAGAGTTAAAGAAAAAAAAAATGGCTCTGTCATAGAAAGTCTCTCTCACCCAACCTTTGTGCTGATATAACATGTATGCCTCAAACAGGAAAACATTCCCGTTAGAACACCATGCACAGATTTCCTCTAGGTTTTCTCATATTGAAGTGACTTTCAGTACCCAGAACCTAAAACTTTAGTTTCTGAGACAAAGGCAGTGGTAAGGGTTGCAACAAGAATAACTGAATGCCAAACTCTCTGTTGCCAAGGCGAGCAATGAAGATCACAAAAGACAGGTTCTTTTGGAACTTCCGTACACAAGTCCATATCGTCTGGAAAGGTGATAAAAACTATACCAGGTAAAAATTACTAAGCAACGTCTGTGGCACAGCGTTCATGAATTCCAGATTTCCTAATGGTCTAAGGGAACATGGGCACTCCGTGATGAGGTATATATAGGGGTATGTCCTCATGTCTCCTACATGAGAAAGTCTGGTCAAAGAACACACTTTCCAATATCACTAGTCGGAGTAGTGATGCTGTACATAAACCGGCCAAAAACCTTGCAAACCAGCTCCAATATACCAGCGAGAGAAAAAAAAAAAAAAAAGTAATCTGACGTGATTAATATTCCAACAAAAGCATGCAAGACATTCCTCTGGAGAAACTGGGGTTTCTCAGGTTAGGAAATCATATGACTGTACAGCCACAGCATACCCAGCATTAATCATCAACCCCAGGGCCAGGGGGTACTTTTGAAAACTGATAATCAACCTCACATTCTCCAGGTTCCTTATGACTAAAAGTGACAGACTGAGGCTTAAAAAATCATGAGCAGCAATTCACTAATGAAAACCTTCCCATTTGTAAGGTGACACTCTCCTACCATATGCATTAAAGTTCATATGATGGCTTGAGTGTCCCTTTAAATGGAAAGAATTGAGGAGAAAAAAATGCAGGCAATCACCCACTTGGACAAGCACCTCTAGTCTTCTAGTCAATGTGAAAAGCAGCCAAAATGACACAGAGAATAAAAAATAAACAGCAAAAACAACCAAACAAGGTGTGATGGGAGTTTTTTTCTTTCTATGGCTCTTTAGCGCTCATGCAGCTGTTCTTTCTCCTTACTTTACAGATTTATCAGAACAAGGACATAATGTTACAGACATAGTAGTTGCTGGATCTTGGATCACTGTCTAGAGACATGCACCGTCATCGTGTTATCTAGATGGTATAAAAAGATCTGCTGTGTTGTGTTCAGTCAATCTGTACTCTCGATCATGGGGATTGGCTAATGCCAACACAGGCTTCCCTCACGGTCTGCTTAACTAGCCGAAGCTAAGTGAATTATTTTGATATCTTTTGACATATATGACATTTAATTGCAGGAAGGTGTGTATTATGTTATTCCGGAATCTGAACTAGTTTGCTGACAAGGTTTTTTCAGTCCGCTTAAACAGCGGCTGTTTGTGTTCAAATATACCAAGTATTAGCAGCTGGAATAATCGGTCTAGGGTTTATACCTCTGTGAAGGCCTCTCTTGATGCTTGTATTAGAGAGCTACAGGAAAAAATTGAGGGACATCAACAATCTTGAAAGGAGCTTACTGCTCAATAAACAGACACTAGCTAAGCATGGTAGCTTTGTGAGTGGAGGTGAAACAGAGGAATGTGATGCCTTTGTTAAAAAGGTATCACACTCAACCTGTTGGAGATGGATCATTCTTCATACATACTATTTAGAGTTCTGTACACCAGATCTATGTTATTGTCTTTAAAAATTAACAAGCAATATTAATGTATTAAGATGCAATTTCCCCTCATGTTCCAGCTTCAATTAAATGGTCCTTACATTTAAATATTTTAACAGTTACCATCAGGGCCGGCCTTAGGGGTGTGCGACCTGTGCGACCGCACAGGGCGCCATGGTTGCAGGGGCGCCTGACCGGGACTTAGATTAAAGCATCGTTTTTTTTTTTTGTGGTTTTTTTTTAAACTTTATTTAACATCATTCATGTTAAATAAAGTTTAAAAAAAACAAAACGATGCTTAAATCTATGTCCCGGTCAGGGGCGCCAAGCGGTTGCTCGTGAAGTTCTCGGCAACCGCTCGGCGCCCCTTACTCTCCGTGACTCCGTCGCTGTGCCGGCATCTCATGTTGAGCGCCGGACTATTCCGGCTCTCAACATGAAATGCCGGCACCGCGGCAGAGCGAGAAGACGGATGCCTCCCACTCTCACCGCAGGACTCCGGCAACAAGGTAAGTGGGGGGGGTGTAGTTTGAAGGGGCAGAGGGGGGGTGTAGTTTGGAGGGGGGGTGTAGTTTGAAGGGGCAGAGGGAGGGGGGTGTAGTTTGAAGGGACAGGGGGGGTGTAGTTTGAATGGGCGGGGGGGTGTAGTTTGAAGGGGTAGTTTGAGGGGCGGTAGTTTGAAGGGGCAGAGAAAGGGGGGTAGTGAGGGGGGGGGTGGCGCCAGAGGAGTAGTCCGCACAGGGCGCCACAACGCCTAAGGCCGGCTCTGGTTACCATGATAGACAATCATGAAAAAAAAAAAAATATATATAAAAAGGATGAAGGATGTACTACAGCAGGGGTTGACAAATTTGGTTTTGCCTAGGGGACAGCCAAAAAAGTTATGAGCGAGTGTTTTTTTTTTCCTTCCCTAAACAGGTTTTAATTTTCTTGGTGCCCAAGTTTTGTCACAGCTTGCCATACATTTACACACTAGCGCCATACAGTAACACACGCTAAATCTATGCTCATGTATGAACATATTAACACCATACACTAATATACGCATGAATACTATATGCTGATGCACACTCATGCCATATTACACCACCATACATGCTAGCACCACACTCATACACACTATAAATATTACACACTCTAACACTATGGACACACACACTGACTAGCTATATATTATATACATACACACACACACACACACACACACCTCCGACCACTCTCCCCTCCCACCACATTAAGCCCAGCCACACCGGTGCCTATTTTGAATGAACCACCCTATGCTTTCATGCAGGTGAGAGGTGAGGTGCATTACACAACCCCGCTGGGAGCTTCACAGCACTCCATACCCTGGAGGAAAGCATAGGGTGCTGGATTCATGATGGCAGCCCTGCAAAACCCTGGGCACCAGAAAGTGGTTTCTAGTCATCATGGCACCTGAGGTTGTCAAGCCCTGTATTACAGCAGAATAGAGCCAAATGATGTAATATGCCCTCCAGTAATGTTACCGATTGCAGAACCAAGCAGACCAGCAGCAGCCAACAAAGCATTTTCATGTATTTAATTGCTCTTTGACAATTCAGCAGATATAGGCACAGCGAGTGCAAAATGTTTTGAGCTACTTGATCACTCTAGCTGTATATCTGCCTTTTTGACATACAGTTGGGATCGAAGTTTCTTAAACAGATATCCATAGATTTAGGGCTACAAAAAATGAAATTAAAGTAGATTAACATGATACAATTTTATCCCTGCATGGCATATGAAGAGTTTTCTGAACCCAGGACAAAGAGCAAAATATAAAAACATCCATGAACATTTGGGGTTTTTTTTTTTTTTTAATCTTGTACTAAATTATATTAGCACACTTACAGAGTTAGATTGGGCTAATCCAACTCATCTAGGTAATCTGAAAACACATGTACACATTTTCTTTCATACCAGATATTTTTTTCTATGTTTTTAGTCCTACAAACAAATTTCAAATAGAAAATCCATGCTTATGTTAATGAAGTTTTGCTATCTTATATTTCTTGACAAAATGCACACAGAAAGTATACATCCTACAGTTTAAATCATATATGAGCAGGACCGGCTTGAGCAAAACGACATGGAAAGGAGGAGAGCACACCATGTTTTGGGGCAAGAGCCACTATATTTCAAAACAGGGTGTGTCTTGAGAGACTACTTCCACTGCATTTCCATTCTTTAGTAATTTAAGCAATGAAGTAAAGTATTTTACAATAGAAGTGTGACAAATTTAAAAACCTTGATAAGCTACTATAGGAATAGCTTTTCAGTATCTCACTAGTTACTGTGCAATTTAAAGTCCTGTGACGCTTGTCCAGCACCAATTGGTTAATTTACCAATGGGAGATGTACTTGGGAGGCATTTTTCAAAACAATTACTGTTACAGATAAAATTGTGATACATATGTTTATATATAAACACACACCGCTACAGGTGCACATGTACAAGTCTACAGACCAAAAGGGTTAAAAAAATAAATAAATAAAAAAGGGTTGCATACTTATGATGTGCTACTGCACATTCATATCCACCCATTTACCTAAATTCTAGAATTTGTCACAGCAGTTGCACTCCACCCTTAACACAATTTAAATCCAACGGCTCATTATTACTGGATACTAGACTGAGTATTGCAGATCGTTATGTCTGTGAGTATATAAGATTTAAAACTGTACTATCACATCCTCAATCTCTTATCTCATCCAAGCTACATACATTGAAATCCTTTACCCTTCCTTGGTGGTTACTGCTTTGCAGTTTAAAAAAAGGATTAGCTCTTCTCAGAACTGAATGTGTTTATCCTTCTGGAGATGTATGATCACGTACAGTGGGAAGGTCTCACTATGGATCTTTAAATTAACATAACCAATTCCATCTTTCTGCTACTAATGCTATACAACCCAGCACCCTGCCTGCTTTTAAAGCCTCACAATTTGCACCCAAGTCAATCTTTGTGACAACACAGAACCCCTAATGCTATATTTTATCACCGGACTTATGTCCAAAGTGCATTATTTTACAGATAAACATTAAACGACAGTGCCACATTCTTCTAATTTACTTAAGTGAGATGCTCCATAACATTATTATGTATATACCTGGAAAGGTAAACTGTGCCATCATTATACCTTCATAATTAAAATGCTTTTTCAAAACAAACTTTGCTTTGTGTTTTTTCTTCTCTCTCCAATGAGTACAATTGTTTTGAAGGTGTCAAAGGTGGGATATACGACAAAACCAGAATAACTAATCAATCTTCAGGCCTGAAGTTAAACTTTATCCCACTCTTACAAGACCTGCCAGAACAGTCAGCTTCAAGTCTATTTTACCTGTGCTGAGAGATGCTGGATACCAGGACCTAAACACTGTATGATAAACATGCTTCACCGAACGTTTGCTTCTCAACCAACCAAATAATTATTCCCAGCAAATACGAAGCCTAAAAATGTTATCTAATATTAAAAAAAAAATGTATATTTATCATTTGACAGATTATCAGTAGCTATAAAGATTTGGGATTGTTTTTTTTTTTTTAATAAAGGGATGAAAGCAGAACCCAATTACTAAACAAGATACTAGTTGCACATTTGTATAAGGCTCAATATAATCATGTGTTTCCAATATGAAAGCCTTCTAAGGCTACTGTGAAAAAGAAAACCCAGATCGGTCCATATTGCATAAACTGATTAATTTGAATGTGTGTGTCTATGTATCTATACAAAGAAACAAACACACACCACACACCTATATGATACATACATATCAATATACATTTTTAGAAATATATGTTTTAGGAAAGTGCATTATACACCATTGAAATAGCAGTAATTACGCAGTTTCCTTAGAGTATGTAGTGTCCCATTGGGTAGAAGGAAACATTCTACATGGACTTGTGTTTGTGTGTGCATGGGTATATGCTCTAATATTCTTGGGTCTGGCCACCAGCAAAACTGGATGGCATTCCTCTACTGAAGCAATGAACCATTAGAAGGCATACTTACTGCACATGCTCAGCAGCACTTCCACTGTAGTTAAGAAAGCAGCAGCCAATCACATGAATGCTAGCAATACATCAGCGTTCAGACAGCAAACGTGATTGCCTGCTATTCCCATTGACCAGAATGTGCAAGAAGCATACCAAGGTATGATCTCTGCTTTCAGTAGAGGCACCAGGGACAGCAGTTAAATTAAAATGAAGAATTGCAGTAACCAACAAATGCATCTACCAAATTGCATGCAGTAAAATGTATTTGATTCCATTAAAAATATATTCCAATATACACCTAACAGGAAAATAGGACAAAAGCACAGAGATGGTAGAGGAGGGCATGAGGTCTTCCCATAATAGAGCTACAAACTGCATGTCATCGTGCAAGATGATGGTGTAGGTGATAACCATTCAAAGCTGGCTTCCTGTCAAATGTTTTTAAAGCCATTCATTGATAACTGCAAATAGTACATACCTTGTCTCTAACACACTTCACTACCTTTGCTCCTAATCGGGTTCTGCAAGTTTTATTTTGTCCCTAATTACAAGGATGAGCAACCTTTGGGATAATTACAATCACATATTATGAGTAGTTCCTTATTACTTAAGAAACACAGCAGGAACAAATACATTTTTCTATAGCACTTAGATGGAAAAACAATGTTGTCAGTGTTGATCTTTGAGATCTACAAATGTTAATCTGTCTACAAAACATAAGGCTATGGACTTGTACGAACAATGCCATGTCTTGTCTTCCAGAAAAGCTAGTTGAAGAATTAAATAAAGGCTGTGTGCTAGCTGAATTGAGTAGGATGAGCCAAGTTTAGACATAAAAAACTCATTTTGAATCTATCACCGTCTGCTTTGTGTTACATGTGTTGCTGGATAAACATATTAAAGAGGCAAACTATATGATTAAAGAATAGTTTCTGACATAGGTGTAGACAGCCCAAGGAATATTACTAAAAGTAGAAGTTAGTTGCAAGAGTATTATATTCAGTAAAGTAAAACCACATCTTTAACCACATTATAGCTTGTGTACAATGGAATACGTTATGCTAATGTGTTAAGCACCAAATCCAATTTTTTGACATTTGCAGTTATAAGCCAGTATTTTATAATGACTCGCTAAACAGCCATAAGCATGCTTGATAGTGTTTTGTGTCTGTGTTTAGCTTACCTATTTTTGTTAGTAAGAGGCTCATCTAGTGGATGCCTTTATTACTTGTGTACAGCCATAAAGTTAAAGAGGTCTATACTTAATGGACACAACAGCTAAAAAATAAAGCAGGACATCTTGGTCAGGGACAGTCCCAGCTAAACTAAATAGACTCATAAGCATACACTGCTACAGTGTATCAACCCAATTTATCTTTATTGATATTATGTGCAGTTTTTTTGTAGGAGCCTCTAAACCACAGCTACGCTTTAATTGGAAGAAACTTTTAGGAATTACATAGGGACTAAACATGTTTTATACGAACACTGGAAAATTAATTTCAGACTGCAAGATTGTCAGTATGTCTAGAAGAGTAAACACACACACACACTAATGTCAAGTATCTGGTAACAAAAAAAAAATGAAAAACAGGATCCACTGTTTCTTTTGAGAATAAAACATTTGGTGTTCGTGGGCTTTCCAAAATTTACCTGGAGAGACACTTCGCTGGGTAGCTGGGCAGCCCTGAATAGCTCCAGCACCCTCCCATTGGATGCAATCTTCTTGGTACTGTCAGTATCACAGTAAGCAAAGAGGTCCGAATAATATTTTTGCTCCACATCACTCAATGATAGTCCTTCCATGCTTTGAAGGAGAGGGAAACTGCTGTAAACTCTTGAAGCCTGCAAGACACCACACTAACACCCACCCCACTAGCAGTTACAAATAGGGGGCTGCACAACCAGATGTATGTGTAATTCAACACACATTGGAGCCGCTCTTACAAAAAGAACTACTAGTTCACTGCTATCTTCCGTAGCGCATTGGATCCAGGTATATGCAGTGATGGGCCTTGTATGCACTGGAAAGTGGGGAAGCAAGTGATGATCCGTCACACAGATGCTGGGAACCCAAGAACAACACCTGAATGTAGGAGCAGCAGGTGGGGGAGTCCAGTGAGGAGTTACTAGATACGCCCCTTCACTCGCTTGAAAATAATTTAATGTAACACATGAGCTAACGCCAGTCTCTAGAGGCACTGCTATGGTTGGGAATGAGACCCACCCACTGCCAAAACAGTGCAATCAGTACAGGATAGGAAGACCACGAAACGCACTCCGGGTTGCCGGTAGGGTCCCTTATAAAAGTGGACACAAAGCGCCCAAATCAATGAGTCAGCTCCGGTATACTTCCTTCTCACGCTCAGGCCCGCTATTCTCAATTGCTTCCCCCTGCGTTCTGCGTTCAGCGTTCAGCCATACAGTGCACGAGCTTGTGCTTGCTGCGCCCCCAGGCTGACGTCGTCGCATACACAAGTCCGAAAAAGACGTGAACTGAGGATCCGGATGTAGAGCGGGACACCCTTTAGGCTCCGTCCCAAACCTAACTGGGAGGGTACTGAAAAAAAGAGCCAGCGACCTCTAGCGGCCTGGAGGGCAAACAGATTCAAAGATAAGTTTTAGGACTGAAGTGACCGTGAATCGAGGCTGCGCGGCGCTCACTGCACTGACGCTTTTGATTCGGGGGCGCGCGTGGAGTCACTTGTGACGCAGGTCTCGCACTTAATGCGTATCTCCCACAAATGAAAATTGTAGAACAGGGACACTTTTGTTTTGGTTGCGACTAGTTCCTATCCGGTAGAAGGACCATGTCCTTTACAGGGATAGGAAATAGCTTGCTCAGTGTGTGTGAGCTATTTTCTATCCAGCAAAATTACCCTTTGCCCCCTAGTGGTCAGGTCCTGTACAGGGATAGGAACTATCCAACTCACGTAAAGAGAGCTAGTTTCTATCCCTGTAAAGGACCTTTTGCTCCATCGGGGCCAGGTCCTGTTAACAGATAGGAACTAGATGGTTCATGGTGAGAAATCTAGTTACCATCCAGCTTAAGGACCCTTATCTCTCCAGCTCACACAGGTCCCTTACAGGGATAGGAACAGGACGGTTCATAGTAAGAAATCTAGTTTCCATCCAGCTAAAGGACTTTTATACCTTCAGCTCACACAGGTCCTTATACAGCCAAGAGACAATTATACCTCCAGCTCACACAGGTCCCTTACAGGGATAGGAACTAGACAGTTCATAGTGAGAAATCTAGTTTCCATCCAGCTAAAGGACTTTTATACCATCAGGTAACAATGGTCCTTTACAAGGATACAATATCTTGTTCTTATACCGCAAAGGGACTCATATCTCCAGCTCACGCAGGTCCCTTACAGGGATAGGAACTAGATGCTTCATAGTGAGAAATCTAGTTTCCATCCAGCTAAAGGACTTTCATACCAAGGATAACAATCCCTAGTTCTTATACTGCAAAGGAACTCATATCTCTTACTCACACAGGTCCCTTACAGGGATACTAGAGAACTAGACGGTTTACGGTGAAAAATCTAGTTTCTATCCAGCTAAAGGACTTTCATACCTCCAGCTCACACAGGTCCCTTACAGGAATAGGAACTAGACAGTTCATAGTGAAAAAACTTGTTTCCATGGTCTTGCCATGGTCAAAAAGGCAAGAAACAAAAAGGCAGAAACATTGTCTATTAGATTTTATTTAATCTAACGCGGTTTCATAACATACCCATAGATATTCCTAATAATAATTGTTGTGTTAATGGGTACCGACATGTCCTTTTTATAACTCCAATTGTCTTCCATCTGTCCTGGATTCACACCTTAACCCTGTGTGGTCCCTAATCACCTGAGCAGGAGAAAGACACAACCAATAGAGCCTTTCTTGGATATATTCTCCCTTGTGTATGGCAGTCCGACGCACACAGCTGAGCTGTTCCCACTACCTTTGCACTTGTCCGCTGCACAATACTCCGTGGGCAACATCTTATGCCTGGCTCCTATTCCAAAAAACTGCCACCATGAGGACATAATCTATTAATCCACCCATGTCACTAAAAAGTTAATGTTTTGTGAGTGGTTGAGATAGACTGTAGAAGAAGAAAACAGTATAAACATCTAGTTAAAGATTAAAAAAAAAAACAAAAAAAAAACAAACTGATTTTTAATTGCAATTCCAGATATATTACATGCGTTATGTTCATTTAATTATTCGTGAACATATATTATTATTATTACTATTATTTTGAAACATATACAGCTGTTGCTTTATTTTATCACATTCTCATATACATTGTGAAGGTCTCAATTACAGACATGGCATTTAGTCTATAACAAATGAGTCTATTCACTAAAAAATGATGTGCAGGAGAGTTGAGTGGAGGCACGAGAGACGCACTTACTGGAACAGAGAGAGACAAAGCAAGACACACTCACTGGCACAGAGAGAGAGAGACACATTCACTCACTGGCACAGAGAGAGAGACACACTCACTGGCACAGAGAGAGACACACACACACTGGCACAGAGAGAGACACACACACTGGCACAGAGAGTCTGAGACACTCACTGGCACAGAGAGTCTGAGACACTCACTGGCACAGAGAGAGAGTCTGAGACACTCACTGGCACAGAGAGAGAGTCTGAGACACTCACTGGCACAGAGAGTGAGACACTCACTGGCACAGAGAGTGAGACACTCACTGGCACAGAGAGTGAGACACTCACTGGCACAGAGAGAGTCTGAGACACTCACTGGCACAGAGAGAGAGTGAGACACTCACTGGCACAGAGAGAGAGTGAGACACTCACTGGCACAGAGAGAGAGTGAGACACTCACTGGCACAGAGAGAGAGTGAGACACTCACTGGCACAGAGAGGGAGTGAGACACTCACTGGCACAGAGAGGGAGTGAGACACTCACTGGCACAGAGAGAGAGTGAGACACTCACTGGCACAGAGAGAGAGTGAGACACTCACTGGCACAGAGAGGGAGAAACTCACTGGCACAGATAGAGAGACACTCACTGGCACAGAGAGAGTCTGAGACACTCACTGGCACAGAGAGAGTCTGAGACACTCACTGGCACAGAGAGTCTGAGACACTCACTGGCACAGAGAGAGTCTGAGACACTCACTGGCACAGAGAGAGTCTGAGACACTCACTGGCACAGAGAGAGTCTGAGACACTCACTGGCACAGAGAGAGAGAGAGACACTCACTGGCACAGAGAGAGAGAGTGAGACACTCACTGGCACAGAGAGAGAGTGAGACACTCACTGGCACAGAGAGAGAGACACTCACTGGCACAGAGAGAAAGAGGCACACACGCTGACACAGAGAGAGAGACACACACACACTCACTGGCACAGAGACAGATAGAGACACTCACTGGCACAGAAAGAGTGACACTCATTGACACAGAGAGAGAGAGAGACACACACAACCACTAGCACAGAGAGAGACACAACCACTGGCACAGAGAGAGACACTCACTGGCACAGAGAGAGTCAGACACTCACTGGCACAGAGAGAGAGACACTCACTGGCACAGAGAGAGAGAGACACTCACTGGCACAGAGAGAGAGAGACACTCACTGGCACAGAGAGAGAGAGACACTCACTGGCACAGAGAGAGAGACACTCACTGGCACAGAGAGAGTCTGAGACACTCACTGGCACAGAGAGAGAGTGAGACACTCACTGGCACAGAGAGAGAGACACAATCACTTGCACAGAGAGAGACACACACTCATTGGCACAGAGACAGAGAGAGAAAGAGAGAGAGACTCACTGTGAATTATTTCACAGATTCAAGTTTTCTTCTGCCTCCATAATATTCTGTATTTTCAGGAGTTCTGTTAAAGCTTCATCCTCACATCCCATGTTATTGAAAAAGAAACAGCAGCCCAGCACAGCCCATTTGCACGTCCCGCGCTGCTGCTGCTTCTTTTTCCTGTAGTTCTTTGTACCATGTGACCAGTCACATGGTCTGCTGACATCCCCAGAGTCCTTCTACTGGGTAGGAACTAGCCGCTACCCTTTTGTTTTTGAAGGCGTGGGGAGAAGAAGGGCTTTACAAGGACGTTTTAAGTAATTTCATGACCTTTTATGTATTATTTAGTCACTTAGACCAAGAATACCATATTTTATATATCTCCTTTAAAGCGTTAACTTTTTGTACCCGCAAAGGCAATGGTTTTAACATTTCTGTGGTGGTTGTGTTCAGCTGTAATTTTCTTCTCTCTCATTTAATGTACCTACCTAAGTTGTATATTGTTTTTTCCACAACAAGAAGGTTTTTCCTTAGATACCATTATTTGGTGTAACATTTAGAAAAGCATTTTTTTTTTCCTGAGTTCCCTTTCCTTCACGTTCATTTATAAAAACTGAACAGAAATATTCATTGAGGCAGCCTACTAGTCCTTTATTCTCTTCTACATACATTCCTTCTTTTGTTTTTAATCTAACAACTGCTTGTTTTACTTTCCTTTTATCATTTATGTATCTAAAAAACGTTTTATCTTTCTTTTTTACTAACTGGGCAATTCTCACTTCTGCGTGTGCTTTGGCAGCTCTTATAACTTAGCATTTAGTAAGTACAAAAAAAGTTGTTGTATACATGATCTTAAGTTTCTCATTTAACACACATGCTGCAGGCACCTTCTGTCCTTGTTTTGGGGGGCAAAATAAATGCTTCTCTCTATTATCTGTACAAACCAAGACCCCAGATCGACCCACCTGGTTACTAACTAAAATACCTTCCCTGAATGTGAAAGTTTGGCCCATTGTTTAATGGTGCCATCCTATGGTCTAGAGGATTGGCCCTTAGTTCTAAAAAGGTTCTTTGCCCTGGACTTAGCAGGAATTTTAAACATAGACAAAGATCTTCTAGCCTTGTGGAAAGCCTTAACCTGTACTACAAAACCATGGCCAAATAGGTGTGAAAAGGAGCGGTTCAGGAAATCCTTAGGGGGTAGATTAGCCAGACCTGCTTATTTTAATATCCTGGACCTTCTCAGGAGCTGTACTAAAAGGTCTGCCCTGATAAAAGAGTAGCTCTACTAATTGCTTTGATTAAGGCTAGTTAAGAAGCTATTAATAAGGCATTGGTTAAAACAAACAACCTGATTACCATCTTTCTCTGCCTTACATAACATTAACAGTAATGGGCCCACGAGCCTGCTAGTGTATATTTGTAACAGGACAGGCCTGCACCCCATATTTATCCTTCCTGTGTGAATTATGCCGTCTCTGGAGTGCACTATTGTCCCTATATCCTGCCGCAGACACTTCTAGCACCTAAGCGGGAGATGGTGGATTTCCCCTGGAACTCTCAGGCAGACTGCAATAATGTCACAGTCCCCTATACTTTGACCACCGATCCTCCAAATAACATCCGATCGGTATGCTTTTTTGAAGAGGGATCAGTGCCCCTGAGAGGCATCCAGGGACATGCTGGTTGTGGGGGTACCACTGTGTGTAGGCTGGGGGCCCCCTGTTTTCCAGACAATGGGCAAACTCCCTATCGTTAATCAAATTTTATGTCTTGTGTACAGGTATCTTCACCAAAGGTAATTGTATTATGCCCCCTGTCTGTCACGTACACTCCCCTTCTCCATTGTATCCTGTAACTCCATAATGAGAGTACCTGATGGAGAATTAGCTTCTTGTTTTGTTAGAATTTGTGTTACCCCAGTTATCTGATGCTTTTCTGTATAAGATAAAATCGATAATAATCGATTATGAAAATTGTTGTCAATGATTTTCATCATCGATTAGTTGAATCAATTTTTATCGATTTATAAAATGAGTTTTTTCAGAGCAAAAACTCCCCTCCTTCTATAATCCGACCTCAAATAGAGGTCTGACTGTAAGACTGAGATCCAGATCCCCTGCAGCGCTGCAGGAGACCTGGATTCTCCTCTCTGTCAGCCGGTGACCCCTCCACTTCCGCTGGGGCTTCTATTACTGAACGCCGGCATATCAGGGGACAGAGTGGCATATCAGTGGCATATAGGGGGCTATAAGGCATATCAGGGGCACAGTGGCATATAGGGAGTATAGGGCATAGTGGCATATCAGAGGACAGAGTGGCATATAGGGGGCTATAAGGCATAACAGGGGGGCACAGTGCCATATAGGGGGGTATAAGGCATATCAGGGGGCACAGTGGCATATACGGGGTATAGGGCATAGTGGCATATCGGGGGCTATAAGGCGTATCAGGGGGCACAGTGGCATATACGGGGACAGAGTGACATATCAGCGGCATATAGGGGGCTATACGGCATATCAGGGGACAGTGGCATATAGGAGGTATAAGGGTTATCAGGGGGCACAGTGGCATCTCTGGCATATAGGAGGGTATAAGGCATATATGGTGCAGAGTAGCATATAGGAGGTATAAGGCATATCTGGGGGCAGAGTGGCAAGCTGGTGGTGAGATGTGCATTACTTGGGGGCAGGTTGGCAAATAAAAGAAAATATAAACAAGAGGCATTTTTCTCATAGTTTTTAATAAATATGAAAAAATAGTTTACATGAATATTTACTAGTAAAACTTTTTTGGTATTAAAACTTAGTTTGAGAAATGTGTTTTGGGTTCTTGTATATTAAAATATAGCTTTAATTATTATGTCAGTAAAATAAGAAGGCGGATAGAGAAATGCCATTGTGATAGAGATAAAAGTGTTAATGACACATTTTAATGTAAATTAAGTTTTTATTTTAAATAAACGAAAAATGTGCATAGTTTTTTTTTAATCGATTAATCAAAAAAAAAAAATCAGCCAACTAATAGATTATCGATAGTTGCAGCCCTAAAAGCCTGCATTTCGCTGTAATAAATGTTCATCTGCTTTTAAATCTAATGTGGTTTTGTCCACTACATTGGGAGCTTACTAAATAGACTGTTCAGATTTATTTACTGGAAGCTGGGGAGTGTTGCTAAAGCAGTGGAGAAATTATCCTCCCTGCTTTTGAACCCATAACAATATTGAATATTGCAGACTGAGTAGTTCAACATATTAGAGGTATTATTAAAAACAGAACTGATTGCAGGGTTTATCTCAGAACTACAAATAGCCTTCATGTCTGGGATACCCATGTGGGACTTCAGTAGAAGTCATCCTCTTTGCGGCCCTCCAGGTGCTGCAGTACTACATATCCCATAATGCTCTTTCAGCTAAGGGGCTGGCTGAGGAGTATGGGAGATGTAGTCCTGCAGCAGCTGGAGGGCCGCAGGTTGGACACCCCTGATGTAGATTTGTATCCCTGAGAGGAAAATTTTCCCTTGCTTTTGAGTCACTACACCTTCTTCCTCTGAAGAAGCTGAGGAAAATCTGACCTTTTTTTTTGTGAATTCTGTGACTGGTGAGAAAATCAGAAAGTCAGTGCCGGCAATAGAACACCTGTCCTCCATCATGTAGTGCTGAAAAAAAGTCTTGCAAGTGTCATGTGCGTGCTAGAAGCAAGTGGGTGCACACATCCTCTGGCTTTGGACAAACAATAGTGTTCAGGAGGCTTGCAATCTCTCGCTATCTGTTGCTGGGCAGTTAGCCTCCCTATGAATTAGAGTATTATAACTAATTGTATTAAAACTGCACCAGCCTGATGCATGTGGAAAGTCCTTGTGCACATCCATAAGGACATCTGTACAGAGTAAAATACCAGGAGGTGCTGTAGCTGGTTTGGCTACATCTTGCATTGTATCCCTCTTGCCAGCTGAGTTTTGCCCAGGTGTAGATTATCCCCTTCAGGACCGGGATTTTGATACTAACGTGTTGCTAAAGGACCGGAGCCGTTTTTGTGTTTTTGCCATGTCTTTCCTCAACTGTAATTTCTCTCTTATCAATTGGTGCACCTACACAAATCATATATTGTTTTTTTCAGCACAAGTAGGGCTTTCATTTGAAACCATATTAAGCTGGGTAGTACATTGTTTTGTTTGAAATAAACTGGAAAAAGTGGGGGAAAAATGAAAAAAAACGCCTTTTTTTAGTTTTGTATACATACAAATTGTACACACATTGAACCAATGGGAAAAAATTATCCCAAATATATTCATTAAGTTCTCCTGATTTGGAAACCACCCAACATGGCCAAGATTTTTATCTATTTTGACCAGTATAGGGAAAATATTGCAAGGCATCCATCACGTTTTTTAAATGTAATTTTTTTCTAATTTGGCATGGTAGTCTTATAACTGCAATAGTTGTCACAGATACTGATTATCCCCCCAAAATTATATGTTTATGAACAGTAGATAAGTCAAGGTGTACAACTAGGGTCATTTTGACACTTTTCAAACAGGGATTTTATCGCCAATTGCTGCCAAATTTTGAGGTATTTTTATATTTTTGGGGTTTTTTTGCATATGTTGCAATGTTGCTTTAGATTTTATATTATATTTTGTATAGAATATGTGCAACTGCAGAAGAAAACACCAAATTGTGTTCACCAACATCCCCCAGTTCCAACAAGGCCTCACATGCTTGGCTCATGCATTTTTTGAGGAAGCTATGAGGGAAAAACTGGAACATGCGCATTTTACTTTTCAAATTTGGAATTTTCAGAAATTGGTTTCCTGGGCCCATATCCCATTTGGGACATTTTGGAAGCCCCCCACTGTAAATTACCCCATAAAAGTATATATTTATGAACAGTAGACGAGTCAAGGTGTTCAACTAGGGTAGTTTTGACAGTTTTCAGCCAGCCATTTCTTCACTGATGTCTGCCAAACTTCACAGGGAAATTATTTTATTGCGTTTTTAACGCATAAATTTCAATGTTGCAATTTATTTCTTGCACAGCATATGTGTAACACTGGAAGAAAACACCACATTTTGTTCACCAACATCCCCGGTTCCAACAAGGCCTCACATGCTTGGTTCATGCATTTTTTGAGGAAGCTATGAGGGCAAAACTGGAACATGTGCATTTAAATTTTTTTAAATATTTTTTTTTTTTTTATCAGATTACTTGTAAGTGACAGGTTTAGGCCGCTGACATCAATCAGGGAGACCGATCAATAATCAGCGACTTAAAATGCCACCGACAAGTGATCAGGTAATAATTATGATTTTTTCATTTATTAATAATTTGTGTTTTTTCATAATTACCCTAGATGACCCCTCTCTCTTTGTAGAGGCCAGGAGCGATCTGATCAGCGCAGCCCAGCATTTGACCTGGAAGCACCCTGGACTTTCAGGTCAGTGCTGTTATTTTTTTTATTATTATTTTATTAATATTTTTATTTATTTATTTATTTATTTTAAATTTTTTTTTAACTCTTTCAATGCTGATGCTCCATTGAAGCACAGCATTGACTGATATTTAGTCCCCACAAGCTTGTGGGGACTAATATTAACCCCTGCAATGCTGCGATGGGGGTCATACACAATCGCAGCATTGAAGGGGTTAATTGAGCAAGGGAGGGGGTGGGGGCTGGTCTCCACACTCATGTGGAGACCAAAGAACCCTGTCTCCCTGTCCCTGAAGCTGCCTCTGGCAGCTGGGACACAATCTCCAATAGACTGGAGAGTGTAGGGGAGGAGTCTCTTTGATCAGTCCTACAGGACTGATCAAAGGACTTCTGGGGGCTCGTTTTTGCTGTTGCTGGTGTGCCTGGCACCAGCAGCAGAGCCCCCTACAAAACGGGGATTAACCCCTTCAATGCGGCATTGAAGGGGTTAACGCTGCACTGACGCGCTCATGGAGCGATCAGGCAGCAGGGGGGTGTTGGGTCAGGTCCCCACACCCATTCAACACACCACCCCCTTCCCTGAAGCTGCCTGTGGCAGCTGAGACCCCGATTGCAGATTTTTCTTGCGGTTTCTGCCTAGAGAATCACTCCGTGGGAGTGATCGTAGGCTTGGGGACGGGCTCTGAGCGGCTCTGCTGGTCTGCCCAGACTCCTGGGCAGACAGCAGCAGCAGCGCCCCCACGATTGTGGCGATGTGGGGGCGGTTTTTGGAGGAGACGTACCTGGTACGTCCCGGTCTACAGGTGACTGTTAACCAGGAAGTACCAGGTACGTCCCGGTCCTGAAGGGGTTATACACTCACTGGCCCCTTTATTAGGTACACATGTTCAATTGTTGTTAATACAAATAGCTAATCAGCCAATCACATGGCAGCAACTCAATGCATTTAGGCAGGTAGACGTGGTCAAGACAACTTGCTGAAATTCAAACAGAGCATCAGAATGGGGAGGGGGATTCAAATGACTTTAAACGTGGCATGGTTGTTGGAGTAGTTCAGAAACTGCTGATCTACTGGGATTTTCACGCACAACCATCCCTAGGGTTTACAGAGAATGGTCTGAAAAAGAGAAAATATCCAGTGAGCTGCAGTTGTGCCGACAAAAATGTGTTGTCGATGTCAGAGGAAAATGGGCAGACTGGTTTGAGATGACAGAAAGGCAACAATAACTCAAATAACCACTCGTTACAACCAAGGCATGCAAAATACCATCTCTGAATGCACATCACGTCAAAGTAGATGGGCTACAGCAGCAGAAGATCACATCGGGTGCCACTCCTGTCAGCTACGAACAGGAAACTGAGGCTACAATTCGCACAGGCTCACTGGAAGACTGGAAGAACGTTGCCTGGTCTGATGAGTCCCGATTCCAGCTGCGACATTCAGATGGCAGGGTCAGACTTTGGCGTAAACAACACGAAAGCATGGATCCATCCTGACTTGTATCAACAGTTCAGGTTGTTGGTGGTGTAATGGTATGGAGGCATTTTCTTAGCACACTTTGGGCCCCTTAGTACCAATTGAGCATTGTTTAAACACAACAGCCTACCTGTCGTGTATTGTTGCTGACCCTGTCCATCCCTTTATGGAGGTGCATATGAGACCAGAGTAAAAATTTGTTGAAATATGTATTACAGTGACTGTGCAGCTTCAACCCCATGATCACCAGTTTAACGTTGATCGTGTCCCAGCTGCCTTACAAGGGTATAGGGACCAGCCCTGATTTCCCCTAGTGGAGCGATCGTGCTGCGTTCACCCCCCTCAATTATGCAATTGCGACCTGTGACATGAATGCGCTATTTAATGGGTTAACACCTGTGTCTTCAGATCAAGTAAAGATCAATGCTGTGCTCCCATTGAAAAAGTTAAACATTTTAACAGTACTGACCTGCAAGTCAAAGGGTACTTTGACAGTTTGTCAGTTACATTCTATAATAGTCCGAACTCCTAATGATCAGACCATTCTTATTGGTCAGAAGTAATCTAACCAATCTAACCATTATGACAGGTCATAAAGTAAAAAAAAACAAAAACACATACACACTAATTATTGATAAAAATTTATATTCTATTTTTTAAAATTTTTATCATATTATCCGATCGCTGATAAGAAAAAAAATTTAGGTCACTATTAAGCAAATTTACAGATCAAAGTCAGTTGCCTAAACCTGCTGCTTACAAGTGATCTGACAGTAGCTACATATTTTCTTCATTTTACAATATTTTATTTTTAAGAAGTTAATTTTTAACCCAATACATTGCTATCTGATCAATGATTCTTTAGGCCACTGATGATTTATCTGTCTCACCTATTATCAGCCAGTATGTAAAAAAAAAAACCCCCAAAAAGAACAAAAGTAGGCATAAAGTGAAAAAGAACGGCACACTTTTAATCTTTATAAACTGTACACACAGTGCCAGTACTTAATTTTAACCCCTTAACTACAGTGGTGTCTCCAGCTTTCATATTTAGGAGGGGCACATGGGGGAACAGGGACCAAAGTAAAACACTACATATACACTAACACCATGTATATATATGCATTTTAACTACACAATATGTACTTATCTCTTTGAAGTAAAGACCTTGATTGAAATATGATTTAAAAATAACAGCTGAACTGGCAGTTATTTTTCATTCTTTAATATTAGCCCCTGCTGACGATATATATTAATATTAGCCCCTGCTGACAATATATATTATTAGCCAATGCCACATATATATATATAAATATTAGACCCTGTTGCCAAAAAAAAAAAAAAAAAAATTGGACCCTACCCAAGCATTTCCTTGGGCCCCGCTCCACAGCATGCAATCGCTCCCTCTGCTACCACACCAAAAAAAAAAAATTGCCGCACTGACTGCAGATCAGGGGAAGACTGTGAGAGTCAGTGCAGTCTCCCCTCCTTCTGACTGCACCGTGACATTGAGAGGTCCTCTCCCCCGTAATCATCCCCAGAGTCTCTTTGTCCCCTTATTCACTAAACCACAGCTCTCTTTTACTTACTCCCTGTAGTTCAGGTATAGATCAAATAAACAACACATGGAAATAGCATGTGCAACTGAATAAGACATAAAACCCTGTATTTGCTGGCATACATAAATAATGTATGGGAACATAGCATTGCAGGTATAGATCAACTGGAAATCACATGTAAACTCAGCACTGAAGGTATAGATCAACTAAATAAGATATACAAACTCTGTATTTGCAGGTATACATAAATAATGTATGAAAACATAGCATAGCAGATACAAAAACCCAGCTTTGCAGGTATTGATCAATTGGAATTCACATAAAAACTCAGCATTAAAAAGGTATAGACAAAACCCCCTAAATTACAGGCACAGATCACAGGTTGCACACCCCAAAGACCAGCCTTGGCATCCACATTGCCAACATAGAACATGACCAGCACCCAAATTACACACACATAGGACATGCCATCTTTGTCCCTAAACAGCCCAGCATGAGTCAACATTGTCCCCAAACAGCCCAGCATACATCTTTGTTACAGTGACTCACTAATTCACTTTCATTTACAATTCATTTATTCTTTCACTCAAATTTTTTACACATATTCATTAAAGCATTCTCACAAATTAATTCTCTCATTCACACAACGCATCCACACATTAATTTATTCTCTCTCATTCACAATGCAGCCACACATTAATCTATTCATTCTCTCTCATTCTGACTCTTTATTTCAATATTCTTGCTACCCTCCTTTCTCCCTATCTACCCACTCTCCCCCTTCTCCCTATCTACCCCCTCCTCACTCTTTTCTCCCTATCCATCCTTTCCCCCTTTGAAGTTAACTTACCTTGTAGAAGTCATGATGTAGGGGGGGCATGGCCCCCTCTGCTTAACTACCAATGACGTGCCAAGGGTCGCTTTCTTCACTCAAACTCATATACAACTCGTAACCTGTATAAAAGACACCTGGGTGCCAGACATCTTGCTGATTGATAAGGGATCAAATACTTATTTCACTGAATCAAATGCTAATCAATTTGTAACTTCTTTGCAATGCGTTATTCTGGATTTTTGTGTTGTTATTCTGTCTATCGCTGTTCAAATAAACCTACCATTACAAGTATAGACTGATCATGTCTTTGTCAGTGGGCAAACGTACAAAATCAGCAGGGGATCAAATTATTTTTTCACTGTACAGTTAGCTTAAATGGTCTTGCTGAAATGCCTAGTTAGCGAGGCATTCAGCGACACTGAAACCCCACCCCAGGGCGAGAGATTTTGCAACATGCAAGATGGCGGCGCCCATTAACAAGTTCCCAAGAGGGTCTCCCTAGATCCTCCTGGTAACCCCCTGAGGCTGAGGACACAAAGGGGTAGGTTTGAGAGGGAGTCACTGTGTGGGTGAGTCAAGTTCTTCCACACCAAATTCATCCAACCATATCTTTATGGGCTTTGCTTTGTGCATTGGGGGACATTCATGCTGGGTAGAAAAGGGCCTTCCCCAAACTGTTCCTCCTGAAAAGCAGCCCCATACCATTATCGCTTCTCCACCAAACTTTACAGTTAGCACAACGCAGTCAGACAGGTAAAGTTCTTGTGGCATCCGCCAAACCCAGACTCGCCCATCAGACTGCCAAAGAAGCATGATTCATCACTCCACAGAACTCGTTCCCACTGCTCCAGAGTCCTGTTTGATCCGGCACTTGACATTGTACTTGGTGATGGGAGGCTTGCATGCAACTGCTCAGCCATGGAAACCCATTCCATGAAGCTCCTGCTACACAGTTTCACTGCTATTAACGCCAGTTGAAGTTTGGAAGTCTTCAGCTATGGTGACTTTTAGACACCAAGCACCTCAGTACCCAGTGGCCCCGCTCTTAGTATTCCACACGTTTGTAAATGCAGACTGCATGGCTAGGTGCTTGATATTATACACCTGAATTCAAAAATAAAGATTGTGTTTGTATTTTAGGACAAGTATGCCTTAGGGCAAACAACTCCTATTCTTGCAATCAGGGTGCCGGGGCAAATCTGTGCATGCAATCTAGGTTCTGGGGCAAGCAGTCTGGATGCAATCTGGGTGCTGAGGCAAGTCCTATGTGTGCAATGCCAGGGATGGCCTTTGGATGCAATCTGTGTGCTGGGGCAAATCCTCTGGATGCAATATGGGTGCTGGCCCAAGTCCTGTGGATGTAATGTGGGTGCCAGGGCTCCTTTGGGGTATGCAACCTGTGATCTTTGCATGCATTATTTATTTGATCCATACCTTCAATGCTGAATCTGCATATGACATTTCAGTTGACCTGTACCCACAAGGCTGGATTTGTGTGTTATTCAGTTGATGTATACAATCTACGCTATGTTTCCATGTGTTATTTATTTAATCTATACCTGCATTTACAGGTTTTTTATGTCTTATTGAGTAGATCTATACGTGCAATGCTGTGTTTTAGATCTATACCTGAATTACATGGGAGAGGAAAGGAGAGGTGTAACACAATTAACCCCTTAACGTCCATTGCCGGGTCAGGCACGTCATGCAAAACGGTCACTTAACGACCTATGACGTGCCTGACACGTCATCAGACTTAAACAAGCTTAGAAAGTGATCAATGATCACTTTCTAAGCTTAAACGGTGTTGCTGTAATGCCTCGATGCCGAGGCATTCAGCAACACCGAGATCGGCATGATGGGCCATATCTGGCCCCTCCCCGGGGCGTCAACAGCTGCCATACATTGTATGGCGGCGGACGCCCGTTTTAAAAGCGTTTAGGAGGCGATCAACGATCACCTCCTAAACTTCAATGGTGTCGCTGGAATGCCTCGATCAGGAGGCATCCAGCGACACCAAACACTTACCTCTTGATGGACTGTGACCGCTCCGGAGAGCGGTCACAGCCGCAGCTGCACGCAGTCTTCACCATCCGCAAGATGGCGGCGGCCCGGGAAAAAAAAAAATAAAGTTGAAAAAGTTCGCTAGACGGTCTCCTGACCTTCTAGAGAACTCTGGCTCCACTTGCTGGTTGAATACAGGTACTGCATTCAACCATACAAGTCAATGGAGGCCAGCTTTCTAATCACTATGTGATTAGTAAAATATTTAAAAAAAAAATAAAAAAATTAAAAAAAGAAAAAAAGAAAAAGCTTAAAAAAAACATGGTAACATTTAAAAATTATTATGCTTTAGAGGAACTATCCAGTTCCAGCAAAATGTAAAAAAAAAGTCCAAAAAGAGTAAAATAAATAAAATAAAAAGTTTATTATTATGAGCAAGTGCTAAAATTAGCGCTGTATCTTCCCAAAAATCCTGACGTGGAAAAATTTAAATAAAAGCATTTCAAATACCCAAGGGGTGTCTAATTTAAAAAAATGAATGGTTTGATGGGGTAAATTGGAGTGGCCGGGCTCAAAGATAGGGCATAGGCACAGACTGACCGAAATGGGGGAAAAAAAAAAAAAGCGCACTTCCAAAATGTGGCATTTTAACCTCAAACACCAGACAAACCCATACATGTGGGGTATGACTGAACTCGGGAGATGTTCCTGAACACATATTAGGGTGTTGTTTGATAGTGACGTATACCTGGAGCTATAAATTTATACCCAAAGTACAATTTGTGTGAAAAAAAAAATAAAAAAAAAAATACTACCACAAAGTGTGGCAAAGGCTGGTGGTAGAATCTGATGCATGGAAAGGGTTAAATACTACCATTTTAAGTACCTTGGGGTGTCTAGTTTTCAAAAATATATGGTTTTATGAGGTAAATTGTAGTGGCCAGGCTCAAAGATAGGGCATAGGCACAGACTGACCAAAATAGGGGAAAAAAAGCGCACTTCCCAAATGTGGCCTTTTAACCCCAAACAGCAGTCAAACCCATGCATGGGTGGTATCACTGTACTCGAGAGATGTTATTGAACACATATTAGGGTGTTGTTTGATAGTGACGTATACCTGGAGCTATAAATGTATACCCAAAGTACAATTTGTGTAAAAAAAAATACCCCAAAAATACTAACACAAAGTGTGGCAAAGGCTGGTGGTAGAATCTCATGCATGGAAAGGGTTAAAATACTAGCATTTGAAATACCTTGGGGTGTCTAGTTTTCAAAAATATATGATTTGATGGGGTAAATTGCATTGGCCGGCTTCAAAGATACCCGAAATGGCACATGGGGGGAAGAATTACCAGATTTGGAAAAAATGGTTTTGAAATAGCAAAACGCTACCTGTACTTAATGCTCCATAACGTGCAGAAAAAAGCAAAAAAACATTGGGTATTTCTAAACTCAGGACAAATAGTAGAATATATTTAGTAGGGTTTTTCATTAGCTTTTTTGGATGAGTAAAAGATTTTTGGGGTAAAAGTCAGAAAATGTGGGTTTTTTTTACATTTTTCATCATATTTTATTATTTTTTTTTATGGGAAATTAGATAATATGATTAAAACAATGGTATCTGAAGAAAGCCCTTCTTGTCCTGAAAAAAACAACATATAATTTGTGTGGGTTCACTAAATGAGTGAAGAGAAAATTACATCTAAACACGAACACCGCAAAAGTATTAAAACAGCCTTGGTCCCAATGGTACAAAAGGTAAAACACAGCCTGGTCCTTAAGGGGTTAAGAAGGGGACCACAGGGGTGGCACGCGCAGGGCACCTGAACACCTAAGACTGGCCCTGCTCATATGCCTAGGATTGTAATGTAGTTCAGTAACTATAGGTCAAATATAAAAAGTGTATTTCTATTTAAATATCTAAAACTTGTAGTATGATGCATGTAGAGCTTTATCAGCAGTTACATATTTCAAAACTACCCAACAAAGTATATAGTAGGTTACATAGGGTTTCGCTGAGGGCATTTTAACACGTTTTATGGAGAAATTCTATAGCCAATCTGTCCAAACTTGGTGAAAAATTTTCGCCATTTTTTCAAACACATTGCAGTGGATTTCTCAAGCAGAATACGTGCAAACATGGAAAAAAAACTCCCGTTTGCAACATTCCCTGGACAAAGTTGTTTTAAGGTATATAAAAGGTACGTATGGTGTCTAAACTGGAAAATGCACATCTCTGCTTTAAGCTTGGAACGTACTGGATTTACCTGGTGCTTGTCTCAATTTTAGGCCGCGTGGTTGTCAATTTAAAACTTAAAAAAATAGACATGAAGACTACATTTGGCAACATCCTCTTAGTTTAGCTAGCAATGTACCACCTGGCATGATAATGGGACGACACTTGCAAACATCAGTTTTTAAAAAATCAACCTCCTAAAAATGCCACAGAACTTTATAAAAATAAAATAACTTACCAGGACTAACCATAACTACCCACCAAATAGACTTACTATGATTAACTAAACCGGTAACATTGCTTTATGTATATAACCATATCATACACAAGAGGGTGCTACGTGAAACGGTCCGCGATTCAGAATGTACGCACCCTGTTAACCCCTTCGCGACCTTTGCCGGTTCAGGACCGTCATAACAAGAAGGTCACTAAATGACCTTTGACGGTCCTGAACCGTCAAAAAATTAAATAAGCTTAGAAAGTGATCAAGGATCACTTTCTTCGCTTAAACGGCCTTGCTGCAATGCCTCGATGTCGAGGCATTCAGCAAGGCCGAGATCGGCATCGGGGGCCATGTCTGGCCCCTCCCCGGGGCGTCAACAGCCGCCATACATTGTATGGCGGCGGACGCCCGTTTTAAAAGCGTTTAGGAGGCGATCAACGATCGCCTCCTAAACTTAAATGGTGTCGCTGGAATGCCTCGATCAGGAGGCATCCAGCGACACCAAACACTTACCTCTAGGTGGGCTGTGACCGCTCCGGAGAGCGGTCACAGCCGCCGCTGCCGGTGATCTTCGCCATCAAGCAAGATGGCGGCGGCCCGGGAAATAAAACAATAGAGACGAAAAAGTTCGCTAGAGGGTCTCCAGACCCTCTAGAGAACTGGCTCCACTTGCTGGTTGAATACAGGTACTGCATTCAACCATGCAAGTCAATGGAGCCCAGCTTTCTAATCACTATGTGATTAGTAAAATATTCAAAAAAAAAAAAAATATGGAAAAAATAAATAAAAAAAAATGTGCTAACATTTAAAAATAATTATGCAGTGATGTCACTAGATGAACCATCCAGTACCAGCAAAATGTGAATAAAAAAAAAATAAAAAAAAGTATTAAAAAAATAAAATAAAATTAAAAAATAAAGTTTATTATTTTGAGCAAGTGCTAAAATTTCTCAAAAATCTCAACAAAGAGTTAAAATAAAAGCACTTCAAATACCCAAGGGGTGTCTAATATATAAAAAAATGGCTGATGGGGTAAATTGGAGTGGCCTAGCTCAAAGATAGGGCATAGGTACAGACTGACCAAAATGGAGAAAAAAAGCGCACTTCCCAAATGTGGCATTTTAAATCTGAAACAACCCGACAAACTCATGCATGTCGGGTATCACTGCACTCAGGAGATGTTCCTGAACACACATTGGGGGGGTGTTTGACAGTGGCATATACCAGAACCTGTATATCTATACCTAAAGTACAATTTGTGTGAAAAAAAAAATAAAAAAATTACTATTACAAAGTTTGACAAAGTGTAGTTCTATAATTGGTGCATGGAAAGGGTTAAAATAACAGCATTTGGAATACCCTGGGGTGTCTAGTTTTCAAAAATATATGGTTTGAATGGGTTAAATTGAGTTAACCGGCTTCAAAGATATTCCAAAGAGGAGAGGGAGGCACAATGACCAAATGACCACCTGAATTACGCATGCCCCAAAAGTAGCCTTTTACCAGCCAAACAATCTGACAAACCCATGCATGTGGGGTATCGCTGTACTCAGGAGATGTTCCTGAACACACATTGGGGTGTTGTTTGACAGTGACATATACCAGAACCTGTATATCTATAACTAAAATACAATTTGTGTGGAAAAAAAAATAAAAAAATTTACTATTACAAAGTTTGACAAAGTGTAGTTGTATAATTGGTGCATGGAAAGGGTTAAAATAACAGCATTTGGAATACCCTGGGGTGTCTAGTTTTCAAAAATATATGGTTTGAGGGGGTTAAATTGAGTTAACCGGCTTCAAAGATGTTCCAAAGAGGAGATGGAGGCAGACTGAGCAGATTTGTTAAAAAAGATTTGGAAATCATAAAACGCTGCTTGTACTTATTGCCCTATAACTTACAAAAAACAGCAAAAAAACATAAAAACATTGGGTATTTCTAAACTCAGGACAAGTAGTAGAATCTATTTAGCTAGTTTTTTTACTTGCTTTTTTAGGTGAGTAAAAGATTTTTCAAATAAAAGTCATAAAATGTGTTTTTTTTCAATTTTTCACCATGTTTTTTTATTTTTTTTTATAGTAAATAAGATGATACGATCAAAATAATGGTATCTGAAGAAAGCCCATCTTGTCCTGAAAAAAACAATATATAACTTATGTGGGTACACTAAATGGGTGAGGAGAAAATTACAGCTGAACACAAGCACCACAAAAGTGTCAAAACAGCCTCGGTCCCACAGGGTACAAAACGAAAAATGAGCCCGGTCCTTAAGGGGTTAAACAGACACCATGATGTAACATTGTTATGGAGGACACACCGGAAGAAGTGAAAATTCTTGTCAGGTCAAATAAGTATTGGCGCCTTAAGGGTTCAAACGCTGCTTATATACCTCGGTGTTTTAACAATCTCGTCATGTTGGTTAGTGATTCCATATGACCTTGGAACACAATGCAGATTCCCCCAACTGCCGTCTCTAGAGCATATAGCTTGATCGGTGAGAGATTGTAGACTACCTCGTTCCCTATTTCTAGTGTATAAATACATATTCCTCCCCTTTTCCTCCCGGCTTTCATCTAATAGGCTTCTGCACAGTCCTATGGGCGGAACAGCCTCATAAAATTAACTCCATCCTACACAAAGCATTTTCCCTCCCTTCCTGCTTCTCTTTCTTCATTGAATCGGTAAAACAGGGTGTCTGCTGTCCTCCCTCCCAGCTGTTGGCACTGGTATACAAGATAACAAGAGGAAAGTTTCCAGGTGAGCTTAGGTCAACAAAACAATAAGAAAATGAAAGAAGAAGAAAAAAAAAAAAGCAACAATGGTTGAATGTCTGGTTAATAAAAGCAGGGCGCTCCCACCCCCTAGTGTGTGGCAAGAGCAGCTGATCACAAGATGGGTGTCAGAGTTAGCTGCATATGCAGTTTTTTGTCACATGTTATAGTTTCATTATATATATATATATATAATTTCATTATATATAAATAGTGGTTTTCCACTAACCCAGATAATATAAGGTAAATGTATGTCTTATTACGTGACTGATTTAGTGTTTCAAATTACATTAATGTATGTCAGTTGTGCATTTAATTGTCTAATAATGTGAGACTGAAGTACAGATATCAAACGTGCTTTGTAACCAAATGCTATGTACTGAGGTGTTTTTGCATATAGTTTATACAATAGAGATTGTTTGTAAGTTGTGCATTTATTTCAGGTTACATGTAATTATTTGCTGGGTACTCCTTAATGCACCACATCTCATTCTTTATGTTCCTTATTAGGTGTCACAGGGAAAATGTCCATTTTGAGATTTTAGGACATAGTTTAAAAGCCAGTGTATGTTGTTTTTTCTAGTATAGCTGGTGCATTCATTTTCCAGTGGCACAGTATGGGTAAAATTAACTGCCTGTGGTGCAAAATATACATGACCAGGAGGCAGCTGCCCTGAGACGCTGCAATTTTAAGACATTAAGCTGTAATATGTTGTCTAGAATTATAAGAATATTGGGCACTGAGCTTGAGGTCAAACATTTTGGCTCCAGCTTGCAGGAGGGAGATGGGGGACAACCTGGTCTCCTGTTCATCTGCAGGGATTTAGTCCTGCCAATGCTTAAAAGCAACATGCTGTAATAACACATCCTACTGTGTCAACTGCTGGAATCCTGGGATGAACTTTTAAATCCATCATCACGAAGGGGATTAAAGAGATAGCACTGGTGGTAAGCATATCTGCCCAATGATAGAGGGTGATGTTGAAATGGCAATCAAACAAGTTTGGTAGTAAGGCCCTGATGGGTATACTAAGGAATATTATTTTTTATTTGTTGCTGCTTGAACCCAATAAAGATACCTCCAAAGTCACTTCTTATTGTCTGGTGACCTTGTTAGACAATGATATTAAAGTTTGTGCAAAATAATAGTGGATAGGTTACAGAAAATAACCCCTGAAGTCCTGGCCTGCATTAAAACAGCCCCTGCTAAAAGGTGACTGGTAGCAGGAATGTGTGGGTGTAGATTTTATTTGTAAATACTGCTTCCTGTTTTAGGCTGCATGTTAGTGTATGATTGTGAAAGAGTCAAGTATGTTCAGAGATAACATAAAATCTGGAGAAGTGCATTCCTAAAATAAATTATGTATAAGTAAGTATAATAGACTGTATGTTCTGGTATGCAGCTAAAATAACTAAAGGAATTATAAGACCAAGTATATATATTATGATTTATGTCCATGCATAATCTATCCTTGCTTATTTCTCAAATTGATATATGTAAGATACAAAGCATGATGTATTGTATACCGTTTACATATACCGTATTGGCTCGGATATAGGCCGCACCCTAAAAGTTTGGTGTTTTTTTTAATAGATATGCTGCCACTCTGTCCTCCCCCCCCCCCCCCCCCCCCCCCCCCCCAACTTACCAGAGCAGACTCCCGGGTGTCTTGCACAGATTGTTAAAGCACATCGTGCAGACGTGCCAGCAGCGGAGGTTGTTTACGCGCGCGTCGCCACAGCCGGTGAACGCCTGCGCGATGCGCTTAGACAATCTCCCATGCTGGCAATCCCCCCGTGGAAAGTGCCGGCAGGGGAGGCTGTCTGAGCGCATCGGAGTGTAGGATGCAGGTCCCCTGCACCGCTGCGGGGGATCTGTATCCTAACCCTGCTGCCTGCCGGGCGCCCGGAACTGCATGTCCCGGGCGTCGGGCGCTAGACCCCGAATATAGGCCGCACTTTAAAGACTTAAAGTGTGGGGGGGTGCGGCCTATATTCGGGCCAATACGGTAATATAAGTTAGAGTAAAAACATGTTCTGCAATTGTTTGGTGTGGATTTGGTAATCAGGAGTTACCCTTAGCATAGTATATTAATATATGAAGTGGATTGGTACATGGAGACTATATGCTGGACCCTGTCCAAATCTTATATACGGTGTTGGAAATGCTATGGGAAATATGTTTAACCCTTTCCTTAACGAGGGTAGTTTGTACCCAAGAACTTAAAGGATTTTACAATGTACCCATGCAAATTGTCCCCATCAGTCTGCTGGATAGGACAAGAACATTGAATGAGGTTTTGTTGGAGCCAGGTACGACCTATAAGTTCTTTAAAAAAAAAAAAAAAAAAAAAATATAGCAATTCCCGGGCGATTACAGTGAAGGAAGTATTTGATGCACTGCTGATTGTCAGTTGGCAAACGTACACAAAGACATGATTAGTCAGGTTTATTTGAACAGTGAGATCCTCCTGTGTAGTTCTGGGCTGATTCCTCACCGTTCTCATGATCATTGAAACTCCACGAGGTGAGATCTTGCATGAAGCCCCAGACTGAGGGAGATTATTTTGTTTCTTCCATTTGCGAATAATGGCACCAACTGTTGTCACCTTTCTTACCAAGCTGCTTGGCAATGATCCTGTAGCCCGTTCCAGTGTTGTGTAGGTCTACAGTCTTGTCCCTCACATCTGTGGACAGCTCTTTGGTCCTGGCCATGGTGGAAAGTTTGAAATCTGATTTTGGGACTCTGTCCCACTGTCCCGCCTATCCCTACCTCAGTCCCACTTTGCAGGGGTTGAGGAAGGGTGAGGCGAGAGCGGTACTCACCTCGGGAGGGGGGTGCACAGCAGCTGCAGCCTGCAGGACTAGATCACAATCTCCCGCTAGTCGGCTCGACATTAGGGAACACGAGGTCTGTCACTTCAGACATCGCTTTACTGCTCCCAAATCACTACACAAATAATGCAGAGCGTCGTGATAAGGGAGCAGTAAAACGAGGTCTGAAGTGACAGATCTCACACTCCCACCACAGAGGTAAGAGATGGGGAGAAAGGGGTGTAAAAGGGCAGTGTATGTATATGTGTGTTTGTAAGCTTTGTGTGTGTGTATGGATAGGTTTATAGGTATTTGTAGGCGTGTGTGTAAGGGCAGTATATATATATATATATATGTGTGTGTGTGTGTGTAAGTGTCCTGGGAGGGGGGGCTAACATTAAAGAAACTTGCATTATAAAAGTGTCCTGCCGTGGGTGAATTTAACCCCTTCAGGACCGGGATTTTGATACTAAGGTGTCGCTAAAGGACCGGAGCTGTTTTTTGTGTTTTTGCTATGTCTTTCTTCAACTGTAATTTCTCTCTTATCAATTAGTGCACCCACACAAATCATATATTGTTTTTTTCAGCACAAGTAGGGCTTTCATTTGAAACCATATTAAGCTAGGTAGTACATTGTTTTGTTTGAAATAAACTGGAAAAAGTGGGGGGAAAATGAAAAAAATTCATTTTTTTTACAGTTTTGTATACATACAAATTGTACATACATTGAACCAATGGGAAAAAATTATCCAAAATATATTCATTAACTTGTCCTGATTTGGAAACCACCCAATAAAGCCAAGATTTTCATCTTTTTTGACCAGTATAGGGCAAATATTGCAAGGCATGCATCACGTTTTTAAAATGTAATTTTTTTCAAATTTGGCATGGTAGGCTAATAACTGCAATAGTTGTCACAGATACTGATTATCCCCTCAAATTTATGTTTATGAATAGTAGATAAGTCAAGGTGTACAACTAGGGTCATTTTGACACTTTTCAAACAGGGATTTTATCGCCAATTGCTGCCAAATTTTGAGTTATTTTTATATTTTTATGGGGTTTTTTTTGCATATGTTGCAGTGTTGCTTTAGATTTCATATTATATTTTGTATAGAATATGTGCAACTGCAGAAAAAAACACCAAATTGTGTTCACCAACATCCCCCAGTTCCAACAAGGCCTCGCATGCATGGTTCATGCATTTTTTGAGGAAGCTATGAGGGCAAAACTGGAACATGCGCATTTTAGTTTTCAAATTTGGAATTTTCAGAAATTGGTTTACTGGGCCCATATCCCATTTGGGAGATTTTGGAAGCCCCCCCACTGTAAATTACCCTATAAAAGTATATATTTATGAACAGCAGACAAGTCAAGGTATTCAACTAGGGTAATTTTGACAGTTTTCAGGCAGCTATTTCTTCATTGATGTCTGCCAAAGTTCACGGAAAATTTATTTTATTGCGTTTTTAACGAATACATTTCAATGTTGCAATTTATTTCTTGCACAGCATATGTGCAACAATGGAAGAAAACACCACATTTTATTCCCCAACATCCCCCGGTTCCATTTTTTGAGGAAGCTATGAAGGCAAAACTGGAACATGCGCATTTCAATTTTAAACTTTTTTAAATATTTTTTTTTATCAGATTACTTGTAAGTAACAGGTTTAGGCCGCTGACATCAATCAGGGAGACCGATCAATAATCAGCGACTTAAAAATGTCACCTACAAGTGATCAGGTAATAATTATGTTTTTTTTTTTTAAATTAATAATTTGTGTGTTTTCATAATTACCCTAGATGACCCCTCTCTCTTTGTAGGGCAGACCCTGGGCTGCCACAATGATCCGATCACTCCTATTGGTCAGGAGTGATCTGATCATCATCAGCCCAGCATTTGACCTGGGAGCACCCTGGACTATATTTATATATTTATTTATTTTTTACATTTTTTTTTTTTTTAACTCTCAGTGCTGATGCTCCATTGAAGCACAGCATTGACTGATATTTAGTCCCCCACAAGCTTGTTAACCCCTGCAATGCTGCGATGGGGGTCATACACAATCGCAGCATTGAAGGGGTTAATTGAGCAAGGGAGAGGGGGTGGGGGCTGGTCTCCACACTCATGTGGAGACCAAAGAACCCTGTCTCCCTGTCCCTGAAGCTGGGACACAATCTCCCATAGACTGGAGATTGCAGGGGAGGAGTCTCTTTGATCAGTCCTACAGCCTGTGGGGGCTCATTTTTGCAGCAGCAGAGCCCCATAAAAAACGGGAATTAACCCCTTCAATGCCGCGATCGCAGCACTTGTGTGGAGACCCAATTAACACACCACCCCCTTCCCTGAAGCTGCCTGTGGTTTCAGCCTACAGAATCACTCCGTGGGAGTGATCGTAGGCTTGGGGGGCGGGCTTAGAGAGGCTGTGCTGGTCTGCCCAGACTCCTGGGCAGACAGCAGCAGCAGCGCCCCCGCGATCACCCCGCGATCACTACCGGTGACCTATGACCAGGTATGTCCCGGTCCTGAAGGGGTTAAAACAAAGCTTTGGAAAATGTAGCCAGAAAACTTTATTTAAAAAGTGTCATAGGTAGCACCAGAGATTCACTGGTTGTGGGATCAGCATGGCTTTAATGGTGGTATAGTAAATGTTTTGAGAAATGATCTGGGCCTGGAGCTTTGTGGGGTTTGGGAAAGTCCGCGGGAAGCTTCACTTCAATCAGGTTTATAGGCCAATCTAGTAATGCCTGTTGATTTGATCCTTCACAATCTAAGGTACATTAACATCTACAATGAAGGAGTATGTTTTGGACTCAGATGGCTGATTATACCAGGTTTTTTAGCTTTAGGATTGTAAAAGTAGAATAATACTGAGCAAATGAGCATGTAACTTGCTCTGGGTCCACAAGTTTGTCTTTAGACTGTCCTGATGTGATCCATGGGCTAGACATTATATATGATTTTGCAGGAAGAAAACTTTAGGAGTCATCTATTTGTATAAGACCAAAGGGTGTGAAAACATAAAGGTTAAAACTAAATGGCATAAAATTGGTTCCAACTTTAAAATCCTAGCATACCTCCGAACTTTTACCCAAGGTGAACTGGGATGCTAGGGGATGGAGCTTGGGAGGTAGTGTTGCTCAAACTGGCAGCACTATCGTGAATGCACACAATTATGTGTGTGCGCAGTATGCATGTTCTGGTGTCTGATGGCCCCTGTCATGTAGAACTCTTGGTTTACAAGGTGTGACCTGTCTGCTAGGCTCAAGGCCAATCAGCTGCTGCGTTGTTTATATGTATAATGCTTTATATGGTTACCCTGGCTCGGGATTTAATAAAGCTATGGCCAACGCCAGTACCCATTTGTCTTTTATTTAAGGTGTCTTGGTTAAGAGGTTGGGATGCAAGGCTCTGGGCCAAAGCAGTCATGACTATGAGTGTGATTTGAGCCACAGTCCACAAAAGTCTGTGCACCAGCGGAAGTATTTTATATGTAGACTATGTTTATTTAGTATGGCTATTTATGTGTCTACCCTGCAATATATTTGTACTGTCCCCGACATCAGCATATTATGCTATCTACATGTAACTACAACCACCATAAGTGGATGCATTTACTCAGAAAGAAAAAAAAAAAAAACATACCATAATGGCTCGAATATAGGCTGCACGCTACAAGTTTGGTGCTATTTTAAAGAAAAAAAAATATTTTTAAAGAATACACATTAGTGGAATGGTAAAACTGTATTTTACCTAATACACAGGAAATACATGTATTTTAACATTTGGTATCTATTATGCAGCATAGGTTATATATAAACAGACATTTGGAAAACCAATAGCCATTTTAAGGTCCCCCCTTAATTCATAATGCACCTTACTTATAGATATGCCACTCTGCACTTACCAATGCACCCCCAGACTCCCTGGTGTCTAGCAGGGCCGGCTTGCCACCGGCTACGGCGATGCACGCAAACCTCCGCTGCCGGCACTTCCGCCGGGGCTTCTATGACGGAGTGAAGGTTGTCTGCGTGCATCGCAGACGTCCACCGGCTGCCGGAGAGTAGGATCCAGGTCTCCTGCAGTCCTAACCTAAATGGGGAAAAGAAACCCCCGCCCGGCACCTGGGCGTCGGGCGATACGAATTGCGCATCCCTGTGCTAAACCCCGAATATAGGCTGCACCCCCACTTTAAAGACTTAAAGTGTGTGTGGGGGGTGCAGCCTATATTTGGGCAAATAAGGTATTTAGTTTTAATCATCTAGTTTCATACTGGGAAACTGTTGTGTTTTTTCCACTGGTACCTTTTATCATGTGATGTAATGCACATTTTTTTTTTATTTTATATGAATAGATCCAACAGAACTATAGTATGAAGCATAGTGCCTCACAGTGCATAGTCGTGGTGTTTCCTAGCAGGAGTTGGCTGACACAGAAACAGAGCATATAAACTGAAACAAGAATAATTTTGTAAAATTTCAATATCGCTTGTATTCTTTTGGCCGTAGGCAAACAGTTTGCAGTTTAAGTACCTAAGTACCATATAACAGATTAATGTTTTGCCCAGGTTAACAATGAATGTGGAACATGAAGTTGGTCTTCTGGTGGAAGAGATACGCCGCCTTGGTTCTAGAGGTAAGAACACTAGAAATTTATTGGGCTATAGAGACATTGTCTGAAACATTAGTCCATCTGGATGTAATATGAAGACTGTACAAATTAGATTTATTTGGAATAACTAATTGACAATTTATGGAGTAAGTTATTACAAATATTCAATGTCCTAATATCCACATGTAAAGTTAGAATTTCTACCAGTCAGCTACAAGGGTCCTGTCTGAAATAATTAATTTAGTTTTTTCGTTCAATTTAAATTGTTGTGATTAATTTATATGACTAGAAAAAAATAATTGACATGCACAATAATAATTATGGACCTAGAGAAATATACATGTGTGTCTCGCTGTTCACCCTGAGACATAGCTCTTTCTAGCAATTTTACTCTTTAACTTCAACCAGTATGTTTTGTTTGTGTTAAATTTTACATCTTAGAAAATAGCAAATGTTACAATACCTTTTTATTTCAGCATAGTTTTTGCCCTAATGATTAATGTAATATCTTCATGATACAATGCTGCTTTACTTCTGATTATTATCTGGACGCTATTTGCATATAACTGTTGCTTTTCTACTTGCAGGGGAAGATGGGAAGCTGAGCGTTAAGTTTGGTGTGTTGTTCGCAGATGACAAGTGTGCCAACCTCTTTGAGGCTTTAGTAGGGACACTTAAAGCTGCCAAACGTAGGAAGATCATCACGTACCAAGGGGAACTACTTTTACAAGGTGTTCATGATAATGTTGACATTGTGCTACTCCAAGATTAGTGTAAAGCTTTTCTTTCCACAGGGACCTCGGTGTCTCTTCCAGGTGAACCACATGCAAAATCCAAACGGGTTATTTTTATACTGGGTGTCTTTACTAGCATTTGTTTTGCTTTATTTTTGGAGATACATTTTATATTGTAAAATGTTCAAATGGGTAATAAAGTCAGTCTGATTATTGAAAACAATTTACTTTGTAATGTTTTCTGTTTTTTTTAATTGTTAATAGTATTATTCAAGAATACTATTACTAAAGTAATATCTGTGTTTTCCACTCAAGCAAGTTTAATGGTGATGTTGCCGTCTTCTAATGTTTGCAGGACCAAATACTCTACACAACACTATGGTATGCTAAGGGTTAAATAAAGATTAATTTAATCATGACAATTTTCTCCCCATGCATATTTTTTAGGTGTAGCTTACATTTAAATGAGGATGGCACTATTTTTTTTCTACCTAATTGCAAGTTAAAACTTCTGCAGCTTGCAGAAGGCCCCTAAGAGATGTAGGGACACCAACTGTGACAATGGTTTTGTCCTCTTCACAGCCATAGTTTTAAAAGGCACTGCTGTTTTTCTGTCGTTTGCGGTGCAAATAATTTCCTATAGGACTCTTAAATCTGCAATGAAACCAATCCGCTCTGCTCTGCTTAGCTTGCCTATTTCTGACATCGCATAAGTGTGCTTTAGCATATGATAGGTTTCAGCAAAGCTCCTTCAAGCAATGTAACATCCAGGGCAGGACTTGGTTGCTAAGTAATGCTGGTAACTTCATTTACAATCAAATACTGCTTTTATGAGACTGGGATTGTGGGGGAAAAAACCAAACAAAAACGTCTGCTTATTTTCCTTCTCTCTACATATATCTAGTTTCATTTTATGATGTACCCTAGGTGGAATAGCACCTTTTTGAAAGTAAAAAATACAATAAAAAAGTTTTTAAAAGTTAGAAAGGACTAAGGCTTCCTTTCAAAGTTTTACAAAATGAAAAGCAATCTGGATAGCTAAATTAAAGAACCAGAAAATTATTGAAAGGGAATGCAGGACGCATCCAAACACATTCTTCAAATATATCATAGCCAGCTACCCCTACACCTGCAGGTAAAATCAAATAATAAAACAGAAAATAAAAAAATACTGGATTACAACTTCTGATATGTCAGGTCAGGCTGATAAGCGTGATGGGAGTTGTGGCCCACAAAAGTTGAAGCATGAAAAAAGGCTGGAATGCATGTGAAATTGTATTCCCCCCCCCCCCCCAATTCCCTGAACTGTTTGTATAGTGTCATGTTATTTAAATGTGCCATGTAGATGTAATTATTTTTTTTTTTGTTTTAAACATATGCATGTGGGATTTTTCTGTAATCCGGAGATGCATCTGAATACATTTTGGTGGGTTTCTGTGCAGTTGCATGTAATCTGACAAAAGGTTGGAGTGGGGGGAAGCAACAACAAAATGTGGATATGGCTTCCTTTCCCATAGATTGGTGACCAAATGTTCCTAGTGAAATACCCTAGCTTGTCTTTCCAAAAATATATACTTTTTGTGGGGGTACTTTTGAGCTGGTGGGCTCCTTAACAGTCCCAAATGAGGCCTCACAAAATAAAATCTGAATTTCAAATTTAGAAAAAGGAATGGCTATGCCCCCAAACTTCCAAAAAATCCCCCAAAACATAAATACGTACACATATGTTGGGTATTTTCAAAACCAGGACTTTTACATTATTATAGTTTGTAATATTTTGGCCATTTGAATTAGTTTGGAGACAATTATCATTGCTAAATATTACAACCCACAAATATTTTCATTATTTTAATGTATTATTAATATTTAATGATGGACTACACATCCTTAAATGGTATCAAAAGAAAGAGACCAGAATAGATTCATCCTTGAGTACTTTGGGAACTTGATTTGATTGACAGATCTTTTAGTAATGGTTTAGGGATCATATTTTAAGTCCTGAATAAAAAAAGATCATGTTTGTTTTCTCCTTGAATGATGGTGAAACAGCTTCTGGTGAGCGCAGTTGCACACGATCAGTCGGCATGCTGGATTCCAGGCTGTCAATAGAAAGCCTAAACTCCTGTGTAGGGGAAGGGAGATGTCCCTGTCGCTGCAACAAAGCCAGGACATACCTGTTCATCCTAATGGGCTTCTTGCTATAGGTTTTAAGGACATACAGGTCCTGAAAGAGTGCTTAAAGGGGAACTCACACCATACCTTTATGCCATTTTGTTATTTTCTATGGTTGTAATGCCTACGTATGTAATATTTGTTGCAAACCAAATTGCATAAATAGTAACATTAACTTATGTCTACAGAAACTAGTTCTCGCGTCCTCAAAGCTTTTTGAAGAATGGAACACTACGGCTTTAAACATCCTTACAAAACCCACACATATGTAAAAATAACAAAACACATCTGGTGCCACACAGGGGAAGGCTTGCACCCTTTGGCATGGGGTTACAGGTAAAGCTAAGTGGCCCCTGGCACAGGAAACTAACAAACACTCTACTAAATAAGTCTGGTCCCCTGATGAAGGGGTGTTCCCAGTCTGCAGTGGTCAGCACCTATCAAAAGCAGTCCAAGGAATGGAAAGCTGAAAAGGTGACAGGTTTCATTTGCAGCAGTGTGGTCAAATCCAACAGATGAGCTACTGTAGCTCAAATTGCTGAAAACAAAATAATGCTGCTTGTGATAGAAAGGTGTCAAAACAGACAGTGCATCACAGTTTGTTGTGTATGGGTCTGCATACCCGCAGACCAGTCAAGGTGCCCATGCTGACCCCTGTCCGCTGGTGAAATTGCCTACAATGGGCATGTGAGCATAAGAACTAGACCACAGAGCAATGGAAGGTCTGACCTGATGAATCAAGTGGATGGCCAGGTATGTCGCTAACCTGGAGAGCGCATGGCACCAGAATGCATCCATGGAGGCCAACCTCACAACTTACAGGACTTAACCCCTTCAGTCCCAGGGGTTTTTGGTTCCTCAAGTCCCGGAGCAATTTTGCCATTTTTACGGTATGTTTTACGGTATCTTTTAGTGGAAAAGTTAAGGCTTTTTACGGTATGTTCAGCGATTATTCTCCTTTCCTGCAAATAGTGTACCCATATAAACTATATGTTGTTATTTCAAGGAGAGATAGAGCTTTCTTTTGATACCATAGTTAGATGATTAGCTGAAAATTTAGGATGAGAAATTTAGTACAAACTAGCGAAAATTAGAAAAAACCCTAATTTTTTATATATTTTCCCTCTGAATCCTCACAAAATTAGGTAAAGTGATGGAAAATCCCCTCCAGGTTTATCAATTCATGTGTCCTGATTTCAGAAATACCTAATTTATATAGATTTTCCATACTTTCCCAGCACTTATAGGGAACATACTAGGTGTATTATTATTCATAGAATTTTTATGCTTATGGCTTAAAGGGTTTTGGGGTTGTGAATTATTTTTTTTAATTTTTTGGGGAGGATTTTTTTTTTTACGCACTGGGACCTGGGTTAGGGACCTCTAACCATACTAACCATTAATGCTAGTGATGTCACAATGACATCACTTAGATCACTTTATTTTTTTTATTATTATTTATTGTATTATTTTAGTTTTTTTTTTTTTAAATCACTAACAATTTTTCCTCTTCGTTTTGTTTTTCAGCATGGGAGAAGAGTGAGAAACATGGTACACGATCGTACCCCTGCACTGGTCACACTGTGATCAGAGCCATCGTATATTGCAGGAAATATCCTGTCCTCCGATGACTTTCCGGGTGACGTCAGCAGTGATGTGATCCGGAAGGGAATGCCCAATTAAAAATTTTACAGTTTTCTGGCGTTTGTGCCGGAAGCTGTTACATGAGATTGGGCAGCAGAAAGCCAACGATGCTGGCTTCTGATGTCAAACATTCTTGCGGCTGCAAGAAAGGCAGGATGTACCGGTACGTCCATAGGAGATTCTTGAGATGCGTTTTTTGGATGTACCGGTATGTCCATAGGGGACTGTAGGTGTTAAAGGATCTGTTGCTAACGTCTTGGTGCCATATACCACAGCACACTTTCAGAGGTCTAGTGGAGTCAATGCCCCGATGGTATAGGTTACAGGCAGTAATAACGTAGTATATTTGAGACCAGTGAATCAATGTATTTTTTTTTTATGGATATTCAATTAATGGTTAGGAATAGAACTAAAGACTAGGTTTTAGTTTTACAGGGTGGGTTGACACATAACTATGCACACTAAATATAATATAAGTATGCCATATACAAAAAAAAACATTTTACCCTTAACTAACAATTATAAACACAATTAAATATTGTATGATACGATAATTTGATGATTAGTGTAATTTTACATTTAGAAAAATTACGAACCCATATTAAGAAATGTCATAAAGTTGTGTCACACAATAGTCTTTGTTTATTAATCCATCAAATCTTTTTACTGTTTAACCAGTAATCATATCAGTGCTTACAGATAAGACAAGTGTTTATGCATATTGTTTAATCTAGAGTCAAAAACTGTATTAAATAAAGTAAATACTTTCAAGAAGAGAGTGAATGCCCTTTGCACTAGGTTAGGAATCCATAATATATTGTTCATCCAAAGTTCTGTCATTTATTGAGCAGGGCTGCTTAGCTGACAGCATTCATTAAAGTGACAGTCTAATGCTCTATACACAGCTCCAACATTCAGATGTATTATTACTATATTTCCCCACTGGTACATATTTCCCCACTGGTACTCGGAAGATTAGGGGTCTGCCCTGTCAGCAGGACCCAACATTGCTGTCACCCAGCTGACTGATTTGGTGTAACTGGTGCTCCCCGACTGAAATGGTGTCAAACATATCAAAGTTCCCTAGAACTTTTTTCTCTAGAGTGTCTCTCTAGACTCTTGCGGGACCTCTTATTTGCCTCCCAAAATGTAATCAATCACATGTACTGCAAACAGTAATGCAAAGGAATGGAGCCCTGCCATCTGCGATCAGCTACAGTGGGGATCAAAGTAAGAGATTCTCCTTCTTCATAAACATAGAAAAATAAACCAAAATATATATTGTTTTAAAGCAGAAAAATTTATAAACTGACCGCAGTAAAGTCACTATGACACCATGTAAAAATAGGTGCCCATAAATTGCATACCCCTTCCACTAGAAATATATACATATTAATCATATTTAGTGATGGAATATACACACAGCTCTGTATATCCTTGAAAAAAAAAACGGTACCTAAATTGCGTGGGCACACTAAATATAAAAAGGTTGAATTGTGATTGAACAAACATATTGTAACCATAAAGTAAGAACATCAAAAAAGCTTTGGTCACTAGGGTGGGAATAAACCCTGGTCATAAAGGGGTTAAAGCACACTAAGTACTTTAAATGCCATTTCCTTACCTCTAGAAATCTGTTGAAACCACTGCAGCTTCAGAGCTACAGGGTACCACATGTGTCACGCCACGTTTACCTGCCAATCACTGGCAGGAAAGCACTTCAAAATAAATCAATGGGAGTACTTTCTGCACATGCATGCGGAATGTGCCAGATTATACACATTCTTGTGTGCGCCAGAGCAGGATCGCGCAGTAAGTATGAGCACTGCGAGCAGGAGATGTATTTGACCGAACGCATCTCCTGCAAGACAAGGAAAAACACCAACATGAGGGCGCATAGCCCTTAATGTTGCATGAGGGTGTTGGGCAGGTAGGGATTAATAGGGCAGGTAGGGGCTAATAGCACAAGCGAATTTTATTTTAGCTGTGCGTGGTAGTTAGGTGAACCGCTGATTGGCTATGGGACGCGCACGAGACGGCAAGGCGGGAAGGGTTAATATAAATAGCGCTACGCTAGTAAAATTATTTGCACAAATCTGAGGTAACTAGCCAGCTTATATTGCGTTGGGCTGAGCTCAGTGGCGACTCTAGAAACAATATATAGGGGGGCACACAAGATACCACAGACAAAATGGGGGGGCATTATTAATTTCCACCATTAAATCATACCACTGAAAAAACATATAAATATATATATATATATTGCCAAAAGTAATGTGCTATGGAATTATACTTTTGTTATTGGACTAACATAATACTTCATCATTCAACATGGGAAGCCTGAAGCCAAAATTTAGTACAACTAATCCTTGAAATAAATATTTTAGAGTAAATAACACAATGCCTTAACTTTTCCACTAAAAGATTTCAGGGCCTTGAACCTTTTGTCCCCTGAAGTCACTACAACTTCAGAAGGGCATTTTATCTCCAGATAAGTATAAATGAAATAATTCCTATTGCAAATTAAGTGCCAGGAAATAGATGACCAAACACACACGCCAGGACAGGCTCTGCCACACCAACACCCAAACGGACACACCAGGACAGGCTCTGCCACACCGACACACAAATACACACACAGGACAGGGTCTGCCACACCCACATCCACACATCAGGACAGGCTCTGCCACACCCACATCCAAACACACACACACACCAGGACAGGCTCTGCCACACCAACACCTATACACATACACACACACACACACACACACACCCCAGGACAGGCTCTGCTACACTGATAACCAAAAACACACAAACAGCAGGACACAATCTATGTCACAGACATCTACATCAGGATGGATTTTTCACACTGAATTGTTGTTTATACCCCCCTTGGTGTTTTTGCCCCTTGCCTATTGATGCCCCCACACCCTTGTATGATCGCCTCTAGCCACCACTATTTGTATTAATGCCCCCAGCAAGCTCCTCCCTTTATTATTGATTTATGTGATGGCCCCATCGCATATAGGCGTTAGACACGCATTTTTAACTACATAATGAGTACTTATCTCTTTGAAGTAAAGACTATGATTGAAACATGATTTCAAATTACAGCTGAACTGGCAGTTTCGTTAATATTAGACCCTGCTGCCGATATATATAAATATTAGATCCTGCTGCTGATATATATAAATATTAGCCCCTGCTGCCCATATACATTAATATAAGCCCCAGTTGCCGATATATATTAATATTAGTCCCTGCTCATGGGCGTAGGAACCGGGGGGACAGATCCCCCCCAGTAATTAATGCGGGGGGGACCGATAATGAAGAAATCCCCCCCAGGGCTGTAGGACCCCCCAATAGAAATGCCGCAGGAGGAGAGAGAGGTGCTGAAAACAACTGCTCGGCGTCCTTCTGTCTCCTCTGCTCCCTGCCGCCACGGCCTGCCTCAGCTCTGCCCCGACTGCAGTTGTGGGAGCGTGAGGCGTCTGTCTCGGTGCCCGCGCTTCATGCTGAGCGGCGGCATATGACGCAGCAGCCTCGCGCTCCCACCACAGGACTGCAGGGTAAGTTAACTAGAAAGGGGGGTAGAGAGAGGGTAGCTAGTGATAAGGGGGGGTTAGGGAGAGGGTAGCTAGTGAGAAGTGGGGGTAGGGAGAGGGTAGCTAGTGAGAAGGGGGGTAGGGAGAGGGTAGCTAGTGAGAAGGGGGTAGCTAGTGAGAAGGGGGTAGGGAGAGGGTAGATAGTGTGAGAAGGGGCGGTAGGGAGAGGGTAGATAGTGTGAGAAGGGGGTTAGGGAGAGGGTAGATAGTGTGAGAAGGGGGGAGAGGTGGTAGATGGTGTGAGAAGGGGGAGAGGGGTAGATAGTGTGAGAGATGGGGAGAAAGTGGGGATCTGATGGGGGAAAATGCTGTCCCCCCCAGATTTTTAGGGGTTTCTACACCCATGTCCCTGCTGCCGATATATATATATATAAATATATATATAAATATTAGACCCTGCTGCCGATAGCAGGTATGGATCAACACATTAACACACTAACCCAGCTTTGCATGCATAGATCAACTGAAATTCACTTGTGATCTCAGCATTGAAGGTATATATCAAATAAACAGAATCAGACATACAAATCCTGTATTTGCAGGTATACAATAATAATAATATATGAAACGTAGCATTGCAGGTATAGATTAAATAAATACATGGAAACAGCATTGCAGGTATTAATCAACTGAATAAGACATACAAACCCTGTATTTGCAGGTATCCATAAATAATGTATGGAAACATAGCATAGCAGATATGGATCTAGAGAATGACACAAAAACCCAGATTTGCAGGTGTAGATCAATTGGAATTCACATAAAAACACGGCAAGCATAGATCACAGGTTGCACACCCCAAAGCCAGCCCTGGCGTCCACACTGCCCACATAGAACCTGACCAGTACCCAGATAACACACATAAGATTTGCCATCTTTGTCCCCAAGGCTCAAACATCCTGCTAGTGCCATCTTTGCCACAAATTATACATCTATGATACGCACACACACTTTTACAGTCACTCACGAATTCACACTTTCATTCAGACAATTCATCCACACATTAACTCATGCTCTCCCTCATTCAGACAATTCATGCACACATTAACCCATGCCCTCTCCCTCATTCAGACAATTAATCCACATATTAATTCATGCTCTCCCTCATTCAGACAATTTATCCACATATTAACTCATGCTCTCCCTCATTCAGACAATTCATCCACATATTAACTCATGCTCTCCCTCATTCAGACAATTCATCCACATATTAACTCATACTTTCCTTCATTCACACAATGCATCCACACATTAATTCACACTCTTTACTTATTTCAATATTCTTACTACCCTCTATCTCACTATCTACCCCCTCTCCCTCCCTTGTCACGTTCTACCCCCTCTCCCTCCCCTTTCGTTACTCACTATCTACCCTTTGTAGTTCTCTCACTTTTACGTCCAGCGACGGGAGCATGAGGTTTCTGTCTTCCTGCTCTATTGCGGTGCCCGCTGCTTCACTGCTGAGCGCAGGAATATGACGACGAGAATGAGGGGCGCCGAGCGGCTCATAGATGCCCCTCTCCTCCGCACGGAGGTGGCGTCACCCCCTGTAGTGACGCCACTGGCTGAGCTTCCCACCAAAAAATGTTTTATTATTGGCTTGTCGTGGTTTTATTGAGGGTATGGGTCACCTGCCCATTAGAGGGGGGTGGCCAGCTTTTCAATTTTGGTTGTAAGTCTGGTTAGTAGAGCTGACTTAATGGTTAAATTATTATGTATGACATTATGGTTAAGTTATGGTTAATAAACGGTTAATTGTAATTGGGTTTTTATTAAAGCCTCAATAAAATACCACAGCCTTTTTATATCCAAGTTCATTTGTTTGTGTGTTTATTTAGGTTATTCACACATACACCACTCATGTATAGGAAGGATTATGACACTCAGCTAATCATATGCGTTAAAGCGGACATGATGGCTGGAGTTTCTCTGTGTAAATCTAGGAATACATAGATGAAAAGCGAGAATCCTAATGGGTAAAGGATAGAGGGCATAACCCACTCAATCATACATATCTTTGTTTGATTCTTGGCATCCCTATTTATAAATTGGGTAATTATTATCATGTTTGTAATCCACTCCCTTCCAGTTGGAGAAAACAAATATTTTTCAATGTACATTTTCCAACATCAGCTTTGCTAAAGGATCGTATTACAGGTTCACACCCTGGTTAATGCCCCAATTATTTACCCAGACACAAGTGTAGATATGTGAAGGAGGAAGCATTTCATAATACGCCTGGTTATTCACTAACACGGTAATATTCTAGTTCTGGCAGCGTAAAAAAAATAAAAAGAGCTGCTGGCAAATTTTTTGTCATAGTAACAAAACATTGTTCCTTGCGTTGGTTTTGCTTTAAAACTCGTAACCATCTTCAGGCTGTATGCCTTTTCTGTGCATGTCTAAATTGCTTCAAGGAATTAGCTTCTACCGCTTCTGCAGGGAGGCTATTCTGTTTATCTACCACCCTCTCAGTAAAAGTAAAACGTCTAAGCCTCTGACCCTCTACGTGTTGCCATATATTTATTAAGACCAAAACGCGTTGCAAGCCAACACGGTACAAGTTGCTGCTACTGCAGCAGAAGTGGTCCTCTCCGTTGCCATATGCATAACCATCATCAGCGAACCCTCACAGCGCAAGCCTCGCTCCCGCTGTGGGATTGGGCGCGGGAGGGTACTATGACGGGAACCCAGTGACAGGGCGCGCTGTGGGTTCGGCCTGTAACGTCACAAGAGACAGGGGGGCGGGAATTGGCGGAGGGCAGTAACCAGTCCATGGCTTCTCTCGGGAAGCAGAATCAAAACAACGAGGCACGCCTTCTAATCCTGGCCGCAGCCTGCCTGGGTACACGGGCTGCTGGTGCATGGGGCAGATAGCATGCGGAGTACACACGCCTAAGCTGCAAGGCTCGTTAATGCAGCCTCTTTCATGTGCAAGCTTTGCAGCTCTCAAGGACGCTGTTCTCTGCTTTCCCCGAGTCTCTTATACTCATCGGTGTTTTCGCTGAGCATTATTTCCCTTTCCTGGGCTCAGGCACTATGGGGATCGGAGAGGCGAGCAGCTGAAAGCGCCCGCGGAGGATCTGAAGAGGTGGATGCGCGATGCCGAACGTGAAAAACAACAAGGGAAAGAAAAATAAAAGGGCTAACAGCAGTGGCGATGAGCAGGAAAATGGAGCCGCGGCAGCTGCAGCGGGGGGCACGGCAGCGGCCACAGCAGGAGCGACTGCAGTATCTGCAGCCGCAGTGTGTGCATCCTCGGCGGCAGCACCAGTAGCATCGGCCGCACCTTCCAGTGACACCAAGAATGGTAAGGTCGCTCCCCCTCACATGGTGCTCACAATGGGTGGGTACTGCTTCACGGTGTGGCCGCATCTTCTGCCCCTGGCTGATGAAGGGTAACGTCCGCGGTTGGTGTTTTGACAAGTGGACCCATTAGTATTTCCACTCCGTAGAAACGTAAAGCGCCTTTGTTGTCAGCGAGCCGCAGCGTAGACTTCCAGGAGTTGTCAATCAGTGTTGCTGTGTTTGCTTCTTGGGAGTCATGAACAAGTTCTTGTTTGCAACGGCCCGTGCGCTCGGTAAAAGCATAAGCAATCCTTACCGTGGGCCTATCAATATTAAATCACACGAGACCAGTGATGATAACATGTCAAATAGCTAAGCCCTCCATTGAACAGGCCATACAGTCGTCCAGCATAAACACGGCTGTCAGCTTGTCAAAGAAAGGCCTTGCAGGAAGCATTTCATTGGTTTAGCCCATGGAAAACAAATGAGTGTATTCGTACAGTATGTTGACTTTCATGCTAGTGGTAGAAATGTACACCTATTAGCTCTTGGCAACCTTCCACAGCCCCATTGGTGAGATAAAACACTGGCAACACTGCAAACTTGCTACTTTTCAAAAAAGGATCAGTAAAATGCAAAACTTTTATTACATTATCATGGCTCATGGTAGTTGGTTTATATGCCGCCGTTATAATCCGCAGGGACAACTGTAGCTGTCTTGTTGCTCATTAATCTCATTAAAGTGGAGAAGATGTGGCAAAGTAAATTTCCTGTAGCAAAAAAGGAAAGCAAGTTGGCCACATAACTTGGCCAAGGCTGCCAGACCCAGTCGGGAACTTTACAACAGGGCAGCGATGGCATAATGGGGTGGAACAGTACAGAACATTAAGTTGATACCATATTGTTATATGTAAGCAGTTTTATAATGCAGGACTATAAAATGTAGAGTTTGTGACAAATCTGGTTACAGAATTTTGCACAGACTGAAAAACTAAAGGTAGTATATGGATAGGCTTTAATAGGTTTATGCGCTAATGAAAACTACAGAAGTTATTTAGTGGTATTATGACACTTGTGTAGTAAATGACAAGACCCTCTGATGCACCTTACATGCTAGTTCTCTATAATTGGTACTCCTGGTTAAATCTCCAACATGTATCATCTTTGTAACAATGCGTGCTGGAAGCAGCATGATTGTGTTTCACTTTCAGTTTAATCTACATGTTTTTATTGTGAAGACTTAATCTGATTGAGCCCTTCGTTCATTGAGTGACATTCTGAAAAGAATGGATTTTAAATCCTACCATGGCATGGAACATCATGGTAGGGGTGAGGACGCTTGTGTGCGCTGCTGTATACTGGTTCAGAGTGCAGGGACTGTTTTGAAGGGGGCCAATAGGGACACAGCTATGTGGTGTAATCACTGTGATTGCATAATCATAGAGATCACATCGCAAAGCCATGTAAATGAACATTGGCTTTCTGACATTGAGAGGCAGATGTAGTGTGTTATATAGGCTTGTAAGTTGTATTTATGCATCATTACATACTTAATATAACCAAAACCTCTCATTTATATTATGTTTATATATGTGTGTTGCCAACCTTACTAGGGTGAGAAGCGCAGACAGTCCCCCCCCCCCCAAAAAAAAAAATTTACCCCATAATTCTTCTCCTTGGCACAACCGTTTATGGTCCTGAGGATTATGCTGTATGGCTTTCATTTTTCATTTGTGTCAGTTGGGAATTTAAATTTGTTGCCCAAAAACAAATGGGGGAAAAACATGTCCAAATTGTTTTTGGCCCATTTACACATGTCTATTAAATGCTTTGTACACAAAAATCCACTATTAAAAGTTTGCATTCACATTTATAGGCTACAAGGTTTGGATTTCATATTTAAAATTTTTATGCTTTAAATACGACTTTACCCATTGTGAATATTTCCTTGGTAGAATGGATTGGTAGCGTCCAAGTGCCAGCCAGATGGAGGTGCTGCACCATAATTTGTGGTTGCTGCAGCACTACATCTCCCATCCTCCTCAGCCAGCCCCTTAGCTGAAATAGCATTATGGGAGATGTAGTCCTGCAGCAGCTGGAGGGCCGCAGGTTCGACGCCCCTGCCATAGGTGGTATCACCGTTCTCAGGAGATGTTGCTGAACACGTATTGGGGTCATGTTTGAGAGTGACGTATACCAAGAGAAAAAATATATGGCTTGATTGGAGTAAATTGACTGACTTCAAATATTTCCCAAATAGGACATGGGGTAAGATCACCAGATTTGGGAAAAAATTGTTTTGAAATAGCAAAACACTACTTGAACTTATTGCCATATAACGTGCTAAAAAACCCCATGAAAACGTTGAGTTTTGAGTTTAGAAATACCATTAGTCTATTTAGCAGTTTTTTTCATTGGCTTTTTTTAGATGAATAAAATTGAGTGCTTTTATTCAATTTCACCACATTGTATTGATTTTTAATAGGAAATTAGATTATATAATCAAAATAATGGTATCTAAAGAGATCTCATGTTCTGGGGGGGGTGGATATACAACTTGTGTTAGTATGCTAAACAAGAGAGCAGAAAATTACAGCTGAACACGAGCACCACATACAGTGGGGCAAAAAAGTATTTAGTCAGCCACCAATTGTGCAAGTTCTCCCACTTAAAAAGATGAGAGAGGTCTGTAATTTTCACCATAGGTACACTTCAACTATGAGAGACTGAATGGGGGGAAATAATATAGGAAATCGCATTGTAGGATTTTGAAAGAATTTATTTGCAAATTATGGGGGAAAATAAGTATTTGGTCAATAACAAAAGTTCATATGAATACTTTGTTATATTCCCTTTGTTGGTAATGACAGAGGTCAAACGTTTTCTGTAAGTCTTCACAAGGTTTTCACACACTGTTGCTGGTATTTTGGACCATTCCTCCATGCAGATCTCCTCTAGAGCAGTGATGTTTTGGGGCTGTCGCTGGGCAACACGGACTTTCAACTCCCTCCAAAGGTTTTCTATGGGGTTGAGATCTGGAGACTGGCTAGGCCACTCCAGGACCTTGAAATGCTTCTTACGAAGCCACTCCTTCGTTGCCCGGGCGGTGTGTTTGGGATCATTGTCATGCTGAAAGACCCAGCCACGTTTCACCTTCAATGCCCTTGCTGATGGAAGGAGGTTGTCGCTCAGAATCTCACGATACATGGCCCCATTCTTTCCTTCCTTTACACGGATCAGTCGTCCTGGTCCCTTTGCAGAAAAACAGCCCCAAAGCATGATGTTTCCACCCCCATGCTTCACCATAGGTATGGTGCAACTCAGCATTCTTTCTCCTCCAAACATGACGAGTTGAGTTTCTACCAAAAAGTTCTACCTTGGTTTCATCTGACCATATGACATTCGCCCAATCCTCTTCTGGATCATCCAAATGCTCTCTAGCAAACTTCAGACGGGCCCGGACATGTACTGGCTTAAGCAGGGGGACACGTCTGGCACTGCATGATTTGAGTCCCTGGCGGCGTTGTGTGTTACTGATGGTAGCCTTTGTTACTTTGGCCCCAGCTCTCTGCAGGTCATTCACTAGGTTCCCCCGTGTGGTTCTGGGATTTTTGCTCACTGTTCTTGTGATCGTTTTGACACCACGGGGTGAGATCTTGCGTGGAGCCCCAGATCGAGGGAGATACAGTGGTCTTGTATGTCTTCAATTTTCGAATAATTGCTCCCACAGTCGATTTCTTCACACCAAGCTGCTTGCCTATTGCAGATTCAGTCTTCCCAGCCTGGTGCAGGTCTACAATTTTGTTTCTCGTGTCCTTCGACAGCTCTTTGGTCTTGGCCAGAGTGTGACTGTTTGAGATTGTGGACAGGTGTCTTTTATACTGATAACAAGTTCAAACCGATGCCATTAATACAGGTAATGAGTGGAGGACAGAGGAGACTCTTAAAGAAGATGTTACAGGTCTGTGAGAGCCAGATATCTTGCTTGTTTGTAGGTGACCAAATACTTATTTTACCGAGGAATTTACCAATTAATTCATTAGAAATCCTACAATGTGATTTCCTGTATTCTTTCCCCCATTCTGTCTCTCATAGTTGATATGTACCTATGGTGAAAATTACAGGCCTCTCTCATCTTTTTAAGTGGGAGAACTTTCACAGTTGGTGGCTGACTAAATACTTTTTTGCCCCAGTTTAAATGTTAAAACAGCCTCGGCCATGGAGGGTACAAAAAGAAAACCGCCCTGTCCTTAAGGGGTTAATGATCATACAAAACACTTGTCAGCCCATCTTTACAATTTTAAGTTATTGAAAAATCATCCCTTTGTTTGCTTTTAGTCAAAAATTGCAGAAATTTACAGTATCTCACAAAAGTGAGTACACCCCTGACATTTTTGTAAATATTTTATTACCGTATTTGCTCGATTATAAGACGACCCTGATTATAAGAAGACCCCCCCAAATTTTGAGTATTTTGGAAAAAAGAAAAAGCCTGAATATAAGACTACCCTATAGGAAAAAAGTTTTACTAGTAAATATTCGCATGTAAACTATTTTTTCATATTTAACAAAAACTATGATTGAGAAAAATGCATTTTTGTTTTTATCTCCTTTTATTTCTCAACCTGTCCCCAGTTATGCCACTCTGCCCTCTAGATATGCCTTATACCCCCCTATATGCCACTCTGCCTCCTAGATATTCATTTTAACCTCGTATATGCCACTGCCTCCCTGATATTCCTTTTAACCCCTATATGCCATTCTTACCCTCCCCCGACTTACCAGTGCTTCCCTAGACTTCTCCCCATGATTCCTTGGTGTGTAGTGGGGCAGTCGATGAAGGTCTGTGAGATGCGAGCAGACAACCTCCGCGCTGCTGCCGGCAGAAGTGCCGGTAGCAGCGGGGGTTGTGTGTGTGCGTGCATCACACAGACCTCCACCGGCTGCCAGAGAGGAGGATCCAGGTCCCCTGCAGCGCTGCGGGGATCTGGATCCTAGTCTTGTGATCAGACCTCTATTTGAGGTCTGATCAGAAGATGACCTTGAATATAAGACGATGGTTATTTTTCTGGAAAAAAAACTCGTCTTATAATTGAGCAAAGACGGTATATCTTTTCATGTGACAACACTGAAGAAATTACACTCTGCTACAATGTAAAGTAGTGAGTGTACAGCCTGTATAACAGTGTACATTTGCTGTCCCCTCAAATATAACTCAACACACAGCCATTAATGTCTAAACCTTGGCAACAAAAGTGAGTACACCCCTAAGTGGAAATGTCCAAATTGGGCCCAAAGTGTCTATTTTGTATTTTGTGTGACCACCAGTAGCGTACCTAGCGGGGGGCGGGGGGGCGGTCCGCACCGGGTGCCGCTCATCAGGGGGGTGCCAACTTGCCGGCACCCCTCCAGAGACGGACAGTAATGTCTAGGGCTGCAACAGCTAATCGATAAAATTGATGATAATCGATAATGAAATTCGTTGGCAACGAATTTCATTATCGATTAGTTGAATCGATTTTTATCGATTATAAAATGAGGGTTTTTTCAAAGCAAATGCTCTGAAAAATACCCCTCGTGTTATAATCCGTTAGTGTGACTCACAGGAGTCACAGCAGCAGTTGCTACTTACAGTTCCTCCCTGCAGTCACTGCCGATTGGCCCGCCCACTTCCTTTTTCCAGTCCCTCCCTGCAGAAGAAAGAGAGGGGCGGGGCCAATCGGCAGTGACTGCAGGGACGGACAGGGAGGAAGATTGGCTCCGCCCATTTCTTTAGCATCGCCATGGCTGTGACACTCATCTAACTGTGAGTATAAAATTATTATTTGGGCTGCTGAAAGTTAGGGGAGGTGGGGGTTAATTTAGGGGCAGTTATAGTTAATGGGGTGTTTATGGTTAACTTAGGGGCAAGTATAGTTGATGGGGTGTTTAGGGTTAACTTAGGGGCAGTTATAGTTAATGGGGTGTTTAGGGTTAACTTAGGGGCAGTTATTGTTAATGGGGTGTTTAGGGTTAACTTAGGGGCAGTTATAGTTAATGGGGTGTTTAGGGTTAATTTAGGGGCAGTTATAGTTAATGGGGTGTTTAGGGTTAATTTAGGGGCAGTGGTGATTGATGGGGTGTTTAGGGTTAATTTAGGGGCAGTTGTGGTTGATGGGGTGTTTAGGGTTAATTTAGGGGCAGTTATAGTTAATGGGTTAATTTAGGGGCAGTTGTGGTTAATGGGGTCTTCTCTTCAGGATTAATTTAATGCTGAGGACTGAGGGTTAATTTAATTAATTTAATAAAGTTAACTTAAGGTGCAGTTAGAGGTAAAGGGGGGCAAACTGAGGGGAATCTAAATCCTGGGGGCAGTGAAGATTAATCCTGTATTTATTTATAAAAGTATTGTGTCTGTGAACGAGTCTGCAAATCCTATGAGGACACTATGGCATATCAGGGGGGGTATACGGCATACCTGAGGAGGACGGAGTGACATATCTGGGGGTATAAGGCATATAGGGTATATAAGGCATATGTGGGGAGGGCAGTGTGGCATGTCGGGGAGGGCAGTGTGGCATGTCGGGGAGGGCAGTGTGGCAAGCCTGGGCTCAAATATGCATAACTGGGGGGCAGGTTGGGGAAATAAAAACAAGAAAAAATTTTTATTCTGCCGTTTGTTTTTAACATCCTATGTTACTTTATTAAATAATTTAAAATAAATGAAAAATATAATTTTTTTTATCCGATTAATCGAAAAAATAATTGGCCAACTAATCAATTATGAAAATAATCGTTAGTTGCAGCCCTAGTAATGTCCGCCGCTGGAGGAGAAGGCTCGCAAGGGAGCGGTATTGGAGGTCTTTAACAGACCTCCGGCTCCCTTGAGTGATTTTAAGTCGGTTCCCTTGAACCGGCTTAAAATCACTCAAGGGAGCCGGAGGTCTGTTAAAGACCTCCGGTACCGCTCCCTCGCGATCCATGCGGCAACTGCTGCTGTGCGCCGGGGTTTGTTGTCAGATCCCGGCGCACAACACTGAAGCCGCGCCCACCGCCGTCCGTGCCCTCTGAACCGGAAGAAGACAGAAGAGGAGCGAAGAAGACAGAAGAAGAGGAAGAAAAGGAGCTTACTGCTGTAAGAAGAAAAGAGGAAAGGTAGGAAAGCATTCAGTGAGAGTGACAGTGAGAGTGGATTGGTATGTGTGGAATCTGTGGATTGGTATGTGTGGAATCTGTGGATTGGTATGTGTGGAATCTGTGGATTGGTAAATGTGGATTGGTATGTGTGGAATCTGTGGATTGTTATGCGTGGAATCTGTGGATTGGTATGTGTGGATTGATAAGTGTGGAATCTGTGGATTGGTATGTGTGGAATCTGTGGATTGGTAAATGTGTGAGAGTGATGGGTGTTATGCTGTACCATTTCCAATGTATTTTTCATTATATAATTATGCTCTAAAGTACATCATAACTCCCATCACTCTATACTGTTCCATACAGTGGCAGAGCTGGGAGACAGAGGCCTTGCACCCCCACCGCAGGACTCCTGAAAGGTAAGTGAACTTCAAAGGGGGGAGAGGGTAGATAGGGAGAAGGGAGTGAGACGGGGGGATAGGGGGTAGATAGGGAGAAGGGAGTGAGAAGGGGTAGATAGGGCAGAAGGGGGTGAGAATGGGTAGATAGGGAGAAAGGAGGGTAGCAAGAATATTGAAATAAAGAGTCAGAATGAGAGAGTGAAAATGAATGGATTAATGTGTGGATGAATTGTTTGAATAAGTGAGAATTAATGAATTTGTGAGAATGCATCAATGAATATGTGTAAATAATTTGTGTGAAAGAATAAATGATTGTGTAAATGAAAGTGAATTAGTGAGTTACTGTAAAAGTGTTTGTGTTAATCATAGGTGTATAGTTGATTTGTCAAAAAGGCAAAGATGGTATAAGCAGGGTGTTTATGGGACAAAAATGGCACAGGCAGGGTGTTTATGGGACAAAGATGGGGTACACTCGGCTGTTTGGGAACAATGCTGACGCATGCTAGGTTGTTTGGGGGCAAAGATGGCACGTCCTATGTGTGTGTAATTTGGGTGCTGGTCAGGTTCTATGTGGGCAATGTGGACGCTGTTTTTTTTGGAGGGTTATTAAAGAAAGCACTATTATATGTTCAGTAAATGTTATTTAAACGTATTTATTTTACTTATAAGTTATTATTTTATTTTTTCAGATTTCTTGTTGTTTACAGTTGACATACAGTTTACAAATTGGTGCAATAAATATTCTTAACATAATTTTGTAGATGTCTTTACATTTGGTGTGGGGGGGTGCCACTTACAGGATCCGCCCCGGGTGCCAAATACTCTAGGTACGCCCCTGGTGACCACCATTATTTTCCAGCACTGCCTTTACCCTCTTGGGCATGGAGTCTACCAGAGCTTCACAGGCTGCCACTGGAGTCCTCTTCCACTCCTCTATATCGACATCACAGAGCTGATGGATGTTAGAGACCTTGTGCTCCCCACCTTCCATTTGAGCATGACCCACAGATGCTCAATAGGGTTTAGGTCTGGAGACATGCTTGGTCAGTCCATCACCTTTACCCTCAGCTTCTTTAGCAAGGCAGTGGTCATCTTAGGGATGTGTTTTGGGGTTGTTATCTTGTTGGAATACTGCCCTGCGAAAGGGAGGGGATCATGCTCTGCTTCAGACCACAGGACATGTAATCCGGTAATCTTCCGCAAACTGTTTGCGGGCTTCCTTCTGGGACGACAGCCATGCAGACCAATTTGATGCGGTGTGCGGAGTATGTTCTGAGCCCCCACCCCTTCAACCTCTGGATATGACGCAGAGCACGTGCACTCAACTCCTTTGAGGCGAGGCCTGTTCTGAGTGGAACCTGTCCTGTGAAACCGCTGTGTGGTGTGCAGCTCAGTTTCAGGGTCTTGGCAATCTTCTTAAAGCCTAGGCCATCTTTATGTAGGGCAACAATTCTTTTTTTCAGATCCTCAGGAAGTTCTTTGCCATGAGGTGCAATGTTGAACATCCAGTGACCAGTGTGAAAGCGATAACATCAAATTTAACACACCTGCTCCCCATTCACACCTGAGACCTTGTAACACTAACGAGTCAAATAACAGCAGGGAAGAAAAATGGCTAATTGGGCTAAATTGGGACATTTAGGGGTGTACTTACTTTTGTTGCCGAGGTGTAGACATTAATGGGTGTGTTTTGAGTTATTTTGAGGGGACAGCACATTTACTACAGGCTGTACACTTACTACTTTGTCATTTCTTCAGTGTTGTAACATAAAAAGGTATAATAAAATATTTACAAAAATGTGAGGGATGACCTCCCTTTTGTGAGATACTGTATACCTCAAAAAATATTTCCGCTGATGTGTTTTTAGGTGAATGTAACAAAGGGCAAACTGGTGCTTAAACTATATTTCCTCTCAGAGGTCCACGGTTGGCATAAATACCGTATTTTCCGGCGTATAAAACGACTGGGCGTATAAGACGACCTACAACTTTTCCAGTTAAAATATAGAGTTTGCTATACTCGCCGTATAAGACTACCCCTCTACCCAGTATACAACAACCAGCCAATCACGGCAAGCGATGTACCTTACTGGTGATTGGCTGGTTGTTGTATACAAAGCCTGCTTGGATTGGGTGGGTCAGCTCTCCCAAACATATGCCTGTCCACACACACACATGTATAGACATACACTGCCCTCACACACCCCTTCCTTTACACACATATACATGTACACAACAGCTTACAAACACACATATACTGCCCATACACTGCCCTTACACACACACACTGCCCTTACACACACACACACATATATCTACACATACTAACATACGCCTGTCCATACATACACATTTATACACTGCCCTCACCAACACCCCTGCCTTTACACACACTGCCACTCTGTGTGTGTGTGTCCCGAGATGTGCCCCCCTCCCCTAGACTTACCAGTGCAGAGTCCCGGGTGTCTTGCGGGGCTTGCAGGGGACATCTATTCTACGCAGAACGGTATACAACTTCCGGCACCGGAAGTTGTATACCGTTCTGCACTGGTAAGGAGGATTGTTAAAGCTTACTGCGCAGACGTTCACCAGTGAGCGTAAACAACCTCCGCTGCCGGCACGTCTGCACGATGTGCTTTAACAATCTCCCTTGCCGGGACTCCCCCTGTGGGAATTCCTGGCAAGGGAGATTGTTAAAGCACACCGAGCAGACGTGCCAACAGCGGGGATTTACTCGCATCACCGCTGCTGGTGAACGTCTGCGCGATGCCGCACTCCCCCCGTGGAAAGTGCCGGCAAGGGAGGCTGTCTGAGCGTATCGGAGAGTAGGGTGCAGGTCCCCTGCATCACTGCGGGGGATCTGTATCCTAACCCTGCCAGACCTCAAGCTCCCTAATGTTGGGCTAGTTAGAGGGAGGTCGTGATCTTGCACCTACCTCGGCGCGGCCCTGAAGTCCGGCCCAGGGGAGGAGGCTTCTCCGCTCGCCCCTCCCCTAGAGATTTGTGATTCTCCAGTCCGGCTCGGTAAGTTTCAGTACCCGGCGTATAAGACGACCCCCGACTTTTGATTAGATTTTCACGGGTTAAAAAGTCCTCTTACACGCCGGAAAATACGGTATATGTTGTAAGAATATGCTATTTACTTGAGATGGCAACAAAGTTCTGTGGGTTTATCCATATCTAAATAAGAGGTACTTATTTTGTATGAACAATTATGTAAGCATCCGCTTAATGAATATGTATTGTTCCGAAACAGTGTCTTGTGTAATACTACAACAAAATAGGAGAGGGTTGCCAAAAATATTTAAAGATACATGTCTCAAAAGGGGTAAATATGCAGTGTCTGGGTCTTAAAGCTAACTTGTGTAAAAGATAATCTAAGAGATCACCCTGTGTGCTTAACTCCCACTGACATTTTTATACCAGACCTTGCATAATTAAATAAGTGGCAATTTACTTAATGTGTTCTAAAAAGGTAAATGATTGGTTCCTGCCAACTAATTGTGTGTAACAGAGCTCAGCGGTACACTATCACTGCTGATGTGCACTTCAGAACGGGAGAGCTCTCGCGTTGCTCCTCCTGCTGGCTGTTTGCAAGTATAGTAATCTGCAATGCAGGGCTATGGAGCAGAGCTATTACATTGTAACCAGAATAAACAGACCAGGAGGAGGAGAAAAATAGTGTCTTCCATACGAAAAATAAAAGAAAATCACAAAATATTAAGGAAAAAAATTATTGGGAGCCCAGTGGGGTCACAGTGATGTCACAGGCATAAAAAAAATGTCTGAGATCCCCAAAGGGATACTCTACTGGGAACAGTGTAAAAACAAAATGTATTATATATAATAAAATAGTAACATAAAGTGCCCCTTACCACTTCCGCTATGTAAGATTGCAAAAATGTTTTATGTATTTATATTTTTTTGAAAAGAAGGCCCTACTTCTAACAAATGTGTATAATTTGTGCAGGTTAATCAATGGAAAAGGGGAACAAACGTATGGTAAAAATGAAAAAAAGTATTTTAGTCCATGTGACCCAGTGAAGTGATCTGTCTATTTGAAATTTGAAAGCTGAAATGGCACATTCCAAATTTGACCCCCATGATGTCTGAAAAACATGACATAACCATGTGCATATCTGGGAACGTCTTAGCTCTGCCTACTCTGGAGCCTTTCCTTGCGGGGCACGGCCCAGACTGCCCGTTGACGTCCCCGGGCGGTCCCGTTGAGATCACAGGAAACATCCCCATTTAAAGGGAAAAGGGGTGGGGAGCGGGGTGTGTGAAGACCCGCGACCCGGAGGATTCCCGGAAAACTGGAGAAGCAGTGCTTCACCTGGAGATATCCGGGTCAAACTCGGAAAGTTCTTAGGAATGACCATGCATTTCGGATATTGCTGTACTCAGGGCTGTTGCTGAATGCAAATCAAGAATTGTTTCTGTATTCGCACATACCGTTGGAAAGAAATGTACTTTGGGTTGTCAGCTTTCAAAAAGTATCTCCTTTTGTTTAACAGTTCTAGATTCTCTAGTTTTCTTTTCTCGAGACTATAAGGGCTCAACTACCAGCATATCACGTTAACCCAGATTTAAAAAAAAATAAATCTAATCTAGTTTGGAAACAATGATGCACATTTTTAGCCTTGTAACTACCAAACTACACAATGACCAATAGTATATAAGCACCTGACCATCACACCTATTGCACATCACATCCAAGCTTATTGAACATCTTGTTGGGCATCACATTCTAAAACCATGGGCATTAATATGGAGCAGGTTCTAATTTTTTGGCTATACCAGCCTCAATTCTTCTGGAAAGTATTTCTATGATAAAAAGGTTTTGTACCGTGTTAGCCGTTGAGAAAACAGGAGAAAAGTATAGTTAAAATTATACCATTTATTGGCTAACTGAGAGTTTAATTGCGATATTTCGAGACCAAGTTGTTAGGTCTCTTCCTCGTGCATTAATGAAGCTAACACAGACTTTTCTAAATACAAAAGCACAATTCACACATTAACAAAGACTTTAGATAAACACAGAGGTATTGGGGAATTTGTTCAGCAGTAAATTAGCTGGACTAGCAGAGATCCAATGGAACAGATATGGTTCAATCAAAGCATCCTTGGTCAGTTTACTCCCTGGTTAGAGGGGCCATAAAACCATTTGACATATGCCAGATCCATGAAGGTGGAAAGCATTTCTGAAAGACAATTTGTGAGGTCAGGCACTTGGAGGAGAAGGCGTTGCTCGTAATCTGTTCCGTTTCACTCCAAAGGTATTCAATGGGGTTAACTGCTTTAATGGTTATTATTTTACACTACAGGACCATATCAGTTTTTGCTTTTCTGCTATATCCTTATTCAACTTTGATTTCCCACTAACTCATTCAGTGCATACAAATTATATATTGGGTTGTTTTTTAGGACAAGTAGGCCTTTCTTTTTAATGTAGCATGAAAATAAAATCTAGGTTTCACCTATAAAAAGATACATAACCAGTGCAAATGGAGGAAAAACAAAAGAAAATGTATTTACCGTATTTCCCCATGTATAAGATGCAAAAAAATTGGGGTTTAAAAACTGGGTGTGTCTTATACAGTGGTGTTTTTTTTTTTTTTTGTTTTTTTTTTCCGGATAGGGGGACCTACTGCTTACCTCTGTGATGCTCAACAGCATCTCTTGATCTGTCGAGGTCACACAGGAACCCAGTGGAGTCACGTGAATGTACATCACATCACATGACTCCGTTCCTGTTCGAGCAACACAGAGGGAAACAGCGCCCCCCACGGAAGTCTGCAGGCGGCGCCAGAAGATCTGCAGTTCAGGTAAGGGTCGGGGAGTAAATTAATGAATGTGTGTGTGTGATAGCATGGATCCGTAGGGAGGGGGCACAGGGAAGCTGAAAGTTATGTGCATGTACTGGCTGCCTGAGCATGATAGGAGTATCATGCCCAGGCATCCAGTACATAATATATATATATATATATATATAATATTTTTTTTTTATTTTTTTTTTTTCAATTTCGGGCCCCAAAATTAAGGTGCGTCTTATACTTGGGGAAATATGATAGGTTTCTCCCACATATTAACCCCTAAAAGGGCACAATTGCATTGCAAAGGATCAGCAACATTACTCCTTAATGTTTCAACTTCACAATAACAACATTTCCAGTGGGCTGGGGCACAAACTGACTTATGGCAAAGGTGGTATTCTATGACAGTGTCACGTTTTTCAGGAATGACCCATTTTACTGCCAGTTTTGTAAATGGAGATAGCATACCTATGTGCAGTTAGCAAGGGGTGTGACTGAACCACTTAAACTTAATAATTAGAAGGGGTGACCAGATACTTTTGGTCATAAAGTGTAGATGAAAAGCAAATATTGAAAAAATAAAATTTTCTTTAATTTTCCCCACATTTTTAGATTTGTTTATTCTAAATGATGATATAATAGGACAAATAGTTTCAGAAGAAAAGCCTACATGTCCTGATAAAACCCCCAGTATAAAATTCTAAATAAGAGAGGAAATTATGATTGAAAACAACAAAGCAAAAGTGTTACAAAACCCTTCAGTCCCTAAGTGTAAAAATAGTCAGTGTCTTTTTTTTTTTTACCACACAGGGGAATCGGAACCCAGAAGTCATGTGAATTTACGTCACATCACATGACTCCGCTCTATTCCTGCTTCCTTTTGTGCGGTACAAGAAAAATTTCTCCTATCATGCCAAGTCAGCCAGAACATGCTGGAACCTGGGTATGCCCGGGCATTGTAGGAGTGTGATTGCTGTTAACAATCATATATATCTATATATTAATATTGTTTTTGAATCTTTTGTCCAATTTTGGTGTGTTCACCACACTTATTAAAAGTAAGTAACACACCAAAATAGGACAATACAATAACAATATCAATTTATATATGATTAACCCCTTAACGTCCATTGCTGGGTCAGGCACGTCATGCAAAACGGTCACTTAACGACCTATGACGTGCCTGACACTTAAACAAGCTTAGAAAGTGATCAACGATCACTTTCTAAGCTTAAACGGTGTTGCTGTAATGCCTCGATGTCGGCCGCAGCTGCCGGTGATCTTCGCCATCAGCAAGATGGCGGCGGCCCGGGAAAAAAAATAATAAAGATGAAAAGATTCACTAGACGGTCTCCTGACCCTCTAGAGAACTCTGGCTCCACTTGCAGGTTGATTACAGGTACTGCATTCAACCATGCAAGTCAATGGAGCCCAGCTTTCTAATCACAGTGTGATTAGAAAAAATAAATTAAAAATAAAATGAAATTAATAATAATTAGAAAAAAAAATAGTAAAAAAACAGTAAAATGTAAAAATTATTTCCCTCTGATGTCACTATCAGGGGAACCTTCAAGTTGAAAAAAAATGTTAAAAATGTTTTAAAAAAGGCAAAAAAAAATTTAAATATATATATAAAAAATATATTTTTGTGAGCAAGTCCTAAAATTAGCACATTAGCTTAAAACAATTCTCGCATGGAAAGAGTTAAAATACTGGCATATTAAATGCCCATGGGGTGTCTACTTTTAAAAAATGTATGATTTGATGGGGTAAATTGAATTGGCCGGATTCAACAATGTCCCAATTAACATGGGGGGGGGGGGAAGGATGGCCACACATCTAATTTCCAATTAGAAAAATGCACACATACCAAATGTGGCCTTTTAGTTCCCCCCAAAAATGACAAACCCATGCATGTGGGGTATCACTGTACTCAGGAGATGTTGCTGAACACATATTGGGGTGTCGTGTGACAGCGGCATATACCAGGAGCTGTAAATTCATACATAAAGTAGGTGTGTGTGGGAAAAATTCACACACAAAAATGCTGGTGGTAAAATGTGTGCATGCAAAGAGTTAAAATACCAGCATTTAAAATACCCTGGGGTGTCTAGTTTTCAAAAATATATGGTTTTGTTGGGCACACTGAAATGATCCGGCTCAAAGATGTACCAAATAGGGCATGGGCAGTGGATCCCCAAATGCCAAAGTTCAACATTGAAAAATGTACATGCCCCAAATGTGGCCCTTTTGCCCCCAAACAGCCAGGCAAAATCATTCATGTGGGGTATCACTGCGCTCATGAGATGTTGCTGAACACATATTGGGGTGTTTTGTGATAGTGACATATACCAGAACCTGTTTATTCATACCTAAAGTAAAATGTGTGTGAAAAACCAAATGCAAAAAAAAGGACTACCATAAAGTTTGACAAAGGCTGATGGTAGAATTAGTGCTTGGAAAGGGTTAAAATACTAGCATTTGGAATACCCTGGGCTGTTTAGTTTTCAAAAATATATGACTTGATGGGGTAAATTGCATTGGCCGCTTTCAAAGATACCCGAAATGGCACATGGGGGGAAGAATTACCAGATTTGGAAAAAATGGCTATTTCAAAACGCTACCTGTACTTTTTGCCCCATAATGTGTAGAAAAAAGCAAAAAAACATAAAAACATTGGGTATTTCTAAACTCAGGACAAATAGTAGAATCTATTTAGCAGATTACCTTTTATAGATGAGTAAAAGATTTTTCAACTAAAAGTTTTTTCTAAATTTTTCACCATATTTTATACTTTTTTTAATAGTAAATAATATGATACAATCAAAACAATGTCATCTAAAGAAAGCCCTTCTTGTCCTGAAAACAACAATATATAATGTGTGTGGGTTCAGTAAACGGGAAAGAAGAAAATTACAACTAAACACGAGCAGCGCAGAAATGTTAAAACGGCCATTGTCACGAAGGGTACAAAAAGTAAAATCAGCCTTTGTCACGAAGGGGTTAAAGGAGCTACATTCAGGTCTGTGGACACCACTTAAGTCATTGTCCCTACTGAAGAAAAACACTAGATGTACTCATACTAATCACCTTGACCCTTTTGCCGCCGATTAGTACATCTGTAGCACATTAGTAGCCTTGTTGCAATGCACTCTGATACAGAGTAGGACAAATAATGTTTTAATGTAAAGTCCCTGTACCCCTCCTGTGAGTGGATTTTTTTTTACCGTATTTGCTCGATTATAAGACGACCCCCCAAATCTGAATATTAATTTAGGAAAAAAAGCCTGAATATAAGACGACCCTATAGGAAAAAAGTTTTACCAGTAAATGTTAATTCATCTAAACTATTTTTTTTTTTTTTTTTAATAAAAGCTATGATTGAGAAAACTATTTTGGCTTTATATCCTTCTATTTTCCAAACTGCCCCCCAGTTATGCACATCTGCCCCAGAAATGCCTTATACCCCCTATATGCCACTGTGCCCCATGATATGCCTTTTAACCCTATATGCCACTGTGCCCCATGATATGCCTTTTGACCCCCTATGTGCCACTCTGCCTCCAGAAATGCCTTATACCCCTATATGCCACTCTGGCATTTAGAGGGTTAAAAGGCATATTATGGGGAAGAGTGGCATATAGGGAGGTTTAAGGCATTCAGGAGGCAGTGGCGTATAGAGGGTTAAAAAGGCATTTCTGGAGGCAGAGTGGTATTAAGGGGGTTAAAAGGCATTTCACAGAGCACTCTGCCTCCAGAAATGCCTTATGCCCCCCCTTTAACACTCCCCCCCCCCCCCCAACTTACTGGTGCTTCTGACTTCCCTGTCATGTAGCTGGGGCAGCGTGTAGATCCCACGCACTTACACTGCAGCCGGAAGGAGGAGTGGCTAGCAGCGGTGCCGCACCGGTCGGGGTTGGCCTGGGCTCCCTGGAGTGACAGGCCCGGTTGCAATTGTGACCATGGTAGTTATGCTGAAGGTCAGTCTGGCAGCTGCTACAGGCCGGATAAAAACATTGTGGTCTGCGAGAGACCCCTGCACTGGAACATAAAAAATACTATGCATGTGGGGTATTGGTGTACTTGGAGATGTTGCCGAACAGTTTATTTTTTGTCAGTATGAATGCTTCCAATTTTGTTATGTTAAATCTGTTGTTGCAAAAAAAAATCTCCCAAATGTGCGAACAGGATCTAGTTCTTGTCAAAGGTTCATAAATGCATCTTTGATTACTTTTTGCTATCTGGTTTTCCATTTTGATGTTATGATACATGTTCAGATTATGTTTGAAATGCTTAGAGGTGGAGTTCCAAATAGCTAGTAAACATAAATGCCTGATCAGTTGAACAGTGTAATTTGTACCCTTAAAGGGACACTCCAGGTTAATCCTCAAATATTTGCATTCATGTTCTGGCACGTGATTGTTTTTCACTATTAAGTCTAAGGAGTAACTATGGTTGGTCCACCAATTGTGAAATACAAGTGAGGCTGATAAACAAGTGTCTAACCCCCTAGAATATTTGATAATAAATACATCTTTGCAGCTCGATTTATATTATGGTTACGTTTTGTGTACCATTTTATGTGTTCAGTTACAGAATGAGCTGAGCTGTGGACAGGTCTGTAGTCTCTTTATGATGTCAGTCAGATAATGATAGACTCAAAAAAGACAGCGCTTAAGTGGACCTAAAAACCAATAATTTTAATACAAAATCAAAACAGTAGAGCAGTATTCAACCTGCCCCACCAAAGGTTAAAAGATACACAGAGAGAGAATTTAAAAAAAAATAAAAAATAAATAAATATATATATATATATATATATATATATATATATATTGAGATGACTGTGCCTTGCCAGGCTGGCGCGAAAAAACAAGCAGGTTAAGCGCTGTCTTTTTTGAGTCTGTTTTTATCTTTATAGGCTTTCTCTACCTGTTGGAGAACCTGTACTAATCAAGACTAGCAGCTTTGTTCTCTATTGGTTTTGAAACCATTTTACTGTCTATATATCCATTTTTTTTATTTATATACATATGGCTGGTAACTATAATTGATATAATTCCATATGTCACTTATTGTCGTGTGGGGTTAGTTTTTGATTATTCCCCTTTTTTCTCTTTCCCCTTTTAGTGGGTCACATAAAGCACTGTATTTTTTGTTTCTTTTTAGTCAGATAATGATGTAAACAGGCTGTGATGAGCCCAGCTGAGAGTACAAACATGCTAAGGAGTAAGGATGAAGATGTTAAATCTCCTTACCATCAAGGTTTATGTATTAAGAGAAGCCATAAGATGGCCTGAAGCCAGACCAGAGTTTTAAAGTGACACTCCTAGCTTCTTCATGTTTGTCACCTTATTTATATTAAATTGTTGTCTTTAGCGTCCATTCATAGAAATCCTACCATATATGAGATACATTTAGTTTGGAGCAAGTGGGGGCAATAAAATGACAAACTACCAAATGTAAAATGCAAATTTTTAGTAATTTAAAGATTTTTCTAGACTCATCAGGTGATTATACATTTAGAGCTAGCTATTAAAATGTTAATTTTCAAAAGGTTTTTGGCTCAACACATATTGATAAGTTGTCCTGGTTGGTGGTACCAGAATCCTATGGATGTTACTTTTTTCTGTACATCATCACAGTATGGGCATCCTCAGAATGTTTTGACTGGGTCTTCCTCCACTCACTGAAACATATGTCTACATCTTTTTGTAGTTGTTGTGCTATTGGCTTTGTTGTTGCTCATATAGTTTCACATAGTTTGAGCTTGAGTGTACTGAACGTCAGGCTTTGTTTTTATGCTTTGGCTCATTAATACGTTTTCTATACTTGTAACATTTTTAGTGTGCATATCTGTTATTTATCTCTGCTCCCCTATTTAATAACCATTACATCTTCGGAATGTTTCAGATAGACCCTCTAGGTTAGTACTTACTCTAAGTGCTATTAAATTGAATAGAGGCAGACCTACGCTGAGCATGATGGGTAGATAGATTTAATAAAAAGAACAAAATAAAACAAAACACATGCCGTTTTTTAAGATACTTTCAGAATTCATGTAACACAAACAATTATTCATCCCTGTGACAGCCCCTCTGTTTATTCCCTATATTGTTTTGGCCCCATCCCTGTGTTTTTCCCAAGGAATAAGGGCTCACGGACCCTGTGTATCCCTAAGGCTGGACGAATTACACCTTCCTCCTGCTTGGTCTCTCACCGTGACCTAGCCATGGATTCATGGACCTGTACAATGGCTAGGAACTGCGTCAATGCTGCAAACCATTGCAACTATATTGCTATGGACATCCTTTGTCCCACCACATTACTCATTTGTTACATTAAGTTTGTAATGGGCAGGGCCAGATTAACGTAGGGGCTGATGGAGCTGCAGCTCCAGGCCCCTACCTGAAAATAGGCCCAGCGCCGCCAGGGCCGCCTTCAACGCAGGGCAAAAAGGGCAGCTGCCCCTTGAGCCCGCAGCAATCACGGTCACCGCAGCTGAGTCCGGGCCCACCACCCTAGGGGGCCTGGGCGAGCAAATTGGGCCCACTACTAATTAATATTTGTGAATGAGTATATGTAAATGAGTATCTGAATGAGTGAATGAATATGTGTGTGATAGCATGGATGTGTAAAGGGGCATGCTACAGGGAGGCTGTTTAGGTTCAAAGATGCCACAGGCAGGCTTTTTTGGGGGCAAAGATGCCACAGGCAGCTGGGGCCATCACATAAATCAATCCCAAGGGTGGGGCAGGCTGGGGGCAATAAACAAGGGGGCAAAAACACAAAAGACATGAGCAGTGTGTAAATTTAAAAAAAAATATACATTGTTAGTTTACCCCGTCCGGGTGTTAGTGTGGCAGAGCCTGTTCTGGTGTGTGTTTGGGTGTTGGTGTGGCAGAGCCTGTCCTGGCGTGTGTGTGTTTGGGTGTCGGTGTGGCAGAGCCTGTCCTGGCGTGTGTGTGTGTTTGGGTGTCGGTGTGGCAGAGCCTGTCCTGGCGTGTTTGGGTGTCGGTGTGGCAGAGCCTGTCCTGGTGTGTGTGATTGGGTGTCGGTGTGGCAGAGCCTGTCCTGGTGTGTGTGTGTTTTGGTGTCGGTGTGGCAGAGCCTGTCGTGGCGTGTGTTTGGGTGTCGGTGTGGCAGACCCTGTGCTGGTGTGTGTGTGTGTGTGTTGGTGTGACAGAGCCTGTTCTGGTGTGCGTGTTTGGGTGTTGGTATGACAGAGCCTGTCCTGGTGTGTGTGTTTGGGTGTTGGTGTGGCTGTGTGTGTTTGGGTGTCGGTGTGGCAGAGCCTGTCCTGCTGTGTGTGTCTGGGTGTCGGTGTGGCAGAGCCTGTCCTGCTGTGTGTATTTGGTCATGTTTCCTGGTACTTTACTTACTGTAGGAATAAAACTATGGAACTATTTAATTTTTACTTATCCAGAGATAAAACGCACTCTTGAATTTGTAGTCACTTCAGAGTACGAAACTCTCTAGGGCCAGAAATCAATGAGGAAAATTAAAAGTATTGTGTTATTTACTCTATTTCAATCTGCATATCTTATTAAAACGGCACTAAATTGTGGCTTCAGGCATCCCATGTATGATGGCTTTTTTTTGGTGTACTGATGTACTCCCAATCACATAAAATTCTATTTTATGCTATGTGCCTAGCACTGATGTTCTCTTTATCCAGTACACATGGATGCAGAGGAGTTAAGATTCTGTCTATTTTATTTATTTCCATAAAAAGGCCCAAAATCCTCAGAACCAGGCCCATGATGCTTTTAATCTGGCCCTGGTGGTGGGCAAAACTCGGTGGTGGTTACGGAAAAGGAGCTTGTTTAGGAACCTTGGTTTTATTACCAATCTTTAGGACCGGGGTTTACCCAGCTGCGGCTATTGAGCTCTGGCTCATCTACCACGCTGACTATTCCCGGGGAAGTTTCCGATGCTGTCGCTCAGGGTCCCGACATCGGATCGCGTCGCTTTTTGGAACATAACATCCATAACAACCCTGAGTTTTCCATTGGTCCCCTGGGATTGATGCTGCTCCCTCGGGATCGCCCCAAAATAGTGACTCTGTCGCCTGAACATTGCTGGCCATAGAACTGTGTGGTGATGCTGGCTGTCTAGTGGTTGATGAGATTATACCCCTAATCCTATCATGTTTGTGTGTATAAATATCTGTGCTGTCTTCAATAAACTCAGTTCTGTTCAGTTTCTACGGAGGAGCTGCTCAGTTCAAGTTACGGGTCTCCATCACAATCCCATATTTAATATAACTGTATTTCTAAAGATTTGTTTAATTTGCACCATATAGACCAGGAGTGTCCAAGTTTTTTCTGCAGTGGGCCACTTCATCAGAAGTGTATACGTGCGCGAGCCACACTTATTTTTCACTGTGAGAAAATATGGCCTTTAATAAAATATGCAGATTAAAATAAAGTAAATGACACAAAACCTTTACTTTTCCGCTCACTGATTTCTGGGCCTAGAAAGTTGTGTGACTACAAATTCAGGATTCAGGATAATTAAAAATGAAATAGTTCTATTTATTCTAGGGACGCACCAAGATGAAAATTCTGGACCAAAACCGAAAATTCACTTAGCCGAACCGAAAATGACCCCCCACCTTTAAAAATAATAATAATAAAAAAAAGCCACACTTTTAATAAAAGTTAGTAAAGCGAAGCACCACAATTGGATAAAAAATTCAACAATATGACTTGGCATGATAGGAGTATGATTGCTAACAGCAATCACACTCCTATCATACCCAGGCAGCCAGTAAATGCTGGAACCTAGGCAAGTCAGCCAGCACATGCTGGTACAGGGTGGCTGTAAGTGATGTGCAGACCCCATACTGCTGGCAGCATCAATACACAAGGGGAGCAGCTAGCCAGGTTTCAGCATGCACTGGCTGACGTGGCATGATAGGAGTGTGATTGCTAACAGCAATCACAGTCCCATCATGCCTAGGTTCCAGCACTTACACATCCATGCTATCACACACACACTCATTCATTCATATACTCATTCATTCACAGATTAATTCCCTCAATCACGCATACTCATTCAAACAACCTCCCCCACCCCCTTACCTGCACGACAGCTCTCTCGATGCCGCTCAGAGACTTCAGTAGGGGGCGCGGCCTCACTCTGCGTTCTCTTGTACTGCACAGAGGAAGCAGGACTGGAGCAGAGTGATGTGATATCACGTACATTCACGTGACTCTGTTGGGTTCCGCTTCCTCTGTGCAGTACAAAAGACCCCCCCCACAGGTAAGCAGCCCGGCTCTTATGATCCCGGTTGCCCTGGCTGTCGATCTCACGCGGGCCGCACCTCGAGGTCTCGCGGGCCGCATTTGACCCACGGGCCGCATGTTGGACGCCCCTGATATAGACAGATCTATGTGGTATGAATACAGGGAAGCGTTGGTCTTGAGTTGGTCAGAGCAGAGATGAATGCAAAGTAGTAAGTCTGAGCAGAGAGGGTGGGAAGGTTTTGGAAAGATAGGAGGGTGAGTTGGAAGAGCTGGGGTAAGGCTGCAGTTGGCAGCAAAGGGACAGGGAAGGCTACAGAGAACATTTGTCCTTGCAGGAATTAACACTGGATGGGATGGGACGCCGCACTCTGATTGGACCTTACTTTAAGCCCTGCCCTGTCTGACAAACAACTCCCACATTAACAAGGCTATTATATATTAGGTGTGTTAATGTTTCACTTGGATGCCACTTTAAAATTACATATTTGCCATTTTTTTGCTCAATAAAATTAACAGATTTATTCCTATGTTGTTGCATTGCATCTATACTAGGGCTGCAACAACTAATCGATAATCGATAATGAAAATCGTTGCCAACGAATTTCATTATCGATTTAGTTGAATCGATTTTTATCGATTATAAAATGAGGGTTTTTTCAGAGCAAACGCTCTGAAAAATACCCCTCATTATATAAACCGTTTCAGTGACTCACAGCAGCAGCTCCTACTTACCAGTCCCTCCCTGTAATCACTGTGACAACTGGCCCCGCCCCCTTCCTTCTCCCAGAAGGCCAGAACCACATGGCTGTGACACTCATCTAACTGTAAGTATAAAATTAATATTTGGGCTGCTGAAAGTTAGGGGAGGTGGGGTTTAATTTAGGGGCAGTTATGGTTAATGGGGTGTTTAGGGTTAATTTAGGGGAAGTTATGGTTAATGGGGTGTTTAGGGGCAGCTATGGTTAATAAGTGTTTAGGGTTAATTTAGGGGCAGCTATGGTTAATGGGGTGTTTAGGGTTAATATAGGAGCAGCTGTGGTTAATGGGGTGTTTGGGGTTAATTTGAGGCAGTTGTGGTTAATGGGGTGTTTAGGGTTAATTTAGGGGCTGTTGTGGTTGATGGGGCTCTTTAGGGTTAATTTAGGGGATGCTGTGGTTAATGGGGTGTTTAGGGTTAATTTAATGATGAGGACTGAGGGTTAATTTAATAAAGTTAACTTAAGGCGCAGTTAGAGGTAAAGGGGGGCAGACTAAGGGGAATCTAAATCCTGGGGGCAGTGAAGATTAACCCAGTACTTATTTATAAAAGTATGGTGTCAGTGTGATGCGAACAGGTCTGTGACTCTGAGGGGACTATGAGATATCTGGGGGTATAAGGCATATCTGGGGAGGATGGAGTGACATATCTGGGGGTATAAGGCTATACGATATATAAGGCATATGTGGGGAGGGCAGCGTGGCATGTCTGGGAGGCAGTGTGGCATGTCTGGGGAGGATGGAGTGGTGTATCAGGGGGTATAAGGCGTATCAGGCACAGTGGCATATGTGGGGGTAGAGTGGAGTGGAATATGTGGGAGGCAGCGTGGAGTGGTATATGTGGGACGCAGCGTGGCATATGTGGGAGGCAGCATGGAGTGGAATATGTGGGAGGCAGCGTGGAGTGACACATGTGGGAGGCAGCGTGGCATATGTGGGAGGCAGCGTGGCATATGTGGGAGGCAGCGTAGAGTGGTATATGTGGGAGGCAGCGTGGCATATGTGGGAGGCAGCGTGGAGTGGCATATGTGGGAGGCAGCGTGGAGTGGCATATGTGAGAGGCAGCGTGGAGTGGTATATTTGTATATTTGGGAGGCAGCGTGGAGTGGTATATGTGGGAGGCAGCATGGAGTGGAATATGTGGGAGGCAGCGTGTCATGTCTGGGAGGCAGCGTGGCATATGTGGGAGGCAGCGTGGAGTGGAATATGTGGGAGGCAGCGTGGCATATGTGGGAGGCAGGGTGGAGTGGAATATGTGCGAGGCAGTGTGGAGTGGTATATGTGGGAGGCAGCGTGGAGTGGTATATGTGGGAGGCAGCGTGGAGTGGTATATGTGGGAGGCAGCGTGGAGTGGTATATGTGGGAGGCAGCGTGGAGTGGCATATGTGGGAGGCAGCGTGGAGTGGCATGTCTGGGAGGCAGCGTGGCAAGCCTGTGCTGAAATGTGCATAAATTGGGGGGGCTGGTTGGGAAATAAAGACAAGAAATGCATTTTATCAGTTTGTTTTTTTTATTCTGCGTTTGTATTTAACATCATTTGTTTATTAAATTATTTTAAATAAATGAAAAATGTATATTCATTTTTTTATCCGATTAATCGAAAAAATTATCGGCCAACTAATCGATTATGAAAATAATCGTTAGTTGCAGCCCTAATCTATACCATAGCCACACCATCTCATCCACCGCAGTAAAGTGTGCTATAGCATTCGTATGTGTAATGACTGGTAATTCTGTTTATGCCTAACATTATGTTGGAAGTACTTCCCATATATACGTCTTTAAAAATTGTCGGTACAACATCAAACTTGTGGACTGTTTCATCAATATTAAGAGTAACACATAGCCAATGCAGTTTGAAATTGTAGAAGCAATTTGGCAGCAGAGGAAAGTACACATCTGTAAGTACGTAGACTTTTTTTTCAACATTCAGGCAGCAACTTAAGATGACTCTGTAATAAGCCATGGACAAAACAGACTACTTGCCACATATGTTTAATAACCCTCAATGTAGTAGTTATACTATTATTTGGTTTACAGATTTAAACTTAATTTTGGTTTTTTCCTCTTCTTCTTTGTGCAGAATCAACATGTGCCACTCCACTTCTTTGTAGCTTAGCTAGACCTGTTGACCTAGAGAAAGATGACTACCAGAAGGTTATCTGTAATAACGAACACTGCCCCTACAGCACCTGGATGCATCTGCAGTGCTTCTATGAATGGGAGAGCAGCATTCTTGTGCAGTTCAACTGTATTGGACGAGCCCGCAGCTGGAATGAGAAACAATGTCGACAAAACATGTGGACCAAGAAAGGTTATGACTTAGCTTTTCGGTTTTGCTCATGTCGATGTGGGCAGGGCCACTTAAAAAAAGATACAGATTGGTACCAGGTGAAACGAATGCAGGATGACAAAAAGAAGAAATCTGTCACAGAAAAACCCACTGGTAGATCCATGTCAGAGTCCTCTGATGATGTCAAGAAATGCAGAGGTGCAGCTAAACCTCAGAAAGCATTTACTTATGATCCTCCTCGTAGGCATTCAGTGGACAGACAAAACTCTCAAGAGAAGGGGATAAGTGGAAATGCCCACAGCCTGCGCTCTCCTTGTGTTTCCCCAGGACAGTCTCCTCCCGCTGGTTATCCCATACTTTCCCCTTCTCACTTTAGTGTTCCACGTAGCTCTAGATACTTAGGTGAATTTCTAAAGAACGCAATCCATTTAGAGCCTCACAAGAAGAATATGGCAACAGGAGGGGCACTCAGAAATGTGCACTTGGACTACAGCATGTCTAGTCTGCAGTCTCACAGGTCTGGACGTTTAGATGCGCCAGTACAGTTTCTTCGGCGACTCGACCTTTCTGAACTTTTAGCCCATATACCACGGCATAAGCTTAACACGTTCCATGTGCGCATGGAAGATGATGCGCAGGTTGGGCAGGGAGAGGATCTTCGTAAGTTTATCCTTTCAGCACTTAGTGCTAGTCACAGGAATGTTGTGAACTGTGCATTGTGCCACCGGGTACTCCCTGTGTTTGAGCAGTTCCCACTTGTAGATGGAACCTTGTTTCTTAGTCCATCCCGGCATGATGAAATGGAGTATGATGTACCATGCCACCTTCAAGGTAAAATATTTGCTAAATTATTAACCACTTGCCTTTTACATATTTGGTAGCACCCTTGTTACTCTATGCATGATGTAGTATTTGACAATCTGTAATGTACCAATCATTACATTTTCATTTAGAAATTGTATATAAAAATTACATTTGCCAAAGTGTTATTACATTAAACCAGACCAGACAGAGCTGTCCGATTTAAGCAGGTTATAATCATGAGGATTAGAACTACACATAAATCTGTTGGCATTTTGAAACCAGTGAAAAGGAGACTTTGGGGCATTTTTGGGTTACAAGTGTTGATGGAGCTGAACAGGGAGGTAGAGCCTTCCTTAACCTTAAAAAAGGCAATGCTCGAGCTCCTCTGAAATATGCTTCTCTGAAGAAAAACTGGAATTAACTTTTAAATGGAAAACAGTGAGTAGAAAGATCATAATTTTGATATCTGGTTGAATAGTTATACCAAAAAGTAAATACCTTTTCAGGAAAAAAGCCAAAAGAAATTGAGCAATGCCAGTTTGGCTCAACTGTAATCTCTGGTGGGAAAAACCCCAAAAAAGCATTGGGCTTTAAGCTTACATAAAACAGGGCTATCCCCTGCTCTTGGGCGTTATAAAAATTTTAAGAAATCATGCAAAGAGAGAATCAAACAAAAATGACCAGCAATCCTGCGTGTAACAAAAAGGTTCACCCTTAACACTGTCTGACCACTTCAAGTCCCGAACCGCTACGCAGTAGAGAATCAAAAGGAAGACACTGGCTCCAGAAATGACAGGGCGAAGTAGAATAAAACCAAAGAACCTTATTGGCGTCCTTGGATGATGACAAATTCACAGCATATAGGAGAGACTTGTGGGAATGAATCCACGCTTTGACGTGTTTTGCACCTCTTCTGCTTGTTCAGAGTGCTTGCTCTGTTATTTCCAGAGCTGGCGTCTTGCTTTTCATTTTCTCATACGAAAACACAATCGGCTAAAACAGTGAATAAAACTGATTGCCAACCAATGTAAGTCAATCCTTAAACAGTTCTTAAAATATATTAGCAAAAACAGATGGTTAAGTATTGCACCTTTTAAATGGTCAGATAGGAGTTCTTTGGGAGCTTAAGGAAGTTCTGCAAAGCCTCATGCTATACCATGGTCACGGGGCTGAAGAAATGCTAATGTGATCCTGTTATTTAAAAAACAATAACAAACACAACTGAGAAAACTATAGGTTGGTAAATTGTTCATTAGAAATGGGTGTGTTAAGTAAGAAAATAATTTTGAATGCAGTACTAGACTACCGAGGCAAACATAATTATTTATTAATGAACATGGTGTTAGTTATGAAAAACAGATCCTACCAAACAATACATAAAATTGTATTGGGGTTATGAAATCAGCTCATGTTTGTAATAGAATAATTTGATTACATTGGAAAATGGTTAGAATGGGATTGATAACTGTAAATTAATGCATTTGGGCACAAAAACACATGCTAATTATGATCCAAAATTGAGATTACATTGACGAAAATCATAACCTGAAAAAAAATGTTGCGAGTACCAATTGACTCAAAACTTAGCAATCAGTTTAGTTAAATTGGATCTATTTTCTTTAGAAAAAGTAGCACCTAAGAGGGGACGCTCAAGTGCTTTGAGGAGTGTATGAGGCCCTTGCAGGGGAAATATGCAATATGACAACCATGGAGCGCATATATATGGGGAGAAAAGAAACAACAATAATGGTGTAGTATGAACACACAAATGAAAAATAAAAAAGGGGTGTAAGATCCACTCACAAACACGTTGGATAAAGCAAGCTCATCAGAGGTTCAGTAGAATATCAGCAGAATTTAATGGCTTCTAAAATCTATAAAAACAAGGAAACCACAAATGGTGCAATATCGTCACAACAGGAATAGGGAGGTCTGGTGACACTTACAGTTGGAAGAGGCACAGCTATACATAAATAGTGTGCAAAAACGCAATGTAAACCAGAATCAGTCCCAAATTCGTTGTTGTAGTGGTAAGGAAACTCTCTACGCGTTTCGCCAGTAGTCCGCTGGCTTCTTCAGGAGAAAATATCAAATCGATTGATATGTGTAGTCAGTGAGAATAAATGACTACCCAGTAGACTTATTAAAGTTAGAGGAGCCACAGTAACGTGTTAAAGAAGAACGTTCTTTGCAATTTGGCCTAGAAGTTGAGGCACACATAACAGTTAATGCAATGCAGTATGATAGGAGCTTTTAGATGGCTGTTTACAAACTAATATTATTAAAATGTTATTTCCCATTTTAATTTTACTTCTCAATTTATTTGCTTCAGAGTAAAACATCATACTAACTATCTGAATGTGTTTTGTATGGGGCTTTTCCACAGGACCTTTTTCTTTGACCATTAAATACAGTGCTATATACAATGATTAAGGTTAACATTGAAGAAAACCTAGTTTTATCACATTTAACTCCAATAATCTGTAGACCTAGAGGTCCCATTGTTGTCAGTTATGTTATATTTTGGTTGGCTTTCCCTGCACAAACACCACTCTGAGCTGACTTTGACAATGATACCAAAGCTATATATGCAGCTATCTGAAAATGTTGTATTATGCATAAAATAGATGTTTTAACAGAAAAGCACTTTTTTTTTTTTTTTTTTACTTTTAACCCCTTGATGGCTTTAAACGGGTGCAGAAAGCGATCTACGTTCACTTTCTGCGCCCAAACAGTGTTGCTATAATGCCTCGATATCGATAAGTTTCACAGAGGGTCTCTCCATGCAAGTCAATGGAGCCCATCTTTCTAAAAACAATATTCTACTCTGCCTCCAGAAAGCCCTTTAAAGCCCCCCCATATGCCACTCTTACCCTCCCCCGACTTACCAGTGCTTCTTTAGACTTCTCCCCATGCTCCAGATTCCTTGGTGTCTAGTGGGGCAGCTGGTGGAGGACCTTAGCTGCTGCTGCCTGCACTTCACTCGGAGCTTCAATGAATAAGCACCAGAAGGTCATGTGAAAAATGCACAAGTCCCAAATGTGGCCTTTTAGCCCTCCCCCCCAACAACCCGACAAACCCATGCATGGGTAACACTGTACTCGGAAGATATTGCTGGGGTGTTGTGTGGATGTGACATATACCAGGAGCTGAAAATTCATACCTAAAGTACAACATGTGTAGGGGAAAAATACACACAAAAAATACTATTGCAAGTTTTGACAAAGGCTAGTAGTAAAATGTGTGCATGCAAAGAGTTAAAACACCAGCATTTGAAATACCCTGGGGTGTCTAGTTTTCAAAAATATATGGTTTTGTTGGGCACATTGAATTGGTCAGGCTCAAAGATGTACTAAATAGAGCATGGGCAGTGGATCACCAAATGTCAAAGTTCAACATTGAAAAATGTGCATGCCCCAAATGTGGCCCTTTGTGCCCCCAAACAACCAGGCAAACCCATGCATGGGTGGTATCACTGTACTCGGGAGATGTTGCTCAACACATATTGGGGTGTTGTGTGAAAATGACATATACCAGGACCTGTTTATTCATACCTGAAGTAAAATTAAAATGTGTGTGGGAAAAAAAGACTACCTCAAAGTTTGGATGAGACTGGTGGTAGAATTGGTGCATGGAAAGAGTTAAAATACTAGCATTTGAAATACCCTGGGGTGTCTAGTTTTCAAAAATATATGGTTTGATGGGGTAAATTGCATTGGCCAGCTTCAAAGATACCAGAAATAGCACATGGGGGAAGAATTACCAGATTTGGAAAAAATGGTTTTGAAATAGCAAAACGCTACTTGTATTAATTGCCCCATAACATGCAGAAAAAAGTTTTTTGTAAACTCAGGACAAATAGAATCTGTTTAGCAGGTTCTTTTCATTAGCTTTTATAGATGATATAAATGTTATATAAATTTTTCATCATATTTTATACTTTTTTTTTATAGTAAATGATACAATCAAAATAATGGCATCTAAAGAAGGCCCTTCTTGTCTTGAAACAAATATATAGCTTGTGTGGATTCAGTAGACGGGGAAAAAAGAAAATTACAGCTAAACACGAGCACCACAGAAATGTTTAATCAGCCATTGTCACAAAGGGGTTAAAAGTTTATGTTGACTGTTTGTTTCTGAATGTTTTCCTATTTTTCACCTTAGGCAGACTGATGCACTTATATGCTGTCTGTGTGGACTGCTTAGAAGGAGTTCATAAAATCATCTGCATTAAATGCAAATCGAGATGGGATGGAAGTTGGCATCAGTTGGGAACAATGTATACTTATGATATATTGGCTGCTTCTCCATGCTGTCAGGTTAGTATTGTAAAAAGTTTTGTAATGCACGCAAATGTTTATTTTTTATATTCCTAATTATATAATGAATATAATACTATTGAAAGCTCATCCTTTAAGCAGAATATCAAGCTCCCTTTATCAAGGCAAAAGCTATACTAACCACAAAACATCTAACTTAAACTTGGGCAGCGGTACATGGGTTGTCTGAAATTTAATATGGATCCAGTCTTGGTGTATTTGTTGGTTCAAGTCTTCAGCATATCGCTGTGATAGTGTATTTGTTGTGTGCCATGAAGTTAGAAGGTAAGCGCTATGAAACCCAGCTCTGAAAACACTATGCTAATTTGAACACAAATTTTGGCAACTTAATTTTGAACTCACTAGTTCAGTTTTATTAGTCAATGTTTAACCTATTAAAAGCGCATTTTGTAAAAACATTTCTACCAAATATTAACTGTTTAAAGCAAACCATAATTATTACCAGTTATAGCTTTTGAATCTAGCTAAACCCCTCCTCTTCCTTCCAGTTATGCCTATATTTAACTTGCTGGTTTAGTTGCTCATTGCCCTTAAGCAGTTTCAGACCTCTAAGCACATTCCCGTTATCTCTCTGTGGATTCGTGTGTATGACCTGGCCTGGCTGATTATCCTTTAGGTTCCTGACTTTGGCTTGTTCCTGACATTGTGGTTTTCCATACTCCTTTTCCTGCTTCGTCTGACTACCTGCTCCGGTTCCTGACTACTGCATTGTTCTCGTTTTCCCTTCTGTTTTTTATTTGACTTTTTTTTAATTTTTTTTTAATAAAGGCGTGTTTTCTAGCATTTTTCGTCTCTGTCTTGATTCTGGTATCCTGACAATTAATGACTGGTTGGTCACGGCAAAACCAGAAATTGTTCCCCAGGAACTTGTGCGCTGAACCCTGATGCTCCTGCAGAGATTAGAAGTCACTTCTAGTTAACTAGGGTTAACTGCAGCACTTTAGAAAGGTGTGTATTTATGTTGTACTGCCTCAATAAACGTCATTTAACTGCAAACCAGGGGGAAAATAAATGAAAATAAAAACTTGATTTTCATTGGCTGACTCCTAGATATAAGCCATGATTGTTGACCCCCTGCTCTACAGTGTTTTCTCCTATCTATTTTGGATTCGCTCCCCTCAATCCTTAGTGTAGTAGAGTAGCAAGCAGAGACGCTAATAAATGATTATTTGACGCAGCAGGTTCAAATTTGGGCCCTACGATTGCTATTGCTTCAACTTCAGAGCTGTCAGAATCTGGTTACAATAAGCCTTAGAAGAACTAGTTTCTATTCCTGGTGGCTAAGACAATAGCAGACACGATCGTACCAGTAGACTTCAGACACTGTCATGGAATACTTGTGCAGTACTGCCAGAGTTTCGGCCCTGTCTGCCATGTCCAGAAGGGCTGTTTGGCTTAAGTAACGGGCAGCTGAAAATTTCTCCAAGAACTGGCTTAGTGGAATTCCATGTCAAGGGAAGAACGTATTCAGTGCCGAGGTGGAGGAGATACGAACCGACTGTCACAGTCTTCCGGATGAGGGCTCCATGTATCGTTCATTTTATAACAAACTATACTTCTGGGGATACAACAAGAGGCACAGGAAGAGGTGATTCATCCCAGTAGAGGGTAGACTTTTACAACTAATGGGCTCTTATCACCCCAGACCCATGGATATTAAATATCATCCTTTGTGGCTATACGATAGACATTTTCAAACGGTGATTGTGTTGAGTCATAAAAGAGTTTGTCAAGACGGTTCTCCCACACGTTCCTACCCTTTAAAGTGGTTTGGGCACCTCCTTCCTGGTTTTTGTTCCCAAAACTTCAGGGGACGCACCCTTCAGATCACATACCGTATTGGCTCGAATATAGGCCGCACTTTTCCCCCCCACTTTAAGTCTTTAAAGTGGGGGTGCGGCCTATATTCGGGGTCTAGCGCCGGACGCCCGGGACATGCAGTTCCGGGCGCCGGGCAGGCAGCAGGGTTAGGATACAGATCCCCCGCAGCGGTGCAGGGGACCCGTATCCTACTCTCTGATACGCTCAGACAGCCTCCCCTGCCAGCACTTCCCACGGGGGGAGTGCTGGCACGGGAGATTGTCTAAGCGCATCGTGCAGACGTTCACCGGCAGCGGTGAACGTCCGCACGATGCGTTTTACCTCTGCCCCCAAGACTTACCAGAGCAGACTCCCGGGTGTCTTGCGGGGCCAGCGGGGGACACCTACGCAATACGCGTATACAACTTCCGGTGCCGGCACATCCGCTGAGTCCCGGCACCGGACGTTGTATACACGTATTGCGTAGATGTCGCCCACCGGCCCCGCAAGACACCCGGGAGTCTGCTCTGGTAAGTCGGGGGGGCAGAGTGGCAGCATATCTCGGGGGAGGAGGAGGAGGATAGTGGCAGCATATCTCGGGGGGGAGGAGGAGGAGGAGGACAGTGGCAGCATATCTCGGGAGGGGGCAGTGGCAGCATATCTCAGGGGAAGGCCAGTGGCAGCATATCTCGAGGGGGGACAGAGTGGCAGCATATCTCGGGTGGGGGAGAGTGGCAGCATATCTCGGGGGGGGGGGCGAGACAGAGTGGCAGCATGTCTATGAAAAAAAAAAATTCTTTAAAAAAGCACCAAACTTTTAGGGTGCGGCCTATACACGGGGGCGGCCTATATCCGAGCCAATACGGTAATCATGATGAGTCCATAAAAACTGTTAGCAGATAACTTCATGGTGTCCATTGATCTTCAGGTCACATATCTACATGTCCTCATCAGGAAAGATTACCAGAATTTTCTTCAATTTACTCTACCTTCCAACTACAGGGATTTGACATTTACAATTTCATCTTTGCCATTCGGCATCTCCTCAATATATCTTCACAAATATTGATTTAACTGCATGCTTCAGACTAGAAAGCATCAAGGTCATTCCATATCTGGATAATTGGTTACTGGCCTCAACTACTACACCAACCCTTGCTCTGCCCAGGAAATCATAAATCTAAAGTAATCTCGAAAAATACATCCAAAATACATCTTTCTAGGAATGATCCTAGATACTGCTCCACAGCTGGAACCGAATGTCTCTAACCCTGCACCACAAAGTGCACCTTCCTCTGAAGATCCTGGCCTCTTTATTCTCTTGTAACCACCATCTTAATCTCTTTTGAGGTCAACCTAGGTCTTCCCCTCACTGAAGTGTAGTTTATACAGATGCCAAGGTTGGGGAGCCACTCTGGAAGAGTGGCTCCCTTCAAGGCTCTTGGTCAACACAGGAAACAAACCTACGTATAAACTACCTATAACTTCTGGTGGTGTGGAGAGTTTGAAAGCTCTGGAGAAACTTACTGAACCATCAAGGTGTACGCATCCTGTCTGACAACTCCACTTTTTGCCTTTTTAAACAGACTCCGTGGCATCAAAAACAAATGAGTGGAACGCCACACAGCTTGAATTTGCTAGGGCGGAAGAGAATCTACTAGACCTTTCCACAATCCACAATGGGGAATCATTAAACATAAAGGTAGATTTTCTAAGCCGTCAACCTGTTCTTCAAAGAGAATGGCGTCTACATTCAGAATTCACAGACAAGTGACGAATACCGCAAGTGGATCTCATGGCTTCCCATCTAAATGCAAAGGTAAATATATATATTTTTTCTCTCTGCCCTATCGGAAATCATCTAGGATTGGAAGCTCTCACCCAGAATTGGTTCCAAATTACAACACACATTGCAACCTTCAGTTCCCAAGTTGCTGGATTTTTTTTTTCAGAAGAGGTTTGACGTGGGTCTTAGCCTGGCTACCATCAAGGTTCTGATTTCTGCTTTGAGTGCTGCCGTAGACGCTTCCTTTTTTGATCATACACGGATCCGAAGATTCTGTAAGGGTGTGTGTAGGATTAGACCCAGATCCACCTTGTCCGTAGTTACATGGGACCTCCAATTTTTAAAAGCTACATAGCAGCGGGGAAGAAATTATCTACCGAGTTAAAAGCTCACTCTGCCAGAGCAGTTTACTCATCATGGGCAGAATCAGTCGGAGTGGAAAAAGCCATCATATGCAAAGCGGCCACTTGGAGCAGTCTTCACATCTTTACCAGACGCTACGGACTAGATATAGCTTTATTGAAAGACTCTGTTTGGAAGATATATATGTAAAGGGAGGCCTTAATTTATTTGTTCCTGCTCTACCTGATAAGCGGAGCCATTTCTCCTTAGTGCCACCATGGAATGGACGTGGAAACATTTAAAAATTCTATGCTTCCTTTCCATTCCTGGTGGCACTAAGGAGAGGCAGCGAGAAATAAGGAATGTATTAATCGGAAAACTGCTCAATGGTTTTGTCAGAAATACAGGCTGCACTGATGCATGTTTGGAAATGACATGGTTAGAGACAACATAAATGTTGAGACCTTCTATCGGTTGTTACAGTTTAGTGTTATTTATTTGCACAAGTATGTATTATGATAATGTTGCATTAATGAGTTTGTAACAGTGTTTTTCTTGTATATTGTCACAATATTTTGATAAGATATGCAGCTAATACGCAATCTGCGTGTTTACTTCCTCAAGGTACAAGACTACCTATTACCCAGTGCTAACGTCATGTAGTACCCCTCTAGCCTGTTGCAAAAATCTGTTAATGTACTTGATATCTTATGGCCGTATAGAGAGATCAACCAACTGAGTGGGCCAAACATGTGAGGAGCACTACTATATACAATACTTTATTTTAAGGAATTTAGGCTCTACTCACATCAGTTTAAATTCTATGAAAGAAGATGCAATGTAGGTAATGCAGTATTTAATCAGGTATGCTAACGGCACAAAGCATATATAGTATTCTGAACACTACCGTATACAGTTTTTAATAAGTATAATTATTTTTGTAAGCCTTTTTATCTTTTGTTGCTGTTTGTTTTATTTCAAAATTTTTACCACTCTGTTTATGCATGTCCTCCATAGGCCCGACTGAATTGCAAACACTGTGGGAAGCCAGTCATAGATGTCCGCATCGGAATGCAGTATTTTTCGGAGTACAGCAATGTTCAGCAATGCCCTCACTGCGGGAATCTAGACTACCATTTTGTGAAGCCATTCTCTTCATTTAAAGTTCTTGAGGCTTATTGATGAAAGCTTTTGTTTTAGTAATAGCCATTTTATAGGTATTACTACTTTGATACGTATATTTTATAGGAAATATTGTATATAAAAAAACTTATTTTCCACTTAAAGCAACTGAAGCTTTTTTCTTTATATTGGTTCATTAAAATGTGCAAATAGTTTGTTTACCCTTTTCCCTTGGAAATATTACATTGAAATGTGACGAGTGAATGTAAATCTTTTGCCAGCAAAGTGTATTTTTTTCCTGTCCAGTTTGTTTTTTGGCATGCATTCTGCTTTTACTCTAGCTCACACCCTTGACTCAGCACTTAAGGAAAAACAAATCACCAAAGTAAATCTAGATTTTTTTTAAAAAATAATAATAATTTAAAGCTAGTTTTGATTTTTGTTCCCATGTTTTCATTTTAAGTCCTTTAGTTGTTTCTTTTGTGTCTGAAAAATTGGAACAAAATGGAAAGTATTGTTAATTAGCTTTGTTTGTATTAACAAAAGGTTTATTATTTAAAAACATTTTAAAATTATTTTTTTTATATTTTGAGTAAATTAATGAAAACATAAGCGGTTTCACATACATACATACATACATACATACATACATACATACATACATACATAGTATGTGCACATTTATAAGTAAATGATGTTTATTTACACATTTTCTTTTTTTAAAAAAAATGTATGGTGTTTTTAAGGATTCTTTTACTGCTGAATAGGTCAAACATATTGTTTTGTTTAAAATATCTAATCCTGCCTCCTGAACTCATTATTGACCATATACAGTGCTGTAAAAAAAGGGTTGGCCCCTTCCAGATTTCTATTCTATTTTTGCAAATTTGTCACATTTAAATGTTTCAGATCATCAAACTAATTTTAATATCAAAGATAAACCATGTAAACACAAAATGCAACTACAAAACTATGATTTCATGTATAGAAGGAAAAAGCTATCCAACACTACCTGGATCTATGTAGATCATTTAACCAAGTGTATTCAATAATTGGGTTCAGTTTCACTAGACACACCCAGGCACGATTACTGACAGCCCTGTGGAATCTAAACCTCAATTAAGTAGTCTTGCAAAGTGAAGTTGGCTAAAAGGTCTCAAAAAGCAGCACATGATGCCACTATCTAAAGAAATTCAAGAACATATGAGAAAGTAATTGACGTCTATCAGTCTGGAAAGATTTACAAAGCAATTCCTAAGGCTCTGGGACTCAGCAGTTGATGAACCACGGTGAGAGTCTTTATCTAAACTTGGAACAATGGTGAACCTTCCTAGGAGGGGCCATCCTACCAAAATTTCTGAAGAGTGCATTCATGACTCATCCAAGAGGTCACAAAAGAACCCAGAACATGTAAAGAACTGCAGGTCTTGCATTCCCTGGTTAAGGTTGCATCGATGGGAGAGTTGAAAGATGAAAACCACAGCTGACCAAAAAGAACACAAAGGATTGTCTCATATTTGCAAAAAAAACAAAACAAAAAAAAACACTATACATCGTGATGACCCCGAGACTTTTGGGGTAATATTCTGTTCACTGAGTCAAAAGTAGAACATTTCGGAAGGCATGGGTCCCATCTGGTGTAAAGCTAACAAAGCATTCCACAATAAGAACATTTCAAGACCTGTCCGACTTGCAATAATTGATGGAACCATGAGTTCTGCACTCTACCAGAAAATACTAAACTTAAATGCCCGGGCATCTGTTTGTGACCCAAACCTAAAGCACAGTTGGGCTATGCAGGAAAACAATGATCCGACATACACAAGCAAGTCCATCTCTGAATGGTTCACAAGAAACCAACATAAGCTTTTGGAGTGGCCTCATCTTAAAAAGGCAGTTCATGCTCCAAAACCCTCCAATGTGGCTGAATCAAAACCATTCTGCCAAGAAGAGTGGACCAACGTTCCTCCACAGCGAAAAGACTCATTGTCAGTTATCTGTTGTCTTTGGCTTTTATTAAAATTAGTTGGATGATGGGAAACATTTAAATGCGACAGATAAAAATCGGGAAGAGACAAATACATTTTCACAGCACTAAAGATGGAATATCTCCTATTGTGTTTAATAAAAACAAAAACAAAAAGCAAACATCGACAATTGGGATATGATCAATATTTATGTAAATGCTATTGAATAAAGCAAAGACAAATATTTAAAAAAATCGATTTTAAAGTAATTTGACATTTTGTTATGATGTGTGTATTTGTACCCATTTGTAAAGTAAATGAGCTTGCAGGAGGGTCTTTCTACTAATCTCACTGATATAATTATGCTTTAGATGGAGTCAAACAAGCCTTTCTTGCTGAAGAAGTTCATTGGGGTACACCCTTTACATGGATGAAATTGGGAGTTGTAAATTCAGCACTGCTAATTCGTCCAGTAGTGAATAAACCCCTCATATCTACCTGTAATGGCGTGTAAGCACCTTTAGTACCGCAGTCCGGTTCCTCCAGTTCCCTTAATAAAATGATTTTGTGTGAACTCCTGCCTAGGCAAAGGCCAGCAAGTTGAGCAAAATGGTTGGGTCACTACCTGAAACAGTTTTATGTATTTTAGCTCATTTTCCACATACATCCACCACAAGTACATAAGTTGTTCATTTGTGAGCCCATCTTATTTGCTTTTTTGCAGACGCTTGTGGAGAATGTGCAATATATGATAGATCGCGTACGTTGCATCCAAAAACTGTTTTTGGTCATAATACATAGGTTGCCAGCTCTCCCTTGCCACCTAGGATTCAGTGCATCTAGTATTCATGTAAAATAATTTGACATGTGATCTGGTTAGTCATTGAGCATTTGTAAATGTTTTGTATGTCTGTATGATATCTTTAGGTGTCACAACAGTTTAATACCCAGTAACTGTGGACATGGAACCACTGAATAAAACATTGTCTGCAACCCTTTCCCTCATCTCTTATGCCTTAGAGATCTATGCCTAGGTGCTGACTGATATTTACATTTTTAATTTTCATTTAAGTAGTTAAATGCACAGAATGTATTTTCTTATTTGTTGTACTCAAAATACACAGGTATTCCTGTTTTAACATCACTTTTCACAAATGGTAGCTTTGTTCATTTGTCCAATTTTGAATCATTATAAATACTGGGCATTTTTTTTTCTTTTCAGAATTCTCTCGGAGAAGATTGATAATTTAGAGTGGCTTCCTGAGCTTTACTAATGACAGCTCACCTTTGTTAGCATTGGGAAACTGTGTGGTAACAACAAATACACATTCAATTAGTGTGACTAGGTGACTCCTTTTACCAGGCAGCTAAAGTTAATTAATGCAGCAGTTATGTGCTATGAGATTGTTTTAATTGTATCAAAATATAGCACTATTTTATCATGAAGGAGAAATATCTTTTATACTCTTTCAACTTAATTGTCCTGTCGAAATCAAATTGTTTCACATGCTTGTCATAGTGTTGAAATGCAGAACAATAAATACTGTCAGAAACCATTCTAATAAAGTTGCTTTTGTTGTAAGTGTCATGGATTTATTAAAAAAAAAACAAAAAACTATACAATGATTTTCTATTGGCACGGATTGGATGTGTTTCTATGAATTATTTGCTACCTCTGGAACTTTTGCAGCAGGCTGTAGCACGTATACTCGCTGGTCACTTTGAGATACTCCTGTTCAATTGCTTGTTAACACAAATAGCTAATCAGCCAATCACATGGCAGCAACTCAATGCATTTAGGCATGACGACGTAGTCAAGACACCTTTCTGAAGTTCAAACCGAGCATCAGAATGGGGAAGAAAGGGGATTTAAGTGACTTTGAACGTGGCATGGTTGTTGCTGCCGGACAAGCTGGTCTGAGTATTTCAGAAATTGCTGATCTACTGGGATTTTCACGCACAATCTTCTCTAGGGTTTACAGAGAAAAAAGAAACTATCCAGTGAGCGGCAGTTGTGTGGACGAAAATGTCAGAGGTCAGAGGAGAATGGGCAGACTTGTCCGAGATGACAGATAGGCAACAGTAACTCAAATAACCACTCGTTACAACCAAGGTATGCAAAATACTTTGAACTTGGAAGCAGATGGGCTACAGCAGCAGAAGACAACACCAGGTGCCACTCCTGTCAGCTAAGAACAGGAAACTGAGGCTACAATTCGCACACGCTGAACAAAATTGGACAATGGAAGGCTGGAAGGACGTTGCCTGGTCTGATGAGTCTCGATTCCAGCTGCAACATTCAGATGGCAGGGTGAGGCAATTGGATGAATACTTGCAAAAACATAATATTTAGGGATGTAATTTTAAATTTATTGGGAAAGAGCTTCTTGATCCAATGAGAGATCTGACTCCAATTATGGGTTCAAGAAGATCCCCCCCCCTAGTTTGTGCAAAAACACAACAGCAAGAAATTATAAGAAGGCTGAACTTGATGGACGCATGTCTTTTTTCAGCCTATGTATGTAACTATGTAACTTCGACGTAAACAACATGAAAACATGGATCCATCCTGCCTTGTATCAACGGTTCAAGCTGGTGCTGGTAGTGTTAGGGCGTGGGGGACATTTTCTTGGCACGCTTTGTACCGATTGAGGATCCTTTAAAAGCGACACCCTACCAGAGTGCTGTTACTGACCATGTCCATCCATTTATGATCACAGTGTACCCATCTTCTGATGGCTACTTCCAGCAGGCTAATGCACCATGTCACAAAGCTCACATCATCTCAACCTGGTTTCTTGAACATGACAATGAGTTCACTGTACTCCAATAGCCCCCACAGTCACCAGATCTCAATCCAATAGAGCACCTTTGGGATGTGGTGGAACGGGAGATTCCAGTGGCGACTCTAGAAACAATATATAGGGGGGGCACACAAGATACCACAGTCAAACTGGGGGGGCATTCATAATTTCCAAAAGTAATGTGCCATGGAATTATACTTTTGTTATTGGGCTAAAATAATACTTGATCATTCAACATAAGAAGCCTGAAGCCACAATTGAGTGTGACTAATCCTTGAAATAAATATATTAACACAATACATAACTTTTCCACTAAATGATTTCAGGGCCTTGAACGTTTTGTCCCCTGAAGTCACTACAACTTCAGGAGGGCATTTTATTTCTGGATAAATATAAATTAAATAATTCCTAATGTAAGTTAAGTGCCAGGAAACAGATGACCAAACACACACACCAACACAGGCTCTGTCACACCAACACCCAGACACACACAGCAGGACAGGCTCTGCCACACCGACAACCAAACACACACACACACACCAGGACAGGCTCTGCCACACAGACACCCAAACACACACCCTAGGACAGGCTCTGTCACACTGGCAACTGAGCACACACACCAACACAGGCTCTGCCACGCCAACACCCAAACACACACCAGGACAGGCTCTGCCACACCAACACCTATACACACACCCGAGGACAGGCTCTGCTACACTGATAACCAAAAACACACAAACAGCAGGACACAATCTACCTCACAGACGTCTACATCAGGATGGATTTTTCACACTGCATTGTTGTTTATACCCCCCTTAGTGTTTTTGCCCCTTGTGTATTGATGCCCCTGCTGCCCATATATATTATTAGCCCCAGTTGCCGATAGCAGGTATAGATCAACACATTAACACACAAACCAAGCTTTGCATGTATAGATCAACTGAAATTCACTTGTGATCTCAGCACTGAAGGTGTATTTGCAGGTATACAATAGTATATGAAACGTAGCATTGCAGGTATAGATCAAATAAATACATGGAAACAGCATTGCAGGTATTAATCAACTGAATAAGACATACAAACACTCTATTTGCAGGTATACATAAATAATGTATGGAAATATATAGATATGGATCTACAGAATAACGCAAAAACCCAGCTTTGCAGGTATAGATCAATTGGAATTCACATAAAAACACGTCATTAAAAGGTATATTTAAAACCCCCTAAATTACAGGCGTAGATCACAGGTTGCACACCCCAAAGCCAGCCCTGGCGTCCACACTGCCCACACAGCAATCACACTCCTATCATACCCAGGCAACCAGTAAATGCTGGTACCTAGACATGATGGGACTGTGCTTGCTGTGATTGCTGTTAGCAATCACACTCCTATCATGCCCGGTCAGCCAGTACATGCTGGTACAAGGTGGCTGTAAGTAATGTGTAGAGCCCATACTGCTGGCAGCATCAATACACAAGGGGGGCAGCTAGCTAGGTTTCAGTATGTACTGGCTGACTTGGCATGATAGGAGTGTGATTGCTAACAGCAGTCAAAGTTCCATCATGCCTAGGTTCCAGCACTTACACATCCAACCAGTAAATGCTGGAACCTAGGCATGATGGGACTGTGATTGCTGTTAGCAATCACACTCCTATCATGCCAAGTCAGCCAGTACATGCTGGTACAGGGTGGCTGTAAGTGATGTGCAGACCCCATACTGCTGGCAGCATCAATACACAAGGGGGGCAGCTAGCTAGGTTTCAGCATGTACTGTCTGAATTGGCATGATAGGAGTGTGATTGCTAACAGCAATCACAGTCCCATCATGCCTAGGTTCCAGCACTTACACATCAATGCTATCACACACACACTCATTCATTCACAGATTAATTCCCTCAATCACGCATACTCTTTCAAACACCCTCCCCACCCCCTTACCTGCACTGCAGCTCCTCGATGCCGCTCATAGACTTCAGCAGAGGGCGCGGCCTCCCTCTGCGTTCTCTGGTACTGCACAGAGGAAGCAGGACTGGAACAGAGTCATGTGATGTCACGTGAACTCTGCTAGGTTCTGCTTCCTCTATGCAGTACAGAAGACCCTCCCACAGGTAAGTAGCCGGGCTCGAGGTGCGGCCCGCGTGAGATCGGTTGCCCTGGCTGCCGATCTTACGCGGGCCGCGCCCTCTCTCTCCTCCACATTAAAAAAAAATATATATAAAAAAAAGACGGGATTTAAAGTCGCATTGCGACTTTATTCCAAATTCGGCACGGGGGGCAAGGATTAACCTAGGGGGGGCAATTGCCCCCCTTGCCCCCCTGTAGCGACGCCACTGGGAGATTCACATCATGTGCAGCCGACAAATCTGCAGCAACTGTGTGATACCATCATGTTCCTCAAAATCTCTGAGGAATGTTTCCAGCAAATTTTTCCAGAAAATAGGCCACAAAGAATGAAGGCAGTTCTTTAGGTAAATGGGGTCCAACCTGGTACTAGCAAGGTACCTAATAAAGTGGCCAGTGAGAGTATATTAGTGAGAACAGATTATAGATCGGTTTTGCTTATTGCAATACATATTAAAGTTTTTTCACCTATGAAACATTGTGTGAGATTAGATTGAGCTTTAAGTGTTCTAAGACCCGAATATAGTATTTGTTTTCAATTGGGGTGTGGGATTTTTCAATGTTAATTATGGGTTGAAAAAGTATTTATAAGTAATTGGTGCAGTTGGCCGTTAAATCTAGCTTAATTAATGTCAGGCTTACTTGGCTGGGTGAGAAACCCTGTAGCAGTGTTGAGGGACACCCAGATGCTAGAACAACAGTGTGGTCAAACAAATTCAGGTCAGGGTACCAGAACAGCAGTGTGGTTAAACACAGCGGGATAGGATATTAGAATAGCCAAATACACTTAGAATAGCAAATCAGGTAGACATCGCAAATGGGTACCTTATAGGAGTCTCTGGGCCTTTTAAATAGTGAAGCCGGAAGAAAGCCATAATTACAAAAATGGAGAGATCTTAGAGGTTTCATGAGTTACATTATTCTTAGCAAACTCCCCCAAAGGAAGCAATTTGGCCCAGTCGGAGTGATGATGTAAGGATCGTCTTACCAGAAGGAATCCGGGATGCAGGAAAGGAACACGCTTGCTCAGTACAGGACACGCACAAGGGGCCTGAGGTGGATAACAGGGCACTTGGCGGTGTTACTGTAAGCACGGGTGATCAGGACAGCACCGTTAAGCAGACCAGGGTCAGGATACCGGAGGTTCTCAGAGTCGTTAGGAAAGCCAGGGTCAGGATACCGGAAATACACAGGAGCCGAAATGGAAAGCCGAGGTCAGGATGCCAGAGATACACAATAACCGTTTAGCGGACCGGGGTCAGGATGCCAGAGATACCCAAAGTCGTAAGAATAGCCAGGGTCAGGATTCCAGAAGTTCACGATAGCCGTTGAGCAGACCAGGGTCAGGATACCAGCAATAGAACAAGATACAGGTAAAAATACGAGGGGCTCAATAGGTACGGAAGCACCAGTACAACTGAGCACCGGTGGATAGGTTTGGGAAGTTTAAATAGCCCGGGGAGGCGTTCCCCGGCGTCCCTGACGTAACCGCGTCCACCGTCGCCATAGCGACGCAGCGGAATCCAGGCGGCGGTCAGCCGCATAAATATTCATGAAGTAGCCGCGCGTGCGAGCGGCTGCTTCATGTAGCAGGGAATGATGCCGGCGTTTCTGCCGGGAGGACGGAGAGGAACTTCCCCGCGTCTGCCAGGTAAGTGCCTTACAGATGATCTCCTATGAAACAACAAAGAATCTGTTCCAGAGTTTGGTTCTTTCTGTGCTCCTGTTGGTTTGAAGATGATACGCCGATGAGAAGGCCAGAGAGATACCCTCGGAAACAGGTAAGTCCACCATAAAATCCATGGCTACATGGGTCCAGGGACGAACAGAAACTGGCAGTGGTTGCAACAATCGCGCATAGCGAGAGTGAGATGCTTTGGCGGTGGTGCACTGAAGGCAAGAAATCACAAAATCTTTATCGTCGGAGTTGATTTCAGATCATCAAAATTATCTGGTGATGATATCTGCCGTGCGCTGAGCACTGGGATGTCCGGAGGTGAGAGACAAGTGAGCCCAATCGGAACATTAAGTTTTCAGTTTCAGGTACAAATAGAGTACCTACAGGCCAAGCGATGTAAACAGGAGAACAATTTTGAGCTTATAATATACGTTGAAATAACAGATTTGAGTAGATACCGCAGAAATGATACGGGCAGGTGGTATAATTAGTGCACCGACATTTTTTCTTTTCCCAGGTGGTAGAATTGGTTCATGAAAGGAATTCTCTTCAGAGGTAGGAGTAAACTGTCTGGACGGTGCATCATCTTTTAAATTCTTGGATCCAGGTCTGTAGGAGATAATAAAATTAAATCTGGATAGGAATAGAGTCCAACGAGCTTGCCAAGGATTTAGATGTTTGGCTTTACTGAGATACTCTAGATATTTCCTGAGGAGCCCAGATTATCCCTAATAGTTTGCGATTACCAACATCATAATTAGCTTCTGTAGGAGAAAATTTTCTAGAAAAATAGGTGCAGGGATGCAGATGACTTTGGCAGTAGCATACCTAGCGGGGGGCGGGGGGGGCGGTCCGCACCGGGTGCCGCTCATCAAGGGGGGTGCCAGCTTGCCGGCACCCCTCCAGAGACGGACAGCAATGTCCGCCGCTGGAGGAGCAGGCTCGCAAGGGAGCGGTATCGGAGGTCTTTAGCAGACCTCCGGTTCCCTTGAGTGATTTTAAGCCGGGTTCAACCCTTGAACCCGGCTTAAAATCACTCAAGGGAGCCGGAGGTCTGTTAAAGACCTCCGATATCGCTCCCTTGCGATCCGCGCGGCAACAGCTGCTGTGCGCCGGGATTTGTTGTCAGATCCCGGCGCACAACACTGAAGCCGCGCCCACTGCTGTCCGTGCCCTCTGACCCGGAAGAAGACAGAAGAACTGAAGAAGAGGAGGAAAAGAAGCTGTAAGGAGAAAAGAGGAAAGGTAGGAAAGCAGTGAGTGAGAGTTGATTGGTATGTGTGTGGATTGGTATGTGTGGATTAGTATATGTGTGGATTGATAGGTGTGGATTGGTATATGTGTGGATTGGTGCATGTGTGTGGATTAGTATATGTGTGGATTGGTATATGTGTGGATTGGTATATGTGTGGATTGGTATATATGTGGATTGGTATGTGTGGATTAGTATATGTCTGGATTGGTATATGTGTGGATTGGTATGTGTGTGGATTGGTATGTGTGTGGATTGGTATGCGTGTGGGTTGGTATGTGTGTGGGTTGGTATGCGTGTGGGTTGGTATGCGTGTGGATTGGTATATGTGTGGATTGGTATATGTGTGGATTGGTATATGTGTGGATTGGTATGTGTGGATTGGTGTGTGTGCGGATTGGTATATGTGCGGATTGGTATGTGTGTGGATTGGTATGCGTGTGGGTTGGTATGCGTGTGGGTTGGTATGCGTGTGGGTTGGTATGCGTGTGGGTTGGTATGCGTGTGCATTGGTATATGTGTGGATTGGTATATGTGTGGATTGGTGTGTGTGAGAGTGATGGGTGTTATGCTGTACCATTTCCAATGTATTTTTCATTATATAATTATGCTCTAGTACATCATAACTCCCATCACTCTATACTGTTCCATACAGTGGCAGAGCTGGGAGACAGAGGCCTTGCACCCCCACCGCAGGACTCCTGAAAGGTAAGTGAACTTCAAAGTGGGAGAGGGTAGATAGTTAGGAGGGGGTAGATAGGGAGAAGGGAGTGAGACGGGGGGATAGGGGGTAGATAGGGAGAAGGGAGTGAGAAGGGGTAGGTAGGACAAAAGGGAGTGAGAAGGGGTAGATAGGGCAATCATACTCCTATCATGCCAAGTCTGCGAGTACATCCTGGAATCTGGGTATGCCTGGGCATGATAGAAATGTGATTGCTGTTAACAATCATATATATATATATATATATATATATATATATATATATATATATATATATATATATATATATATATTAATATTGTTATTTAATTGTTTTGTCTTATTTTGGTGTGTTACTTACTTGAAATAAAAGTGTTAGATTTTTTTTTATGGTGTGGGGGGGCCCATATTCGGTTTCGGCCAGGTAAATGCTGCATTTTCGGTTTCAGTCCAGAATTCGTTTCGGTGCATCCCTACTACTAATGAAGTGGTAGGCCTACACCACATCAATGTTTGGCTTAGTATATAGTGATAGGAGTTATGCTGCACTATTGTCAATGTCTGGCTCAATGTATAGTGATAGGGATTACGCTGTACCACCGTCAATGTGTGCCTCAGTATATAGTGGTAGGTGTTATGCTGTACAACCGTCAATGTCTGCCTCAGTATATAGTGATAGGTGTTATGCTGTACCACCGTCAATTTCTGCCTCAGTATATAGTGATAAGTGTTATGCTGTATCACCGTCAATGTCTGCCTCAGTATATAATGATAACAGTAAGTGTTATGCTGTACCACCTTCAGTGTCTGCGCCAGTATATAACGGTAGAAGCTATGCAGTTTTAAAGTGTGTGTGTGGGGGGGTGCCCCATACAGGATCCGCCCCAGGTGCCAAATACTCTAGGTACGCCCCTGGACTTTGGAATTCTTTTCATTGTGAAAGCACTGCACCGGCCCTAATTTCGGAAGCATCGACTTCAAAAACAAAGAGTTTAGTAACATCAGGATGGATCGGTGCAGGAGTAGAAGTGAATGCCTTTTTCAGGAGCGAGAAGGCTTGTTTGGGACGATGGGGAGATAGAACCTCCGCTTTCTTTTTATCAAAAACTTCAGCATAGTTGTCAGAACCCGACCCGCAGCCACTCACCCGAGTACCTGCGGGTCGGTCCTCTGCCGCATCCACGCCGTTCCGGCTGGCGTGCACGCCCCCTTTTTCTCTGCTTCAGGAAGGAGGGGGCCGTGCGCGCTCCCGATGACGTCATCGCCCGGGAACATTTAAAACTCCATCTTCGTTACTGCTCGTTGCTTGATGTGTTTCTGGCTGCTGTTTCGTGAGTTCCTAAATTCTGATTACTATCTTGGCTTGTTTAACGGATTTTGCTACTTCTCTGGAGACCCTGACCACGGCTTGTTAACAGACTTTGCTACTTTTCTGGTGCCCCTGACTTTGGCTTGTTTCCTGACTTTCGAGCACGATCTTCTAAACGGTGCTTCCTGAATTTCGGGCACGATTGCCTAAACGGTGATTCCTGAATTTCGGCTGCTTCTAAGTCAAGTCTGCCTGTTCCTGCATACCGGACTCCCTTATACTCATCCTCACAATAGTCGAGACAGTAACTGGGTAACGTAGAAGGAGAAACTGAAGATATATTGGTATTTACATGAGAAAGCTTTAGAAGGCAATTTTTTTGACAGAACGAACCCCAGGCTGTAATATCACTGAACTTCCAATGTATGGACGCATTGTGCAGTTGTAACCATGGAAGCCCCAGGATGATGGGGCACTTGGGAGATGAAATGACCATAAGGAAAATAGTCTTTTGGTGGAGAAGACCGACATGAAGTAGAAGTGGCTTCATAGAGTAACAGAGGCAGGATGTAATGGAAACCCATCTATGGCGGAGATCACAACTGAAGATGAGAGAGAGGCACATATGCATCTACTGTTTACTAGCACAGACCTGTGTGTGATTTCCAGGTGGTCTAATAGGACTACCAATGCACGGACAACAAAATAGTTTCTATTGATTTCAGCTCTAGTGCTTTACAGACAACATTACTTCCAAACTAGAAGTTGAGGTGATGTAATGCGGCTCTAGAGCTGCACTGTTTCAACAGGGTAAGTACTGTTGTTAGGGCTGTATTGAATAGTATAGTCACATAGTTTGTGGCATTGAGTATCCAACAGCCCATGGGAAGTCCATTAGATGATTTATATAATTTTTGAGATAAGCAAAACGACACATAGAGTAAAGCAAGAGACTGGGTAGGACAGCTTTTGGGAAGTTGTAGAATGGGTCTACTCTCAGCAGCTAGGAGATCTCTTTGGGATCTCTACAAGCGAGGGATGATGTAACCATAAAGGGAATGCCTGAACAGAAGTTTAGGCACTTAGATCCCCTAATTGTGGAAGCTCTCATATTAAGCACTGTCACAGGTTGCTCAGCTTGCGGCTATACATTTTGCCCCCCTAAAAAAGGTAAAGTAGCTGGATAGTCCAAATGTCTACCTCTGCTGACTTGTGCTCCCTTAGCACTAGACAACACTCTCTTTCCCCGGTTTCTAGCTGAGACTCAGTGTAGGGTATAGCCAAAATGAAGACTGCTTTATTTTTCACACACATGCTGGATATAGCCAGCAAAGCACACATTAACATAAATCAAGATATTGGGATACAATGGGTACACAACTGCCCCTTAATCTGCCTCCCAGAGACAACATGGTCAGTAAAGGGATTAATACAATAGGGTCCCAACCTCCACTATCTATTACTGGCCGAAATCAGTTCCAGGGATGGCTTAACCGACGTAAATGTCTGTAGTGGTTTAACTGGGAGAGGGGACTGACTTTTACAACATATTAGTGTGCCATGGGGGGAGGAGTCTGACATTAAACTGAAACAATGATGGTCACTCCCTGGTTGCATATCCTAGCTGTCTGCCGGATATAATCCCCTCAGCAAGTGATGACATTATATACTTCTGGGGATAGACACAGAAATCTTTACAAAGCCAGGCCCATAGTCAATAGGGAGGCTGGCTCTCAGGCCTCTCCAGTGGCCTCAGGGATGGAGGGTTTCATCATATTTCTCCCCTTTCCAAATTGGACTGAGCCAGGAGGAGACTCCAAAAGGGTTGACTCCGTAGTCAGTCAGCTCATTTGGCCCATCAATGCCCTCCCAAAACTAGTGCCCCACCTGTATTGGATATGTGTCCCCCAGTGCTTGTTTTGTACCATTCTCTGGTGGGGGACCTCTGGTGAGGGAGGGCAGCGGCCAGCTGCACTCTGACCTTGAGAAAGCTCTTCTATGGGGTTTGCGGGAACCTCCAGTGCTGGTAGAGAGGGACCGTCCTGCCTCTCTCCTGTTGCCAATCCTTTGGCTGTGGTGGTCTGAGTACGCACTGCAGGAGCGTCATGGTCAGACTAGGGAACTCGGGGAGGGGTGGATTGAGACCAGTGGCACTCTGTCCTGATGCCAGCACTTCGGCTGGGGAGTGGGAATTTGGGCCAAGTGTCCAACATTCTGGCGACCCAGGTGTGGAGACCTCTGTCCCATCCACTACCACAGTCTCTGGGGCCGCCTGACTAGACCTTACAAAGTTGCTGTGGACTGCTGTGATGAGATGATATACTTATGGGAGTAGACACAGAAGTCTTTACAAAGCCAGGGCCTGTAGTCAGTAAGGAGGAGGCTGGCTCTCAGGCCTCTCCAGTGGCCCCAGTGATGGAGGGTTTCATCATATTTCTCCCCTTTCCAAATTGGACTGAGCCAGGAGGAGACTCCAAAAGGGTTGACTCCGTAGTCAGTCAACTCATTTGGCCCATCAATGCCCTCCCAAAACTAGTGCCCCACCTGTATTGGATATGTGCTTGTTTTGTACCATTCTCTGGTGGGGGACCTCTGGTGAGGGAGGGCAGCGGCCAGCTGCACTCTGACCTTGAGAAAGCTCTTCTATGGGGTTTGCGGGAACCTCCAGTGCTGGTAGAGAGGGTCAGTTGGGAGACGGAAAGAGGTCAATGGCACCAAACTTCCTCCCTAGAAGGCTGAAACCGTTCCCGTTGCAAAGCAACCAACACCACCTCTTGATGTGTCTGGATCCAAGAAGAAGCAAGGATCAAAGAAACAGAAAAATGGAAGAGGTATTCTTAAAGGATTTGTTCAATTTGTTAAAAGATAATTGCCCACATAGGGTAAATAATAATAATAGGGTTTATTGCCCACATAGGGTAAATAAATATATATATAGTTTGTGGGGGTTATTTTGGTGATTAGGGGTAGTTGTACCCATACCTGGGAACTTCTGGGCTCCCACTACCCGAAGCCTTCCCTTGCGGGATGCGTCCAGGACTGCCCCCTGACATCAGTGGGAGTTCCTGCTGATGTCAGGGGCGTTTCCGCTGATGTCAGGGGCATTCCCGCTCATGTCAGCAGGAAACACTATTTCAATTGAAAATGGGCAGGGAGTGGGGCATTTCAAGATTCGGGTCTTGACACGGAGAACCAGAGCAATAGGATGTTGGGGCACTTTATTTTTGTCACTGTTTTCAGAGGGAGGTCTCTATCAAATCTTAAGGATTCCAGCAATGTCACAGTGACATCACTGAGCTCACTATATTGTATATATTTCTTCACATTTAGCATTTCATTTCTTCACACAGATCTTTCTTGCACACTTTGATCATGACTCCATAGCCTTGTATTGTTGATCACTGTATGTATAATTGGATCTGGACAGATTCTGGTGGGTCTCTCCACTCCTCCAAAATCCTTCTGGCAGGCCTCTGCATTGACATTGGAACGGAATGCTCAATCCCGTGATCAGCTTTCCTGTTATAGTGGTCTACTGGCGCTCGTGCTGAGTGCCATTACGTACATAGAGATGCTGGTTTCTGCTGACAAGGGACAGTCCAGGCTGCCGAGATGGTAGAACAGCTAAATTTGAGATTTTCCCAACTCAGCAATTTTGGTCTGAGTTCTGAAAGTCCCCGTGTAAATATTCCCAGCCCACTTTCAGATCCCCTACCCCATCTCACATGCTTTTCCCTCAGGCCTGTATTTTAACCCTCAGTCCCTAGTCATATTTGCCAGCCCCTGGCCCATGTATTGTAATCTCTTTTCTCTTACCATTGCATACATTATTTTATACACTAACATACATATACACTCAACTATACAAAGACACACACATATACATATTTGCAAATTCACAAATCTACACAGATACTTACACATGTATACAAATGCATATTTGATCCAGTTCAAATGAAAATTGTAATCTATTTATATACAAAGGTGATTCAGATTATGTAAGTGGGGCTAGTGATAGTAGATCCTATGATCTCCCTCACCAGGGCCCTTGCACCAGCTGCACCCCCTGTTCCACCACTGTTCCCAATGTATAACAGCCTCTGTAGGAAGGGACTTGCTACACTTGTTGACCTGTTATGCCTGCGAGCCCCATTCATTTATTTAGTTGTAAAACGTATGAGCAAGCACCTCCTTTATCCTGGAAGGGAGCTTCCTCTCTTACCAGCATACCTGGGGACTTCTGGGCTCCGGCTACCTGAAGCTTACCCTTGCGGGACACAGCCAGGACTGCCCACTGACATCCTGATGACATCACGGGAAACACCCTCATTTTAATGGGAAATGGGCGGGAAGTAGGGTATATCAAGATTCGGGTGTTGAACCCAGAGAGTTCCCATGTATGCTTACCATATGTAAGCTGCAATGCCATTTCTGGCTAGCAGTTTAGCTAGTGTCCATGCCCTCAGAGCTGGAGTGCTTCTGAAGGCATTGCTGTAGATGATCTTTGGGCTATTAGGAGGCCCAAAAGTCCATTAGGGAGAAACCGCAATGATGAGAAATTGTTGAAGGGAGTGGCCCTGGAGTCCAGGTTTGCCACCTATGTATCCTCCTAAAGGCTGTTATATCATTTGTCTTTTCCACCCTGTTCTTTAGTTAATAACGGGATCGATAAATGAAAAGTTAAGGGTGCATTATTCTTTTAACAAAGCTCTGGTGTTAGTTCATCAGGTAAGTTGTTGCTCTCTCCTGGCAAAATCAGGTATTCAGACAACATTCCAACTTCCTGTTCACCTGGAGTGTTTTCATCTGCTGGCTTGCCATCCCTTGAGCTACTTCTTGGTTGATGTTCTGTCTGCACTGGATATGAAAGAGGGATTGGTTGAGGTGCTTTTATTTTTGGGGATGGAGATCTACAGGAGATTATCTTTTGGCCTTCTCAATATGTCAGGCTGGTACTTTCATGGATAGGGCATTATGGCTAGGATGGCTTCAACTGCTGTTGTTGGGTCAGCTGGTGTTTGTATTTAAATTGATCAAAATGGATCAGAAGCGGTTTCTTGTCACGTTAAGTTTTGCCCCCTGACACAGCTTCATTAGGATGACCAGAGTAATGAATGGCAATCTGCAGGTGTGGCAGTGTTCACTGAAGGAAATGAATAGTCAGTTATGTTGGCAAGAGCGGGAGATGTCCAACACACAGGTGGTGTGCACAGGTTTGTGATGTTTTATAAGCAGCAGTGGTACATGGGTTGGGGGCAGGAGTGTTGGTTAGTAGGGGGTTTGCTTAAGAACTTGACATTGCATGGATTTCTTTCCACATTGTCTTAGCTTTGGAACTCTAGGGTGAGTTTACTTTGGGGGCACCCTATAATCAAACATTGTCATTATATTTCCATGGTGAGGATTCTTGTTGAATGTCTGTTGGGGAAGGGACTCCAACCTGTTACTGAATAGTCCTCAGACCACCTCACTCTTTAGTGCATATACCTTTTGCACAATGTCTCAAATCCAGAGACTCTAAGGACCAGAATTACCAGTATACAGTGTTGCATACAATCCTGCACAGCAATAAACTATGCATTTTATTCGCTAATGAATACACTTTTAATATGCGTGCCAAATGACGTACAACACATGAATCATGTAATAAAGAGAACAGATAAACACAATGCAGTTTTAACCTAGCATTATTTGTAATTACACACGTTCATTTGTTCTAACCATTATATGTGAGTCTATATTAGTCTACAGTTTCCATGTCGTGGTCTACTTCTGGTTTTAGTGATTCTTGCCTTGGGGGTTGTATTGATTTGGCATCTGGGCAGCTTGTATCTTGCTCTGGATGTGCTCCTTGATCCACTAGAGGTGGGAAATTGCTGGCTTCATACTGCAGACATTCCAAACCACTATCTTTAGGTTTCTCTTTTAAATGATGGGCCACCATAAAAGCTGTTTCTAGATCATTTATGATCTTTTCATCTATAACTGAAAGCTCAGTGCTACTTGTCTGAGCCTGGTTAGTGGAATCAATCTCTTCAACATCTTCATCCTCGTCATCTCCCTCTTTGTCAGATGTTTTTGCATCTTTAATTCTTTTGTACAGTTCAATTCTCTCCTCTTGCAAAGCCCTGCAAAGTTTCTCCAGCCTCTCAATTTTCAGAACAAAGCATTCATATTCTTTGGCTTTCATAGACTTCTGCAATACGAAACACATGTTAGTAGGTGGGTAACAGAAAGGGGCAGAAATTATTGACAAATTTTAGCATTAAATTATTCTGCACAGATGTATATGATTAAAGGTAAAAAAAAAAACACCAGTGGGGAATGCCAAAAATCATCAGTGGTAAAGCTAAATTTAAGCATGGTGTCACAAAAAGGGCATACAATAGATGATTGTTGATGTTTTTTCTTAAAAATCACTATATTGTGCACGTATTCTTAGCCACCCTGATCTAGAGTTAATCTTAACCTGTTCTTAAATTTGCATATTACTAATTGTGTTTGTCATAGTCATTATAGCTTCAAAAAGGCCTTATGTATCAGTGTCTGTGTGTTGATGTACAGGGCAGTATCCACTGATCCGTTTGAATACAAGAAACAAATGGTATTAAATATATGTGTAAGAAAAAGATGGCTCTGTTTTAAGTTTATGTGCAGTCTCTGTATTCCCACAGAATTACCTCCTGTAACCAAATTGAGTCTAAAGGTATCATGACTTTTTAAAAGTAGTTTGTTTTACTTAAAATGTCATGTTCTTCTGTCAATGACATAATAATCCTTTCCCTTTTTTATTGAATACCTTTGCCTGAAATTTGTTGGTATCATATAAACAAAGCATTAAAATATTAAAATATAAAAAAATTGCAGCGCAACTATCAAATGCAGTATCTCACAAAAGTGAGTACACCCCTCACATTTTTGTAAATATTTTATTATCTTTTCATGTGACAACACTGAAGAAATGACACTCTGCTACAATGTAGAGTGTATAGCCTGTATAACAGTGTACATTTGCTGTCCCCTTGTCACGTACAAATAGTTAGGAGACACCGTGGTCAGGTAGGACTCCGGGACAGAATAGGTCAAACAAGCGGAGGTCAGGTTTCCGGAGAGCAGGATAGTCATATAACGTAGCCGAGGTCAGGATTCAGGAAAACAGGATAAACGTAAACGTAGCCAAGGTCAGGAATCAGGAAATCAACGAAGTCAGACAAGCCGGGATCATACACGAGAATACAGAATCAAAACGCTATCTGGGTATTAGCACAGGGCATAGACAACCAACAGAAGGCAATGTCAGACAGAACTGAGGAGGTTTAAATAGGAACCGCAGAGGAAGTTCAAATCTCCCGCCAAACCTCATGACGTCACTTCCAATGTCCGGGAATCGCCACCATCATGGTTGTGGCGTAAGCTCCCCTCATATATGCCTGCAGTTTGGGCGTCCGCCGAAGCTGGACGCCGTGTTCCAGGAGGTCTGCCTCTCCTGCGCGGCAGTTCAGAAGACGACGGCGGAAGCGGCACCGCGTTGGAGGGCGGCCTCCCTCTCCTGCGAGGCGGCTGCTGCAGTGGTAGCCATGCGTTGGAGGGGGGTCTCCCTCTCCTGCGTGGTGGCTCCGGTGGCCGTGCGTTGGAGGGGGGTCTCCCTCTCCTGCGTGGCGGCTGCGGAGGCAACGTGGGAGCCGGGAGCAGGTAAGTAACAGTACCCCCCTTGAAAGGGCGACCTCAGGGCGACCACCAGGGCAAGAAGGACGTCTAGCGTGAAACGCACGTATCAGTTGTGGTACGGAGAGGCGTGCCGCAGGTATCCAGGATCGTTCCTCAGGACCGAGACCCCTCCATTGTACCAGATACTGTAAACTGCCCTGTTGCCGCCGGGAATCAAGAATTACCCGGGGAGTACGTCTCTCCGAAGCCCTCCTGGCAGTCTTGGTAGTTGAATTCTCGCTAGGGTAAACCGGTTGCAGACTAGGGGCTTCAACAACGAGGCGTGAAATACCCGAGGGATACGAAGCGTTCTGGGTAGTGCAAGTTCGTACACCACCGGATTGATCTGCCGTAGTACTGGAAAGGGCCCAATAAACCGTGGGGCCAATTTCATGGAAGGAACCCGGAGTCTCAGGAAGCCAAACTCTATCGCCAGGCCGGTACGAGGGGTTGGGAGAGCGCCTCTTGTTGGCCTGACGTTGCTGGAGCGAAGCCGCGTGCTCTAGTGCAGAATGTACCGAAGCCCAGGTGGTACGAATGGAAGCAAGTCTCTCCTCCAGATCTGGAACAGCCGAAACTGGTAATGTCTCTGGGAGGGACTGCGGATGGAGACCATAAAGGCAGAAAAAAGGCGAAATCCTGGTAGACTCCTGGAGCGTGTTATTCCTTGCAAACTACGCAAATGGCAACAGATCGACCCAATCATCCTGATGATCATTGATGAAGAGACGCAGGTACTGTTCCAGATGTTGGTTTGCTCTCTCCACCAGACCGTTCATCTGCGGGTGATATGCCGAAGAGAAGGCCAACGTGATGCCCAAGGATTTTGCAAATTCACGCCAAAATCTTGCCACGAATTGGGTACCTCTCTCCGACACGATTTCGGACGGTACTCCGTGGAGCTGCACAATCTCCCGGATAAAGATGTCCGCCAAGGTAGAGGCGGTGGGTAGTTTCCGTAGCGGAATAAAGTGGGCCATTTTAGAGAAACGAGAATCACTACGAGAATCACAGTATGTCCCCTGGACGGAGGCAATTCTACAATAAAGTCCATGAGTCCAGGGAACCGAAGGACAAGGTCGAAGAAGGCCAGCCGGACGAGTGCGAGAGGACTTGTTGGCCGTGCATGACTGAACGAACGCCGTAACGTCCCTGCCCCAATGAGGCCACCAAAAAGTCTATGAAAGTAGCTCCCTGGTACGTGCCACTCCTGAATGTCCTGAGGTCCTGGCACCATGTAGAGTGCGTAGAACGGGTACCCGCAAACTGGGAGGAACGTACAGTTTCCCCGGAGGCAAGGAATCCGGAGCTTGACCTTGAGAGCGAGTGACGCGATCCAGCAGAGGGGCGTAACCCCGTAACCGAATGGCTGCAACGACCTTGGTAGAAGGGACGATGGGTTCAGGCTCTCTACTCTCCTCTTCTGGTTGCGTATGCATGCGGGATAGTGCATCTGTTTTAGTGTTCTTTGAACCGGGACGGTACGTCAGCACAAACGGAAATCGGGAGAGGAAGAGAGCCCACCTTGCCTGGCGAGGATTGAGGCACTTAGCCGACTCCATGTATTAGAGATTCTTGTGATCGGTCAGAATCAAGGTAGGTACCGAGGCCCCCTCCAGCAGGTGACGCCACTCCTCCAAGGCCAGGATAACCACCAACAGTTCCTTATTCCCGATATCATAATTCCTCTCGGCTGCAGAGAAGTGTCTGGTGAAGTAGCCGCAAGGGTGTAGTGGTCCGCTGTAGGAAGCTCGTTGGGAGAGTATAGCTCCCACCCCAGATTCAGAAGCATCCACTTCCAGGACAAACGGTAGAAGAGGATTGGGATGCCGTAACACTAGAGCCGTCGTGAACTTCTCCTTGAGAAGAGTGAACACGGACGCTGCTTTGGAGGACCACTCAGACACATTGGCCCCTTTCTTTGTTAAGTCCGTTATGGGAGCGACAATCCTCTAGTAATTCCGGATGAAGCGTCTGTAGTAATTGGCGAACCTGAGGAAACGTTGCAGAGCCTTGAGCCTTGAGACCCGTAGGCCGTGGCCAATCTTTGATCGCCAGAACCTTCGATGGGTCCATATCGAAACCCTCAGGAGTAATCACGTACCCCAAGAAGGTCACCTTGCGGGTCTCAAAGACGCATTTATCCAACTTGGATAAAGAACTCAGAACTTGACGAACCTGGTCGCGATGGGTAGATAAGTTCGCCGAGTAAATCAGGATGTCATCCAGGTAGACGACCACGAACTGCTGGAGAAAGTCCCGTAGACAGTCGTTAATAAACTCCTGAAACACCGCCGGGGCATTGCACAGACCGAACGGCATGACCAGGTACTCATAATGTCCTGAACGAGTGTTGAAAGCTGTTCTCCATTCAGGCCGGAACGAATACGGACCAGGTTATAAGCCCCACGGAGATCCAACTTGGTAAAGATTTGAGCCCCACGTAATCTGTCAAAAAGTTCCGAGATGAGGTGAATAGGATAGGAGTTACGCCTTGTAATCCTATTCAGGCCTCTATAATCGATGCAAGGTCTTAGTTCTCCGTTCTTCTTCTTGACGAAGAAAAATCCAGCTCCAGCCGGGGACGTAGAACGACGGATGAAACCCCGCCTAAGATTCTCCTCGATGTAGGACTCCATGGCCTTAGTCTCAGGAACAGACAAGGGGTAGACTTGACCTCGGGGTGGCATGGTGCCCGGGAGGAGATCAATAGGGCAATCGTACGGTCTGTGTGGGGGTAACTTGTCCGCCTCCTTCTTGTCAAACACGTCCGCAAAATCCCGATAATGACTTGGAAGAACTGTAGCGGCCATCTCCAACCCAGTAGACACCATGGCCAGTCGAATGGGTGTGTCACAGTGCTCCCCACATGCTTGACTCCAGGACGTGATCTCCCCAGTCATCCAATTGATGGTAGGGTTGTGCCTCTGTAACCATGGAAACCCCAAAACGACAGGAGTAGAGGGAGAGCAGATTACCAGGAACTGAAGACTCTCGTTATGCATCATCCCTACGGAGAGTGTCACCGGTATAGTAGTCCGGGTGACTTGTGGCTGATGAAGTGGTCTGCCATCAATGGCTTCAATTCTTACAGGCGTGTCTTTAGGTGCGGTGGGAATAAACTGCCGCTCGCAAAAATAGGCATCAATAAAGTTCTCTGCGGCTCCAGAATCCAAGAAGGCCTCTGTGCAAACGGATCTCTCCGGCCATGATATCCGAATCGGAACGGTCATCCGAGTGCTGCTAGAATCAGAGGACAGACCCAGCACACCCAAAGCAGGTCCTCTAAACCACTCTAGGTGCGGGCATTTCCCGACTTCTTAGGGCAGGATCGTGCCCAATGTCCAGTCAAACCGCAGTATAGGCAGAGGCCCTCTCTCCGTCTCCTGGCTTTCTCGTTCTCCGACGAGTGACTCCCAGCTGCATAGGCTCCTCAAAGGTGGAAGGAGACGTAGGTGGTGGTATGAACTGAGGGGCAAGACACGGGAGGGAACGAACACCTCTCTCCCGAGCTCTCATATTGTCCCGTTGCACCTGCCGCTCTCAGAGACGAAGGTCAATCTGAGTCACGTAGGAAATTACAGAGTCTAGGTCGGACGGAAGATCTCGAGCAGCGATCTCGTCTTTCAAAGTCTCTGATAATCCATTCAGAAAGGCTGCAATAAGTGCCTCGCTGGTCCAGTTCACCTCCGCCATTAACGTACGACATTCAATAGCATAGTCCATGAGGGTACGCTCTCCTTGATGGATGTTGAAGAGAGAGGACGAAGCAGTGGAGCTCCTGCCTGGAACGTCCAATACAGCGCGCAGTGCGGACACAAATTCATCTCCCACAGAGGAGATGCCCACGCCAGGGCCTTGTCAGTGAGAAGCGAGATTATGTATCCAACCTTCGCCCGATCAGAAGCAAAGGCGTAAGGGGTAAGTTCGAAATGAATCTCGCACTGGTTGAGAAATCCACGGCAAGTAACAGGATCTCCTCCATATCGTTGGGGCGGTGGAAGATTCATAGGAGCATGAACCACCGGCACTGGAGCTGGAGACGGTACAGGCGGAGGAGCTACAGTTGGAGGAGGATGCACTTGTAGTCCGGGATCAGTGAGCTATAGAAGGGTCTGGAGCGCCTGGCCAGACGATGATCCATCTCATCCAGACGAGCCTCACAGGAACCTTGAAGTCCCACCAAAGCGGGTTTCTGTTTCTGTCACGTACAAGTAGTTAGGAGACACCGTGGTCAAGTAGGACTCCAGGACAGAATAGGTCAAACAAGCCGAGGTCATGTTTCCGGAGAGCAGGATAGTCATATAACGTAGCCGAGGTCAGGATTCAGGAAAACAGGATAAACGTAAACGTAGCCGAGGTCAGGAATCAGGAAATCAACGAAGTCAGACAAGCCGGGATCATACACGAGAATACAGAATCAAAATGCTATCTGGGTACTAGCACAGGGCATAGACAACCAACAGAAGGCAATGTCAGACAGAACTGAGGAGGTTTAAATAGGAACCGCAGAGGAAGTTCAAATCTCCCGCCAAACCTCATGACGTCACTTCCAATGTCCGGGAATCGCCACCATCATGGTTGTGGCGTAATCTCCCCTCATATATGCCTGCAGTTTGGAATTCGCCACTAGAGGGCGTGCGAGCGCCGAAGCCGGACGCCGTGTTCCAGGAGGTCTGCCTCTCCTGCGCGGCAGTTCAGAAGACGACGGCGGAAGCGGCACCGCGTTGGAGGGCGGCCTCCCTCTCCTGCGAGGCGGCTGCTGCGGTGGTAGCCGTGCGTTGGAGGGGGGTCTCCCTCTCCTGTGTGTCGGCTCCGGTGGCCGTGCGTTGGAGGGGGGTCTCCCTCTCCTGCGTGGCGGCTCCGGTGGCCGTGCATTGGAGGGGGGTCTCCCTCTCCTGTGTGGCGGCTGCGGAGGCAATGTGGGAGCCGGGGGCTGGTAACACCCCTCAAATATAACCCAACACACAGCCAATAACATACCCATACATTAATATACCCAAATGCATGTCCATACCAACATATCCAGTCACACTAACATACCCAAAAAACACATGTCGACAATAACAAACCGAGACACACACTATCATACCCAGACATGCATTCAAACACACAGCAAACAGGTGTTCAGGTGACCAGGTTCTGTCCAAACCTAAGGGATGAGCAGCTCCTCCTACCACACAGGTGCCTCATTAATGGTGTACAGAGAAGGCTTTAAATAGCTTGGGTTAACATCCAAAGCAGTCCCACTAATTCAGCTCCTAGGTAAGCAATATAGTCATAGAAACATAGATGTGACTCGTCAAACCTGGGATACTTTGATGTGGTGGTGGGCTAAGCAATATATAGCCATAGTGTGACAGAATCCCCAATATTTATGCCTTAGATAGGTATTTTTTATTTTTTTTTCGATATTTGCTTGGCTAAGCTTTTGCTTTGTTTTGAACACTCACACCACTCACTTAACCTGGCTCAGTCTATTCTTCAATGTAGCCCCACTATAACTGCTGGGTCACTAAAATATTCCTGAATTCTACTACGTTTTAGTGGCCTTTGTTTTTGTGGCGCCCCAAGCAAGAATATTCTCTTGCACCCCCTCCATTCTTTTACATAGATGGTGATATTTTTAAAGCCCAGCAGGATGGAGCAGTAAAGAAGCTGTATAGGGCAGGGTACAGAGGATTTTTGAATGCAGGTACACAGGGTGCATTATACTCTGGCACAGGGAATAACTGCTCTGTCCTCTAGTGTGTACAGCTTATTTGCTGCTACTTTGCTCTTCTCTCTGCACTCCCTGGCTTATAGACTTTTAACACTATATGCCAACACACACACTTAGTCTAACACCATACACTGACACACTGTTCGTGGACACTCAACCCACTCTAATACTTAACCCCACACACACTCACTCTGACACCATACACTACACACCACAGTGTACACTAACATCTGACAATTGTGCATTGACACACACACTGTCTAGCATTGAACACTAACATACATACACTCATTGTAGCACCATGCACTGACACTTCCCTCACACACTATATTCACATTGTCTAATACTGTACACTTAATTTGCTAAGTCGCCCACACACACACTTACTGTAACCCTGTACACTGACCCCCACAGTCAAACACACTCATTTTAACCAAGTATAGGCACAGACATGGTTCATGGCAGACATTTTCACAGTTGTTGGACGCTACAACATTAACGCTCAGCACTCCAAATGTTATTAAGGGTCTTGGTGGAGCCTGGCTTGTGCACCTGTGAATCTTAGGTGCTACTCACCACTGCTACTATAGTTGCTGGACACTAGCATTTTTAGATAAAAGAAAGGAAAAATAGGGCCCCCTGGGTTAAAGGTCTGTGTGTCATTTATTCTATTCCCTTTAGCGTCAAAGTTCCAATGGTAACGGATAGACAGTCGCAAGGCAGAATTCGAATTGGATTAATTAGGGTTTGTATGCCTTCTTTTGGATCAAGAACATAGGTCTTTTTTCAACCTTATGTAACTATGTAATACACACATACACTGCCCTAAAACACTCCTGCCCATAACACCCATATGCACTGCCCTTAGAAACGTCTGGGCATAGACACGTACATACATGTGCACTTAAAAATATGAATACACTCTCCCTCTTTCTCATTACCCCTCCCCGTTTTCTTTATCTCTCTTCTTTCTCTATTTATCCCTATCTCACACCTCCCCTTTTATCCCCATCTGCTCCCTCACTGTGTGCGCAGCTTCCATGCAGACCGTCAGCCAATTATGTCATTTTGCACTGGTCAGCATCAATAGCTGGCACACAGAGTTAGGGAGCACTAAAGCAGAGGTCTGAAGAAACAGACTTTGTGCTCCCTTAAAGGTCTGTGTTCACCCTAATAGGCCCTACACCCACAACTACCAATTTCCCAAGGTCATGCTTGGGGTTTGAAATAGCAAAATTAGTTATGCACCTTGACAATATTGGTATTAAAGTATTTTCTTACCTCTTCAATCATGTCTAGTAGAGCTTTATTGCAGTTTTCAAATCGAGTTTTCCAGGTGTTTGTGTCCTTTTCTAATTTCTTCATTTTCTTTGTCATCTAACAAATATATAATATAAGATCAGAGAGCAGATAATCATAAGCACAAACAACTAGCTGCTGTTAAAATAAAATTCTTTCAAAGCATTGAATGATAGAATTCAAATTTTCCAAACTGTTGAAATAATAATTACAAAAGTAATTAGGTTTTGTGTCAGCTATTCAAAGGAAGCATTTATTAATATATACTGTAAGTATTTTACAAGTATGTCAAGTATTTAAGAATCATTTAATTTATTTTACAACCAAAGTAATACCTGCTTTTGTTCAAGACACTGTATGATTTTAAGATGCCAGAGAATATGGTGTAGTCTCTCATTTAAATGAACATCCAAAATGGTTATTTGTGTGTTTGTCACTAAACAAACGTCCAGTAGTTTACGGTTTTCAGAAATAAAGGTTACTACCAAAGACGTGTAAACACTTAATAAATTGTAATCAGACACTTACCTTTTCCATTTCCTTTTTAAAAGTACTGAACACCTCATTGCTTTTAGTTAAAGAATTTTGAAACTCATCAAACCTCTCAGAATAAAGGGCTATCTGCAAAAAGATGGTTAAATGGACAAAGATAAGAAAGCTATGAAAAAAGCTATCAAAAATATTGACCATGATAACTCAGGAATGCCAACCTGTGAATGACAAGGACTATTTTTTATGGTATGTATGGTTCCTAGTTTGGACCCATCTCCATGATTATAAAACTTGGTTGTGTTGATCCTGGATGTACGATAATGTATCATTTTAGAGGCCAGAGACTAGATGTAGCAGATGTTAAGGAACTTTTAGATGTCCAGTTTCCAGATGTGCATTCTTCCCTGATCCCAGTCCTAGATCACTTTATAGTCTTACTTTTATACTGTACATAAGAGCACTATTTTGTAAAGTAATGTGCGGACACAAATAACTTGAGCCTTATTGCTATTAACTACTATTAAAGTTCTTCTGCTTCAGAACATATACAGATGTTTATGTAGTAATGCATATTTGCTGATCATGGACCTAGTTTTACCTGAGTTTTTAGCATAGTCTCCTGATCCTTCAGCATTTTAGACTGCAACTTCCACTCTGCAGCCTGGGTCAGCAGCTAAACAAATAAACAAATAATAAAACAAACCTATAAAATACTAGTGAAAATTGAATATGGTTAAATAATAAAACAAACTGCTCCAAAACAAGTGACATTGGTTTACCTTTTTTAAATGTAGTTTTTTTTAACATAGACAATACAGAAACATTTTGATATTTTTATTGTTGCTATGGCAACAAAGTGCTTACACATTTTTTTTTTAACTTCAATTTGTGAGCCACACCAAGCTAGAAACAACCTCCATTTATATTAAGTAGTTAATATGGTGAAAGCAGATTATTATATTTAAATATTATTTAGATGGGGTTTTTATTCATATAATTAATGAATATACTGACACCAAAAATATCCATATTACACCTATGGAAACTATAAAGTAATTTATATTTTTTGTATTTTCTTCTTTTTGGGATCCCGAGTTTTTTCATTCTTTCTATATTTCTTTTTTCTCTTTTTTTTCAATTTATTTTTTGTTGATGGATACATAAGATGAACCCATTGGGTTTGTTCCTCACTTATTTATTAAAATAATATATGTGATACTCAAATTAATATATTAAAATTATTTACATGGTGTACAGTCCTGCTTCTATTTTTTTTCTTCAACATTTTATATTTGGTTGCTACAGTGTTATTTCCAGATCAGGGTGTAAGGTTGGCAAAATGTAGCATGAGCTGAGCTTGGGAGCCAAGGCAAGCCAGTGCTCTTGCTTTTGGTAAATGTTTATCCATAATAATAGCTCAAGATTGTAAGCTCTCTACCTAATGTATAGGTTTGTCTTTGATTTAAAATGAACTAATAGGAATATCTGTTAAAGGAAAAACTGAACAAGCGTAACATATAATCAGTTTCAAAACATGATAGGAGAACAAGTGTAAAGTGGTAGGGTTTTTACCAGTTCTGATTATTAATGCATAATGGCCCAGCCAACAACAGCAGCCATTGTATAGTCAAATCTTCCTTGGTTTCCTTATTCTCAGTGTTCGTTAATTTGTTAAATAATATTGGTATAATTGTAAAACAAAAATAATAGCTATATTAATAGAAAATATAAAAACATTTTCTAACACATTTATGATGTACAAACTAAAGCTCATTTTTTGCCAGTGTGGAAAATGATACAAAGATAACGTTTTAAAAAGATGTACCTCTGTGAGTTCTGCTTGGCTTTTGCAGTTGCATTTAGCTTGGACACACAAGCGAATCCTGAGCTGGGGCGAATCTCCTAAGTGACATCTCTAAGTGAGGAGTTACAAGCAAAGAAGGAGAGTATATTCATTACTATTGCAAGGGGGAGCGCTGTGTTTGTTTGTGTTGTGTTCAGTGTAAAGTTTTGTTGAAAAAAGCAAAAAAAAAAGGGGTAAGGGCTATTTCAGGTGTGTTGCTAATTAAGTAATTAAGTCTCTGTGAGTTCTGCTTGGCTTTTGCAGTTGCATTTAGCTTGGACACACAAGCGAATCCTGAGCTGGGGCAAATCTCCTAAGTGACATCTCTAAGTGAGGAGTTACAAGCAAAGAAGGAGAGTATATTCATTACTATTGCAAGGGGGAGCACTGTGTTTGTTTGTGTTGTGTTCAGTGTAAAGTTTTGTTGAAAAAAGCAAAAAAAAAGGGGTAAGGGCTATTTCAGGTGTGTTGCTAATTAAGTAATTAAGTCTCTGTGAGTTCTGCTTGGCTTTTGCAGTTGCATTTAGCTTGGACACACAAGCGAATCCTGAGCTGGGGCGAATCTCCTAAGTGACATCTCTAAGTGAGGAGTTACAAGCAAAGAAGGAGAGTATATTCATTACTATTGCAAGGGGGAGCACTGTGTTTGTTTGTGTTGTGTTCAGTGTAAAGTTTTGTTGAAAAAAGCAAAAAAAAAGGGGTAAGGGCTATTTCAGCTGTGTTGCTAATTAAGTAATTAAGTCTCTGTGAGTTCTGCTTGGCTTTTGCAGTTGCATTTAGCTTGGACACACAAGCGAATCCTGAGCTGGGGCGAATCTCCTAAGTGACATCTCTAAGTGAGGAGTTACAAGCAAAGAAGGAGAGTATATTCATTACTATTGCAAGGGGGAGCACTGTGTTTGTTTGTGTTGTGTTCAGTGTAAAGTTTTGTTGAAAAAAGCAAAAAAAAAGGGGTAAGGGCTATTTCAGGTGTGTTGCTAATTAAGTAATTAAGTCTCTGTGAGTTCTGCTTGGCTTTTGCAGTTGCATTTAGCTTGGACACACAAGCGAATCCTGAGCTGGGGCAAATCTCCTAAGTGACATCTCTAAGTGAGGAGTTACAAGCAAAGAAGGAGAGTATATTCATTACTATTGCAAGGGGGAGCACTGTGTTTGTTTGTGTTGTGTTCAGTGTAAAGTTTTGTTGAAAAAAGCAAAAAAAAAGGGGTAAGGGCTATTTCAGGTGTGTTGCTAATTAAGTAATTAAGTCTCTGTGAGTTCTGCTTGGCTTTTGCAGTTGCATTTAGCTTGGACACACAAGCGAATCCTGAGCTGGGGCGAATCTCCTAAGTGACATCTCTAAGTGAGGAGTTACAAGCAAAGAAGGAGAGTATATTCATTACTATTGCAAGGGGGAGCGCTGTGTTTGTTTGTGTTGTGTTCAGTGTAAAGTTTTGTTGAAAAAAGCAAAAAAAAAAGGGGTAAGGGCTATTTCAGGTGTGTTGCTAATTAAGTAATTAAGTCTCTGTGAGTTCTGCTTGGCTTTTGCAGTTGCATTTAGCTTGGACACACAAGCGAATCCTGAGCTGGGGCAAATCTCCTAAGTGACATCTCTAAGTGAGGAGTTACAAGCAAAGAAGGAGTTAAAAAGCAAGAAGGAGGGTAAAGTATAAATCCTTGTGATTCCATATATATATATATATATATATATATATATATATATATATATATATTGCACCTTACTGTCTGTTTTTGCCAGTTATTTGAGCTATCCCCATTGCCAAGATGTCCTCCATGTTTGACAATGCGGTCAGGTGTACATCTTGCTCAATGTATGCAATCCTTGATCAGTGCTTCGAGGGTGCATATTGCTGTGCGAGATGTGTGCAGGTTGCTCATTTGGAAGCACAAATCCTGAGTCTAGAGGAGCAACTGGCAACACTGAGATCTATTGACAACTTGGAGAGGAGTCTGCTGCTCACTGAGCAAGCTCTCTCGGGGGTAGAGGTGGGGGAGGATAGCGGGATGGAGGTACAGGACAGTCGGGCAGCTAGCTGGGTTACAGTTAGAAGGCGGGGTAGGGGGAAAGGCGCCAGGGAGGCTAGTCCTGATCTAGCACACCCCAACAAGTTTGCCCGGTTGGCAGATGAGGGGGATGTTAGTTCAGAGTTAGCAGTACTGCAGCAAGTCACTGCCTCTGACCACCAGAGGGGTGTCTGCTCCAGTAAGAGGGAAGGAGGAGCGCAGGGCAGGCCAGACAGGTGCTGGTTGTGGGGGACTCAATTATTAGGGGGACAGACAGGGCGATCTGTCACAAAGACCGGGATCGCCGAACAGTGTGTTGTCTGCCTGGCGCTCGCGTTCGGCACATCGCGGATCGGGTTGACAGATTACTGGGGGGGGCTGGAGAAGACCCAGCAGTCATGGTGCACATTGGCACCAATGACAAAGTGAGAGGTAGGCGGAGTGTCCTTAAAAATGATTTCAGGGACTTAGGTAGCAAGCTTAAGGCAAGGACCTCCAAGGTAGTATTTTCTGAAATATTACCTGTGCCACACCAGAGAGGCAGCGGGAGATTAGGGAGCTAAACAAGTGGCTCAGAAGCTGGTGTAGGAAGGAGGGGTTTGGGTTCATGGAGAACTGGGCCGACTTCTCTGTCGGATACAGGCTCTACGGTAGGGACGGGCTGCACCTCAATGGGGAGGGTGCAGCTGTGCTCGGGGAGAAGATGGCCAGAAGGGTGGAGGAGTGTTTAAACTAGGTAAAGGGGGGAGGGAAACTACAATATAGAAGGGGAAGATGGTGTAGATAGAAAGCTGGGGCTTATAAATGTACCTGGGGGTGGAGCGGAGGGAGGGGTTAGAATAGTCAATAGGGATAGGCTTCATAGGGAAAAAACCCATACACCTCTAAATTGTATGCTTACTAATGCCAGAAGTCTGACCAATAAAACTGACGAACTGGAGTTAATAATGTCTGAAGAAAACTATGACATAGTGGGTATAACAGAGACATGGTTGGATGATAGCTATGACTGGGCGGTTAACATACAGGGTTATAGTCTATTCAGGAAGGATCGAAAAAAATGAAAAGGGGGAGGAGTTTGCCTTTATGTAAAGTCCAGCCTAAAGGCCACACTGCGGGAGAATATATGTGAGGGAAATGATAATGTGGAGTCATTATGGGTAGAAATATATGGAAAGAAAAATAATAAAATACTGATCGGGGTTTGCTATAAGCCACCAAATATAATGGAAGCAGCAGAAGATCAATTATTAAAGCAAATAAACAAGGCAGCAAATCACAATGAGGTGGTTATTATGGGGGACTTTAACTATCCCGACATAAACTGGGAAACAGAGACCTGTGAATCTCATAAAGGAAACCGGTTTCTGACTATAAGTAAGGATAATTATCTGTCCCAAATGGTACAGGACCCGACCAGAGGGGGCGCCCTACTGGACTTAATATTGACCAACAGACCTGACAGAGTAACTAATGTGCAGGTCAGGGGGCATCTAGGAAATAGTGATCACAATATGATACATTATAACTTGTCCTTCAATATGGGAACTCTTAGAGGAGCCACAAGAACCATGAACTTTAGGAAGGCAAAGTTTGATCAACTAAGAGAAGCCCTTAACACTGTAAATTGGGAAAATGTCCTCAAAAACAAGAGTACAGACACTCAATGGGAGATTTTTAAGGATATCTTAAATTCTCAATGTGAAAGGTACATACCGTATGGGAATAAAAGAGTCAGGAACAAGAGAAAACCAATGTGGATAAATAAAAATGTAAAGGGGGTAATAAATGGCAAAAAAAAGGCATTTAAGCTACTAAAACAGGAAGGCAGTGAGGAAGCACTAAAAAGCTATCGGGAAAAAAATAAAATATGTAAAAATCAGATAAAAGCAGCAAAAGTGGAGACAGAAAGACTCATTGCCAAAGAGAGTAAGACAAACCCCAAAATGTTCTTTAACTATATAAATAGTAAAAAGGTTAAAAATGAAAGCGTTGGCCCCTTAAAAAGTAATGAGGGAGAAGTTATAGACGGGGATCAGGAAAAAGCTAATCTATTAAATATATTCTTCTCTGCTGTATTCACAGAGGAAAATGAAATGCCAGGTAATATACAGCAGGATGAGATAACTGCCCCAGTACATGTCGCCTGTCTAACCCAGGAAGAAGTGCAGTGCCGCCTAAAAAAAAATCAAAATAGACAAATCACCAGGTCCAGATGGCATTCACCCCCGCGTTCTAAGGGAGTTAAGTAATGTAATAGACAGACCCCTATTTCTAATATTCAAGGACTCTATAGTGACAGGGTCTGTTCCCCAGGACTGGCGCATAGCAAATGTTGTGCCAATATTCAAAAAGGGGACAAAAAGTGACCCGGGGAATTATAGGCCTGTTAGTTTAACTTCTGTTGTGTGTAAACTGTTTGAGGGTTTCCTAAGAGATGCTATTTTGGAGTATCTCAATGAAAATAAGTGTATGACTCCATATCAGCATGGGTTTACAAGGGATCGGTCCTGTCAAACTAACCTGATCAGCTTTTATGAGGAGGTGAGCTCAAGACTGGATCGGGGTGAATCGCTGGATGTCGTATATCTTGATTTTTCCAAAGCATTTGATACGGTGCCACATAAAAGGCTGGTACATAAAATGAGAATGCTTGGGCTGGGGGAGAATGTGTGTATGTGGGTAAGTAACTGGCTCAGTGATAGGAAACAGAGGGTGGTTATTAATGGTACATACTCTGAGTGGGTTACTGTTGCTAGTGGGGTACCACAGGGGTCAGTTTTGGGTCCTATTCTTTTTAATATATTTATTAATGACCTTGTAGAGGGATTGTATAGTAAAGTATCAATCTTTGCAGACGATACTAAGCTCTGTAACGTGGTTAACACAATAGAGGACAGTGCACGATTACAAATGGATCTGCATAGGTTGGAGGCTTGGGCTGGGATGTGGCAGATGAGGTTCAACACAGATAAATGTAAGGTTATGCACATGGGGAAGAAAAATCCAGGCTGGGAATATGTATTAAATGGGAAAACACTGGGGACGACTGACATGGAAAAGGACTTAGGAGTTTTAGTTAACAGTAAATTTACCTGTAGCAACCAGTGTCAGGCAGCTGCTGCTAAGGCAAATAAAATCATGGGGTGCATCAAAAGGGGCATAGATGCCCACGACAAGGAAATAATTCTACCACTGTACAAGTCACTAGTCAGACCACACATGGAATACTGTGTACAGTACTGGGTACCAGTGTACAAGAAAGATATAGTGGAGCTGGAGAGGGTTCAAAGACGGGCAACCAGAGTAATAAGGGGAATGGGAGGACTACAGTACCCAGAAAGATTATCAGAATTAGGGTTATTTAGTTTGGAAAAAAGACGGCTTAGGGGGGATTTAATAACTATGTATAAATATATAAGGGGACAGTACAGAGATCACTCCCAGGACCTATTTATACCCAGGACTGTATCTATAACAAGGGGACATCCTCTACGGTTGGAGGAAAGAAGGTTTCTACACCAGCACAGACGGGGGTTCTTTACAGTAAGAGCGGTGAGATTATGGAACTCTCTGCCAGAGGAAGTGGTTATGGCAAACTCAATAAAAGAGTTCAAAAGGAGCCTGGACGTGTTTCTTGAAAGCAATAATATTACAAGTTATGGATATTAGATTAATAGGGACAGAACGTTGATCCAGGGATTTATTCTGATTGCCATATTTGGAGTCGGGAAGGAATTTTCCCCCTGGTATGGGGCAATTGGCATCTGCTTCATAAGGGTTTTTTTTGCCTTCCTCTGGATCAACACAGTAGGGACACAATATGTATATAGGTTGAACTTGATGGACTTTGGTCTTTTTTCAACCTTATGAACTATGTTACTATGTTATGAACTATGTTACCAAAAATTATAAAAGGTAAAAAATATTGTAAACACTACTGAATTATCCCAATGGAAACTTGGAAATATGGGTGTTAAATATTTTTAGGATTATTTAAAACAAAAAAAACATATGTATTTTGAACTAAATAACACAAAACAGTTTAGGATGTGGGGGGTTGAGTTTTTTTTTTATACAATCTTTTTTGAAAAAAAATTGATGTTGTGCATCTATTTCCAAAAGATTACTGTTTCTATATAAGCCAGCAGATGTCGCCAGAATACCTACTCTAAATTATCCATTGATTCCACATTGACAAGGTTTTAAGATAGCAGGTAATCCTTTGAATGCCATGGAATAGATACCTATAAAGGATTCTAACATGGTTGCCATATTTTGAGGGGGAAAAATACCAGTCTTTTGCTTCTATAAAGTTATTATTAGACTTTTTCACGGCAAGCAAAATTGATTAGGACAAAATTCTCATTTCAGCTCTGAAGGTTTAGGAAGACTCGATTTTGCATGCGGCAGCACGCCGTGGGCTGAATTTCTTCGAAGTTGGACGATTTCGGTGAATGGATCAAAAATTTAAAAGAATTGATCCATCGCAGTAAGGTAGGAGATTAAGGTAGGAGATTGAGGAGGAGCAGCAGCAGTAGAGGACAGGGCCTAGACAGACACTGGCAGATAGACATGTACAGCCCTTTGGTGCAGAACTGAATTTTTACACTATTCGAAAAATTTTAATAATTGGCCACCTTAAGTAAGTAAGGAGACAGAGGAGCAGCAGCAGTAGGGTACTGGGCCTGGAAAGGCACTGGCAGGTACACATCCAGGAACTTTATATAGGACTGAAATTCCACAACATACATACAATTTAAAGAATTGACCACCCCAAAGTAGGGAAGGAGACAGGAGCAGCAGCAACAGGGCACTGTGCCTGGGCAGGCACTGCAGATATAGGTCATGCAGCCCTTGGTGCAGGGCTGAATTGTCATACTATGCAAACAAATATAAGAATTGATTCCCCAGTGTAAGGAAAAAAGCAGAGGAGTAGCAACAGCAGTAGGCCACTGGACCTGACCAGGCACTGGCAGAGAGACACAGGCAGCCCATTGGTGCAGGACTGAATTTCCCAAATATATGAAAAATTTTAATCATTGACCATCCCAAAGTAAGGAAGGAGATAGAGATCAGTAGTTCACTGGGCCTTGGCAGGCACTAGCAGGGAGACACATCCAGCGACTTTGTATAGGACATGATTTCCACAATATACAAGACATTAAAATAATTGATTCCCTAGAGCAGGGGTGTCCAAGTTTTTTCTGCAGTGGGCCACTTCATCAGAATTGTATACGTGTGAGGGCCGCACTCATTTTTCACTGAGAGAAAATATGGCCTTTAATAAGATATGCAGATTAAAATAAAGTAAATGACACAAAACCTTTACTTTTCCTCTCACTGATTTCTGGGATTTCTGGGCCTACAAATTCCGGATTCTGGATAAGTAAAAATAAAATAGTTCTATTTATTTTAGCGATGCACTAAAATGAAAATTCTGGACCAAAACCGAAAATTCAGGGTTCACTTAGCCGAAACTGAAAGTGACCCCCCACACACTTTTAATAAAAGTAAGTTACACACCAAAAGTATACAAAAAAATTTATATATTATGATTGTTAACAGCAATCTCAGGCAAATCCAGATTTCAGCATGTACTGGTTGGCTGGGCATTGTATTTTTTGTCCAATTTTAGTGTGTAACCACACTTTTATTAAAAGTAATACACCACAACAATATGACTTGGCATGATAGGAGTGTGATTGCTAACAGCAAACGCACTCTTTTTATACCCAGGCAACCAGTGAATGCTGGAACCTAGGCATGATGGGCCTGTGATTGCTGTTAGCAGATTACTGTTAACAATCACACTCCTATCATCCCAAGTCAGCCAATACATGCTGGTACATGGTGGCTGTAAGTGCAGACCCCATACTGCTGGCAGCATCAATACACAAGGGGGGCAGCTAGCCAGGTTTCAGCATGTACTGGCTGACTTGGCATGATAGAAGTGTGATTGCTAACAGCAATCACAGTCCCATCATGCCTAGGTTCCATCACTTACACATCCATGCTATCACACACACACTCATTCATTCACAGATTAATTCCCTCAATCAGACATAGTCATTCACACAACCTACCCCACCCCCTTACCTGCTCTACAGCTCTCGATGCCGCTCACAGATTTCAGCAGGGGGCGCGGCCTCCCTCGTTCTCCCCACAGAGGAGGCAGGACTGGAGCAGAGAATAGACCCTCCCACAAGTAAGCAGCAGGGCTCTTGTGATCCTGGCTGCTGATCTCACGCGGGCCGCGCCTCGAGGTTCCGTGGGCCGCATTTGGCCCGCGGGCCGCATGTTGGACGCCCCTGCCCTAGAGCAAGGAAGGAGACAGAGGAGCAGCAGCAGCGGTATGGCAATGGGCCTGGGCAGGCACTGGCAGACTGACACTTGCAGCCCCTTGGAGCAGGACTGAATTTCCACAATATACAAAAAAATTAACAATTGTGTAAGGAAGAGGACAGGAGCAGCAGCAGTAAAGCACTTGGACAGGGCATGCACTGGCAGACACATCCTACCACTCTGTACATGACTGAAGAAATCCATTTGCTAAACCAGGTGTGGGAAGAGCTGTGTTCTGTGAACGTTGAGTATGTTGCTTGTCACAGAAAAAAACTATGTTGATTGGGAAACTGGTTGGTAGGCATGAAAGCAACTGCTGGGCAACTAAGGAGAGGCTTGGCCAGAATACAGGGTTGTCTTCCCAATAACGGAGATTATTGAGGAAGTGGCGGTTCCTCAATGTAGGCTTTGACCATTTCAGAGACGCCAGTCTGACTTTGGGAGCTTGGGTAGTATCCACCAAAGTTTCAAGGGTCTCTGCCCAAATAGCTGATGTTCCTGTAGATCTAGTTCTGCTGTTCTGCTTGGGTGAAGGGGATTAGGAAATGAACATGTGGGTGGTGCTACTTCCACTGCTTTTTGGATTTTCCTTTTCCTGCATCTCTCCACTTAGCATGCCCTTTTCATGGTGCAACTCACGCACCCCAAGTACAAGCATGTCCCTCCAAGTTTTAAAATTATTTTGAGGGCCAACTTGCCCTTAACCCTTGGGTCACAGAGGGTGGCCAACATGTAGTCTGGGGTGTCCATAATGGCTTGCGACCTGTCATCTCCTCTATTAGCGTTCCGATCAGAGTTTCAACCTCCATGTGTAATCTGTCCCCCATAAAGACTTAATTTTATTCCCAGAAGTCATGCATTTTTGTTTACAGTAGATCAGTAGAGGGATACCCTTGCCCAAAGTGGCAGTGCTCTGGCTTAAATTCTCTGTCACATCCCTGAATGGCTTCAGGCCTGCCACCACCTGCCCCATTAAAGCCCATTCTCCTCTGCCCAATAGGTTGGACACCCCAATGTTCTGCTCAGAGGACATGGAATGACGAGCTTCCTGCTGCTCTACGATCCACTCCATCATACCCAGGGTGGAGTTCCAACATGTGACTATGTCCTGATATAGACAGTGCTGGGTGAACCTTCCTCAGCTGCTGACTTGCTTCAAGGCTGTGCCTAGCAATTTTATGGCCCTTTTCAGTTTTGACAGCCTACACTGCCTGTCAATTGGAATAGCTGCCCTTACCACCAAGTGTAGTATATGTGCAGGGCAACACAACCCCACAAAGTCCTCATCTCTAACTGCTTTCAAAACACGAGCTGATGTGTGCTGCTCAACCCTAATCTCAGCACGGAGTAGAAAAGATCTACAACCCTACTACCCTTCTGCCCAGTTCTGCCCCTCCTGTCAGCTTCAGTGGAGAAATTACTGGAAGATGTGTCACTTGACTCCTCCAAATTTGGCTCATAATCTAAATCCAGGTCATTGGCCTCATCAACAACATTGTCGATGACCATATGGTTTTCTACTAGGGCACAAAGCAGAGTAAGGTCCACTCCTGCCGCAAGAGTAGACCTTCCCACTTCTTCCTCACTTTCTTCTGGGCCAAAAATAGATCATCAATAGGTCATCTGACTGTGGATGCCCATGTGTGCTCTGATCCACCACAGCAAGCGCCGCCATATTGCCTTGAGTTCAAATGACGGTGATATGATCTGGCTTGCGATGATGTTCTCCCCCCTGATTGGATGATCGGGGAGAGGATGCTGCCAAAAGTGCCGCCATATTGCCTCAAGGGCAAAGTGACGCCGCTTTCGGAGACATCCTGTCCCCTAATTGGAAGATCAGGGAGAGGACATCACTGAACGCGCCGCGTATCATCCCAAATTCAAGTGAGGGCAAAATGATGACACTTTCAGTGACATCCTCTCTCCGAAAAGGGGATCGGGAGAGGGTGTTGCTACAAGCCCTGCCATTTTGGCAGAATTTATGAGTTATGTCTGTGGAAATCTGGATGAAGATAGAAAATAGCAGATTGAAGATTTAAGAAAGAAGGCAGAAGATGAAGAAGATGTGGGAGCGGAAGTGGTCAGCAGAGAAGGTAGGGAAAACTTAAGGGATCGTGAGAGACTGAACGCGAAAGAGACTATGACAGACTGTGAATGAATGTGGACCCACGAATTGTGGATTATAAAGCTCTTCTTAGCAAATAAATTAGAGCAGCTACCCCCATACTCATAAAGGTAATATTTGATAAAATAAATTCCTTTGTAATCACATGCACTGCAGGTTACACAAGAGTGTTTTAGCCTACTTGTACAAGAATGTTTTTACTAATGGCGTTATAAATTCCTTGTCTCTTGCAGGTGATAGGACAGCTCTGTTAGGTATAATTACAATCTGATCTAGAGCCCTGCGCGGGACTGCTTTTTTAATCCCGCTCCCGCTGATTTTTTTTGTCCAATCCCGCCCGCTCCCGCAATTTGGTTGTTCCACTCCCACTGGCTCCTGCAACATGTGTGCCCGCTCCCGCCACATTTTTCGTCAATCCCGCCCGCTCCCGCCACAAATGTGGCCAATCACGCCCACCTCCTTACCTGAACTGCAGATTTCCTGTGCAGTCCTGCAAGGCTGCCCTTGAGTTGCTCCCTCACAGCGTCTCTTCTCTTGCTCCGCCCAGGAACACAGCGGAGTCACGGGAAGTGACATCACATCACGTGACTCTGCTTTGTTCCTGGGCGGAGCAAGAAAAGAGACACTGTAAGGGAGCAGCACGAAGGCAGCCTTGCGGGACTGCGCAGCATTACCTGGACCTGCAGGTAGAGTGTCTGACCGCCCGCTCCCGCAAAACCAGCAAAACCCACACGCCCGCGCCTGCAAGTTTTTTGGTGGGTCCCATGGGACTCGCCTCCCAATGCTGTCCTCTAATCTGATCACAAAAGAGCAATGCAACAAGATTTTTTATTGTCGATTTGGTGCATAAGGCTGTTTAGTTTAGTTTAAGCTCTGAAAGCACTAACTCATACTTTGTAAAATTTATCCACATATCCACATATGACAGCAATCATAACCTTAACAACAACAACAACAACTTTATTCATTATACTTTCTGTGAATAAATATATTTTACCATTGTTAGGCTCTCAATATTAATAAAGGCATAGTATCTGGAAGCACTTTAGACTGTAAAATAAGTCATATCGAAGAGCTTTTAGCATTACTGTGCCCCTGTGCACAAAGAAAGGTCCATCATGAGTTTGTTGTGGATTAACTTGAATGGCCTGACCTCATAAATGCTTTGGATGAATAGGCACAAATTCCCACAGATACACTCCAAAATCTTGTGGAAAGTCATCCCAGAAGGCCAAGTACCATACAGGCGGGCCCAAACTCAATATTAATGCCCTTGGTTTTGGAATGGGATGTTCAAGGAGCTCAAACAAGAGTGATGGTCTGGAGTCCACATACTTTTGGTCATATAGTGTTTATGTGAATATTAATTATCTCTGTATAAATAAAAGTCTTGTCACAGTGGGACCTGTCACGCTAGGTCAAACTTAAAGTGATTGGAGCCTCACTTTATGACCTGCGTCACCGACGATGCACACCAAGGCCTTGCGTGTTGTGTGCAGGGATGGAGTGGCAGCCAGATCATGCTGTGTATGGGAATAGAGGACCTGGCATATGGTGTTATGTGAGGGGTGGGCTTTTGGACATTGCTCTGTGCAGAAGAGGGAGGGACTTTCAGATAGTGTTGTGTGCAGGTTGGTGGAGGGACTACTGAACAGTGTTGTGAGATGGCTCCTGGACAGTGCTATGTGCAGGGTTGAGGGGGGATGACCAGATAGTCCAGATGATCAGGATAAATAGAGGGAAATAAGAGGGAGCGAGACAAAAAAAGAAGAAATCACAAGAACAAGGAAATAAAGAAAGAAGGAAAAGCTGAGAGAGATAGAGACAGAGAGAGAATGAAAGAGAGTGAAAGGTCTTTAACATAAAGCATCACAGCTATCCAGTGGCATAATCGTGCCAAAGCAACTACTGTACAATTTAGGCTCCATGTAGTGCCACAACTCAATTAGTTAAAAAGGAGATCCCTGATCTCCCAACCAGCCCATTAACACTATGACATCATGTCAAGACACTCAGCAGTAAGGACAACGATGTGGAGGTGGTGGACCAAGGCTGGGTTAGGCCTAGGGCAATACTGAAGATAAATACACAACTGCAGCTATCCAAGTCTAGTGATTATTTATCGGTCTACTATTACTTGGTTGTGATGGTTCTTGCTCTTCACTCTGTTTTTCACTGAACCAATGTTCCCTGAACTCACAACTAAGATTATTCACTGATATTCTTATTTACACAGACAGGGCAACTCTTCACAAGCATTTCAGCCCACAGGGTATAATGTTTTAAATGCAAAATAAGAAATCCAGGTAAAACATTATTTTCCTTAAAAATTACCAGTATATGCCAAATTAAATAATACAAGTAATGAAAATAAATATGGTTTTCTGAAAAACCCCAAACCATAAATGTGTCAGATATATCTGGCTATACATACATCAAGATTCTACAAGAATTTAGAAGAAAATATATTGCAAGGTAGAAACATAAGATGGGTGTTATCATTTTTGCAAAGAAACACAATTAAGGCATAAAATACTGTAAGTATTTCCTCAATGACACCCACTGTATACTTCTGGGTTATAGCTCCAATGACCCCATCATCATTTTGGCTTATGATAGTTGTAGTGCCCAAGACCACACACACCCAATAGGATAGCAGTAATTGTGCTGACAAGCTGATCTAATCGATTAGCTCTGTATAGTACTAATCTGCATGTATAATGTGGATATAGAGGCAAAATTAAGGGGGTAGCAGAGGCATTATTAAGCACTAATCTGCATATATAAAGTGGATATAGAGGCAAAAAGGTTATCATTGTTAACCTAAAATTGCACATGTTTACCCAGAATCCCTTGCAGTAGTGGCAGCGCTACAAGATTTTTGTGGGAACAGCAAGTCTCTGGGCCTGTCTGGTGGTTGCAGATTAGTGTTTAATAATGCCTCTGCTACCCTATTTTTTTCTTGTTTCATTCATTGACATCTTATGTTTTCATCAATGATGTATCTTAATTTTTGCTTTAATATTTTACATCAGGGATTTTGGGGATCTAGGATAGATCTTATAGGCACCTATTTCACATCCTGTACTAAAAATGGTTGATTTTAGCTATTTTCACTTTACACCCTACCTTGTAACACATGTTGGAGCATATAATATGCACAGAAGGGATTTTTGGGACTTTTATTTATACACCCCTTATAGAATTAAATTCACGGCAAACACTTACAAACTCCTTTTCTCTATTGTGTTTTTCCTCTGCTTGTTTCATCTGTTCCTGGGCCTGCTCGAATCTTGCATCCACCAGCTTCTGCTGAAGTTCTTTCTGTTTAAATACTTTTTCCAGGTTCTACAAAACATAATGTATCTGTCAGTTATAAACCACAGGGGCATGGAAAGGGTTGATTCATTTCAGTTTTCAGGATTTTTCTTCTGCCAGAAGCAGATGACCTTTGAGGTCCCAAAAGCTTACGTGACGCTATAACATTTCAATGTTGAATACTTTTGGCTAGAGACTCCATATTCTCTTGAGCCAATTTGGCTATTTTTTTTTATTAATATAGATAAACACGCTCAAGCAAAATGATATGTAATTGTGTGTATACTGGAGATAACATTTTTCAGTGGATATATACATTGTTAACATATTGGAAACAAGCTATTAGTCTATTACTATAATGCTTAGTTTTATGACCTAGCTCAATAAAAGTGCCCAGGCTACACACTCCCCTCCCATGTGACACTAAATGGAACAGTCTCCTAGAGACAGAAAAGATCCTAAAAGAAAAACTTTTATCTTCCTATTGTTTTTTGTATGTCTTCTTTTATTATTATGTTTGCATAAGCACTGTGACTATTTTTATTTTGATTAAATATAAATTAATCAGTTATGTTTTTGTTCTCTAATTTTGAAGTCTTAGCTTTCAGAGATAGCCTAATTCCATTTTTCTAATTTGGACATTTTACCTTTTTTGGCTAAATTGGGGTTTCACGAAGTTTGAGTAGTTCAGAGGTTTACGGAGTCTCCTTAGCATTTACAAAACCCTAAATAAAACTTAGTGGCGGCAGTAACATTTTGAGGTCGTGGGAATAGATTTGGGTTAAGGTGTAGTTGCTCCATCCATGGAGAGTGACCAGTGAGCCTGGGGGCTGGTTTTCCTGTGAATTTTTTCACGGCCACTTTCCCCTAACATCACGGTAGAGGTAGAGGGGCCTGCAGTATCTGTCACAATCACTTATAATGAAAGAACACTACCATGGTGATTTAGAACATTATTTATTATATTTGTTTACAGTTTATAATTGCGTGCCTGTAAGATAATAAATCTGAATGTAGGTGTGTGAATGGTAAGTAATACCTGTGTATTATTATTTATTTGCATTTATGTAAAGGTTTTTGTATCTGCTGCATAGAAAGACAGCTCACACAACGCTATCACAGCTGTTCTTACCTCTTCTCGGACTTCATATTGGCCAACAATACTATGTAATTTTTCTGCTAGCTCTGTGTTCTCCAGACATAGCTTGTTATTTCTCTCTCTCTGTTGCTCAATCTGGCTCTGGATGTCTGTTAATGTTGACTGGAAATGGTTTGTGATGTCTTTCCGTTTTTCTTCATCCTCTCGGACACGTTGAATGGTCTCCTCCTGTTTACAAATTATAGAAATATCATCTTATTATAGTAATTTATACATGCCAGCCACTGTTAAATGTGTTTATATTCTTGGAATTTATTTATTTCTACACATGGAAATGGTGCCACATAAAATTAATTCACCATTTCTGTTCCAATTTATCATGCTGTTATGAGCTACCTCCTTTGACTAGTAAGAGTTTTTTTTTTTAGTAATTTCTTAGTAATATTAAATCAGTCAAGATTATGGAATAAATATGGCATTTTATCTTCAAAACATAATTTTTCATTACAATCAGTGACACAAAAATATTGAACCTAACAAACTTAACAAAAAAACATTCTTATTTATAGAAAACTGGACAATGTCAGTGGCGTCACTAGGGGGGTGTTAAATGTAATTATAAGCTTGGGAATGCCTTCTACACTACTGTGACATATCATACCTGTAAAACTATTTTCAAAACCTTTGGCAGTTGGGACAATGTAATTCTGAAATGTCGAGTACAGCTGAACTGCCATAGGCGGAAGCTTCTTATCAGAAACTGACTGAAGATTAATACTGACATTGGCACTTTAAGGCCAGTGCTGCTAAGTAATGTGCATGTGGCCACCTAGCAGTAGGATACAAGCAGCAGTAGACTATTAGATTGTGTTTATACATGTATCCATCCAGTGGCTTCACACACCAAATCAACTGCATTAATGGCATTAAAGTTCAGTGTGCGTACACCTGAGAGTGTGTTGTGGTCTGACGTTTTAGTGGGGAAGCAAAGGAATCTGTGCTTTTAATAATGCCTGCTCCCTGCACCTTGCTTCATTTGCTCCTTTGCTTGATCAGATTAGAAGATGAAAGAAGAGGTAGGCCATCTGAAGAACATATTCCCTTGCAACATGGCAGGCAAAGGTGTTGCAGGTGCTTGCAGATGTTGCAGAAATGCCTCCTAGAAGTACTGTAGATTGTTGTCTACAAAATGGGTACTCTACTCTATGGAAACCTTGGAGATTCACCCCATAAACCTATTGATGAGGTATTTCTTATGTATTCCTATTTTTATTTTTCTATTTTTTATTAGTTTGTTGTTCATGTAATACTGGATGTAATTTGTCTCCCTAGGGCAATATTACAGAGGTCAAGTAGTTTTGAAAAATCATCTAGGTCTAGAACACATACCTCAATTTGTTTTTAAATGTACATTTACAAACATAGCTAATAGCTTTCTTATTTTGTTGTTACCTTAAGTGTTTTGTTGTGTCTTTGCAGCTCCCGACAGAGACTTTCCAGTTTGCTACGAGCTAAAATGGCTTTGCTATGCTCACTTTGCAGATGGTCTTTCTCTTTTATTAGTTGGGCCTGACGCTTTTGCAGGAGTTTCATCTGCTTTTGTTCTGCACGATACTCTTCAAGCTAAAGGATTAGAGAAACAGGAGAAAAAGACAAACTATCAATCCACTTAATCTTGCTAACATGCAATCCACTGACCTAAAACACTAACCCTTTGGATCAATGCAAGATAAAGTACCTATTAGACTGATAAATGTAGGATACTAGCCCTATTAGAGGTAATGTGTCATTCAAAATGTATTAAAGACAATTTTCTTATTTTCCCCATCTATATGATTTGCTTTTCAACTATATTAAACACACAAGGTCACTTGTGGAAAAAAACACACTTAGGCTAGGTTTCCACTTGGGTTTTTGTCCTGCGTTTGTTTTCTTGATGAAAAACGCCAAGAAAACTGCCAGTGCATTTTCCTGCGTTTTGGCGGTTTTTTCTGGAGTTTTTTCTGGCGTTTTAGCCTTTCTGTGGAAATTGCTTTTTTTGACCTTAGGCAGTTTTTCCAGCCTTTACAAGTTAGAAGTTTCACCCAGCTAAAAGGGATTAGGATAAATGGCAAGTATCTGCCCCCTGATGTCATTTACTTGGTAGAGTTCTACTTAAACGCCCCGGCGGACCCTTTTGTCACTTTTCTGTGGTTTGTAAGGCATGCTTTATTCCGAATGTCTGCTCCTCTAGGAAGATTGGCCCCAAATGATGGTGCAAATTGTTTGCTGTTGCTTTTGGCACGCAGGATCCAGTTGATGCGTCGCGTATGTTTGTTTGTAATGGCATGTTTGTTCCAAATGGTGTAGAATTCAATATGAACTTTGTTTTGTGTGAAACTGTTTGTTTCCAGCCTATTTCTCGTAGGACACACAGATACCGGGTCCATCCTCTGCATTGTAACTGTGGAAAAAACGCCATAAAAAACGCCAAGGCAATAAACCCACATGGCTTTTTCATGGCGTTTTTTCTCTCCCATAGACTTCTATTGGAGAAAAACGCCAAGATTTCCTTGCAAAAAACGCCAGAGTGTCAACATGCTGCGATTTTGAAAAACTGCCACAGAGCCCAAAAAAGCAGAAAAACGCCAAAGAGGACAGAAAAAACGCCAAGCAAAAAAACGCCAAGTGGATATGGCATTCTGCGATTTCCTATTGAAGAACAGCTAACATCTGGCTGCTGCGTGTTTTCACTAAAAAAACGCCAGGTGGCGCTATTGGCGTTTTTATGGGCGTTTTTAGCTAAAAAAAACCAAGTGGAAACCTAGCCTTAAGGAAACTCATGAGCTCATCTCATAAACACAAACCCTAGTAAAACACATGCTGCACAGACCATTTCTGAATACTTCTTAGCAAAAGCTTCCAACTTCTCTTCCGTGGTGTTAAGCTTATCCAGGCTTTGCAGGAGCATTGTAGTCTCTTTTCCTAAAGCAACATATACATTTCCTTAATTTTTGGGAGGAGAATACATTATTATATTATATATATACAAACACAACACTATGACATCAGAGTTCAAAGATACGTAAAGACAGGTTCTCACAGTGATGCTAAAACCTCTTACAGGTAAACGTCTAATCTAGAATTAATTCAATGTGAGGTGCTTTTGTAGGGTTTCAAAATACATTATCACCTTTAGTACCCTTTCTCCTTTGGTGATCATTTAGAAGACTACAACATAACAAGTAGAAATACCAGTTCCCATTACTGTGTGGGCACAGGGAGCAGGAGATGTGTTTGCCTAAACACATCTGCAAACCAAGCTGTTGGGGGAGACAGAGCAAGAGGCAAATGCTTATGTCTGGATTCTGCAGAATCCCTCAATGCATTTGCATTTAATTATCATCTGCATTAAAGTGCATATGATAACTGGTCTTTGTTTAAATAAATCAAGAAATAAAATCAATATAGTCTGATTTCTCTACTAATACCACATTGTTTGTTCACGTATAAATAGAAAAAACATACTCCACACCGTATAACATGAATTTTCCAAATTTGATATTTGTTTCCTTTTTTTTGCTTTAAAACCTTTAATAACCATCCACAAAATGTGTAAGCATGATCAAGTATTAGTTTTGTAATACAATCACTTATTTTACTACATTGAGACATATTGAAGAGCACATATCTCTAATAATTTTTTCCTTAGAAGAAAAAGAAGTCCAATAACCATACCATACCCATGGAAACTGAAAATTTGGATAATCTGTGATTTAAACATCCAGTTCATTTGCAAATCAAATAAGCAGACATTAAAATGAGGCACATCTGCTGCATTTGTGCTGAAGATGTTTACAACTTGAGTCTTTATTATGATGTAGAATTACCTTACACAATATAAGCTTTTGAAGTAAGGCATTTTAAAATACACAAAAGATAAAATTGCTTTGACAATTAGTGAATATTTCTAGTGACAAACATATATTAAAATGTTTAGGTATTAAAAACCATTTAATGGTTATGTTAACTATAACAACGACTAAGCAAACTTAACTTTGATCTGTAGTGTCTAGTGGCATTATATAAAACATAATGGGTTGTAATACACTCATTTCTAAAGCAAGTATCAGGTAATACAACATGAAGCTCTTGTATAAGGAGGGATGTTGCACTCTGGAACTGTCTAAATCACAATTTATGCCCCCCACCCCCAGACCAATGGGGAAGGTGGATATGACTGCTGACTGCTGGAATGCTTTGTGTCCCTCTCATTCATTGGTCATGTTTACAACTTTGTATTAAGCAGGTATATAAACAGAGGTGCCACTTTCTTACTTCCTTTTCCACCATGATCAGGTAGGGAAAAAAACTGGAACTTTCCATCCCTCCCGCCCGAAATAGATTGCTAAGAATACTAATATTGGTATTTCCGCAAGAAAATTCCGCGGAAATTGGGAGAAACCAAACCAGTGGTGGCCCATACAACTAGTTTAAACTCTTGGTGAATATGCCGAGTATATCTGTCTGAGGTGCTAATATGGTCGTCATCTGGCAGTGGTTTATTCCCTTGCCCACATATTTGTGTCTTACTGGGGATGAGTAAAGTTATTTTACTGATACCTGTGCGGATGCTATAGGCCTAAGCAGTTGTGTCCTTATTAACAAGCACACAGACGATAGATATAACAAGCATAAAACACTTGAGAGTAGATTTTGTTAACAATCTTTATTTGAATGATATTTATTTGAATTATTTCAATGAAATAAGATGACATGCAGGCAATCGTGGGATGTGTCACAATGATAGCTTGAAACTCTCAATAATTTACCTGTGATTAAGAGGCCATCTGGGACACCGTTTAATATGTTGGCAGCGGGAATGGTGGTGTAGCGCTATACCCTGATCACTTTACAGGGCTTTTCTCTGTTGCGAAGATTATTAGCTGGAATATTGTCTATGGGATTAATTTTTGGGATTATGTTTGATTATTTTTTGGTTTACATTGGATTTTGCTCCATCAGTGAATTGAACTGATCTATTTATTGACTAAAATAAATTAATTGAATTGTGTGATTGATATACTTCACCATTAATATGTGTTTATCAACATTTTTGGGGGATTATTAATTTATTTGATGCAAAGAGAGCACATGCTCTCCCCCGATTGGAGGAACAGCATTATTCTGGCCTCTTGCAGAGTGAAAAAACAACTATATGAAAACTAAAATGTGGAGCTCTCTGCTTCTTTTGGGTCCCTCCTCGTATTCGGACATTAGTAACAAAATTGGCAAAGTTTGTTAAGATTAAAAATCATATGAATCCGAAAGGACAAGTCTACAAAGCACTACTTTGAAGTCTTAGATATGATCACAGCAGTATAGCATAGGAAGGAGTCGGCTCTAGACTGTGTAACCCGGAGACCCTGTGACTGGGACATAAAAGCCAAAGTTCACAGGTATGTGCATAATGTGTAAAAAATTAGCATTAACAGTAAAATATAAATGCAGTAAACAAAGTTTATAAAAATATGAGGGTCCTCAATATTTAACAGTGCACTAGTGTAGTATTTTATGCATCACAGATAACTATTAAAAAATATTATTTTATGGTAAAAGACTATTTATTTTCGAAAGAAACATTTAAGGCCAGTATAAAAGGGGTACAATATGTTACACAGCTATTAATCCATTGCATCTTAAATTGCATGTTACAGTAAGCTTAACAGCACAGTGCATAGTAGCATTGACAATGCATATTTTATAGAAAGTATCAATGAAAGCCCATGGTATGGGCAGATGCAATTATGTTAGGGAAACCTAATTAATCATAATCCACAGCCACGGGCAACAGGGTTACTGGGTAGGTACCAAGGAAAGTTGGGGAGAGGGAAAAGAACACCCTAAAAGAATATTTGTAAATACTAAGAGGATTTGTTAATATAATTATATTTGTTAATATAATCAACCACCTCCCCATAACAGCGGACGGACCTATGGCCCCACCATAAACTCCAACCAGTTTAACCACTTATCTTGATACCTGCCTGCTGCATCATTAGCCAAGAGGACCAGCTCCTCTAACTTGCCCTCCTGCTTAATTCTTAGGACACACTCTCTGAAAGAGGGAGGGGATGAGTCTCCCCAATGTAGTGGTATCAGGACTTTCCCTGCTGTCAAAAGGTGAGGTGGTAGGAAGAGAAACTCTGGTGTGAATGGCAGTTTTGTTATCTGTGAACTTATATAGTAGTGAGCGGAATTGGGACCAGAAGGAGTTTGATATATTTGTTTGATAAACATGAGTCACTGAGGGAGTTCTATAATGATTAGCCAACAATTTGTATGACATCTCTTGATTCTATTACGGCTTGAACTATGTTGGGCATGGATGGATAGTTTTTCCCACTGCTCCAGGGTAAGTGAGATCTGCGTCTTCCATTTTTTCATAAAGCTTGAGGGGATAGGGTATAAAGTCCTGAGAAGATGCTGGTAAAGAAACAATATGCCAGGAGATGGTGGTGAGGTAGCTACGCAGAGGTCCTCAAAGGTTTTCAGATCTCCAGCAGTCCACCAGGTGGAAATCAGCCAGGAGTGAGGCAGTTTTCTTAATCACATGTATGGGTGGGTCCCATCAAGGTGTCTATTTTTCGTTATAGGGCTATGTTGAAAATACCACCCAATATGAGAATCGCCTCTTGGAAGTCCCTCAACTCATGTAAAATTTTCCTAACATGATGTTGTTGCTTGTTTGGAAGGTAGGTTGGAAAATGTTTATTTTTGATTAATTATCAGTCACTTAACCAACAGGTATCTACCCTCAGGGTCAGCAATTGTAGTCTGTTCCTAAAAAGCCAAGAATTTAGAGAAAAGAATGGCAGTGCCTTTGGATGGGGGTTATTACTAAAGTACCCTGCTAAGTGAGTTTAGGCATGGAAAGCACTTGCAAATGGGTCTCTTGGATAAAAGCTATGTCTATTTTACATCATTTCAGATCCCTCAACAAGATAGAATGTTTCTCTGGGGGTATTCAAGCCCTGTGTATTTATGGATAGGAGTTTGAGGTTGGTTGTGCTATATGTTTCAGGCGGCCCAGGGTGGGCCTTCCTGTGTAAAACATGAGAGGCCTAAACATGACTCTGCAAACCTAGGGCACTAAAGTACAAGGGTGAATGTCAACTCCAAGGGAGATGTCGGACTAACCCGCAACCATAAATAGATTAAAATGAACTACAAAAATAATATGCCGCTGCTTTTAGAATCATAATGAACAACATTTACAAAGATATATTCCAAATTGTCAGTATAGTTAATATCACATGGGACTTCAGAATTGAACAGCAAAATGTTATCTATGAAAAAAGAAAACAGAAAAAAAACCTTTGGAAAAGGGAAAGCTGAAGTCCCAAGGTTAGAAGAACCAACAGCGTCTGCTGATTCACAGGGAGGGAACCTCTCGCTATCTAAAATGTGGGAGTGCTGCCCTTAAAAATGCGCTGAACAAATTAAACTAAAACACAAAAATAATATGGTGTCTGCATGCTACCATTCATATAATCCTAATGAACAGCATTGTAAAGAGACAATCAAAAATAGCAGTATAGCTGATATATAACATAACAGAATTACAGAATTAAACAGCAAATGTAACAAAAAAAAAACATATGGGAAAAGGGAAGCTGAGAAAATTGTTATTTTATTCACTGCACTAGCAACTAACAATAAATGCATTAGTTCCTCCTTCTGGAGGCCAGGTACATTTATGAACTCAGCAACACAATTGTCAGAATGAGGCTATGGATTATATACAGCTTCTTACATTTAAATACAGCTTCAAATATGTTGGAAAACCAATCAAGAGCTAGTTATAATTTGAGTGGTACTAACAGTGGTGACTTTTTCTGCAGCTGCCTGACTGACAGCTAATCAGCACACGCTGGAAGCACATTAAGCAATCTTTTTTTATTACTCTACAGAGATAGGCAAAATGTCTATAACCAAACACTAGTGTTTCCCAAAAAGGCATGAGAGTCATTGGGGATGTACGAGGCAGTTACTGAAATGACCATGACAAAGCCTGTTGTTGCCTAGCCTGAGTTTTTGTATATACTGTTTGTTTTAGAATTACATTTTATATTAAACATATTGAATTTTGCATACATTTTGTGTAGTATCTAGAATTCAGTACTAAGGGGTTCTTTTGTTGTTCTTACTCACTTTCTGATGAAACAGTTAATGTACTACATTTCCAACTCTGCATTTCTTACCCAATCCTTTTAATATTTTCTTTTCTGGTTTCTGATCCTTGCTTGGAGGTGGCTCTTTTGATGTGGTGAAATCTACTGAAGAAGTTTGGTCACTACTGGCTTCTTCACTTTCTCCATTTTCCTGCAGTGACTCTTCTGTAACTGAAGGTTCAGGATTGCTGGTACCTATAACTTCACTTGAGGTGTATGTGTGAATAATGTCTTCCAGCTGTTTGTTCAGCACTTCTGAAATGTCATGGCTGTTATCCAGTAGAGTACCTTCAGCTTTTGCACTAGGGATTGTTGGTGATCCATTATCTTGTACTGTGAGATCATTTTGGGATTGTGACTGTTCATCAATATTAGGTTTATCACTATTTTCCATTTTGTGTCTAAGAAAAAGATGAAAATGTTGTATTTAGTAGCTAATATAATAAATATATTTTACAAAGCTAAAATTGATCAACTTAAAAGGGGTATATAATTTTTACAACAAGCAGGGGCCAAAAGGTACTTGCTTTCCTCTTTACCATACCTCCCAAGTGTCTCTCACTTAGAACCGAATTCCTCTGGCCCTTTTTACCTTCTTAATGCCTCTATTTTATATGTTAGAGCTTAATAAATAAATAATATTAATAGAAACATTTATTATTTAAATGGTGTAAAGAAAATACATATATTCACACAATATACATAAAGATCTAGGTAAATGTCTGCCACCTAGCAGTGACTAGCAGTGATTTACCCATAGCAGCAATACCAGGACCATTTGATGTGTAATTATAATTAAAGCACTATATTTTGATTTTGAGATTTTGAGTTGTTTCTCCCTTAGTGAGATATTTGTGGATGCCAGTGTAAAGACCTGTAAAGACCGGTAAAGACCTGATGTGTGAAATGGTCCTTACCAATCGTCAGATAAAGGTCAACAGGCTCAGACTAAGCACCTGCCCAGGGCTGCAACAATAGGTATTTTCGAAATTATTCCTTTATATATTCAGGCAATATATTGTTGAATTGTAGGTATCTTACTAATATAATTATCTGCTGGCAAAACAAAGTTTATCTTTTGTTTTATGGAAAAGTAGACCATGCCTTATTTCTTGTATATGTGTATCTAAGGTGATGCTGAGGCCAACAATTTCTAATGCACACCTTCCTCAATATCGTTTTAGAAAGCCAATAGGTAGGTGATTAAATGCATCCTTTTTGTTTGGCTGCAAACTATTTTTGTTTCATAAGATCTGGCCCTGCACTGTATATTTGAAAACTTAGAACATTCTTTAATATCCTATTACACAATCACCTCTATGGTACATAAAAATGCTTGCTATGATCATATCATCCACAATGATTCAACGTATTTCTATGTTAGTGTAACCTTTAGATTTAGTGGAAAAAATAACTGTTAAATGTTGCTTAATTTCTTTGCAGCCTGCTATCAGTAAACAAGGGATATGTTTTTTCCATGTGGAAGGTAATACTACATCATCTGAAAAGAGATATTTATAGATGTGCGGAATTGTGCCCACACAGACTGCACAAACCAGAATAGTTAATGCTATCCACAGCAAGTGAAACTGGTTAAGTCACTTATACAATGGCATGTTTCCTATTGGTTTTGATTCAAAGCTACACTTTAAATCTTTAGTGGTTATTTATAAATATCTCTGGCTCAAAGATTGGAATTGTCTTAGCAAGAGGTTAAATAGGTGAGCAAATGAGGATGTCTGAAGCAGTGCACTAGACAAAGAGATTACCTGGCTACCACTTTGAAAGCTATTGACTTTCACTGGACTCATTGCAACCATGGTTTTTAAGTATTTTTTAAACATTCTTTTATATAGGTATAATACCACCTCCTTTTTAGGGGAAATAGTGCATACTATACACAAGATTTTATGATATATATCTGTGACGGGACCCTCCATCACTGGGACCACTGGAGAGGCCTGACTGCCAGCCTCCTCCCTATTGACTATCGGCCCTGGGTTTGTAAAGACTTCTACCCCCAGCAGTATATCATGTCATCACTGGCTGAGGGGATTATCTCCAGCAGACAGCCAGGATCTGCAAGCAGGGAGTGACTGCCATTGTTAAAAATAAATCAGTCTTCGTTTGGTTTTACCCTACACTGAGTCTCGGCTAGTGACTGGGGAACCAGGGAAAGAGTGTGTGTCCCAGGCTAAGGGAGCACAAGTCAGAGGAGGTTGTCGGTCGGACTAACCAGCTCCGTGACATAAAATGTTGGGCCGCTCAGATTTCCCTTTTTGTGATCTGTTCACCTTGTAAAAAGGCAATCTCACTGAATAGGCCCCCAGTTCTTACAGCGCTTAGGGCTTCTTGGTTCACAAATATGAGCTTCAAAGCGAATAACTTTTGTAATACTTTTTACTAGGGATGGGCTTTCTGGCTTCTGAGTAGATCTTTTTTTTGCAGTAGAAGCAACATTAAATAGTATTGTTTGCTGTAACATACTCTGCCTTTGAGCAAAACAAAAACTGTATCTACTAGAAAATAATAACTATATATATACAAGACAATGATTGTGAAACGGATATAAAATGGATATAAATTAATTAAATTAACGCATTTTACTATAAGGGCCTGGAATATTTGAGAATATTAGAAGTTGTGAGGAAAAGCACAAAATATATAGTATGTACAGTATGAGATGCATTTTGGTAAAGGTCTGCTGAAGCTCCAGATATTGTAGTCGCCTATCAACATGTTAATGTTATTGTGCACAACAGATTGTAAGATTGTTTGAGCAGGTCCCGCCTTACCCCTTGTTTCTGTAAGTGCAATTTTTCTGTTATATACTACTTATGCCCTGTTTACCCATTGTAAAGTTCTGCAGAATATAATGGTGCCATATAAAACAATAAATAATAATGATAGTAATAGCAGCCAGTAAGGGCTGCCCCATTTTTCTTGCTAGTGTGACACAGCTAAAATATCTGCTTGAATACAGGGGTCCTAATGCAAAATAACTATCTTAAGGCAGTTAATGGTATTCATCGAACTATTACTGGTACCATTTGGCTACCAAAATTAGTGAGTCGCTACCATGGCATGTTTGTTATGGACCACTAACGGGTAAATATTATAAGAGTCTCAGAAAGACATTCAGAAACTTCCTGGATATGTAAGACTGGGTACATGAAATCATGAAACTACATGTATATTGTGACTGTATAAAAAGACCAATTGGCCCACTAATTCTGCCCTTGTGGAATAGTTTTTTAGTATAGCTTTATATACATTCCAAGCTTTCTTGAATTCTTCTACTATGTTTGCCTGTACTACTTCCCTTACGCTTGTTGCTAATTATTTAATGTACCATGTTGGCCCAATTAGAGGCTGCACCCCCCACACTTTTAGTCTTTAATGTGGGGGTGCAGCCTATAAGCGGGGTTTAGCGCAGGGATGGAGCGCCGGCGTTACATGACCTTCTGTTGCTCCACCACAGAAGCAGCAACGGAAGTACCAGCCAGCAGCAGCGGAGGTTGTCTGATCGCATCACGCAAGGCTTTCATCGGTTGCCAGAGAGGCAGCACTACAGGGGACCTGGATCCTGGAGTGCAAGCATAGAAGCCCCGGTGGAAGTGGCGAGCAGCAACAGAGGCTGCCCCCGCTAGACACCAGGGAGACTGGGAATGGCATATCTGGGGGGGGGAATAAAGCATATCAGGGGAGCAAAGTGGCTTATGAAGGGAGCAGAGTAGCATATCTGGGGTCAGAGTGGCATATCTGGGGGTCAAAGTGGCATATCTGGGGGGTATAAAGCATATCAGGAGGCAGAGTGGCATATCTGGGGGTCAGAGTGATATATGTGGGGGGCATAAAGTATATCAGGAGGCAGAGTGGCATATCAGAAGACCAGAGTGGCATATCTGGGAGGCATAAAGCATATCTGGCCATAAAGAATATCAGCCGAGCAGAGTGGCATATCTGGGGGGCATAAAGCATATCAGGAGGCAGAGTGGTATATCGGGGCCAGAGCGGCATACCAGGGGGCAGAGTGGCATATCTATAAGTAAGGTGCATTATGAATTAAGGTGGGGGACCTTAAAATGGATATTGGTTTTCCAAGTCTCTGTTTGTATATAACATATGCTAACTGTATAATAGATACCAAAAATGTTAAAATACATGTATTCCTGTTCATTCCTGTTTTACTATTCCACTGATTTTTTCTTTAAAAATAAATTTGTCTTTAAAATAGCACCAAACTTTAAGGGTGCGGCCTATAATCGAGTGCCGCTTATAATCGAGACAATACGGTATTTATTTCCCATGCGTTCTATCTTTTCTTTGTTTTTCTTCTCAGAAGGAAAGATCAGAAGTGAAAGTGGCTGTGGAAGAGTGAAATGTCTTGATATAGTTGTATCTTATATGTGGATAAGAATAGTTCAATAATGTACAAAGTAATACATAAGAAGATAATGAAAGAATATGTCTCAGAATAAAATACAGAATCTGACAAAACCTATGATAATTCTTGCCAATAGCAAGCATGTGCTTTTCTTTTCACAAAACCAACCCCCTCTCTGGCTTTTCAAAGAGACACATGACACTGTTGTGCAGTTTCAGGTTATTTTTGGCATTGTTACTTATACTAATGATAGCGCAGACTGAAATAGGACACAGGACCACAGAAACACAACAAATTGAACCTTAAATACAGGAAAAAATGCAAAGGCATTCCAATACAGAAAAAAAAACATAATAAAAAAAAGCATGATGGTAATTAAACTAATTCAACTTAATTCTGTAAAATGTTACAAATAAAATATTTCAAAATAATCCAAAGATCAATATTGTATTTTCCCAGATACTTTTGTTTGACAGTCAATGTATTAACATTTATTGACAAAAAATATGTTTTAAAAAGCTAGTTAATTTTAATCTATGAATGTTATGCATTCATAAATTATACTCATAGCTACCATGACCCTTTATAACTATTTAGTTTCAACCAATGCATTACTAAGCTCTCTGCAACTTGGGACATTAATATGAGAAGGGACTGGCAGAAAAGAAATCCATTAAAGACAGTTTATATACAGTAACTTACCAATAAGTATTCAGTGAGTATGATGATAGAACAAGGGAAGAAGACGGAAAGTGTAGAAGCAAAAAGAGAAAGAACTTAAAGACAACTGGAAGAGGCAGGACATCAAGAGACCAGAGTTAAGAGGAGGGCAGAATGGGCATGCATAGTGACAGAAACACATGTATACCAAATTTAGACATGCTTAGCAAAGTTAAACAGCTGATGGACTTGTGAAGGCTCTTATGGCTTAAACCAACAAAATGTGGTATGTGATGTGTAATTACAAAACTCATCCCAACATATATGGATTTTGTTCTATATGGATGTTGGTTTTGTATTGGGCAGTGTTAAAGTATTATTTGTTTTTGTGTGACAAACCCCTTATAGTTGAGTGCCATTAAGTTACATAGAAACAGATAGCCTTATGCCTATACCATGCATGCCTAAATTCTCACACTATATTAGCCTCTACCACTTCTTTTGAAAGGCTGTTCTACTTATCTGCCACCTTCTCAGTAAAGTAAAACATTATTACATCCAGGGGCATACCTAGAGTATTTGACACCCGGGGCAGATCCTGTATGTGGCACCCCCCCCAAAAGAAAATAATGTTGGCAAGAATATTTATTTCACAAATTAGTAAACTCTATGTCAACTGGAAAAAAATAGAAATCTGAAAAAATAAATTAACTTATAAATAAATTAAATACGTTTAAATAAATAACATTTACTGAACAGATATGGTACAGCATAACGCCCATTACTATATACTGAGCCAGACATTGATGGTAGTGCAACATAACCCCTATCACCCAGAAATTGATGTGGTAGGCCTTTGCCCCTAAAAGAGCCTGCTTGTGCCACTGCTTCCACTGAAGCAGCCTGCCTGTGCCACCACTGCTCCTGAAGCAGCCTGCCTGTGCCACCTCTGCTCCTGAAGCAGCCTGCCTGTGCCACCGCTGCCCCTAAAGCAGCCTACCTGTGCCACTGCTTCCACTGAAGCAGCCTGCCTGTGCCACCTCTGCCCTGAAGCAGCTTGCTTGTGCTACCTCTGCCCCTAATGCAGGCTGCCTGTGCCACCTCTGCCCCTAATGCAGCCTGCCTGTGCCACCGCTGCTCCTAAAATAGCCTCCCCTTGCCACAGCAGCCCCTTAAACAGCCTGCCTGTGCCACTGCTGCCCCTAAAACAGCCTGCCTGTGCTACGGCTCCCCTTAAAACAGCCGGCATGTGCCACCTCTTCCCCTGAAGCAGCCTGCTTGTGCCACTGCTGCCACTGTCACTGAAGCAGCCTGCCTGTTCCACTGCTGCCACTGAAGCAGCCTGCCTGTGCCAACTCTGAGCATCCTGCCTGTGCAACCTTTGCCTCTTTAGCAACCTGCCTGTGCCACCTCTGCCCCCTGCAATGAACACTTACTTCATTCATTCACTCATTCACTCTTCCGCACTCGCTTACCTGTTTTGCAGATTTCACTGGTCTGGGGGCCAGCCTATCATCACTGGAGCCGCACAGACCTCTAGGCGTTGCTGCACCCCCCTGATGAGTGGCACCCTGGGCAGACCGCCCCTCTAGGTATGCTACTGATTACATCTAAGCTTCTGACCCTCTAATTTTAGATTATGAAAATGTCTTCTCTTTGAATTTAAGTTTTTCACCGTTGATTGCTTTTATTGGAAAAACAGTGCTCGCACAGTTGACATTAACCCCTTCACGATGCAAAGCATTCATGACAAAACCCGTACATGCTTTTGCAGCGATCGGCGGCTTTGCAGGATCCACAGAATTGGATGGGAGGAAAGCCCCCTAAAGAAAATGGCTGAACCGATCATCAAAGATGGTGGCGGCGGCCGGCTAAAACAGATCAGCAATCGCTTCCTAAGCGTAGTCAGTGTTGCTGACATGCCTTGATATTGAGGCATTCAGCAACACAACCCCCTACCCCGATCTCCTTGAGATTGAGCAACCACAAGCGCCATCCGTTAGTGTCATTGCTGCCACTCACAAGATGGAGGCACCAACTGACACATCAATGAGTTAACAGAGGGTCTATCCAGCTCCCAGGTTTAATTCAGGTACTGCATTCAACCATACAAGTCAATGGAGCCCAGCTCACTAATAACAATGTGATTAGTAAAATAATAAAAAATTTTTTTATGTGGAAACACATAAAAATAATTCCCCACGGATGTCACCAAAAAAAAGTCCACATATACACTCACTGGCCAGTTTATTAGGTACACCTTGCTAGTACCGGGTTGGACCCCCTTTTGCCCCCAGCACTGCCTACATTCTTTGTGACATACTTTCTACAAGGTGCTGGAAACATTCCTCAGAGATTTTGGTCCTTATGGACATGATGGCCTCACGCAGTTGCTGCAGATTTGTCGTCTGCACATCCATGTTGGGAATCTTCTGTTCCACCACATCCCAATGGTGCTCTATTGGATTGCGATACAGTGAACTCATTGTCATGTTCAAGAAACCAGTTTCAGATGATGTGAGCTTTGTGACATGGTGCATTATTCTGCTGGAAGTAGTCATCAGAAGAGGGGTACACTGTGGTCATAAAGGGATGGTCAGCAACATGCTTTGAACTTCAGCAACTTGTCTTGACCACATCTACATGCCTAAATGCATTGAGTTGCTGCCATGTGATTGGCTGATTAGCTATTTGTGTCAACAAGCAATTGAACAGGTGTACCTAATAAAGTGGCCAGTGATTGTATAAGTAGTACAAAAATAGTACAATACAGGGGCGTACCTAGAGTATTTGGCACCTGGGGCGGATCCTGTATGTGGCACCCCCCCCCAACACTTTAAAACTGCATAGCTTCTATGGTTATATACTGGCGCAGACATTGAAGGTGGTACAGCATTACTGTTATCATTATATACTGAGGCAGACATTGACAGTGGTACAGCATAACACCTACCACTATATACTGAGGCACACATTGATGGTGGTACAGCATTACACCTATCACTATATACTGAGGCAGACATTGATGGGGGTACAGAATAACACCTATCACTATATACTGAGGCCGACATTGACAGGGTACAGCATAACACCTAACACTATATACTGAGGCAGACATTGACGATGGTACAGCGTAATCCCTATCACTATACATTGAGCCAGACACTGATAATATGGCAGCATAACTCCTATCACTATATACTAACCCAAGCATTGATGTGGTGTAGGCCTACCACTTCATGCACCGAAACGAAAATTCTGGACTGAAACCGAAAATCCAGTATTTACCTGTCCGAAACCAAATATGACCCCCACCATAAAAAAAAATCTCACACTTTTATTTAAAGTAAGTAACACAGCAAAATAGGACAAAAAATTCAATAACAATATTATATATATATATATGATTGGTAACTCCTATAATGCCCAGGCATACCCAGATTCCAGCATGTACTAGCTGACTTGGCATGATAGGAGTGTGATTGCTGTTAGCAATGATATATATATATATATATATATATATATATATATATATATATATATATATTGTTATTATTATTGTTCACATGTGAACTCAGCACTGGAGGCATAGAATCAGACATACAAATCCCGTATTTGCAGGTATACAATAATAATGTATGGAAACATAGCAAGAGATAAAACTACAGGCATAGATCACAGGTTGCACAACGCAAAGCCAGCTCTGGCGTACACACTGCCCACATAGAACCTGACTAGCACCCAGATTACACACATAGGATTTACCATCTTTGTCCCCAAACAGCCCAGCATGAGTCAACTTCGTCCCCAAACAGCCTGGCCTGTGCCATCTTTGTCCCATAAACACCCTGCTTGTGTCATCTTGGTCCCCAAGGCTCAAACATCCTACTTGTGCCATCTTTGCCTTTCCACAAATCAATTTTACATCTATCATACACACAAACACAGTCACTCACTAATTCACACTTTCATTCACATAATTAATTCACACAATCATTTATTCTCTCTCATTCACACAAATTTACACATTCATTCATGCATTCTCACCACCTCATTAATTATCTCCCTCATTCAGACAATTCATCCACACATTCATTCATTCTCTCACTCATTCTCACTATCTACCTTTCCCCCTTTTCTACCCCTTCTCACTATCTACCTCCCTCTCTTCTCACTATCTAACCCCCCTCCTCACTATGTACCCCCCTCCCTCCTCACTATCTACCCTCTCTCCCTCCTCACTATATACATGTTCGGAGCGTAGTACTAAGCCTTGGCTAAGTCTAGGTGTTAGCACTTGATATCCAAGGCTTAGTACTATGCTCTAAAGCTTTTTTTTTTTTTGTTCCCCCCACAGCATAAATATTTGCGCTCCTTATCTTGGGTTTAGCGCCCTTATTGGCACAGTTACTTCATAACATGTTATTGTGTCTGGAAACTTGCCACGCACCAGACAACATGCTAATTAGATACCTAAGCATTAAAAGGGATATTATACCCCTCATCACTATCTCCCCCCCCCTCCCTCCCTCCTCACTATCTACCCCCCCTACCTCCTCACTATCTACCCCTCTACTCCTGAAGAAGCCACATTCGGGCGAAACGCATTGAGAAAGAGCTCATTTTATTTATATGGACTTTTATCACTTACTTTTTTAGACATAGTACCTTTGTTTGAGTACTATTTATTTCATTTTATCTATCGATTGGGGCAGGTACCCAGAATAAATTTCAGTCTTATTTTTTATATACACATACTTTGGTGTATTATTATCCAGCATACACCAACACTTGGCTAAAGAGTGAAAATCCGGGATATTGAAAGAAAGAGAGGGGAAACATCGTGGAGAGGCATCCAGATTCTACAGGCGCTACACACCTTCACCAACTGTAAGTGTGCACTCATCCTGGCGTATCCCAGCATTTGACAATACTACACCATTGTGTTGCTGTATATTCTGTGCTTCCTCCCACATATACCTCATACACGGACCCGGGAGTGTTGACTGATATAAGGCTTGACCAACATATAAACACTGTGAGTGCATTAGCAAATCCATTGTAGACCTCCTGTGTTTATTACTACACTATTATTTCTTTCTTGTTTATTTTATTTCCATTTTTGAACCGGCATACACGAGTGCCCCCTAGTGGATCCTTTCTATATTTTCCAACACCAGGAGAGTGTTGTTTACGGGCTGCAGCTGGGTATCCGGCAAATAGGAGAAAGGAAAGTACAGCATTTTTTCCTTTAAACACCTTTTACACTGGTTTTTCACCACTTTTCTGTTTCTTAGTACTACGCTCCAAAGCTTTTTTTTTTGTTCCCCCCACAGCGTAAATATTTGCGCTCCTTATCTTGGGTTTAGCGCCCTTATTGGCACAGTTACTTCATAACATGTTATTGTGTCTGGAAACTTGCTACGCACCAGACAACATGCTTATTAGATACCTAAGCTTTAAAAGGGATATTATACCCCTCATCACTATCTCCCCCCCTCCCTCCCTCCCTCCTCACTATCTACCCCCTCCCTCCTCACTATCTACCCCCCTCTCCCCCCCACCTCCTCACTATCTACCCCTCTCTCCCCCCTTACTATCTACCCCCTCCCTCCCCACTATCTACACCCCCTTATCTACACCCCCTCCCCTCCCCACTATCTACACCCCCTCCCCTCCCTACCCACTATCTACCCCCCTCCCTTCCCACTATCTACACCCCTACCCTCCCTCCCCACTATCTCCCCCCCTCTCCCACCACTATCTCCCCCCCTCTCCCCCCTTGTAGTTAAAGGTTTTTGTACTTACCTTCCTGCTCTGCTGCTGCTTCCTGCTCTGCCGCTGCGCTGCTTCACTGTTGAGCGCCAAAATATTTTGGCGCCAGCATGATATGCCCGCACCACGACGGAGTTAGAGGCCTCGCGAAGGAGACTGAGGGGCGCCGAGCGGTTGCTAGGCGCCCCTCTCTCTCCTCCGTGTAAAAAAAATAAATAAATAAAAGTGACGTGGCTGCCGGGGATCCGGGACATGTGGTCACCCTAGCCCGTGGCACCCCCCTGACGAGCGGCACCCGGGGCAGACCGCCCCCACCCCCGCCCCCGCTAGGTACGCTACTGGTACAATACATATATTGCCACTGGTGTATAAAATCAAGCACCTAGGTATGCTGCATTTACAAACATTTGTGAAAAAATTGGTTTTTCTGAAGAGCTCAGTGAATTCAGGCATTGTAGTATGATAAATACTATGATAGGATGCCACCTTTGCAATAAGTCAGTTTGTGAGATGTCATCCCTGCTAGATATGACACGGTCAACAGTAAGTGGTATTATTGAAAAGTGGAAGTGTTTAGGAACAGCAGCAACTGATGTAAAGACACAGAGTGGGGTCACCGAGTGCTGAGGTACATGGTGCGTAAATGTCGCCAATGCTCTGCTGATTCCATAGCTGAAAAGTTCCAAACTTCCACTGGCATTAACATCAGCACAAAAACTGTGTGGCGGCAGCTTCATGGAATAGGTTTCCATGGCTGAGCAGCTGCATGCAAGCCTCACGTAACCAAGTACAATGCCAAGTGTGGGATCGAGTGGTGTAAGGCACACTGCCACTGTACTCAGTGGAGTGACAAATCGCTTTCTTCTCTGTTTGGCAGTCTGATGGGCAAGTCTGCGTTACTTGCCTGACTGCATTGTGCCAGTTGTGTTTAGTGAAGAAGGATAATGGTATGGGGCTGTTTTTCAGTGGTTGGGCTAGGCCCTTACTTACAGTGAATGAAAATCTTAATTCTTCAGCATACTAAGACATATTTTGGAGAATGCTATGCTTCCAACTTTGTGGAAACAGTTTGGGAAAGGCCCTTTTCTATCTCAGCATGACTGTGCCTCTTTTGCACAAAGCATGGTCCATAAAGACATGGATGGATGAGTTTGGTGTGTAAGAACTTAACTGGCCAGCACAGAGCCCTGACCTCAACCCCATCGAACAATTTTGGAATGAACTGGAACAGAGATTGCAAACGTGGCCTTCTCATCCAACATCAGTGTGTGACCGCAAAAATACTCTAATGGATGAATGGGCAACAATTCCCACCGAAAGCCTTCTCAGAAGAGTGGAAACTGTTATAGCTGCAAAGGGGAACCAACTACATATTAATATCTATGCATTTGCGATGTCCCTATTGGTGTCCCTGTTGGTGTAATGGTCAGGTATCCCAATACTTTTTTCTATATAGTGTATATTTTAAGGACAATACAAGTTATTCATAAATACCTAGCACCTGTATGAAATCTGCACAGCAAATTATAGAAAAGCTCATTGGTGTAGGCTCATCATGAGGGGTAAGCTCATCATAATGGCAAGCTCATAGACAAGAGAGGAATATAATCATTAAGTAGTTAGTAATACTTGGAAGTTGGTGGAAAAGCACATTCTTTTTTTTTTTAAAGAAAAATATTGAGTCTTTTCAAGCAGATAACCCTGCTTCCACCTCTTCTTGCTCTGATCTCCCCATGTGTCAGAACAGAATGTGATCAGCAGCACAGGAGTAATCAGAGGGCCCAGCAGGGTGTGTACAGAGCCTAGAGGCTCCTGCACAGATGAAGCATTCTTCTATTGATGATTACAGTTTAACCCCTTAACGACCTTTGCCGGTTCAGGACCGTCATGGAAAAATGGTCGCTTAACGACCTTTGACGGTCCTGAACCGTCAAAAAATTAAATAAGCTTAGAAAGTGATCAACGATCACTTTCTTCGCTTAAACGGCGTTACTGTAATGCCTCGATGTCGAGGCATTCAGCAAGGCCGAGATCGGCATTGGGGGCCATGTCTGGCCCCTCCCCGGGGCGTCAACAGCCGCCATACATTGTATGGCGGCGGACGCCCGTTTTAAAAGCGTTTAGGAGGCGATCAACGATCGCCTCCTAAACTTAAATGGTGTCGCTGGAATGCCTCGATCAGGAGGCATCCAGCGACACCAAACACTTACCTCTGGGTGGGCTGTGACCGCTCCGGAGAGCGGTCACAGCCGCAGCTGCCGGTGATCTTCGCCATCAGCAAGATGGCGGCGGCCCCGGAAAAAAAACAATAAAGATGAAAGAGTTCGCTAGACGGTCTCCTGACCCTCTAGAGAACTCTGGCTCCACTTGCAGGTTGAATACAGGTACTGCACTCAACCATGAAAGTCAATGGAGCCCAGCTTTCTAATCACAATGTGATTAGTAAAATATTAAAAAAATAATAAAAAAAAAAAAAATGGGAAAAAAAAAATGTGCTAACATTTAAAAATAATTATGCAGTGATGTCACTAGATGAACCATCCAGTACCAGCAAAATGTGTAAAAAAATATAAAAAAAAGTATTAAAAAAATAAAATAAAAAAATAAAGTTTATTATTTTGAGCAAGTGCTAAGATTTCTCAAAAATATCAACAAAGAGTTAAAATAAAAGCACTTCAAATACCCAAGGGGTGTCTAATATATAAAAAAAAAATGGCTGATGGGGTAAATTGGAGTGGCCGAGCTCCAAAGATAGGGCATAGGTACAGACTGACCAAAATGGGGGAAAAAAGCGCACTTCCCAAATGTGGCATTTTAAATCTCAAACAACACGACAAACCCATGCATGTCGGGTATCACTGCACTCAGGAGATGTTCCTGAACACACATTGGGGTGTTGTTTGACAGTGACATATACCAGAACCTGTATATCTATAACTAAAGTACAATTTGTGTGAAAAAAATAAATAAAACAAATTACTATTACAAAGTTTGACAAAGTGTAGTTGTATAATTGGTGCATGGAAAGGGTTAAAATAACAGCAATTTGAATACCCTGGGGTGTCTAGTTTTCAAAAATATATGGTTTGACGGGGTTAAATTGAGTTAACCGGCTTCAAAGATATTCCAAAGAGGAGATGGAGGCAGAATGACCAAATGACTACCTGAATTACGCATGCCCCAAAAGTAGCCCTTTACCAGCCAAACAATCTGACAAACCCATGCATGTGGGGTATAGCTGTACTCAGGAGATGTTCCTGAACACACATTGGGGTGTTGTTTGACAGTGGCATATACCAGGACCTGTATATCTATAACTAAAGTACAATTTGTGTGAAAAAAAATAAAAAATAATTACTATTACAAAGTTTGACAAAGTGTAGTTGTATAATTGGTGCATGGAAAGGGTTAAAATAACAGCATTTGGAATATCCTGGGGTGTCTAGTTTTAAAAAATATATGGTTTGAATGGGTTAAATTGAGTTAACCGGCTTCAAAGATGTTCCAAAGAGGAGATGGAGGCAGACTGAGCAGATTTGTTAAAAAAGATTTGGAAATCATAAAACGCTGCTTGTACTTATTGCCCTATAACTTACAAAAACCAGCAAAAAAACATAAAAACACCCCCTTTTAAAGGAAAAATGGGTGGGGCGTGTCAAGACCCTGGCGGATTCGGGTCTTGACCCAGAGAACCGGAGGAGCAGCACTCACCCGGCAATCTCTGGGTCAAACCCGGAGAGTTCCCAGGTATGATAATTGGCAAAAAAAGAGAAGAGTCTCAGGGAAAAAAAATCACAACCAGGTCAAAGATTGCATTCAGAAATTATTTTTGTTAGGTATTAATATTTAATACTTAACATTTGTTATTATATACTTCTCAATATAATTTTTGGTGTATATGCTCCTAGACATGACATAAAATAGAAGTATGAATTTTAAACTTACATACTTTAGAAATATGAATATAAGAACAGAGCTTTTACTTACAGTTTTTAGCTTTCTGCAGGCTTGTAAACTATTTTTACCCACAGCAGAAATCATTACCTATTGTTACCATCAAGAATCACATCAAGTGTAGTGAGCTAATTGACACTGGAATTGCAGGATTATTGAAACATCATTAAACAAGTATAAGCCACGTTTTCAGGTTCTCATATAATTCAATATTTTCCTTTTAATGTATTAATAGTTTAATTTGAACCTTGTGACATGCCATGGAGATTAAAGTAGCCTATTAGTATTAAAATGAACACCATTTTAATTAGACTTGTGCATTCGTATTCGAACACGAACACGAAGGGTGCGTTTTTGTTGTTCAACAAAAATACCGAAGAAACGAACATGGTGGCGGCAAAACTACACAAAGAATCTTCGTGTTGTCTTCGTTAGTATCTCCTAACTAATCTCCCTGGTACTTTTCCCTTCGAGGCCTACCTTGTCTACGCAGCATCGCAGGGGTTAACGGGAGCGGAAATCCATAGGATCACGCAAAGGAGTTAAAGGTCCGTGTAAGTGACTCTATTGGTCGCCGGCAGGGGCCTCCTCTAGCATCAACCAATTGATGTCAGGAGTTAAAGGGCGGTGCGAGCAACTCTATTGGTTGCCGGCAGGAAGCTCCTCTGGCATCAAAAAATGAAGAGTCGCTCGTACGGACCTTTAACTCCTGGGGCGGGGAGACCCCAGGCTGAGTTTCAGCTTCAGGAGTAAAAGGCCCGTAGGAGTGACTCTATTGGTTGCCTGCAGGGGCCTCCTTTGGCATCAACCAATAAAGGGCAGCTGCTTGCTCGTACGGACCTTAAACTTCTGGAGCAGGTAGACCAATGGTCTCCCGAGGCGGAGTTTTGCCGTCATGAGTTAAAGGTCTGTACGAGCCACTCTATTGGTCGCCGGCACGGAGCTCCTTCATTGGTCGATGCCAGAGGAGTTCCTTTAACTCCTGGAACCTCTGAAAGGCCAAGTTCTGCCGTCAGGAGTTGGTCTGTACGAGTGATTCTATTGGTCACTGGCAGGGAGCTCCTCTGCCAGAGGAGCTCCCTGCCGGCAACCAGTAGAGTCGCTTTCCCTTTCCCTGATTCCAGTTTAAGCTCTTCTGGAAAATTTTGAGCACCATTTTTTTTTTGTTTATAATGCTTACATATGTACAACATGATTATCCAATTTCTCTCCTCTGCTTTTTGAAATTATTATACCTAGTGCCAGGTTAAATTACTTTGGGAAATATTCTATTCTTGGTTTTTGAGCTAAATATAATTTGCATAGAAACTGCGATGCACTGTGTGTTCAGACACCTTTCTATTAGACGTGTGCATTCGTCTTCGGGCAAACATGAAAACGAGCACGAAGAGTCAGTTTTTTCGTTCGTTCCAAAGGAACGTAGAACAGAATACAGTGCCGGCAAAACGTAGGCGAAGACGAAGATGCCGCGCAACCGCCCCGCAACCGCCGTGCAACCACCAAAATTTCAAACAGGAGTGAGCTGATCCTCGTCTGTCCAATCAGCTCGCTCTTGTGACGTCACGCTAAGGTTCTCGTCCAATGCCTGTGCTGCTGTTTTTTGAATTCTGAAACCGCCTTTATAAGACCAGAACTTGCCTGAGAGATCCATTCAGATTTCGCTGTGACTGCTTTGGCAACACTGCTGTGCTGCATCCGAGCGTTACAGAGAGAGATAGTTCTGTTCTGTGTGAGACTGGTAAGCCTCAGCCTGCCATTTCTCACAGTGTACTCTTCCTTACTTCAGTTCTACTGAATTAATAATTTTATTAATTTAGTCATTTTTTTATTTAATTTTCTTTTCAGTGCTTCTGTCTGTCATCAACTGTGTAATGCAATTGCCCCCCAGGCCGCCCGAAATATAATCTAAACGTCCGCTGGGTGCTGATGCCGCTGGCCGGCGCTACTTTAATACTTTTTAAAAAAAATGTAATATGGCAAGCCGGATCGGCTATGAAATGAAAAAAAAATAGTATTACAGCAGCGCCGGCCGACGGCATCAGCACCCAGCGGCCGTATGTGATGGCCGCCAAGTGATGGGAGCAGCGTGAGGGGTGAAAGCTCCGCTCCCTCGCACTCACCTTTCACCCCTCACGCTGCTCACATCACTATGCGGCCATCAGATTGTTGGAAATCGAATCTAAACGGCCGCTGCGTGCTGATGCTGCCGGCCGGCGCTACTTTAATACTTTATTTATTTATTTTTAATATGGCAAGCCAATCCGGCATATTAAATAAATGAAAAAAAGGATTAAAGTAGCTCCAGCCGGTGGCATCAGCACCCAGCGGCCGTTTAGATAAGTTTTCCAGCAGTCTGATGGCCGCATAGTGATGGGAGCAGCGTGAGGGGTGAAAGGTGAGTGCGAGGGGGCGGAGCCACTTCACTTGACTTGCCTCCCAGGCCTTAGGCTGCCAGCCCTGCCCTGGGCTGGCACTGCCTACTGCCTGTCCTGTCTTCACTTAGATAAATTAAGTAATAGAATTTATAAATAATAATTTAATAGAATATATAATAATTTAATACATTATAAAATTATATATATATTTGTCAGTCATATATATATACTATAGTTAGTATACTAGTGTAGAGTGTACTGTAGACATTCAAGACATCTACTAGTGTCTAATCTAAAATCAGTAATATTATATAATTCATTCTAGCTAGCTTAATAATTAATTAGCTATAAATAAAATTAATTACTACTAGTTTATAGTTCAGCTAATCTTATTAGTACTGGTGCTGCAGCTCTTTAGTTTGTGCTTTGTTTTAGCAACAGCAAGAGACCAAGTAAATTTTTCTTAATAATATTTAATTTTATTTCATTTGTTTTGCTCACCTCAGTCCATCAGTGAAGTGAACTTGTTGGGCTAGTGAGTGCAGCCGCATAAGTACTGTGTTCTTTTTTGATCAGCAAGCAGTGACATTAACTGTTTTGCAAAGATTTTCTCATTTTACATTTTATTTTAATTTTATTAAAAGTACCCTTAGTGTTTTGCTCAGCTCAGTCCATCAGTGAAGTGAACTTGTTGGGCTAGTGAGTTTTTGTTCAGCAAGCAGTGAAGCTGTTTAGCTGTGACATTTTATTTTCTAATTTCTTTTCAAGAAAGATTGACTGTGTGACAACAACTGTACTAAGCAAAGCTTCAAGGTACTAGCTGTAGTACTAAAATAATCCTAATCTTTAATCTTAATCTATAATATATTATATAACATAATATAATATAAATTCAAATTCATAATCTATATTCTTCTATCTATAATCCATAATATAAGTAGTTCTTCTAATATATATTATATAACATAATATAATAAATTCTAATTCATAATCTATATAATCTATATTCTATCTATAATCAATAATATAAATAATTTTAATCTATTAATATTATATAATTTAATATTAATTAATAAATCATATACTGAATCTGATTTAACCTCACTTTAGCTTAGTGGGCTTGAGAGCGTCTGCCTAGAGTTAGACTTAGAATAGTAAGGAAATATAGCTTTAGCATAGTAGTAGGCTAGGCTCTTAGGCCCGTGTAAATTCAAATTAAAAATAAAATACTGCTAGTTAATATAAATAGTTAATCTTTAGTTAATAATTTAAATAATTTGAGCACTTTGGCAGATTGCACACAACAGCACAGTGCAGGTGTGCATAGTTTTACTTTTTCAGCAGTAGCACCGAAGAGAACTTCCTCTAATTTTTTTTTCATTTTTTTTAAATTTTTTTTATAGTTTTAAACACTACACTACACACACAACACAACATTTGAAATGGATCCTCCTTTTGGGACTAAGGAGGGACAAGCTCCATCTACCACCACCACCAGCACCACCACCAGCACCACCAGCACCACCACCACCACCAGTTCTAAGATGCAGCCTTTACGTCAGTCTAGTCGGCCAAGTAGGCCAAGCTCTCGCTTATCATTTGGAGAAGCATTGCTTGAAGGATCATCAAGTAAAGGAAAGGCACCAAAAGCAGGCAGTAGTAGTGCTGCTAGGCCCACATGCTCTACGTTTTTTTACGGAAAGCCTAAAGCACCAGAAGCACGTTCAAAGTTAAAGGGTAGCACAACTATTACTTCTACTAGCCCAGTGAGTAAAAAGAAGTGCCTTTTGCCCCAAGCAGCATCTTCCCCATCCACAAGCAGCATGCAAGGTACCAAGCAGAGCCAAATTAGCAGCAAGACTCAGAGGGGTTTTCCCAAACCAAAGCGATCTCATTCCTTCGTAGGGAAAACCACCACCACCACCACCACCACCACCTCTACCACCACTAGTGCTGCGCTTACTGTTCCCACCGGTACCGCCACGCCATGTTCTCCTAGCACCACCTCTAGCAAGCCACCAAGTCCTTACAATATTTTTAGAGAGAAGGCTACACATAGTGGAACTCTACCTAGCGAGGTACCAGAGGAGCCTGAGACTGAGAGGCCAAGTGCAGAGTCTGTTCTTCCTGCTCGCACTACTACTAGTCATGATATCAGTCTTAGCTCCAGCCTAGCAGGAATTCCATTTGATCTGGCTAATGAAAAACTAGACTATGAGCCAGAGGAAGTAGAGGAGATGAGTGGTCAGGAATCAGATTCCTCAGGGAGCAGTGTACAAATGACTAGTGCACAATTTTCCCCTGAGCCTCCACCTTCTCCGCTAAGATCATCACCACCACCAGCAGCAAAACCTACCAAATCTGGTAGAGTTAAAACAATTAGCAGTCCCACTATGGCCAGTACCGGTAGTACCACCAGTGCCACCACCACTAGTTCTGCCGCTGCTCATCCACCCCGAGCAGTAGAAGCAGCACCCAAGGCACACTCCAAGGCTATGCGCGCCCCAATTTGGGAGCAAATGTTGAAGAAGGGCGCTATGGAAACTGCAAACATTGTGAGAAGCTAATAAGGAGAGGGAAAGTGTCTGGCCATTTTACCAGTGCTAGCATGAAGCATCACCTCGGCACTCAACACAACGCTGTGCTATTGGGGAAAGATGCAGAAGTAAAGCGTAGTGCAGGCAGCATAGCTGGTGGCCGTGGTACTACAACAACAACTAGTACCATCTCCAGAGAGAGTGAAAAACCCCAACAGCTGCTTCTGAGCCAATAGCAGCAGCAGCTAGTGCTGGCAGCCAGAGACCAAGGCAGGTTGGAGCACTGCCAGCCCACCCTGGAACAATTTGTGGCATTCCACTCCAAGAAGTCAATGTCCAAACAGCAGGCCAATAAAGTAACGTTCATTGCTGTTGGAGGGGCATCCTTCTCCATGATTGAAGGGGAGCCTTTCAAACAATTGATGGCGGCTGTGGCTCCACAATACACAGTTCCGTCACGTTCCACTTTCAGTAAGAACATTGTGTTGTGGAAAAATCAACGTGAAACAGTTGGTCCAAATTGAGTGAATTAATTTATTCAAAGGGCTTACAACGGAGTGATATACAAATAGACATGCACTTAGTGTAACCCGAGAGAGCGCTCCTCATCAAGATAATGAGGGACTTATTATAGTCTAAATGACGTCAACACCCATCACACATAGTGACGCAAGTCTTCTTTTATCTCATGGACCAGTAGTCTGGGTGTAGTAGGTCTTCTTATCTTGTGTTCTTGTAGTTTGGGCGCAGTTCTCTCTGTACTTTGCAAAAATTATCTTATTGTTCAGCAAATAGTTTTATAGTATGTAAGCGAAATGCTGGAATTATTTAATTTCTTTAACATTTCTCACCCTTTTGATAATTTTATTATCACACATATATGTTCCTGACTAGCCTTCCTATTTGAAGTGACTCCTTGGACAGCCCATACTTCATAAAGTACACAGTTAAGCTGCATAAGTTATGGGATGCAAGCATCCATTCCTGACTGCCTTATAGTTGTCACTTCATCTAAGCGTTCACACAGGTTTATTAAATTCACACACTGCACACACTCTTATCTATCTAATATGATAGCAACAGCTCGCCAAAGATGCACCACGGCTCAAGGATCGCTCTGGGTCCTATTGTGAAATCACTCTCAGGACATTATCTTCCTCCTAGAGCGGTGCTCAATTTGCTGTAGTACACCTGTGGGGTCCTTTTAGAAAAAGGGGTTGTCCACCACCTAATCATCCAGGGAACTGAGGAATGTTCAGGAAGATCAGGCGGTCGAGCTGAGCTGATATTTTGTAGCTGTTATGTCGTCTTTCTTAAAGGGTGGATGAAGCGTCTTTACTGCAACGAGAAATGCAACAGGTTAATAATTTCCAAGCAATAATAAGCACTACAATCAATCCTATCACTACCACTATGGGTTTCAGCAGGCCAGAAAGCATATTATTAAGCCAGACTCCTATAGACCCCATCCAGGAAAAAGGATTCCATCCTTCCTTAGATATATCTCTGGCTTGTCGCTGTAGCTCTTTTACTTTATTCAGGTGAGCTTCCACAGGGTCATAAGAATTCTCTATCCATGTACAGCATTCGGTATTATTTAAAACTGCACAAGTCCCACCTTCTATTGCTAATAGGTAATCAAGAGCCATTCTATTTTGTAGGGCAACCTTTCTGATTTGGGCCACTTCTTCATTAAGGATATGAATAGAACTGGTGGTCTCATTTATTATCCCATCCATAATGCTAGCATATTTGTTCAGCTTATTTGCTAGTTCAATTCCCCAACCTGTCCAGGAGGGAAACCACATCCAGGCTTTATCCGACTTAGTAAATAACTCTCGTCTGTACCTGGTTTCTCCAAATCGTGCACCTAAAACATCAGCAGCTGTAATATTAGCACGTGTTCTGATTACTGGTACAACTCTCCCTATGGTACAATTACCCCATGCACCCATAGGAAGCCATGAGTAGGCCCTGTTACCACACAGATAGTATAACCCTTGTTTCAGTACTCTAGGAATTATCCTACCATGATTTCCCAGCCATCTGTGGAACCACTGCATATTATCATACAATTTAGTCTCACAATTCCACGTGTCATGTTCTCCTTTGTCGGGACAGGCACACTTCGGGGCACAGCGTGCTTCCATGGCTGCACAATAACACAGGTTATTACAATTTTCACTTTTATCACAAGACTTCTCATCATATTCCATATTGAATATCAGTGTAGCGTTCCTACAATCTGTCTCTCCGACATGTACTTTAGGTAGGCTGATTATGTGATCTTGCAATATGTCTGTGTGATTAACATACATGGGTCCTACACATATGGTGGGTGGAGTGAGTATACCAACAATTTCTAAGAATGTTCCTGAGTCTGAGATGGCATTGTGATTAGTGTGTTTTGTGTCTATTTTGGCTTCATAGCTATAATCTGTGAGGTTAAGATCATTCATTGATATTGGGATACCAATCAAAAGGGATTCCTTTGTGATTTGCTGGAACATGTGAGCAGATCCAGCAGTTGGTAGCATTCAGCTGTTTGGCTGTTTGTTCGTGCAGAAGCCAGATGGAGTTTTTCTGCCGTACTCCTTGTACCTGTAGATGACATAGTATACAAAAAAGCAAGCAAGACAGCACATGCATTTTGAAAATCTTTCAATCCTCCTCGTCCCGAGTGGCCTCACCCTTTTGGTACAGGCTTGTATCACCGACCTGAACTTTCTTACAGTGGGAAGCGTGGATCCAACTAAGCCTCCCTTCCACCTTGACTGAGGTGGGTGTGGTCAGTATCACCTGGTGTGGGCCATCAAATCGGGGTTCCAGATGTTTTCTCACGTATCTCCGTATCACTACCCAGTCTCCAGGTTGTAGGGTGTGAGTTCCGGTTGTTTCTTGTGGATCTGGTAAAGAGGAGAAGACTTTGCCATGCAAATTAGTCAGTTGTTTATGCAGATGTATAACATAATCTGTTAAAGAAGCGTACTGTCCATGTAGCTCTTGTGGAAAGAAAAGGCCTGTTAGAGGTGGCCTGCCAAACAGAATTTCAAACGGTGAAAGTTTATGTGTTCCCTTTGGAGTGTGCCTTATTGCAAAAAGGGCTAAAGGTAAGGCTTGTACCCAAGTAAGTTTTGTTTGCTCACAGATCTTAGCTATTTTATTTTTCAAGACACCATTTGCTCTTTCAACCTTCCCTGATGCTTGTGGGTGGTACGGAGTATGTAGGTGTTGGTTAATCTGTAACCCTTTCAGCATCTCTGCAAAGACCTGCCCAGTAAAGTGTGTCCCTCTATCTGATTCCACAGTCTCAGGTAGGCCGTATCTACACACAATTTCAGCTATCAATTTCTTAGCTGTCACTGCCGCTGTTGCCTTGGCAACAGGCCAAGCTTCTACCCAAGAGGAAAACATATCCACACATACCAGGACATATTCATAGACACCACACTTAGGTAACTGAATGTAGTCTATCTGCAGTCTCTGAAAAGGGTAATCAGGTTTTACAAGGTGTTTCATCTGTACCTTAGTCAGTTTACCCGGATTGTGCTTTGCACAAATCATACATTTTGCACACCAATCTGTTGCGAATTGTGGAAAACCTGGTGCAACCCAGAACTTATTGACAGTGGTTATCATTCCCCCTTTGGAAATATGAGAGGGGAGATGAGATATATTCGCCAAAACAGGGTACAAAGCTGGAGGTGCACACAATCTACCATCCTCATGTTTCCAAACATCATTCTCTTGCTTACAACCTAGGTTTCCCCATTTCCTGTGAGTCTGGGTGCTTGCCTGTTGCTGTAAATTCACGAGAGTATCCATTGTCAAATGCTCATCATTGTTAAGTGACTCTCGGAGAAGCATAAGGGCTGCCTTTTTGGCTGCTTCGTCAGCCCTATTATTACCCATAGTGATAGGATCTGTTGCTCGCTGATGCGCCTGACATTTAATAACAGCTATAGATTTAGGTAGTTTCACCTTGTCTAGTAGGTCATGTATGAGGTCTGCGTGTTTTACCACCTTTCCACTGGAGGTTAGAAACCCCCTGTGTTCCCACAAAAAGCCAAAGTCATGCAGGACGCCGTAGGCATAACGGGAGTCTGTGTAGATGTTCACAATTTTACCCTCTGCCAGCTCACAGGCTTTAATCAACCATTTGCAGCAGGTATTAATTGCTCTCTGACAGGGTAGACTGAGGCCTGGGGCAGCGTTTGCTGCTCCGTCATCTTACGGACCTCATCCTGGTTTATCTTGGGAGTAATCAAAAGTTCACCCTCTACACCACAGAAGACCCTTCCTCCCCCAGGGGCAGATAGCTCTTCCCACACAGCGGGCTGTGAGCAGGGAGGTACAAATTCAGGGGTAACTGCATTAAGGCTGGGTTCAACATACGCTGGAGGGGGAGGGTTACTCAAGAGTGTCAGATCTCCAGTGGGATATATCCCAGCTGAACTAGAAGACACTCTAGATCTTGCCCCAGGGTCTGATGGACCAGGACGCACTTTGGGTCTTGCCCCAGGGTCTGATGAGCCAGTAGGCACATTAAATCCTTCCCCAGGGGCTGATGGAATGCTCTGGGTACTTGAATCAGGGACTTCTGGATCCACTGTAGCGGGCTCCAAAAGAGAAATTGCAAGCTGTTCTATGTTAACCATCTCTTCCTCCTCCTCCTCAAGCTGCCCACTCTCTCCTGACTGGTTTATACTCTGGGCCTTAATGCCCACTGTAAAAATGCCTAGGGCCTTTTGCTGTCTCTTATGGGCCTCTACTATCCACCTTGATCAGGCGGCCTTCTCACTTGGCTCTGTAAGTTTAGACTTGTAATTTTTATAAAGGTGAACCCAACAACTTACATCAAAGGTTCCCTCTTTAGGAATACACAAATCCATGCCCCTAGTCAGCTTGTACCATTTAGGTAACTGCTTGCTGACCCACTTGCCATATTTTAACTTCATCTCCTCTTGTGGGGTAGAAGGAGAGATAGGACGTCCTTCCCTTTTATCTGGTGATCGGCCAGACACACGTATGCCGCAACTGTTTCCCATAGCCCGGCTATGATGGACGGGACTCTTACCCACTTCTCTCAGTATACCAGCGGCTATACCTTATGGCTGTGGCTGTCAGGGAAATTCCCACACCACGTATCCCCTCTTCTGATCTCTCCAAATCTTCCAACAAAGCCAAACAACAACCAACAAACTAAGAACTCCTAAAAGTACTTGTCCTCGAATATCATCTAGGCAAAACCACAAAAGTACAGTGTCCTCTAGGCTAGTAGTATTTGTCATAGAGAAACAAACCAGCTGCAGCTTTGGAACACGCCCTTGAGATAAGATGCGGATCCTAAACCAGCGTTGCACAGAGCAGCAGGCCAGTAAAGTCACCACACCAAATCACCGTTAACCTTCAATCTTTGTCCCTCAGCTGCCCAGGCAGTAGTTAGTGACAGCTTTATTAATTTCAGAAGATAGAAAACATCCGTGTCTGAGGGCGGTAGGGCCCTCTTACTTAGCACACCAACTACCCCCACTTGCGTTCTCCACTGGGTGGAGGGGCGTCTTGAGGCAGCACAATCACTCAGCCGTAAAGGACCTCTTTCACCCAAGTGTATCTGGACACCGGTATTCCCATTCACTCACACAAGCATATCCAAAAGTGTTAGTAAACAATTTACAACTGTTTCAGGTTCTTGGGAACTGTACTCACGACAATAGAACAGAGGGATTAGGATCAGAGGAGTGAGAGCGAAAATGAGAAGAAAGTGTTCTCACCTATTTATGGCGCCAGTTCGGTCTCCAGTCCTCTGCTCCTGTCCTGATTCCGTTCCAGCCGTTTTCAGTTCCCGGGTTTCGGCACCAAATTTGTTGTGGAAAAATCAACGTGAAACAGTTGGTCCAAATTGAGTGAATTAATTTATTCAAAGGGCTTACAACGGAGTGATATACAAATAGACATGCACTTAGTGTAACCCGAGAGAGCGCTCCTCATCAAGATAATGAGGGACTTATTATAGTCTAAATGACGTCAACACCCATCACACATAGTGACGCAAGTCTTCTTTATCTCATGGACCAGTAGTCTGGGTGTAGTAGGTCTTCTTATCTTGTGTTCTTGTAGTTTGGGCGCAGTTCTCTCTGTACTTTGCAAAAATTATCTTATTGTTCAGCAAATAGTTTTATAGTATGTAAGCGAAATGCTGGAATTATTTAATTTCTTTAACATTGTCCCCTCATTGTATCGGTCCTGTGTTTCAGCAGTGAAAGAGGAGCTTTCCAAGGCTGCTGGTCAATCTGTTCATTTCACAACAGATTTGTGGAGTGCACCTAGTGGGCAGCATGCCTTTCTTTCTTTGACACCACACTGGTGGCAGCCCGGTGTGCCTAAGGAAGCTGCTGCAGCAGGCTACCGATCATTCCTTCTCCATGCAGACGTGATGGACGAAAAGCACACTTCCCAAAATATTCTGCATGCAATGAGCAAAATGTTTAGCCTTTGGGTGGGAGCAGAGGCGGGCACCAATGTTGAAGTTGGTTTTGTGGTAAATGACGGAGGTGCCAATATGGTGAAAGCTCTGCGGGATGGTCATATTGTTGGTGTGCGTTGTGCAGCCCACATCATCCATCTTGTAGTGAAGGCAGCAATGTCAGAAGGAACTAATGTAGCAGCAGTAGTTCTGTCCCGCTGCAGAAAGATCTCTGGGCACTCTCACCATAGTGTTAAGGCTAGCCAACTTTTGAGGGAAGAGCAAGAGAGGTCAGGTCTTCCCGTACACTGCATACAACAGGATGTCAGTACGCGGAGGAACTCCACTTTAGAGATGCTGGAGAGGATTTTGGAGCAGCAGAGGGCAATCCATAATCTTGCCTCAGAGCATAATATTGGGATTACATCTCCATTGAATAGGGAGGATTGGACAGTGATCGCCCAGCTAGTGGCAGTCCTTAAACCATTCAGGGATGCCACTGAAAATTTAAGATCAAACACTGCCAGTCTGGCCCAGGTAATCCCAGTGTTCTCCCATCTAGGCAGCAAGATGGATGTGTTCCTTGAAAACCGTGAGGCTGTTCAAGGTGGCACTCTACATCCTGACGTAGCAGCCATAGTCAGGAAGCTTAAGGATCTGCTAAAAGTACACCTTCGCAAACGCATGGAAGAAAGTCCTGAAATGATGCTAGTGTGCCTTTGCGATCCAAGAATTAAGGGAAAGCTAGCAATGAAATTCAGTGTTCTCAGTAGCTTCCGGGAGCAATTGGTTCAAAAGGTGCGTGACTGGCAGCGTAAAATGGGAATGCTGTCCGAGGAGGGAGAGGTGCAGGAGGAGAAAGAGATGATGTTGTCTGCTACTCCTTGCAGCAGCATCAGCAGCAGTGCCACAAGCAGCACAATACAGCTGAGTGGAGCATCTGCGTTTTGGGAAGAGGCACTTGCGAGTATAGTTGGACCATCTGACAGAGCTTGCAGCAGAAAGGAGAGTAGTGCTGCTGAAATGGTCAAACTTTACCTCTGTGAAGTTCCTTCTGCGCCTAATGTTGATCCTCTTAGCTATTGGGATGAAAAGAAGAGTGTGTGGCCTGCACTCTCATGGGTTGCGCAGCAGCTACTATCATGTCCGCCAACCACTGTTCAAAGTGAGCGCGTGTTTTCTATGACTGCAAACATACGCATGGCACCTCATCTGATGGAGCAGATTGCCTTTCTTAAATTCAATCTGCCCAAGTTGGGTTACCCAGCTCTTAGCTTGGAAAGTTAATTTTCTTTCTCTAATGTTCAAGGTAGTTTCTCCCCCTGGTTGCACGTGTTTGCGGTGTGGCAACATCTGCTACCTCCGCCGGTGTAGCCAATTTACGCTAGGGCCTAGTGTCTGAGTTCTGCAAGTCCGCTCCCTAACGCCTAGGACTGACATTCTTTGGATGCTTTGCTCTGGGGTGAAACAGATGAGCGGGTCGTCAATTGCCCACTCATTCGCCTTTCCCAATGCTGCTGCTGCTGGTGGTGGTGGTGGTGCCAGCATCTTTTGCCAGTTCGCTTCCTGGCTGAAATCATGACTCAAATTTCCAAAATGTTCAAGGTAGTTTCTCCCACTGGTTGCACTTGTTTACGGTGTGGCAACGCCTGCTACCTCCGCCGGTATAGCTAATTTACGCTAGGGCCTTGTGTCTGAGTTCTGTAAGTCCGCTCCCAAACGCCTAGGACTGACAGTCTTTGGATGCTTTGCCCTAGGGTGAAACAGGTGAGCGGGTCGTCAATTGCCCACTCATTCCCCTTTCCCACTGCTGCTGCTGGTGGTGGTGCCAGCGTCTCTTTTATGCCAGTTCGCTTCCTGGCTAGTGTCATGCCCAAAATGTCCCTAATGGTAAGAGTAGTTTATCCCCCCCCTGGCTGCCTCTGTTTGCGGTGTGGCAACGCCTGCTACCTCCGCCGGAGTAGCCAGCTTACACTAGGGCCTTGTGTCTGAGCTCTGGAAGTCCGCTCCCAAACGCCAAGGACTGACAGTGTTTGGATGCTTTGCTCTGGGGTGAAACAGGTGAGCGGGTCACCAATTGCCCACTCATTCGCCTTTCCCAATGCTGCTGCTGCTGCTGCTGGTGGTGCCAGTGTCTCTTCTCTGCCAGTTCGCTTCCTGGCTAATGTCATGCCTCAAATGTCCCTAATGGTAAGGGTAGTTTCTCCCCCTGGCTGCCTCTGTTTGCTGTGTGGCAACGCCTGCTACCTCCGCCGGAGTAGCCATCTTACACTAGGGCCTTGTGTCTGAGCTCTGGAAGTCCGCTCCCAAACGCCAAGGACTGACAGTTGTTTGGATGCTTTGCTCTGGGGTGAAACAGGTGAGCGGGTCGTCAATTGCTCACTCATTCACCTTTCCTAATGCTGCTGCTGGTGGTGGTGCCAGCGTCTCTTCTCTGCCAGTTCGTTTCCTGGCTAGTGTAATGCCTCAAATGTCCCTAATGGTAAGAGTAGTTTCTCCCCCCGGCTGCCTCTGTTTGCGGTGTGGCAACACCTGCTACCTCCGCCGGAGTAGCCAGTTTACGCTAGGGCCTTGTGTCTGAGCTCTGGAAGTCCGCTGCCAAACGTCTAGGACTGATAGTTGTTTGGATGCTTTGCCCTGGGGTGAAACAGGTGAGTGGGTCGTCAATTGCCCACTCATTCGCCTTTTGCATTTTTCAATGCTGGTGGTGGTGGTGCCAGCGTCTCTTCTCTGCCAGTTCGCTTCCTGGCTAGAGTCATGCCCAAAATGTCCCTAATGGTAAGGGTAGTTTCTCCCCCCGGCTGCGTCTGTTTGCGGTGTGGCAACGCCTGCTACCTCCGCCGGAGTGGCCAGCTTACGCTAGGGCCTAGTGTGTGAGCTCTGGAAGTCCGCTGCCAAAAGTCAAGGACTGACAGTGTTTGGATGCTTTGCCCTGGGGTGAAACAGGTGAGTGGGTCGCCAATTGCCCACACATTCGCCTTTTCCATTTCCATTTCATTTTTTCCGTCTGATACACAACCCACCAAACATAACACATATACCACAGTGACATAACACATAACACACATAACACACACAGGTACAATTCACAAATCACAAGGACCTTTCCTCCTGTTTTTTGCCCTGGCCTTCACTTCTACACTCACTAGCATTAATGCTATAACTCACACTTCACCCTATAACATTTTTCCATCCACATACCTGCCAACAGACCCAACTTTTTCAGGAACAGTCCTGCTTTTTTCCAGTCCTGTCCCATCAAATTTAGCTAAACTAGGTATGCTAGTGCATGTAGGTAGGTATAGCTGGGTAGGGTAGCACTACAACATTAAATAAATATAATAAAGTAAATAATAATAAATATAACTTTAAAATAAAATTAAATAAACCCCCCTTTTTAACATTAAATTATTATTCCGCTGCCAAACGTCTAGGACTGACAGTTGTTTGGATGCTTTGCCCTGGGGTGAAACAGGTGAGTGGGTCGCCAATTGCCCACTCATTCGCCTTTTGCATTTTTCAATGCTGGTGGTGGTGGTGCAGTGTGACTGTGTATGATAAAAAGGAGGCCAAGTTCCTTGGAGCATTTGTCTAGGTCTCAGACAAGACAACTGCTCGGAGGAACCTGGCCCTCGGTTTCGGGCAATGTGTATTGTGTACACCTCGGATAGCACCATGAAGGTACGTGTGTGCAACTCTATTGGTCGTTTCGGCAGGGGGCTCGCCTGCCATCAACGAATGAAGTGCATTCTGCAGTTCTGCAATTCATTTGTTGATGCCAGACCAGCCCCCTTCCGGCGACCAATAGAGTCGCACACACGTACCTTCGCGGCGCGAATGTATCTGCTGCTGCTCCGATGTGTTCTTAACCCCATATTAACCCCTGCTACTCAGCCGGGAGAAAACGAAGATGAAACGAGCACAAAGAATGTCCACGAATATTCGCCCGAAAAGAAGACAGGAACGGGCGAATATTCGCGGAATACGAAGATTTTTTTCCCCCCGAAGACGAGCACGAAGACGAACACCAAGAGCCCCCTGGTGCCCAAGTCTGCTTTCTATCAGAACCAGGATTTACTTTTTCAGCAATTTGAACTACTGTAACTCATCTGTTGGATCACACGGACTAGCCTTCGCCCCTCATGTGCATAAAATGAGTCTTGGCTACCCATGACCCTTTCGCTGGTTCACCGATTTTTCTTCCTTGGACCACTTTTGATAGGTACTTACCATTGCAGACCGGAAACACCTCATAAGAGCTGCAGTTTTGGAGATGTTCTGACCCAGTCGTCTAGCCTTCTCAATTTTGCCCTTGTTAAAGTTGTTCAGATCCTTACGCTTGCCCATTTTTCTTCCTTCTAACACACATCAACTTTGAGGAGGAAATGTTCACTTGCTGCAAAATATATCCCACCCACTGACAGGTGCCATGATAACAGGATTATCAGTGTTATTCCCTTAACCTGTCAGTGGTCATAATGTTATGGCTGATCAGTGTATATACATACACCACACATATTTGCAAAACATTTACATAATTCTAATTTCTTTATTTCCAGCAACCTCTGTGAAATATGCAATGCAGTCTATCCGGTTTAGACATCCTATTTTAACTCTGTGACTTGCCCTAGCACCCAAATTGCACCCACAAGTTATGCCCCAGGACCCAAATTGCACCCACGGGATTTGGCCAGATTGCATCCACAGGACCACCCCACACCTAGATCTATCCCATTTCTCTTTATCTCTCTCCTTTATCGCTCGCCCTTCTCTTTAACCACTCTTCTCTTCCTCCTTCCTTCTTCTCTTTCTCTTTAGCTCTCCACTGGTGTAAGGGCCAGGATGTGGTTTCATAACCCGGCATTTTACATTAATCTTGTGCCGGTTAGAGGAAGATCTATATTCTCTCCAGCCGGCCCATAGCCCCAAATGGAGACTGTAGGGCTAAAGTATTGCCCCAGAGTCTCTATTCATGGCAGTGAAGTTGAGATTCGGGGGTTCTGCCCCAGTAGCCCCCTAGTGACGGCCCTGCCTTCTAACTATTTCTAAATATTTTATTTTTTTAAATCCTGCTAATAAGCATTATGTTCAAGCCAAGTCTTACAGTGTAATTGTTATAGTATTTTTACATATGCGTGTACTTTGGGGATTGATATGTTAACAGCTATATATATGATGATGTTTGTATAGTTGGTATGCGATTAATACTGTATACCTGCCTAAATTATAGATACATAAATACTGTTCTATATACTAATTTCCATGCAGAATGTAAATTGTCTTTATCTATTAATCATGTTTTTTTTAAATGTGTTGTTTTAATTTGAGCATGCTTCATCCATGTATATAATAATTTGTTATGGTTACAATTGTGTTGTGTTACAATCTGTTCATGAGTGTCTATAGTATGTTGTACAATAAAACACAGAATACATCTCAAACATGAACTTGGAGGATTATTGTTAAGCTATTTTGCTTTACAAAGAACTAAAGCTATTCTTATCTATTAATGGATTTATAAACTGCTGTCACATTCTCTATACATTTAGTGAGGTTGTGATGGGAGTTGTTTTTCTATGGACCCTTAGTGCTCATGCAGCTATTTTTTCTCCTTGCTGTTATTTCTTATATTTTCCCCTGCTTTACTTGTTTCTTGGCACACAACCATAGTGTGAAGGGCATAATTTTGAGTTTGTGCACGGTGCTTGCTTGATTTTGGACTGCTGAGCCTTAGAAAAGGCTTCGTAATACATTTCAGACTGACAGATGTCAATGACTATTTCTTATGTGTTCTTGTATTTCTTTCAATTGAGGCATTTTGTGCTGCATTTTGAAACTCCAGTTTGCACAACAGGTTCTATTTAATTAATGTTTAGGTTCAACATGGCTGGCAGTAATCATGCCTGGGTTTCTATTGTGAAATTGAACCCAATTATAAATTAAATTTGGTTCACTGGTTGATTTAGTAATTAAAGGAGCAATTACTTTTTATTTTACAGAGGGCCAGGTAGGTTTGGATGTGTTTTTTTTCCCTTCTATACATGATATCATTTAAAAAAAATTCAAATTAGTTGGATGATCTGAAAGATTTAAGTGTGATAAATATGCCAAAATCAGAAAGGAGCAAAAAAAAATGTTTTCACCAAGCTTGATCACAGCTGGTGATCTGTTGTTACAATCGCTTGCAACAAAACAAAAGGAAAAATATAACACAGGAGTCCACATGTTTAGTAAGGCTCGAAAATAATCAAGTGATTATACTTGTTTCATGTTGCATGTTTACTTCAGTTTATTTGGATTTAAAATAAAGCCCTCACTGAAATTGAACTGATATTCCTGTATTGTTATTAGCGTTACTTTCATTTCTTTTTGTTGAATTAACCCATGTGTGGTCCTCCTGTGGGAAAGTTCACAGACCAGGTACCACCTGCTATCCCTGATTTTCTGGTGATGTTCCAGTGTCCCAGGTAGCTACCTGACTATCCCACAGTAGCAGGCTGTGGGGATCATGTGCTGGTTGGGGATCTCTGATTATCCGCAATTGGTCCAATGAGCTATAAAACCAATGGGGATCCCAACAGGTGACCAATGCAGTTCCCATGTTGCCACCTCAGGTAAGATGCCAATCCCACCCTTATTGCCTCTTGCCACACATCCCCAAAACTGGTGTTGATTTTGGGCACCAGAAATGTTGAAGGTATGCAAAATACCTTCTGCTGTGAATGAAAAAAAACAATACACAAACACACATACGTGTGTTTTAATATGCCTTTTTATTTACTACAACTCCCATTATCCTTGTCCACAATGATATAGCAGTTACAGTCCACATAAAAAAGAGGTGCAAAAAGCATGTTATACATGTGTAAATGTGTGGCTATACCTATGGCACTGAACATCATTTTATATGTGGTTACCCTTTAATAATTCACTTACATCGTCTTTGTGTGCATTCTAAACGAATGTACAGCATCATAAATATTTGGATAAATGTACTTAAAGGGTTAGAGCTTTTAAGAAAATAAATAGTTTTTGCTTACTTTTATTATATGTTTTGGCATATGTGGGGAGATAATGGGGGAAACTATATGGTCCTATATGCATCCTCAGATAAAGAGCCAATATGATCACCCTATTCTGGGACAGCTACTCCATAAACAGTGACTTAAAAGACACTGATTAAGCAGGAAAGTTGTGTATAGCACAATGTTTTTAACTTGAAATGTATTCTTGATATACAATGTTTGGGGGTCGCTTTGCTGTCTTCATGGGAAACAAGGAAAGTTCTAGCTGTGCTAACATAATTGCAGAAGGGTTTTCTAATGATCAGTTAGCCTTTTAAGCTAACGGCTACACTGTATTTATGATCTGTTTGATGTTTTAATGGAGAAAATTAGCTTTTGTTTCAAAAACAAGGAAATGTCTAAGTTAGCCCAAACGTTTGAATAGTAATGTATATATAATAAAATTTGATTGATAAAATAGAGGGCACTTTAAGAATGACTTATATGCAAATAAACTGTGATACATTTTACATATGTTGTACATCTTCACATAACCCACCAGTGTCTTTAATTACCATGGAAGCGCTAGGGTACAGCTCTGGGCGTATGCAACGTTTGCATGGATGAGTCATACAATTACAGTCATAAGTATCATATGCCTTTAAACATGTATAGCTGTGTACAATGCTAAAATCCATCAACTCCTTAAGAGGCACAGCTTTGTATGATCTATTGTCTTGCTGTCATTCACAGACACCCACATGGTAAAATAGATGCAAAGTGTCTTTTCTTAGATAAATCATAAAATCTTCAGTAGCAAAAATGCTTAGTAATTTTTAGGCACATTGTTTCACATAATCTAAGATCAGCATTAAAATATGATGCTGCGGAACTATTTCTCATGCAGACCTTAGATTCCTGTGAGGCATATTATAGAACATTCTTGCAGCACAGAGTGAAATAAATAATAGGTTTCTCTTGAAAAGCTTTTTATAGTTTGGAATAATATAATATACTTAACGTTCTTTAATACTCACATTACATTCTTAACATCAATATTCTAATTTGTCATTGGTTCTACATGCCTTGTTGGCAGTAGATGAAATATTAAAATTAAATATTGTACATATGTTGTAAAGTAAGATTAAGGGAGCTAAAATATCATGTGAGGCATATTGAACACCAGGGGATGCACATGCATCAAATATTTAATGTAAAAACAAGATTGTTTCCAAGTCTCGTAACCAGAAATAGATTATTGAATAAATATTTAGCTTTATGAGAGCCGGCCTTTACTGCTGACAGCGATTTATATCCATCTACGGCTTCCAGAGCAGTAAAAGTCATAGGGCCTATAAACCTCACGGCAGAGAGCAGTCTGGTGTTGCAGTATACAGTTATTTCTGTAGCAGTGCAAGTAGTGTATATAGTGTTACATAATATGTTTGTGAGCTGCAGTAGAAAAGCCAATAACAAGAGTTTTCATCACAATTCAATACAAAATGATTAATTAATAATAATGCTTTTCCCATGTCGGTAATATGGGTTATGTTGACAGTCTTTCATTAGCAGTTCTGCATATAACACATTAGAGGTTTTTGCTGATACAAAGATAGAACATGAATTTGTTTCCTATATTTAGATAAAAGAAGGAGATGTGAAGATGAAGGGCAGCTTCCCCCCTCAGTCATGAACCTAGTGGCAGCATTTGGTGCTTATATATGGGGTTGTTGTGAATCACCAGTCAAATAAGCAAACAGCATTTCTACATGAAAAACTACTTAGCATTTTCAGTAAAGCAAACTCAAAGAAAATGGTCATGACTGCTGAATGTAAAGAATGTCAAATTATTCAATTTAAGCTATGGTAGCTTGGGCGGCTATTGCTCCTATACACTGTCACTTGATAGATTAAAGCCTCTAGGAAGTGTGATAAATAATCTGGTACTGCTTGATTTTTACAGTTGATATTAGATTACTTTAGTGTCTTTGCTACTGAAAGGAATCTAGGTTCCCCTTGTTGTTTGAGATTGTATCTATGTAATGACACAACAGCTAAAATGTTACACTATCTAGAGCTGGATTCAACTCATTGTAGTGTAGTCTTAGTGCTGTAAATTCTTGGCTGTATTCATAATTTACTCTTTCTTTAGCGTATATGTTACTGATTAAATTCTAATGAAGTTTTACTTTACTAAAATAGTGGTAGATAAGTGGAGTAGCCACCTGACAGACATGGTAGAGATTAATACAGTCAGGGAATTTAAACATGCATGGGATAGTCACATAGCTATCCTCAATAAAAAAAAAAAAATAAGACCAAGGACACATAATGTGTATGATAATTGTTTGCTCCCTTTACATTTTTGTGATATCCCCCTGGAAAACAATGAGACATTTTGAAAAGTTGCCTTCTCAATCACTTACTCATTTATTAATCACAGTGTGTCACATGCATAGGGGTAGGGATCGGATTATTTTCTAGTACTGACATCCCTTAATGACAGGAATTTATGCTGTTCAAAAACTATTTCTGTCCATGTTCCACCCAGTTGTGAGTATGTTCAACATAGCCCAGCCTATTAGCCTATCTCTCTGGTAGTCCTTATATTTGTAATGTAATATTTTACACATCCATGACCATATCCATGCTTTACATATTACATGTTTTTTAATACTATTGACTTAATGGGTTTGGGGGTAGTGATTTTTAAATATTTTTTTTTACATAGTGGAAGAGCTAAGATGCAATTTTTTTTTTTACCATTTTTTCTTTTAATTTTATTTATTGTATTATTTTCAATATTTTTCCAGTGCACTATTGCTCGAGATCCCTTTGGGGATCTCTCGTACATATTTTATGTCAGTGATGTCATGATATGTGTATAAAACAAAAAATTGTAAAAAGTAAAATATATATATAGGTTTTTAAACTGATAAAATGCTATGTGACCACTGATTAATGAGATCATTCTCAATAGCCAGTGACCTAATCTGATCATCAATCCTATCGCTAAAACTATACAGTAACTGTAACCTAACACTAACATCTAACCATACCTAACTCTATCACTATCCACTTACAGGAACCCGGTGCTACCCCTTATGCTATAACCTAACCCCTAAGTATATTCACTAACAGGGGAGGGCTGGCAGCCTAAGGCCTGGGGGGCAAGTCAAGTGAAGTGGCTCCACCCCCTCGCACTCACCTTTCACCCCTCACGCTGCTCCCATCACTATGCGGCCATCAGACTGCTGGAAAACTTATCTAAACGGCCGCTGGGTGCTGATGCCACCGGCCGGAGCTACTTTAATCCTTTTTTTTATTTATTTAATATGCCGGATCGGCTTGCCATATTAAAAATAAATAAATAAAGTATTAAAGTAGCGCCGGCTGGCAGCATCAGCATGCAGCGGCCGTTTAGATTCGATTTCCAACAATCTGATGGCCGCATAGTGATGTGAGCAGCGTGAGGGGTGAAAGGTGAGTGTGAGGGGGCGGAGCATTCACCCCTCACGCTGCTCCCTCACTTGGCGGCCATCACATACGGCCGCTGGGTGCTGATGTCGCCGGCCGGCGCTGCTTTAATACTATTTTTTTTTTTCATTTAATAGCCCATCCGGCTTGCCATATTACATTTTAAAAAAAAGTATTAAAGTAGCGCCGGCCGGCGGCATCAGCACCCAGCTGCCGTTTAGATTAGAATTCGGGCAGCCTGGGGGCAATTGCCCCCCTGCCCCCCGGCCCAGCCCGCCCCTGTTCACTAAGCTGCTAGGTTAGTTATTTGCATGCTAGTTGGCTCTGAGACACTAAAACAACATTTGAAAATGCCCCCCAAACCCAGGAAAGGAGAGACACCAAGAAACAGCAGGGAAAGAGAGACAGCAAAACCAATTGCCCTGAAACCGAGGGAAGGAACTTTTGCAAAATCCATGCCATGTGTCAAGAAAAAGGGCATTCTGATACATTCATCTTGATACCTGCAAGAAATGTGAAAAGGTAGAAGAAAAAAAAACTCCTGTGTTTTTGTTAGATTTGTGGTTGTGGTGGTCCATTGGTAAATGGAGTGTGCTTTCAGGTGTATATATAGTTTTTTGGATTTTTTTTGTGTTATGTTTATGAGGTGCACATTCCTCGTTCAGCTGAAACTCTCATGATTCTGAAACTCTTATGACGGTGTAACGCTGATAGACGACACATATGTGGTATCTACCGTATTTCCCCATGTGTAAATGCTCCCATGTATAAGACGCACCTTAATTTTGGGGCCCGAAATGTGAAAAAAAATGTATTATCATAAAATTCATACTCATACTCACCACTCCCATCCATTAACCCCTTGATGACAATTGCCGGTCCGGGCATGTCACGGAAAAACATGTCGTTAACGACAAATGATGTGCCAGGACCGTCATTTGTTAAAACGGGTAAAAAAAATCTATCCATGATCGATCTCTTTTACCCAAACGGCGTTGCTGTAATGCCTCGACCTCGAGGCATTCAGCAACGCCATGATTGGAATCAGGGGCCATGTCTGGCCCCTCCCCGGGGCGTCAACATCCGCCATACAATGTATGGCGGCGGACGCCCGTTTTAAAAGCGTTTAGGAGGCGATCAACGATCACCTCCTAAACTTAAATGGTGTCGCTGGAATGCCTCGATCAGGAGGCATCCAGCGACACCAAACACTTACCTCTTGATGGACTGTGACCGCTCCGGAGAGCGGTCACAGCCGCAGCTGCCGGTGATCTTCGCCATCAGCAAGATGGCGGCGGCCCGGGAAAAAAAATAATAAAGATGAAAAGGTTCTCTAGACGGTCTCCTGACCCTCTAGAGAACTCTGGCTCCACTTGCAGGTTGATTACAGGTACTGCATTCAACCATGCAAGTCAATGGAGCCCAGCTTTCTAATCAGTGTGATTAGAAAAAATAAATTAAAAATAAAATAAAATTAATAATAATTAGAAAAAAAAATAGTAAAAAACCAGTAAAATGTAAAAATAATCAGGCTAGGTTTCCACTTGGGTTTTTGTCCTGCGTTTTTTTTCTTGATGAAAAACGCCAAGAAAACTGCGACTGCATTTTCCTGCGTTTTGGCGTTTTTTTCTGGAGTTTTTTCTGGCGTTTTAGCCTTTCTGTGGAAATTGCTTTTTTTGACCTTAGGCAGTTTTTCCAGCCTTTACAAGTTAGAAGTTTCACCCAGCTAAAAAATGGATTAGGATAAATGGCAAGTATCTGCCCCCTGATGTCATTTACTTGGTAGAGTTCTACTTAAATGCCCCGGCGGACCCTTTTGTCTCTTTTCTGTGGTTTGTAAGGCATGCTTTATTCCGAATGTCTGCTCCTCTAGGAAGACTGGCCCCAAATGATGGTGCAAATTGTTTGCTGTTGCTTTTGGCACGCAGGATCCAGTTGATGCGTCGCGTATGTTTGTTTGTAATGGCATGTTTGTTCCAAATGGTGTAGAATTCAATATGAACTTTGTTTTGTGTGAAACTGTTTGTTTCCAGCCTATTTCTCGTAGGACACACAGATACTGGGTCCATCCTCTGCATTGTAACTGTGGAAAAAACGCCATAAAAAACACCAAGGCAATAAACCCACATGGCTTTTTCATGGCGTTTTTTCTCTCCCATTGACTTCTATTGGAGAAAAACGCCAAGATTTCCTTGCAAAAAACGCCAGAGTGTCAACATGCTGCGATTTTGAAAAACTGCCACAGAGCCCAAAAAGCAGAAAAACGCCAAAGAGGACTGAAAAAACGCCAAACAAAAAAACGCCAAGTGGATATGGCATTGTGCGATTTCCTGTTGAAGAACAGCTAACATCTGGCTGCAGCGTTTTTTCACTAAAAAAACGGCAGGTGGCGCTATTGGCGTTTTTATGGGCGTTTTTAGCAAAAAAAAACCAAGTGGAAACCTAGCCTCAGGGGAACCTTCAAGTTGAAAGAAAATGTTAAAAATGTTTTAAAAAAGGCAAAAAAAATTTAAAATATATATATAAAAAATATATTTTTGTGAGCAAGTCCTAAAATTAGCACATTAGCTTAAAACAATTATCGCATGGAAAGAGTTAAAATACTGGCATATTAAATGCCCATGGGGTGTCTACTTTTAAAAAATGTATGATTTGATGGGGTAAATTGAATTGGCCGGATTCAACAATGTCCCAATTAATGCCCCCTGTCGCCCCTTCTGTTCGCATTATGTCTAGAGCCACTTGCGGTTGCCATTCGCCAACATCCTGATATCTCCGGGATTCGAGTACGGTCTCACCACTATAAATTGAGCCTTTTTGCTGACGATATATTACTGACACTATCCCAACCATTGATATCTCTCCCTAATCTTTATGCGGTCCTAGCTGATTTTTCGCACATATCTGGCTACAAGATCAATACCTCTAAATGTGAGGCTCTCAATATTAATACTGACATTCACATTAAGCAGATTTTGGTATCTTCTTTTCCCTTTCAGTGGCAAACTTCCTCCCTCAAATATCTGGGGATCAATATCACTAATAACCTTGCAATGTTATACGCCTCCAATTACCTGCCACTCCTAGCCGACCTTCGTCGAAATCTTCGTCAGTGGTCTCACTATTGCATTTCGTGGTTTGGCCGCAACGCTGCCGTGAAGATGAATATTCTGCCGAAACTGTTATACCTGTTCCGTGCGGTACCTCTGGCCGTTCATACCCCTGATATCGACGCTTTTCAAAATCAAATTTTCAACTTTCTCTGGGACGGCAAGAAGGCTAGACTTAATCGCCACACTATGTACCTACCAAAAGATAAAGGCGGCCTTTCGGTACCATGTCTCCGTCTCTACTATCTCTCAGCTCGACTGGCGCAATTGGAAGCATGGTCTCTCTCAGAAGGTGTACTGCCTTGGGTTGACATTGAACGCAGTTGCATCTCCCACCGTCAACTCCAACTGTGTCTGTGGACAGAACAAACCCAGCTGCCTACCACGATAACATTATCTACTATGAAAGCCTCCTACTCTTTGTGGCGGAAGTCTAGATACAAGTTTGCTCTCAAGGGTCAATTGTCTCATCTGACCCCAATTCTGCATAATCCCCTCTTCCCGGAGGGTATGGTGCCCGGGAAGTTTAGGTGGTGGCTAGGTGAAGGATTTGGTTGGCTGGGAGCGATAGTTCATGAAGGTCATGTTCCCTCTTTTTCGGAACTACAAGAACGTAACAGCATTCCCATGTGTGAGAGATTTCGTTATCTCCAGATACGGCACTTTATTGATTCGCAGCTCCGGACTAATACTGTCTCTCCTCTAACTCGGTTTGAAAATCGGTTCCTGTCATGCAAGAGGTTAAAGCAATCTATCTCAACGCATTATACTCACCTGGTGACGACTGCGTATAGTACTCCCCCGTCATATCGAGCCCGTTGGCACGTTGATCTCCAGGAACAGTGGACAGACGAGATGTGGAATAGAGCAGCGTCTAACACTCATCGTATTACTACTAATACGATTATTAAGGAATGCTCTTATAAAGTAATGGCTCGCTGGTATCTCACCCCAGTGCGCCTCTCCCACCTCCATATAGGGCGTGAAGCTATTTGTTTTCGCGATTGTGATGAAGTAGGTACTTACTTACATGCATGGTGGTCTTGCCCATTGATCCGCCCTATATGGGACGAAATATTTCAGGACCTTTCCACGGCCTTGATGGTTGCCATACCTGCCACTCCCCAAGTTGCGCTATTGAATATGGACATACAGTTTCCTCGTTTGGCGGCCTCCGGTCAGAAGCTGGTTTATAGAATATGTGCTGCTGTCAGGCAAGTTATAGCCAAGAAATGGAAAGGACCTCCTCCCACCCGCCTTGAAATTCTTTCTAATATCTGGTCAGTCCTCACCATGGAGAAAATTACAGCTAAATTGTATGACGAAATGAGCAAATTTGAGGCAATCTGGACTCCTTGGCTCGAGACTTTTCCAGGCCCTACGGCGTTACCATCGATTCTTCTGTAAGCAGATTCGGCTGGCTATCTGGATTTTTTTTTTTTTTTTTTTTTTTTTTTTTCTTCTACTTTCTTTCTTTCTTTCTTTTTTTTCTCATTAATATACAAAATAATGTGGTATACCGTTAAGCATTCCTGCTCCGTTTTCCTAGTATTGAACCGAGTCTTATCTCATGGGTATGCTTTTAGCTAACATATAATGATGATGATACTATCATGATGCCTTTCTCTCTCGTTGCATCTCACTGAAATTCTTTGATTATGTCTTTGACTTGGTGCTTTTTATTGTATTTTTGTATTGCTATTGTACCACTATTAATAAATTTAAAAAAAAAAAAAAAAAAAAATACTGGCATATTAAATGCCCATGGGGTGTCTACTTTTAAAAAATGTATGATTTGATGGGGTAAATTGAATTGGCCGGATTCAACAATGTCCCAATTAACACGGGGGGGAAGGATGGCCACACATCTAATTTCCAATTAGAAAAATGCACACGTACCAAATGTGGCCTTTTATTTCCCCCCAAAAATGACAAACCCATGCATGTGGGGTATCACTGTACTCAGGAGATGTTGCTGAACACATATTGGGGTGTCGTGTGACAGCGGCATATACCAGGAGCTGTAAATTCATACATAAAGTAGGTGTGTGTGGGAAAAATACACACACAAAAATACTACTGCAAACTTTGAAAAAATGCTGGTGGTAAAATGTGTACATGCAAAGAGTTAAAATACCAGCATTTAAAATACCCTGGGGTGTCTAGTTTTCAAAAATATATGGTTTTGTTGGGCACACTGAAATGGCCCGGCTCAAAGATGTACCAAATAGGGCATGGGCAGTGGATCCCCAAATGCCAAAGTTCAACATTGAAAAATGTGCATGCCCCAAATGTGGCCCTTTTGCCCCCAAACAGCCAGGCAAAATCATTCATGTGGGGTATCACTGCACTCATGAGATGTTGCTGAACACATATTGGGGTGTTTTGTGATAGTGACATATACGAGAACTTTTTAATTCATACCTGAAGTAAAATGTGTGTGAAAAAACAAATGCAAAAATATTACTACCACAAAGTTTGACAAAGACTGGTGGTAGATATGGTGCATGGAAAGAGTTAAAATACTAGCATTTGAAATACCCTGGGGTGTCTAGTTTTCAAAAATATATGGCTTTATTGGGCATACTGAAATGCATGCCCCAAATGTGGCCCTTTTGCCCCCAAACAGCCAGGCAAAATCATTCATGTGGGGTATCGCTGTACTCGGGATATGTTGCTAAACACATATTGGGGTGTTTTATGATAGTGACATATACCAGAACCTGTTTATTCATACCTAAAGTAAAATGTGTGTGAAAAAACAAATGCAAAAAAAATGACTACCATAAAGTTTGACAAAGGCTGATGGTAGAATTAGTGCTTGGAAAGGGTTAAAATACTAGCATTTGGAATACCCTGTGCTGTCTAGTTTTCAAAAATATATGACTTGATGGGGTAAATTGCATTGGCCGGCTTCAAAGATACCTGAAATGGCACATGGGGGGAAGAATTACCAGATTTGGAAAAAATGGCTTTGAAATAGCAAAACGCTACCTGTACTTTTTGCCCCATAATGTGTAGAAAAAAGCAAAAAAACATAAAAACATTGGGTATTTCTAAACTCAGGCCAAATAGTAGAATCTATTTAGCAGGTTTTTTCATTACCTTTTATAGATGAGTAAAAGATTTTTCAACTAAAAGTTAGAAACAGTCATTTTTTCTAAATTTGTCACCATATTTTATACTTTTTTTAATAGTAAATAATATGATACAATCAAAACAATGTCATCTAAAGAAAGCCCTTCTTGTCCTGAAAAAAACAATATCTAATGTGTGTGGGTTCAGTAAACGGGAAAGAAGAAAATTACAACTAAACACGAGCAGCGCAGAAATGTTAAAACGGCCATTGTCACGAAGGGTACAAAAAGTAAAATCAGCCTTTGTCACGAAGGGGTTAACTACCCCTAAATTAACCCTAAAGACCCCATCAATCATAACTGCCCCTAAATTAACCTTAAATGCCCCATTAACCATAACGGCCCCTAAATTAACCCTAAAGACCCCATCAACCATAACGGCCCCTAAATTAACCCCTAACTTTCAGCAGCCCAAATATTAATTTTATACTAACTGTTAGATGAGTTGCTGTCTGAGTAGTGTGCATGCTATAAGAAAAGGGGCGGGGTCAATCGACAGTGAGTCGCAAAGGGGCGTGGTCAATCGGCAGTGAGCCATAAAGGGGCGGGGTCAATTGGTAGTGAGACATAAAGGGGCGGGGCCAATCGTCAGTGGGACTGCAGGGAGTTACTGGAAAGTACTGTAGTAACTGCAATCTACAACCACTGTATGAGACGCACACGGTTTTTAAACCCCGCATTTTTCGCGTCTTATACACGGGGAAATACTTTATGTGCTCAGGAGAAGTGAGCAAAAATATTATTTTGTGTTTTATTTTTTGATTCAAATATCCCAACCTGCAGTGTCTACCCCAAAACGTGCCTAACATTTAAAAAAGGTACAAACCCCAAAATATGTTTTTTTCCATTAGATTTGTGTTTGTGGTGGGCCACATGGAAAGGTGAGTCAAGTGTCTTTGAAATCCTCAAGTGATGTGCTTTCAAGAAGTATATGTTTGGAATTATTTTAATGTTTTACCCTCAAAAGCATAAGGTGTGCCTTCCTGGTTCAACTGTAAAAAAAATAAATTTGAAACCTCTTTCCACTCTCATGATTTTGGGTCTCTTGTGAATGTGTAATGCTGACATACACACACAGGGGAAACGTGGAATTATATTTTTTCTTTGTTCCAGGTAACAAAAACTTCAATTATGTGTTCCCTTTAGATTTGTGGTTACAGAGAGTCACCAAGAAAGGTAAGTAGAGTGTTAAAATCTTTAAGTGGTGCACTTTTAGGGAATATATATTGTTACAGCACTTGAATAAAGACAGCAAAAACACAAAAACTGCTCTAGTCCTGTAGTGTAAACATTGTAAAATTACCCTGGTCCTGAAGGGGTTAACATGTTAAAAGCAAAACAGCTTAAGAGGTGATTTGCAAATTAATGGAAACAAACATCTATTTAACACATTTTATGATAACATTTCTAGTTCTAATTCTAGAGGTCTTATTCCCACTGCTGAAGAAAAATACATTTAGGTTACCCCACCATATATTTGTGAATTTATATATGTCATGCATTACAATGGAATGAATAATAACATACTTTAGGGAAAACATATTTTAGGACTATGCATGTTAATATTACGTTTAATGGCGGCAGTAGTGCAGCATATAGGAAGTATAATGTGTGGGATTTTGTAAACACTAATAATATATTTGTGCTGAATGTTTTTTTTTTTTTACCACTTCCTCCAGTTGTATATTTTGTTTTTAAAAATAGCCATATGGTTTTATGTTTCCTTTTTTGCTAATATCTGTTAAAAGTCACATAAGAACTCAAACCTTAATTTTTGTAGTAAGATATGTAACTGCCCTTAATAACTTCTGTGGTAGCTTCGACAAAATCATTAGAGAGAAAAAGTATTTGTTCAGAAACTCTTAAGTAAAACAAGGTGAAAATGAATAAGCAAATCTTACTTGTATTAAAATTCTGGTTAGCAGAATAATTTCCTTACTCACCTTTTTCCTTACCTGGTCATGCTCATTTCCGCTTGCTGTCTTGCCACTGCAAAAGCCAGTCTGCGACCATACAGGAGCTGGCTGTGAGCAGAGAGAACAGGGCAATCTCTGGAATGTACATTACTTTGGTCTACAAAATGCAACAAAGTAGCAGAAAATGCAAGCACTTTGCTGGCTTCTGTAGCTATTAGAATTAACAGCAGAAAGAAAGAGGTCATTATGCCTCTTTAAAGCTTACCTACTTGGTTCCAAAACTTTATGTATCGTTTTACTACCCTTTAACTCACCTCACACAGCATTAACATTTCTTGACTGCAACTCTCATGATGTTATGGGAATAGTAGCTAGTAATAGTAACTGTACACTGGGCTTGAGGGGTACGCTGTCTACAGTACAAACGCTAATTTATGTTGACTGCATCTACAATCATATTTCCCCAGCCATATTTCTAGCTGAACTTGGGAATTGTAGTGATAGACTGGGGTTGTTGTGGCCTACACTACACACATTTTTGTTGTTGACTGCAGCTCCCCTGAAATACAGTCAGCATTACTGGCTGAACACCATAGGAATTGTAGACTGGGGTAGTTGAAAAGTTATACCTGCTTATTATACACAGGTGCGTATTAAACCAAGATTTTACTGTACTACGTAACTTTGTAGGAGAATAGGCGGCTGTTTCCATCTTTAAATGTATCACTATTTACCAATGAACTTAAGACTAAGTGCTGTTTGCACTTTTCTGCAATGTCAGACGGTGTGATTTGACAGCTCACCTAAAGGTTGATGAAATTTGCTTAAGCAAATTTTCTTGGCAAAATTAGCACTGTATTAAAATCTGTTCTGACAATGTTTAGATATGGATACCTTGGTAGTGTATGGCTGTTGAAGTAGCACAAGGGAAATTTGCAAAAAACAAAACAAAAGTATTATATGTAAATTATTTTTGAAAAGCCAAAGCATCCAATAATTGATGTCAGTACTAGGTTAGGAAAGCTGTGTTCTGGACTAAGTAATGACAAGCTTCAACAGAATAACAATTCCAGATCTAACCAGCTTTATCAAGTCAATACAAACTACAATTGTCTCAGCTTCCTGAGACTGGAAAGAGGCTTTACGCATGCAATGAGGTTATCAAGGTTAACTAGGAATGCATTTTCACACTGTCAGTAAGGTGGGAATGTGTGGCAGTATGTTGTGTGTGTGGAAGTATGTTAGTTTATTTTTGTTTGTGCGTAGGTATGTGTGTGGAAGTATATTAGTGTGTGTGTATATGGATGTTTGTGTGTATGTGTTACAGACCTACCTTGCACAAGGGTAGCTTAGGAAGAGTCACACAAGGGACAAGGAGTCTCTGAAGGGTAGTCTGAGAAGAACACAAATTTCTGAAGACATGGAGGCTGAGAGGTCAGGATGACTCATAGCTTGTAGAGGAGGCCAAGGATGACAAATCTGGAGTGACAGCCAGGAGCATGTCAAATACAAGCGAAGGTGAAACTGTCCAATAAAACCGTAAGCCAGAGTCCAGGAGGAAGCCAAAGTCTATGCGACAAGCCGATGTCAGGAGGTCAATACAAAAGGGGTCAAGCCAGGTCAGGACAAAACCAAAGTCCAGAAGAAAAGCCAAGCTCAGAAGCCAAGAGGTCTATCTATGAGGGTTCAGTGAGTATATGGCAGAGGCAAGGAATATGACTGGGCTGGAATAAGACACAAGGGAGATGTAATGGTCAAATGTAAAACATGGGGAGATGTAATGGTTGGGTCAAACAGGACACAATTGGTCAAGTGGGTACATGCACAGATAGGACAGATTAACAACTATATTGTATATACACACATCAACACTTTACTTCATATGTTCCTTCGAAAAAGTTACGCATTACCAGCAAAATAATACAGGATTTGTTTTCCTGACACCTGGGATTTGTTCTGGCCAGCTGCAAAGCAGGAGATAATTTGCATAAACAGATCTTATCATCCTCATTTTCCAGAGATGCCCAGTATCATGTAAAAGTAAGGGTTTCTACTGTATCATAAGAACATTGTTAAATGAATGTAGTAAGAAATACAACACCTAAAGAAATAATCAAACATTACTCTATTTGCAAGAACTGCAACCTTACCTGATTATTATTATTTATAAAGCGCCGACAGATGCCGCAGTGCTGTACAAAGAAGAAAATGTTACAGATAACAAAAAGTACATCTGTAACAACTGATGGGGAATTGCCAAAGTTTGCCATCTCTTCCAAGACCCCAGAGGCAACATTGGGTTTAAAACAGGCAAGTATGTGTTTGTCCTGTTGCAGATGTTGATATAAACATTGGCATCCCATCTTTCTCCAGCCAAGGTAATAGCAACCAGGTTAAAGAAAGTCATCAGGCAGATCGTCCATCCTGACCAGACCTGCTGCATCCCAGGGCGCCGAATTGCAGACAGGTTGCCCCTCATCAGAGACACGATCCACTACATCAAGGCCTGCCACGTCCATGCTGCTCTGGTCACCCTGGACCAAGAGAAGGCATTTGATTGATTGACTGTCTCATGTTTTTATGGGTCAGGTACTGCAGAGGTTTGGACTGGGGAGATGTTCTGTTCCTATGCTAACCTGATGTAACTTGACATTTGTAGCTCGGTACTAGTGAACGGCTAGAAGACTGACCCCTTCCCAGTCTGTTGTAAAGAGCTCTTTGCTGAAGGCATCAGACGGAATTCAGACATCAGAGGGACCACAGCACTGGGCAGAGACAAAGTGATAAAGTGCTCGCTCTACTTGGATGATGTGACCATCTTCTGTGCAGACCGCCAGTTGGTGAGAGTGCTCGTCCAGATATGTGAGGACTACAGCAGAGCTTCAGACGCAAAGGTCAACTGCAGCAAGTAAGAGATCATGCTGTTTGGCCAGTGGGACCTGACTTCTGACCCGCTCCCGTTTCCCATCAAAACAGACTTCCTAAAGATCCTGGGAGTCTGGTTCGGCAGAGATGGCACGGCCCTGAAGAGCTGGGGGGAGAGACCCTCTAAAATAATACAACCTTTGCTGGTCACCATACACCAAGCCATCAATAAAGCAGTATTCCACTTCATCTGGGGCTCCAAAATGGACAGAGTAAAGTGTGCAGTGATGTATAAGGAACCTCGCAAGGGAGGCAAAGGAGTGCCTGACATCCTCACCATGCTGAGGACTTTCTTTGTGTGCAATTACATGCACAGGACTCTCAGAGACATAGTGAAAGGCTCTGCTGGAAGCTCCATGTCTCACTTCTTCCTACTGCCCATGTGGAGGCAGCTCAAGTGGGAAAAGTGGGAGAGCTCCATTCCTACCAACTGGGGGGAGTTAAGCCAGACCTTTGGTCACGTAATGTGATCTACAAGCTCATCAGAGCCAAAGACAATATCGAGAACATCCCAGGGCTCCCTGCTGCCACAGGTAAATGTGGCATCAAGCAGGCTGACCAACAAGCATAAAGACATTGCATGGATGGTCATTCAGGGAAGCCTCAGTGACTTGGGGGGCGCCTGGAGGCTTTATTTCCCATTATAGATGGTGGACCCCTGGACCTACATTAGCTCCTGTTGTGTCTGGAGAGACCTTCTTGAAAACTTGTTTATTTTTATAAAGGATGCCACCATCTTGCGGGAGGGAAAATCTCTTGCAGTGGTCCTGGGGTATCCACCTGCTGAATGCCTCATTGATCGTTGATTGCCTCCTAAGCCCATTTAAATCTGGCGTCCGTCGCCATACAATGTATGGCAGACGGTGACATCTTGGGGAGTGATCGTAGACCGCTTTATACACCTGTTTAAAGTCATGAAATGCCAATGTCAATTGTCATGAAGGGGTTAAATGACTTTTAAGGACATGGTTTTCAATTGTTTGAATGTAGCATTTTCTGTGCGTTAATGCTGTTAAATGTACATTCGTTGTACAACACATTGGTCTGGTCATTGGATCAATCCCACTATGTCTGAAATGTCTTCTAGCTGTCAAAGTAAGATGGAGCTCTTTCCTCCAGCATATTCCAACTATTTTGCCATCTGAAAATCCATGGGATTAATTCAATACCTTGAATGCAAAAAAATGCATATCACATTCTAAATTCAGTTTAGCTAATGTATTGTTTAATCACAGCCCAATGTCAGCTGATTCCACATTGAAATCAACACATCATCAGATCAAAACAAACCTCCTATGAGACCAAATGAAAACTAGAATTCAGTTAAATTCTGTTTTAAATTGTGTACAGAACTTCATAGATTTACTCATTTTATTTTGTAGAGATTAAGAGGGAACCAAAGTCTTAGATTTATACAGCAGTGTTTAGTGATGCATTTGAGAGTAATTAGAAAGATTGGTGGTATTTATGTAGTTCAGATAAAGGGCTAACAAAACAATTTAAAGGGTCTCTGCAGTCATGTGTTTCTCCATTATGGGTCTATATTAATAAAGATAGTTACATTTTAAATACCTATTAACAGGGATGCTTTAAATGAACCCTGAAGCCATTGTATGCATTTTTTCTGTATATACCAGCTGTGGGGTCCCTTTAAATTTTCATGATGTTCCCATTGCAAATGTAAGGGAGGATTCTGCAGAATCCCCCTCCCCATGTGTATTTTCCTATTCCACAGCTATTTTCCATGCAGGAGATGTGTCTTGCGTGTGAGATGCACCGATCAGTCATAACCAGGCCCGGACTGGCCATCGGGCACACCGGGCATTTGCCCGGTGGGCCGGGCCGCGGCAGGGCCGGATTGATTTAGGGGCTGATGGAGCTGCAGCTCCAGGCCGCTACCTTAAAATAGGCCCAGTCAGGACTGGATTGACTGGGCCTATGCGGCCTCTACGGCCGCATTAACGCAGGGCATAAGAGGCACCTGCCCCTTAAGTCCGCCGCAACTGCGACCGGGTCCCCCACTATAAGGGGCCGGGAAGCCCCCACCAGGGCCGGCCTTACGGGTGTGCGGCCGCACAGGGTTTAAATTAAAACATCGGGTTTTTTGTTTTGTTTTGGGTTTTTTACTTTATTTAACATCCTCCATGTTAAATAAAGTTTTTGTTAACTTTATTTAACATGGAGGATGTTAAATAAAATTAAAAAAAAGACTGATGTTTTAATTTAAGCCCTGTGCGGCCGCAGACCCCTAAGGCCGGCCCTGGTGGGGGCTTCCCAGCCCCTTAGAGTGGCGTACCCGGTTGCAGTTGCGGCGGGCTTAAGGGGCCCTGCGTTAATGCAGCCGCATAGGCCCAGTCAGTCCGGTCCTGATTGGGCCTATTTTAAGGTAGGTGCCTGGAGCTGTAGCTCCATCAGCCCCTAAGTCAATCCGGCCCTGCCGCGGGCCCGGACGCAGTTGCTGCTTGCTCTGTCAACAAGGTAAGTAGGGTGAGGGAGGGGGGTGCAGTGAGAAGGGGCAGAGGGCGGTTAAATAGTGAGAAATGGGGAGAGGGTATAGATAGTGAGAGGGGGTACATAGTGAAAAGGGGGAACATAGTGAGAAGGGGCAGATAAGATGGGGAGAGGGGGTAGTGTGAATGCGTATGAGAATGAATGAATAAATGTGTGGATGAATTGTGTGAATGCGTATGACAATTAATGAATTCATGTGTGGATGAATTGCTTGAATGATTGGTGAGACTGCATTAATGAATGTGTTAATGATTTGGGCGAATGAGTGAGTAAATGCAAACATGGTACATGAAGGGTGGGCTATAACCATAAATAAATAAATAAATAAAACTGGCCGCTCAGGCTTAAATGCCTGGCCCTATTTTTTGTCCCAGTCCGGGCCTGGTCATAACATTATGACCACCTGCCTAATATTATGTAGGTCCCCCTTTTGCCACCAAAACAGCCCTGACCCATCAAGGCAAGATGTTAGCAGAAGATAATTTAAGTCCTGTAAATTGCATGGTGGGGCCTGCATGGAAGCATCCTGGTACCATGGGTTCTCCAGGTAAGCGACGCACACGTATCCAGCCACCCATGTAATGTAAAAGAAAACATGATTCCTCAGACCAGGCCACCTTCTTCCATCGCTCCGTGGTCCAGTTCTTTCCTGCGGGAACTTTGAGGACGAAATGTTCATTTGCTGCCTAATATATCCCACCCACTGATGGGTGCCATAACAATAACAGTTTTATTCACTTCACCTGTTCGTGGTCATAATGTTATGGCTGATCAGTGTACTTACCACGTGTATGTTTGCTATATTGACATATTGGGACACACCTTTTAATGATTGAATTCAGGTGTTTCAATCAGACCCGTTGCCGCAGGTGTGTAAAATCAAGCACCTAGTCATGCAGTCTGCATTTACAAACATTTGTGAGACAAATGGATCATTCTGAAGAGCTCAGTGAATTTAAACATGGTACTGTGATAGGATGCCACCTTTGCAATAAGTCACTTTTTGATATTTCATTCCTGCTAGATATTCCATAGTCAACTCAAGTGGTATTGTTGGAAAGTGAAAGCGTTTAGGAACAGCTACTCAGTCACAGAGTGGGGTCACCGAGGGTTAACTCATATGGTGCGTAAAAGTCGCCAACGATGATTTCAAAGCTGAAGACTTACAAACGTTCACTGGAATTAACCAATGGTATAAAGCACGCCTCCACTGGACGCTGGAGCAGTGGAAACATGTTCTGAGGAGTGACAAATCACACTTTTCTGATTGGCAGTCTGTTGAATGTTGGTGGAGGTGTGTACTGGTTGGGATAGGCTGCTTACTTCAAGTAAAGGGAAATTTTAATGCTTAAGCATATCAAGTCATTTTGGACAATGCTATGCTTCCAAGTTTCTGGGAAAAATTTGTGGAAGGACCTTTTCTTTTCCAAGAAAGGTCCATAAAGACATGGTTGGATGAGTTTGGTGTGGAAGAACTTGACTGGCCCGCACAGAGCCACCCAACGAGATTGTGAGCCAGGCCTTCCTGTCCAACATCAGTGTCTGACCTCATAAATGCTTTATTGAATGAATGGGCAAAAATTCACACTCCAACATCTTGTGGAAAGCCTTCCCAGATGAGTGGAAGCTGGTATAGCTGCTAAGGGGGGAACAACTACATATTAATGTCTACGTATTTAGAATGTGATGTCATAAAAGTCCCTTTCCCCCAACATACGCATTGGCATACATTTGTGCACACACTTACACACTTATGCTAACACACAAACACATACTTACACTAACATACACATACACACTCATGCTAACACACTCTCCATCTCTCATGTACATATACACATTCATGTTAACACCACTTACACAGATTTATACATACTCCCTTGCACTTCCCTTACCTCACTAACTCTTACACACTAGGCAAGCAGACCTGCTTTTACTGCAGGGTTCCTGTCTCCCCGTGGACAGCTCCAAGTTAAGCTGGCCCTTTGTGAACAACTTTGGATGTGCCTGATTCCCCTCAGACAAGTCCACCCCTAGGCATGATCACTAAGAATCTAAACATCAATTAAATAGTATACTATATACTATACTAAGCCAAATATTAATGTGGTGTAGGCCTACCACTTCAGTGTCTAGTTTAGTAGTAGGGTTGCACTCCTATCATGCCCAAGTTATAGCATGTACTTGTTGCCTGGGCATGATAGGAGTGTGATTACTGTTAGCAATTATATATATATATATATATTAATATTGTTATTATTGCTCACATGTGATCTCAGTACTGGAGGCATAGAATCAGACATACAAATCCCGTATTTGCAGGTATACAATAATTATGTATGGCATTGCAGGTATAGATCAACTGGAAATCACATCAAAACTCAGCAATAAAGATATAGATAAAAAAAAACAAATTACAGGCATAGATGACAGGTTGCACAACCCAAAGCCAGTCCTGGCATCCACACTGCCCACATAGAACCTGACCAGCACCCAAATCACACACATAGGACTTACCATCTTTGTCCCCAAACAGCCCAGCATGAGTCAACTTTGTCCCCAAACACCCTGCCTGTGTCATCTTGGTCCCCAAGGCTCAAACATCCTGCTTGTGCCATCTTTGCCTTTCCACAAATCAATTATACATCTATGATATACACAAACACTATGATACAGTCACTCACTAATTCACACTTTCATTCACATAATTCACACAAGCATTTATTCTCTTACTCACACAAATAATTTACACATTCATTAATGCATTCTCACAAACTCATTAATTATCTCCCTCATTCAGACAATTCATCCACACATTCATTCTCACTCTGCCTTTGCCCCTTTTCTACCCCCTCTCCCTCCCTTCTCACTATCTACCCTCTCCCTCTTTGTAGATAAAGGCAAACAGTTTTTGGACTTACCACCCAGAAGTCCTGCGTTTGGAGTGCGACGCCTCAGTCTCCCTGCTCTGCCGCGTCTCCCTGCTCCCCTGGAATATGATGTCATATTCCAGCGCTCTGAATGCTTGCACCGCAACGGAGTAAGAGGCCTCGGTGACGAGGCTACCCGGGGCATGTGGTCACCCTAGGCTGTGGCACCCCCCTGATGAGCAGCACCCCCCCTAGGTACGCTACTGATTCTTCCTCTTGGCTCTTCTTCTGTGTCTTTCCGGTGCAGGGAGTGTGGAAGGCGGTGGGCATGGTTTTAGTGTTGTGCAAATCCCGACGTACAGCATCAGTTGCCTCGTGCATCGCAAGGGAGCAGGATCGGAGGTGTGCATTAACCTTGATTGCCTTTAAGCCGGATAGAGAGAGATCCTTGATCTCCCCAACCAAGAATGCTCATCTAGTGGCGGACATTACTGTCCGTCTGTGGAGGGGTGCCTTCGTGGTGGCACCCCCCTGATGAGTGGCACCCCCCCTCCCCACTAGGTACGCTACTGCATGATAAATTCAAGAACAGATGGAAAACCGAGAAGGAGGTAAGTCATTGATTGATCTATCAGTCTGGAATGGGTTACAAAGCCATTTCTAAAGCTCTGGGACTCAAGCAAACCATGGTGAGAGCCATTTAGTTAAAATCAATCAGTATGTGAGTTTTCAAATATATACCAATAAATAATAGACAATTTATCCTGTATATATTACTTAAAAAGACAGTTCATGCTCCAAGACCCTCTAATGTGGCAGAATTAAAACATTTCTGCCAAGAAGAGTGGGTAAAAATTCCTCCACAGCTACGCCAGTTTTCACAAATGTTTGATTGCAGCTGTTGCTCCCAAGGGTGGTCAAACCAGATATTAGGTTTAAGGAAGCAATTACTTTTTCACATGGGTGATATAGATTTTGATTAGCTCCTTACCTTCGGTAAATGGCATGATCATTTAAAAGTTGCAACCAGGGAGTGACCACCATTGTTTAAGTTTAATGTTAGTTTCCCCCACCCCATGGTGCATTAATGTGTTGTATAAATCAAACCCCCCCCCCCCCCCGTTCTACCACTACAGACATTTACCCCTGCCAATCCCTGGAACAGATTTCGGCCAGTAATAGATAGTGAAGATGGGATCCCATTGTATTGTGAATCCCTTTACTGCTCCTGTTGTCTCTGGAAGGCAGATTAAGGGGTGTTTTGTATCCCAATATCTTGCCTTATGTTAATTTGTGTTTTGCTGGCTATATCCAGCCCTGTGTGTGTGAAATAAAGCATTCTTTGTTTTGGTTATACCCTACACTGAGTCTTGGCTAGTGACTGGGAAACCAGGGAAAGAGTGTGTTATCCCAGGCTAAGGGAGCACAAGCCAGCGGAGGTAGTCGGTCTGACTAGCAAGCTCCGTGACAACTTCCAATCCATGTAATCAGTTGTATGACAAAAGGAATGCTAGAGCCCCGCTTCAAGATTTATGGTGGGGGAGCTCCAAGCAACTCCTTCTTACACATTAACATAGTTATACAAACTAACATGCTTACTCACACAGTCACATATTTATACACACAGTAACATACTGTGTATATCTTACAGTAATACAGTTACAGTAATATACTTAAAGTCACTAACATAATTAAACACACACATCCACCCCTGCCCTACTACCGTATTTGTCCATCAGCCAGTGTGAGCTACTCTGCTCCCTTGTGGTCCTCACACTTATGTCTGACTACTGGGAAATTACATCATATTGCACTGCTCAGACTCAGTGTACAGGGAATGACAGAGAGTGACTCCCCAGCCCTGTGGTATGCACAGCCTGGGCTGTGGAGGGGTTTGGCAGGGCTGCTCTGGCATGTAGGGGCCTCCATTACATCTGTGCATTTAATGCTATCTGGGGTTAGCCCCACCCCTTGCATGCCTAACCACACCCTGTATAAAGCTAGCCATAACTTCATCTGTGATTAGCTGCACTTACTCACAAAGACACTCCAACAAAAGAGAGTTCCAGTTAGCCTACCTTGACACAGCAGGGTGTTGTAGGGGCCCAGATGGGGGTCAGCTTGGTGCAAAGGGTCCCTCTTAATTTCTGGAGTATGATCAGTGATGGAAGAGGAAGAATTTCACTTCTTGTCACATGACCAGGACCAGCCAAATAAAATATTTTGTTGTCACATGTTGTAGTCAGTAAGAAACTAAGTTGTATGACACTGCTTGTAAGGAAAAGCCAGGACTCCGTTACAGTGTTAGAATCCCCCACCCATATTTTTATACTGTCTTATGTGTGGGCAATTATAGTTTTTACGCAACATTTGTTGCCAGAGGTTCCCAATCTTTGACACTTGTGATTCTTGTGTGATTTAACAAAAAAAATATTTTGCTTAGTATCCACCCTTTATCTCTCAGCCCAAGCGTGGCATTACTCTATGGGGTGTATCCACTAATTCACAAGTTTAGCAGAATCAGTACTCTGGGATACTTTGTAGAAACCATGCTTCAATAAATTGACTTGAATAGGGCCCAAACTCAAAACATCAGCCTTCATTTGCTCTTGAATGTAATTTAATTCTACTTTGCACTAAAGTAAAGTAAAGCGCTGAGGAGAATATCTTTACTAATGTTACTAGCCACAAACCATCTATACATCACCATTACATATCATCTATAGAAGATATTACTTGAACCATACATCCTCAAAAAAAAAAAGTGTCACAGGTTGGCTTTTAAGTAATAGGTATTTGGTGTTTGGCTCATGAACAAAAATTCAAGGGAGACTACTTTATTGTGGAATTTGCTGTGTTTACTTAAAGCTCTTAAATACCATTATACCTTATATTTGTTATCAACTAGATTAACCCATCCATTGCTGCTGTTAATCTTTCCAATCCCTGGAGATGATCCGAATGTCATTGCTAAGGATTATGGGTATTTCACAGAGAAGGAGGTAATTGTATTTAACTGCACAATGGGATCATACAAAACAACTGAAGACGACCAAGCTGTTTCCTGCAAAGTTATGTGGTTTTGCAAACAGACAGTTTTTTGTTGTTAATCATCAGAAGGCTTTGCCATTTCACAATTACTAGATTATATTTAAATATGCCAGTGAGCTCCCTTACCTGCAAACAAAGGACAAGGAGTCCTTAAGAAATTATTAGGACAACAGGCTACTTAACTTTGAAGAAAAAAAAGACCATCTGCTCAATTTCAAAAATAATAAAGAGAACACTGTTTAACGTTCAGTTACTTTTTAATTGTGTGTACATCAATATATATATATATATATATATGCACAAACCTATTTATGGATCATGATAAAACATATCACTTGTGTGCATATGTATGTTATATATATATATATATATATATATATATATTTATATTAAATGATGGAAAAGATCATTCTCTAGATTTGCACACATTAAGTTTCTCTAACGAACAAATTGCCTTTTGCTCAATAAAAAAAATAGTGTGCTCAGACTGCTTTTACTGCAGGATGTGTATTGCATTTAATAGATTAAAAAATCCACCTTTTTATCTGCAGGCAAAACACCTACTGGGCAACATGAAAACATTCATTTACACTGCTATTATATTTATAAACCTTCTCATGGTTGCAACAGAGTATAGCACAGTAGATCAAGGCACTTTCTTACTAATGTGGAGCCTTAAAGGTAAATCTAAAATGTCTAAAACAATATTAACTTTTATTATTAATTAAGTCCACGCTAATGACTAGAAAAAAAATAAATTATGAAATAATGGAAAACATAGAATAAACATACCTAGGAGGGAATGCGTGGACTTGCATTTGAGCATTTTAATCAATTTAATGCATTTGGTTAGAGGGCTGATGCTCTGATTCAGCAAAGATCCAGCCATCTACTGACAGAGTGGTCTATCATCAAAGATTTCCATGCTGATGTCATAATAGCACATCATCTCTCAATAAGTAACAGTCTGAAAGGACATACTGTTGATAATATATATTATTATAAGACATGCCATATCAGTGCTTTTATGTACACTGGAAGACCTTGGGTATTGGGGAAACAAATAAACAGAATGAAATGAAACCCTGCATTTAGCTGTTTCAGAACTACCAATATGCTTACCTGGTGTTCAGTTATGTAGAAGCATTATTAAACACTCATCTACAGACACCAGACAAGCCAGAAGGCTTGTTGTTCCCTCAGAAATCCTATGGTGCTGCCACAACCTCAAGGGATTCTGGGTAGGCGCATGCAAATACATCTTTTAAATATTGGATTATTGTAAATGATTTGGCAATGAAGATGGCTACTCCCACGGTATAAAGATGGGTTTTATAAAGATATACATCTTTACATATGTTTAAGAGTGCTGAATAAAATTTTGCATATGGGAAAATGAAAAATCCATTTAAAGAATAACAAGAAAATGTATAGAATCTATGTATTTTATGCAAAACTCTTAAGCCCTTTAGGATCAAGGGTCGTTCATACCCTGAATGCTGGATATTTATACATGCAATATTTATTCAAATTAAAAATAAGTGTGGGGGGGGAATGCATGTTTACAATTTACAGTTAACTTAAGACATTCTTCACAGGATATATGCCATTGCTGAATGTAATTTTGTGTATATATATATATACACACACACATATACATATATATATATATATATATATATATATACACACACACACACACACCGTATTGGCTCGAATATAGGCCGCACTTTCCCCCCCCCCCACTTTAAGTCTTTAAAGTGAGGGTGCGGCCTATATTCGGGGACTAGCGCCCGACGCCCGGGACATGCAGTCCCGGGCAGGCAGCGGGGTTAGGATACAGATCCCCCGCAGCGGTGCAGGGGACCTGCATCCTACTCTCCGATACGCTCAGACAGCCTCCCCTGCCAGCACTTTCCACGGGGGGGGGGGGGAATTCGTGTGCCGGCACGGGAGGTTGTCTAAGCGCATCGTGCGGACGGTCACAGGCTGCGGAGGTTGTTTACCCGCATCGCCGCAGCCGGTGACCGTCCGCACGATGCATTTTACCTCTGCCCCCAAGACTTACCAGAGCAGACTCCCGGGTGTCTTGCGTGGCCGGCGGGGGACATTTACGCAATACGCGTATACAACTTCCGGTGCCGGCACATCATTCCCTGGATGATGTCACAATGACATCACTGGATCCAAGCCACAGCCAACTGTGTTTATGTAAAGAGCATCTTAAATGTCTTTAAATTTAATGTTTTTTTGATTCACCTTTTTGAAGAGGGGCTATCTTTGTTTATACTTCTCACTCTGATCAAACTATACGAACAACTATAAGGGATCACCAGATACACTAGTAAGGTCTGTACATGATGCAGCGTCTACATCACTGTAAAGGATTACTATTTTTAAATCCCTTCAGTGTAACTGGGTTTAGCAACGCTGTATATCCTGCTAACAGCAGACAGCTTGATTTCAAGTGCATAGGCGGGGAAATTTACCTGCATAAATCAAATTGTGAGAATTGCTATTATGTCATTGTAAATTCCCAGGGGTGGATAGGGTTTAAAGAAAAACAAAAAACAGGAGCTGGAAGAGAAAATAGACACATTTGCAACACTGACAAACACATGGAATGCTAATTTAAGGTATTAATGTCAGACAAGTTCAAACAAGTCTTGTAGATACCGTATTATTCTTAAAATACCATTACATTTGTAGCTAGCCACAGATTCAGTATGACTACGGTCAGTATGACTAAGTTTAACATTTTATAGAATATATGCAGATATGTATTCAAAGGTATGTCAATTTGTGATGTAACAATAATTAACATACAGATGTGACAAACTAGGCAAAGTAAAAAATACTGTCATATGACTTACACCTTAAAGGAAAAAACAAAAGGCCCAACTTTGATAAAAACTGAATTCAATTAAGCACTAAAAACAAACATAATTATACCATGTATTTTAATGTTCTGTTTGTAACAGAATATTTCAGCTGTATTTTTTTGTTCTCCTATGACTTTTTCACCATATGCATTTCTAATGAAATCCATGCAAGTTTTCCCTAATTTCCCCACAACCTCTTTCGTGAAGATTGCGGTGTAACCTAATAATCTGGCCAATAGTAACACACCTCCTGGTGATCTGATGACAAAGCAGGAGTTAGATATTTTTTTTCCTATTAAGTAAAACAATATCTAAGTCTAAAATAATTACAATAAGGGATTACTCTGGAAGTCTAGACTAGATGGTCTTAATTTTGTGCTGCTCCACTAATAACATGCCTGTCCAATTCAGTATTTACAACCTTTCAATTTGCTTTGGGGAGGAGGGGTGGATCTAGGTAATAGGGTGTTAATAGTAATACTCCTATTAACCCCTTACGGACAGTGAAATGACCAAAACAAATGGTTTTATTGCCTTTGTCACAGCCTTTTTTGCACCAGCAGGAAGAATTGGAGGTTAACTAAGAGGATATTGCTGAACATAAGATGTTATTTCTTTTCTTCTGCATTTGTCCATTTCCTGCAGACCAAATACAAAGCCCAATTGCAAAGCATGCATGAAAACCAAAATATTACGGCAAACTCTGGATGAGACTGGTTATAATATGGCTGCCTGAAAAGTTTCAAAATGTCCCTACTAAAAACACCCTGGCTTGTCTTTAACAGTTGTATTGATATCTGACCACTATGGAAGTTAGTTAATCTCTCTCACACACACACACACACCTTGTAATATTTGCATATAAGGCAGTTTCCAAAGCAGGCTCTAGCGGCTCACCTTATAAGATGTACACACTATATTTTTTGGAGCTCATCTGCCTACATGAATTAACAGTGCTGTGTCATTGTGAGAAAGGAAAATGAAAGTGGCTTTCTCCAAGTTACCATTTCCTCACTAGCTTAATGCTTGTAATTGCAATACTTGTAATGCTTTTTTGCAGGAAACTACAACATATCCTATACGACTACATAAAAACGGATTAGTCCAAATGAAATAACTGGTGAATACAGTTACAAGGATCTTAGCGTAGAACAAAGCATAAGATTCTTTAAGACTATTTAAGTACTTTGTGTATTGCAATGGAAGCATCCTGGTTTGGTGAAACCATTTATCAGTTTGTTTACCGTTGCTCTAATTGTGGATGGCTGTGTATAAAGTCACCTTTTTCCACACTTCTAAAGCATCCAAACGTTTTATATTATCTCGCTTATAAAACAAGGATACCGCCAAACTAACAACGATTGGCCAAAACAAAAACAACAAAAAAAAAAAGCACACAAGTCCAAGGACAACATCATGTCCTCCCCAGGACATTCACATGCTGCTTGCCAGCACATTTAGCGTACTACACATTGCAATACGTAGAGCGGTTTCAAAAGGGAATTGGTCACCAGATATTGATACAGTGGCATCCTGACCTAGGCTGCAAAACTGGGGGGGCACCTCACAGCATTAATAAACAGAGATAGGGCATATCCGTATCTTAAGAAGGCATGTCCCACCTTTGAAAGCCACGAAGACACCAATCATGGAGGAGATGCTGTCCAAAAGAAGTGTGAAAAGGTAAATAAATGTCTGTATATATAGCACATAACATTTAAAATGTATGTGCCCTGGGGGGGCGGGGGAAGCAAATGTCATGGTCACTAGTCTCAGGAAGAGTTTGGAAACAGATATGCTAAATAGTTTTATAAAAGTCAAAAAGAAAGCATCCATAATAAATTAATGTAAAGAAAAAAACACCTGCTCACGAATCAATAAGCAACAAATCAAGTACCAGTTATTGTCCTGAAAGACAGTCTACTCAGAATTAGGAAATCTACATTAGGACACGTTAAATTTGCGATTTTGTAGATGACACACACACACAAAGCTGCATATTATGGTATACATAAATATCCATTTTAAACCTACTAGAAGACTTTAGTAGATTACCATTATCTATACAACTATATGCCTGGACAATTACATTCCATATGAACCCTACTTCTCCATCCAACCTATCCCTAGGGTGATGACCAAAACATTGTAACATTTTCAGTTATTAGCTTTATAAACTTAAAGCCTCCAATGCAGCTAAATTGCTGCACAAAGAACTCCCTTTGTTGAGGACGTTAAAAGTAAAACATCTTTATCTGTCTGGATACGGAAACTAGATACACACAATATCTGTACTGCTAGTATTCTTAAAGGTATATTTACTTAACCTATACACATTCACTCAGTTTTTTACTGAACAGAATGTTATAAATAAATCTAAAATAAGTAGAATAGTGCACACTGCAGCTCTTTATTGACATTGGCAAATTAAAATAGAATAAATTAACAGGTATTTTCTCAAAAAAATGGTTTTGTACAAAAATACTGTCAAAATTTCCTAAAAAGCTTTCAACACAGTAGTATTTTTCTCACAAACTAAATTAACTCTATTAGCACAGTGTCAAACATTTTTGGGAATGTTTTTCACTGATTCATATTCCACTCTTGATTATTGTCTGTACATTAAGAGTGGAGCATGTGGGGTTAGGGAAAAAATTAAATAAACAGTAGGACTTATCCTGATCCAGCAAGGCTTGGCCCACATTGTTATACTTCCAGTTCAATATACAGGTAAAGAGGAAAATAAGAGAATGCACACAGAAATGCATAGATTAAATGAAGCAACATGGCAGAATTATTAGTGCATCATTCTCTATTGATAAGGTCCATGCACCCAAAAACTGTACCTCTTAATTATGCAAGATATATAGATTTATACGAAAGAAAGAAAAAAAGTGTCAAGACCTTAAAATAGGAGATCTGAAGTCACTTAAAACAGGGGGAGGAAAATATATAAATAAAATGCTTCTATGCCCCACAGCTTGAGTAAGAAAAGTGGCTCAATTGCAAGGTGGATGCAAATCAAAGAGTAAAATATAGAATCATGGAAAAAGGAAAATATAAACTCTGTACAGATTAATAGCGGACTCTGGAAGATTTGTTGTCCATAGAGGAATGTTCAAGTTTTTGTTTTCTAAATTGCAAACCTAACAGCTTACTCTGTTTGGCTGCTGTTTGCAAACAAAGTCTGTCATAAAATCAAACTCATTTTGTCCCAGCCAAAGCTCAGGTAATTCCTTGATCCGATCCAAGCCCATTTCTATCACCAAGGACATTAGGACTTCCTCATCAATGAAGTCTGTATCTATAACACTAGGAGGCAGCATTGCAGCAGGTACATGGCTGACTGAAGGAGACATGCCAGTGCTGTGCTTTGGATTGCAGTCTCTAAAATGCTGGTTTGTCCCATTTATCTGATGATTTGCAGGATGTAGGTCCGGCATGTAGTGGTTGTGTTGGTACGGGTGATGCGTGAAATACTGGTTGTTCAGCTTTTGAAGCTGCATGCTTGCAGTCAGCTGAGCTCCTTGATTAGTCACAGGAGGTCCCATAAACTGTGAATTGTTAAATCTTGCCGACTGAGCCATGCCATTATTAGGATGCCCACCATTTACATTTCCAGCCACCATGGCATGCCGGATGCCATTATTCGAGTTCAGGTTTCCTGCTCCATAATGCAAGTGATCACCCATTAAACTGTTGAAGGTGTGTTGTTGCTGTTGTGGGTGATGATGATGAGGACTCTGAAACTGACCCATTCCCATCCGATGTGCTGGATGGTGGTGAAGACCGTTTGATCCATCTTGAAACCGACCATGATTCATTGCCATCATATGGTCAGCCATTGCACACCTTGGGGGAAACAAGATACACGTGAGAACTGATACACAATGGAAAAGCAGTGTAAAAAATGTAAATGTTTAATAAACATTGTTGGTGCTGAGATTAATGGCATGCTTTGTGCAATGGTAGAACATCTGCAAGTGTTACTTTGCAATCAGTGCTAAATGCATGTGCACTGCATGCACCACAGCGTCACCTACACCTCTTTCATTTCCTGCATTGTCTGGACATGAACACTGCTGCCACTAGCCTGTAATCTGTAAGTGTTTTCACTTCGTTTTGCTGTAATGTCAAAATTATTCAATCTTGGAGCACAGCCCTTCCTGAAATATTCAATAATTTATGTGGAGGGGGGCATATACTATTCATGTAAAGCTTTGGAAGAGCTTACAGTAATTATATATATATATATATATATATATAGTATATAAATAGAATATCCTACATCTTGATGTTTGTACACAACAGTTAAATTAGATTCAAACTTTCGCCATACGATAAAATATACTGTATTTATTTAAATTCTGCATTGCCACAAAAGGTTTGTGCCAACGAGAAACGCTACAATCTTTCAAACACAATGACTGGTTTCCTCAACAGATAAACAAAAAAAACAAGCTATCAAAATATCTCAGAGGAACAGATAATAAAAAAAACAAAAAAAAAAACTAGACATCAGCAACACTACAGATGATAATCCAATGTGGTGTTACAGGGAGGGTGAAGAAATCCAGCAGCCAACAATGAATACAAAAATAATGCCATCATTCTAGGTCTTCTCCATATGCCATGGGCCTTAGTTTTTGAGTGTTTCTCCATGCAACACTGCCAACAGTCTATTTTAGTAGTAACCTTTTCTCTCCTCAAAAGATGTCTGCCTCTGTGGAAAGCTTTTCAACCCCATTTGCCTGAGCATGAGACTTAAGCGTCCTAAACCTTGCCACAGAACCTCTCTGGAAACCATTTAAAAACAAATACATCAATATAAGACTTGTGACTATAACTATTAAGATACAGCCAACGAGTAACGCAGACCTCAATTACCCAGCAATGTACACTGCACATAAACTGCTTACTTTGATAACTTGCTGACCAAGCCTAATAAAAACCAGAAAGCAACCACTATCCAAATCGCATTAAAAAGCCTAATAAAACGGTCTCAACTTTTATACACAAAACACAACACGCAATGTAAACGCTTATAAAATACGATGAATATTATTATTAATAATACACCCTTAAAACCAAAACACCATAAACACACCGCCGTTCCGGGTTTATAAAAGAAACAGAGAAAAACGAGACTGTTTAACCAACTTTTGGAATAAACTGAATTATTAATTGCTGTGCAGCTCATCATAACAGCCCCTGCCATCTGTCTTATATCTCACAGGCTGCGTGAGCGAGAGAGAGAAAAAAAAAAAAAAGGAACAATGAACACATCTTACAAGATCATTAAACAAACCATACTTACCAATTGTGAATAATCCCAAAAGGTTGATTTTAAAGGATCAGAGAGTAGATTCCTGCATATAGGAAGGTTTAGCTGTTTCCCTTTTGTACTATAATGGATGACCCTGTAATTTGATCTTGCTGCTGAGCCGTAGGATCCCTCGTTTCTCAACGAGAGGGATCAGTACTTGCCAACAATGAACTGTGTTTCTTCTTCCCAGCTTGTTAATATAGGATTGCAAAAGGGAGGAGCAATAGGGGGGGGGGGAGAGAGAGAGAGCAACAGCAAAAAAATAAAAAAATGCCTAGCAGGCAACCAGAAGTAAAACCTGGATTACGGATAGACACAGCCGGAGCTGGAAGAGATCCAACAATCCTGATGCTGCTGATTCTCTTTCTCCTTGTGACACGTGTGTTTGATCACTTGCAGCGTCCACGGAGACAATAAGCAAATGCGGCCGCTAGGTGTCTTTATCTCCTTTTTCATTGCTGCTTAGCCAAAAAAACAAAACAAAAAAAAACAACAGGCAGTACTCTATAAATTGATAGTGCTATTAGGCAATGGAGAATGAAAGACAAAGGTTTATTTATTTTTCACAGAGGGAAAATCAATCTGAGTGATAAATCAAACATTTACACATTCTGTAAACTTTATTCTGTGCTTGTGTAAGCCAGCAATGGAGAATATACAGTATGTATATATATATATATATATATATATATACATATATATATGTGTGTGTGTGTAGATAGATAGATATGTAGATTAATTAACAAGGTGATAGATGCATTTCTGTTGATCATGACTCTTGCTTTGACATTGTGATGTTCCTTCAGTTTAAGATTAATCAACACTCACCGCTAGTGATGGTGAAATTAATTATTTCTCAGTATGACACTCAGATACTAGAATTACGATGTTAAGGCCAGCTCTGAAGGTTTTTGGAATGCAGCGGTCTAGGGGTCATCTCTGACACTGTTTACTTGCTCAGTGCCTATGTTTTAAATAAAGGAAGTGAAGGTTATAGGGATCCTGGACTATGAAAAATAAATCATTCTACGAATTGTTAATATTTAACTGTAAGTAGTAGCTAAACAGTTGAGTTAACTGTATAGACAACACATCCATGGATATATCAGGTTTGCACTGTTTAGTTTACGTCGCAGGGGTTTGGACACATATATATACATTATATATCATCTACTGTATCTGTCTAGTCCAACACATGTACACAAAACATGTGAGTGCTAATTTCAGTTACGAAACATAATGCACACTGTCACAAATATTATTACAGCATGTTTGAAGCATATATATATATATATATGTATATGTGTGTGTGTGTGTGTGTGTGTGTGTGTGTGTAATGTGCGGCTTTGCAGTTATGGGATATCAATCTTGATGTGTTTGCTTCTTGCTAAATTTGAGCTCGGCTTCTCTGCAGTGTTTCTGGCATGAGGCGTCTGTGCTCTGTAAACAAAATCACAAGTCACCAAGATCCACCTCTTACATACACATTTACTGCCCTCCATCCGGGAGGTGGGGGTTACATACCAGCCCATCCTCCAAAGTCACAAACAGCTTGACATATGGGGGTTGATCTATGGCTTATGATCTAGTTGGCTAAGTAACAGAGGCATATAATGACCCTTGATATTAAATTAGCCCCTGAAACTTATAGCTGCATAAATAATACAGTCTTGTAAGACAAATACAATTAGAATATTTAGTTCACCACGTGACTCCTTTATGACTGAAAACTTTTTATTTACTCTTTTTAAATAAACAGTAACCCAATGAAAGCTGAATGCACTTCTATGGTGCTTGCAATGGTGAACGTGGAATGCTCTTTACCACTACATTGTCGTGAAAGTTGCTTTGTATATTAAATAAAAAGGATGATTTTACTGTTCAATGAAGGTACACGTCAGACAGGGATTCATTGGAAGAATGAAACACACACACACACCGCACACACACATATATATATATATATATATTTATGGTACCTTAGTGGTACATACTTCACTCCCCATCTGTCCACTTATCTCTCTCTCTTGAGATGGGGACATGGCCTGAATCTAAACTTACTTAACAGGCACATAACCCTACTATACTAGTACTATAGACGATACGCATGCCCAGACAATATCAGCTAGCATTTAAACCAGGCATGTCCAAAGTCCGTCCCGAGGGCCAATTGCGGCCCACGTTCCGGACTGATAAGGCCCCCCAGATAAGTTGCCCAAATATAGATCTGTTTTTTTTATATTAAAGGCAGTGATTTAACACCCGTTTAGATTTGTCATCCATGTCACAAAATGAAAAGTATGCCGTTTTCAATAAGCTTTGCATAAAATAGTTAATTTGCATTTAATTTTAATGGTTCAAAAAATGTCAGGCAAAATGGTCGGCCCTCGCACATGTTCACGTCATCAAATCTGGCACTCTTCGAAAAAAGTTTGGACATGCCTGATTTAAACACTTGCCTGCTTTTTTCCCCCCTCTCTTGGGGGTCGGTGGGCCCTGGGGGGCCACAGACGGATACAGATGATTGACGGATATCTTGTGTTCTGTGCTTATGTACCCATTTTTATTTTTTATTTTCTTTTGCCATTCAAGGCTGTTATTCTGTTACATTATATCTGCTGTCAGATGACTTGGAAATTAGCTACTACAACATATTGCTTCAATAAAATAAAATTTACCTAAATGCATGCATGCATGCGCGTCCGGATGGCGGACAAGATGGTGCTACTCACTTATGTTTACTTCATCTACAATAATATTCAGCCATATTTATAGACTGGGGGTGCCTACACTACACACTAACTTTTCTTGTTACACTACACACTAACATTACTGGCTGAATACCATAGGAATTGTAGACTGGGGTAGTTGTGGCTAATCTTTACCACCCCAGCTATTCTAAATTAAAATTCTCATGTTGCAGTGGTAAGAGACAGGCCATCTAATTTCCAGACTGTCCCTAGCAAACATGCAGTCAGGTTACACCGCACCTAGAAAACTTGTTGGAATTAATGGCTGGTTGATTAGACATAGTCACTCTCAATTAAATGTGTTATTACTATTACTGAAGCAAAGACACAGTTATGTAATTAAATGAAATAATACTAAATTATTATTATTATTATTATTATTATTATTTAAGGTGCTCAGAAGGAGTCAGAATTCAGGGGACTTATGCAATTTGCCTACATAAGACCCTGCAGGTGAGTTCCTACATTTGTATGCAGGTGAATATACAAATATATTATATGTTTAAATCTTTTTTCAACAGAAAGTAGAATCATGGTGGCATGTCACATAGGCAGTCAGGAAATATCCCTTTGTAATAGATTCCTCTCTTCTTAATCAAACCAACAATGCTTAAAGCAAGCCATTCATTTTGTTTGCAAATTAGTTAGAAGCTGAATGGGCCATTGAATTGGAAAGAGGTTGTCAGTTTTACACCTTTTATCCATCCTGTTTAGGACAGGGAACCAACAAAGAAGCAGGGTGGCGGCTGAGAGGATGGGGTTTTGAGAATGTCTGAATAGACAATGTGAACACGTGTGACTAGACGTAAGGGACATCTGGTTACCAGTCACCATGGCAAGAAGCAAAGATTTGGTAAATAGAGCAGAAACTCTCAGTGTAACTACCTTAGCGTACCCTTGTTCAACTGTTCACTTTTTAACAAAGCATCATTTAGGGAAAAAATAATAGTAATGCAACAATGCAGTAAAAACTGACTTGGCTTTGAGTCACAATCTCTGAAACTGTTGATCCTAGGAACTAGGGACACCTCTGATTGCACAGATCTTGCATGCCTTGCTTGTAGCTGATCCGTGTTGAAGATATACAGGGAAAGCCAGCATATGTGTAACATGCACATATGTTATAATGTGCAGGGCTGAATGGGGATGACTATGTGGCCCTGGTACAAGTCCAGTGTCCGCCAAATTACATGTGTGTGGCCACCGGCTGAATATATGCGACCGGGTATTAAATTTTTATACTCACACAGTATATGTCCCCCCGCAGCCACACACTGCAAGACCCGATCTGCCACTGTACCAACACTGCCCACTGGGCATTTGCGTATATAGAGTGACAGAAGCTCGAGGATAATGGAGGATATTCAGCAGAATGTCTTGATACTAGTAGGGTATTGGGGCCAATTTAAAAAAATTTTATTAGCACTATTACAAAAGGTATTAAAGGTAAAATATGCATTTTGCTAATAATACAAATGTCTGCAACAGTGTTTCCTGGGGGAATAAGCAAAATGGCTAATGAACAGCAGTGAGGCAGCTGCAGGTCAATATTAACAAATGCACATGAGGAAAATCCAGAGGAAGTAGTATTAGTAGTATTAGATCCACTGTGTTGTCGGTGGCAACAGAGAAGAGAGATTTGAGAGTAATTATTGCTGTGGACATAAAAGTAAATTCAACAAAGTGGTGGGAAATGCAAGCAGTCTACAGAGCTATATAGCTAGAGGCATTAGTAACAGGAAAAGGGAGGTGGTTATTGTAACTTTACGGATATCACCTAGACTATTGTGTACAGTTCTTAAGATCCCTATCACAGAAGGATATATATATATATATATTGCGACAGGCCTCCCTTTTCCTTGGGATTTTTCAAGGATCTTGGTTGTTACCACAGTCTTCTAGGGTAAATGAAGCCCAGGATACATCCAGCTCAGTTTCAATGTTTATTTTACATGAAGAAACAACAGCAGTTATAAGCAGCACAGGCTAACAGTCTTTGCTTGAGCACTGACTTAGTAAAAAACAGCTCCAAACATTCACCTTCCAACAAGTCATAAGTTTCCATAAAAAATGGCTTTTCAGAGAGAAACCACTCCTCAGTTCCTCAGCTCTCCCAGCTGGAATAACAATGGCCTCTCTTTCTGAATCAGGCTCAGTTCCTTTTACCCTCTGCCTGCTAATTAATCAACCACAGGTGAGCTGCTACTTAGTCCACACCTGTGGAGCTCCTGTCCAGAATGCAGACTCTGGATTGGATCAATACAGCAATTAGTGCTGTTGGAACACTGGCCCACCCTGCTCTTCCAGATGCTCCGCCCCAGGGACCCTTACCATGTTTTGCAAACTGCCAGTAATGCAGTTTGTAGTCAAACAACATCTTTCCCTGGGACTTTAATTTTACACATAAGGACACACAAAATTAGCCAGAGTAGGGCGTATATACCGCCCATCCACTACTGTACCGGCCTTTTTGTCACATATCCTCCCCCCCAGCTCATTCCTACAGGGGTGAGCGACCATGGATATCAAGGAGTGTACCCTGGAGAGCCCGTCCGCATTCCCTTGTTTAAGACCTGCTCTGTGTTCCACGGTAAAATTGAAGGGTTGTAAACTGAGGAACCACCTGGTTACCCTTGCATTTGTTTCTTTATTTTGAGACATCCATGTTAGAGGAGCATGGTCGGTAATTAATCTAAATTTCCTCCCCAGAAGATAGTACCTAAGAGCCTCTAAAGCCCACTTAATTGCCAGACACTCCTTCTCTACTATGGAGTAATTCTTTTCTTGTGGGTTTAGTTTTCTGCTCAAATAAAAAACAGGATGTTCTTCACCTTGGTACTCTTGGGAAAGGACAGCCCCCAAGCCAACCTCAGAAGCATCAGTTTGTACCATAAATTCTCTAGAAAAGTCTGGAGTTACCAAGACCGGCTGAGCACAGAGAGCTCCTTTTAAAGTATGGAAAGCTTGATCAGCTTCTGGAGACCACTTAACAGAAACCGGGGATCTTGCTTTTGTAAGATCAGTTAAAGGGGCTGCAATAGTAGCAAAATCACGAATGAACCTTCTATAATAACTAGTTAACCCTAAAAATGCCCTCACTTGCTTTTTTGTGAGTGGTCGAGGCCAGTTTTGTATAGATTCCACTTTTGCCAACTGAGGCTTAACCAACCCTCTCCCTATCGAATAGCCCAAGTACTTTGCCTCTTCAAGGCCAATAGTGCACTTGGCAGGATTGGCAGTTAAGCCAGCAGAGCGAATAGAATTAAGTACAGCTTGAACTTTAGGGAGATGAGATTCCCAGTCTGTACTATGGATAACAACATCATCGAGGTATGCTGCAGCATAACGGACGTGAGGCCTTAGAATCTTATCCATCATCCTCTGAAAAGTGGCAGGGGCCCCATGTAACCCAAATGGTAATACAGTATATTGAAAAAGACCATTTGGTGTTGAAAAAGCAGTTTTTTCCTTTGCCTGTTCAGTGAGTGGGACCTGCCAGTATCCTTTTGTTAAATCTAGGGTCGTCAGGTAACGAGCCTTCCCCAGCCTTTCTATCAATTCATCAACGCGAGGCATCGGATATGTGTCAAATTTTGAAATGCAATTTAACTTACGATAATCATTACAGAATCTTATAGTGCCGTCAGGTTTTGGAACCAGCACAATAGGACTGTTCCATTCACTATGTGATTCTTCAATTACCCCCAGCTTTAACATTTTTTCCACCTCCAAGGTTATAGCTTTCCTCCGAGCTTCGGGAATTCTGTATGGTTTTAAGTTCACCTTTTTCCCGGGGTCTGTTATTATATTATGTTTGATGATACTAGTCCTTCCAGGGACTGCAGAGAAAATGTCCTTGTTTCTCCTGACAAAATCTCTGACTTCTTGTTTCTGATGCCCTGAGAGTGTTTCTGGAATATTTACCTCAGGATCAGGGATGGGAGGCTCTGGGGGCTTCGAAGCGGTTAAGACTTCCCTATCTTTCCAAGGTTTTAACAAATTGATATGATAGAGCTGCTCAGGTTTTCTCCTACCTGGCTGCCTTACTTTATAGTTAACCTCTCCCACCTTTTCAATGATCTCATAGGGGCCATGCCAAGTTGCAAGAAACTTATTCTCCACTGTAGGAACCAACACTAGTACTCTGTCCCCAGGTTGGAATACCCTGATCCTAGAGTTACGATTATAGCAATTTTTCTGTGCTTCCTGAGCTTTCTGCATATGTTCTCTGACTACAGGCATGACGGCTGCTATTCGGTCCTGCATCTGTGCTATATGCTCAATCACACTTCGGTAAGGTGTGGTTTCCTGCTCCCATGTCTCTTTAGCTATGTCTAACAATCCACGAGGATGTCTCCCATATAATAACTCAAAGGGTGAGAAGCCAGTGGAGGATTGGGGAACTTCCCTAATGGAGAACATTAGGTATGGTAACAAAAAGTCCCAATTTTTGCCATCAGTGTCTACCACTTTCCGTAGCATACTTTTTAGTGTTTTATTAAACCTCTCGACTAAACCGTCAGTCTGGGGATGGTAAACTGAGGTCCTAATATGCTTCACTTGAAGGAATTTGCACAACTCTTTCATGACTTTGGACATAAACGGGGTTCCTTGATCCGTTAGTATCTCTTTAGGAATACCCACTCTACTAAACATTAACATGAGCTCTTTTGCTATATACTTTGCAGACATATTACGTAGGGGAACTGCTTCCGGATAACGAGTTGCATAGTCCATAACAACCAAAATATATTGGTGTCCCCTAGCTGATTTAACCAATGGCCCCACTAAGTCCATAGCAATCCTTTCAAAGGGTATGTCAATTATAGGTAGAGGTATCAGTGGGCTACGAAAAGCCTTGAAAGGGGCTCTGAGTTGGCACTCAGGACAAGAGGAACAATAGTTTGTTACTGCAGCAAATACCCCAGGCCAGTAAAATCGTCTAAGAATTCTCTCTCGTGTTTTTTCTACTCCCAGGTGTCCACCCAAAATGTGGCTATGTCCAAGACTAAGTACAATTTTTCGGAAAGCCTGGGGAACTAATAACTGTTTAGTGGTATCTACACCCTTTCTTTCTACTCTATATATCAGATCATTGATTACTTCAAAGTAGGGATTGGGCAATCTGTTTTCTGGCTGATTAACAACTCCATTTGTGACTTGAATATTATTTCTAGCAGCAACTAATGTAGGATCTTCCCATTGAGCACATTTAAAATTAACCGGACTGATCCCTAACTCTGGGAAATCATCCTCCTTCTCTGTGCTAGTACCAGCCTCCTCTCTGTTTCCAACAGTATTATCCCCTACTAACACAGGTAAAGGGTGGAAAGCTTTACATTTATTTTGTCTCATGTCATCCAGATCGTCTTCCAAATCAACATCAGAAAAGGGAAACACAGACCCTTCACCAGTTTGACTGCTTCCTAATGAGGCATGGCCTGAGTTTTCTGTGGATCCCCACAGCTGGAGAAAGTTGGGGAAGTCTCGTCCAATCACCACATCATGTGCTAAACTGGGCATTACACCTACTCTATATTTTATATTACCATACTCAGTTTCAATTTGCACCTCAGCAGTGGGATATTCTCGCTTGTCACCGTGTACACAGATAATTCCCATTTTATGTACATGATCTGTTTCTACCTCAGGTATTATCGACTCGGCTACTAAAGTGACCATGCTCCCTGAATCTAGCAGTGCTCTAGACATTTTCCCATTTACATTCACATAACACCAATGAGAATTATCATTATTAGCAGAACCAACACATTGATAAAGAGAACATGGATTTTCCCCCATATTGCATTCCATACGTTCGTCGTTGAGTGGGCAGTCCTTGGCTGTATGACCAACCTCGTTACATTTATAACATTTGATAACATAGTCATATCCCCAATTAGTTCTTTTCCCAGGTTTGTTATGTCTGAACGCGGCTCTGACTCCTGGAATAGCGTCTCTGGTGTCTTGTGCATATACCTGCCGTTCTTCAGTACCCCTTAAATCATGAACAGTCTTACCAGCTTTCCCAGGATCTTGGATCTTCTGATTGCGGGATTGCTCAGTTGAAACAGGACGTGCAAGTTCTCCTGCAGTTACATACCTCTCCACCAAAGCAATTAATTGGTCTGCTGTCTGAGGGTCACTTTGACTAACCCATCTACGCAGAGTGGGAGGCAAGCCCCGCAAAAAACGGTCCATTACTAAGAGTTCCACAATGTGATTAGCTGAGTTGACCTCCGGCTGTAACCACTTCCTGGCCAGATGTATTAGGTCAAACATTTGGGATCTTGCAGCTTTGTCAGAGGAATATGACCATGAATGGAACCTTTGTGCACGTACTGCTGAGGTTACTCCAAGCCTTGCCAGGATTTCATCCTTCAACTTGCTGTAGTCACTGGCCTGTACTGGCTCCAAGTCATAGTAGGCCTTCTGGGGTTCTCCACTCAGGAACGGTGCCAGTATACTTGCCCACTCAGCTGCCGGCCATCCTTCTCTCGCTGCTGTGCGTTCAAAAGCCAGAAGATATGCCTCAGTGTCATCTACTGCAGTCATCTTTTGAAGATAGTGACTTGCCCGAATCACCTTGGGTCCTTGATAGGTCCCTTCAGAGTCCCAGTTCAGCTTTTCAGACAAAGCGTGAATCTCCTGCTGTAGCGCATGGGTAGCGGTTTGCTGTTCCTCACGGGTCACTCTGAATGCCTCAGCTTGTGTCATAACAATATGCTGTACCAAGGTATCAGTGCTTTCCTTCTGTGCTTTGGCCATTATCATAGCATTCTCTGCTTGAGCCAGCACCAGCTGCTGTAGGGCTGCACTATTTTCTGCAGCTCTCCTATTAGCTTCCTGCTGTGCAGAAGTAGACTGGATCAGTGCTTTAATAACTTCCTCCATGGTGAGCTGTAAATGGCTTCTACCCACAGACTTACGTGGATGCCCGCATTCTCCACCATATGCGACAGGCCTCCCTTTTCCTTGGGATTTTTCAAGGATCTTGGTTGTTACCACAGTCTTCTAGGGTAAATGAAGCCCAGGATACATCCAGCTCAGTTTCAATGTTTATTTTACATGAAGAAACAACAGCAGTTATAAGCAGCACAGGCTAACAGTCTTTGCTTGAGCACTGACTTAGTAAAAAACAGCTCCAAACATTCACCTTCCAACAAGTCATAAGTTTCCATAAAAAATGGCTTTTCAGAGAGAAACCACTCCTCAGTTCCTCAGCTCTCCCAGCTGGAATAACAATGGCCTCTCTTTCTGAATCAGGCTCAGTTCCTTTTACCCTCTGCCTGCTAATTAATCAACCACAGGTGAGCTGCTACTTAGTCCACACCTGTGGAGCTCCTGTCCAGAATGCAGACTCTGGATTGGATCAATACAGCAATTAGTGCTGTTGGAACACTGGCCCACCCTGCTCTTCCAGATGCTCCGCCCCAGGGACCCTTACCATGTTTTGCAAACTGCCAGTAATGCAGTTTGTAGTCAAACAACATCTTTCCCTGGGACTTTAATTTTACACATAAGGACACACAAAATTAGCCAGAGTAGGGCGTATATACCGCCCATCCACTACTGTACCGGCCTTTTTGTCACAATATATATATATATATATATATATATATTCTAGAGAGTTCCAAGAAGGGCTACTAAAATAGTAGATGATTTGCAGTATATACTAAAAGGGTCTCATTTCCAATACTTTGGACAAGAGGAGAGAGAGACAAGGGACATGATAGAAGTTAAACAAATTCCACAAGGGGCAAGAGGGTGGTATATTTCAAAAAGGGTGAAATGTTGGGACAAGTGGTCTAAAATTATAGGCATAGATGTGCCAGTCTTTTTCACTAAGAGCTAAGTGGAACCACCTTCCAGCAGATGTATCACAAGTTAATACAGTGTGGCAATTTAAACATGCATGGATTGTCATAAGGCTAAACATAAGACAACACCAAGGATCACGTAGGTGTTGAGTGTTTAATAGTGCAGAAAATAAAATGGCCGACTAAAGTTCAATGCCTCTATAGGTAGAATCATTCAGCCACATTGAAGACAGCTGCAAAATTAACTGGTGTATCTGGGTTTGGTGAATTGCCTACTGTTTGGGCTAGGATCCTTACTCCCATTGACACGTAATTTTAATGCTACAGCATGCAAAGACATTTAAGAGATTTGTATGCTTCAACTTTGTGGCACCAGTTTGGGGATGGCCTTTCCTTGATCCGGCGTGACTGTGCATGACCTCAGAAATGATCTTTTGGCTGAACAGGCGAGAATTCCCAAGGACACACTGCTAAATACCATATTGGCTGGATTATAGGCCGCACCCGAAAAAGTTTGGTGCTATTTTAAAGAAAAATTTATTTTTAGAGAAAAAATACACATGAGTAGAATGGTAAAGCAGTATTTTATCTAATGAACAGGAATACATGTATTTTAACATTTTGGCATTATTATACAGCTAGTCAGCATAGGATATATACAAACAGAAATATGGAAAACCAATTTTAAGGTATGTCACTCTGCCCCCTCTCAGATATGCCACTCTGCCCCCCAGATATGCTTTATAATCACTGATATGTAACTCTACCCATATATGCCACTCTGCCCTCTGATATGCTTTATGCCCCCCTGATATGCCACTCTGCCCCCCCAGATATGCCACTCTGCCTTCTGATATGCTTTATGCCCACCTAATATGCCGCTCTTCCCCCCTCCCCCAGACTTACCAATACATCCCCAGACTCCCTGGTGCCTAGCGGGGGCAGCCGGTAGATGTTTGCACGATGCACGTAGACAAACTCTGCTGCTTCTCGCCACTTCCGCCGTGGCCTCTATGCCGGCGTTCCGTCATAGAAGCCCTGGCGGAAGTGCCAGCAGCAGCGGAGGTTATCTGCGCATATCGCACAGGCGTTCACCGGCTGGCACCGAACGTTTGTGCAATGCGCTCAGACAACCTCCGCTGCTGCTGGCCGGTAGTTCTGCCGGAGCTTCTATGATGGAGTACCGGAATGTCATGTCGGCGCTCCGTCATAGAAGCCCCGGCGAAAGTGCAGGCAGCAACGGGGGGTTGTCTGCATCGTGCAGACGTCCACAGGCTGCCAAAGAGGAGGATCCCCTGCAGCGCTAAATGAAACAAAACAATCACCTGCCTGGCACCCGGAATTGCATGTCCCGGGCATCGGCGATACAAATTCTGCATCTCTGTGCTAAACCCCGATTATAGGCCGCACCCCCACTTTAAAGACTTAAAGTGGGAGGGGAAAGTGCGGCCTATGTTCGGGCCAAAACAGTATTTTGGAAAACCTTCCCAGAAGAGTGGGGGCTGTTGTAGTTGCAAAGAAGGGGCCAACTTCATGTTAATCCCCATGGTTTTGGAAACAAGCTCATGTTAATCCCCATGGTTATGTCCAACAAGCTCATATAGATCTGAAGGTCAGATGTCCACATGCTTTTGGTTAGTGTATTACGTACAGTTGCCTATTAGCATCACATGCAGTGTACATGTATGTAGAACGACATTAATTTAACACACAACAGCAACAACACATTTACTAAGGGAGATTAACATCAGAGCCTTTATAAAAATATTTCGTTTTCATTACTCTAATATTTTGGTTTGGCATATATTGGGGAAGTGGGAAAAAATACTGTATGTTATATTGCTTTACTCCAGGGTCCACCATACTGACAAATATTTTGACATTCAGAGACCTTTTTCTCCCATTCAGACATCTTTATTCCAAAAAACACATCGTATATGGTAAATTGTACTAATATTAAATAGGAAACTTTAAATATTATTAAAATGATTCCATATTTTTGGGTTAATGGTATATGTATATATCCCCCTAAATGTTGACTATATCTTGTAGAATGAATTCCACCCTCACAAAAAAGCATACAAAAATAAAAAGTTTTCATTAAAGTGTTCAATTGATTCTAAACCCTAGAAAACACCATTTATTCCTTTAAATAACACAAACGACAGTTTCATAAATTGTATTGATTAATGTAAAGATTTTCAGCTGAGGAAACTTGTTTTAATGCTCATTATTTATAAAACAAGATGGAAATCTTGAAGCGCAGTTTTTGACAGTTTTTGTTTTTTTGTAAATTATATATTTGCCAAGTCTGCAGCAGTGTTAGTTAACCAGCTAAACCACTCAGGGTTGGTAAATTAAACTAGGGTGGAGGAGAAATTCTAATCCCTCCCTATACTTATATATCCTAGATTATATCTGGTAAATGACCATTACAGATACTTAACAATGACTTTGAATGAACGTAAATCTATATTTAGGTTACTGTATGCCAATGGTACACAGCAATGGCATAACTACAGGGGTCACAGATTCTGTCTCTCTCTGTACTGCTTCAAAACTATTTTAAAGCGACATGGAGAGAGACAGGCACGTGACGGTGTCATGTTACGTTACGTGACCCTGCGGTGAAACCAATCTGCAGGGGAGGTAAGGAGGTGCGGGTGGAAGGGATGTATGTTTGTATGGACATGAGCATGCATGTATTAGTGTATATGAGCATGGATGTCTATATATAAGTGTATGTGATCATGCATATCTATGTATAAATGTATGTGAACATGGATGTCTATGTATGTGTGTGAGCATAGATGTGGATCTATGAGCATTTTCAAAACTTTCTTTACAGTCTCATTTTATTACATAGAGATTAACAAAAATGAAACCTACACCCTGTACTGAGGTTAAGTTGTCCTTTTATCCACAACCCTTTGGAACAGAAAGTGTATTAAAGGTTAATAACTTTCCCTTTGTGAAAGCCTTTAGGAACAGCAGCAACTCAGGCACAAGTCACAGAGCGGGGTCACCGAGTGCTGAGGTGCATGGAATGTAAAAGTCGCCAATGCTCTGCTGATTCCATAGCTGAAGAGTTCCAAACTTCCAATGGTATTAATATCAGCAAAACTGTGTGGCTGGAACTTCATGGAATGGGTTTCCATGGCTGGAGGAGCATTACCTGCCTGGCTGCATTGTGTCAACTGTAAGGTTTGGTGGAGGAAAGATTCTTTAAGGGGTTTGGCGAGGCCGTTTACTTCCAGTGAAAGGAAAACTTAATGCTTCAGCATACCAAGACTTTTTGGACAATTCTATGCTTCCAACTTTGTGGGAACAGTTTGGGGAAGGCCCTTTTTAATTCCAGCTTGATTGTGCCCCTGTGCCCAATACCAGGCCCATAAAGACATGGTTGGATGAGTTTGGTGTAGAAGAACTTCACTGGCGCGCACAGAGCCCTCACCTCAACTCCATCAAACACCTTTGGGATGAAATGGAACAGAGATTGAGAGCCAAGTCTTCTCTGCCTACATCAGTGCCTGATCTCACAAATGCTCTACTGGATGAGTGGAAAAAAATTCCCACAGAAACACTGCAAAATTATGTGAAAGCATTCTCTGAAGAGTGGAAGTTGTTATAGCTGCAAAGGGGGAACCAACTACATATTAATGTCTATGCATTTAGAATGCAATGTCATAAAAGTCCCTGTTGGTGTAATGTTCAGGTGTCCCAATACTTTTTTTCATATTGTGTATATGTATGCCTGGCTACGTTGGGGAAGAGGCCCGTGGCTGCAAGTATCCAGTCTACATGTTAAAGTACACATACAACTAATTTATATTTCTTTATTTAAAGAAGAGTTATATATTGAAAACATTATAAACAGCCTATAGTCCAATCTTAATAGAGTAGATGACTGTAAGTTAGGCTGATTTGTAGCCAGTTTCAGGACTGTACTTTTCTGTTTCATAGAATTCTACAGCATAGAAGGATTATTTTCAAAACTATCATCTATAGATGCAGAAAATGCTTAAAACACAAAAAGAAAAAAATAGCAATAATCACATATTGTATTTATCAACCAAAGAAAATAAGACATTGTGGCTTATTCTCAGAATAACAAACCAACCTCAAATAATTTCTATTACAAGAAGAACATAGTTGGTCCTGCATGATCAGTAACATTTATGAAAAGTCACCATGCTGAGAAAACTGTGTGTTTGCAGGGTCATCTGTGAGCTGTTTATTGTCATTTTTTTTCCACATATGCGCCCCGGTTTTTCTACATACTGTTACCAACAACACTTATGAGGAGTGTTGATTTCGGGAGCAGCAAGATCTGTAGGGTAATTATATATAATTTTTACTATTTTTACGATTCACCCATTTGTGGAGGTGTTCCTATTTCTTTCTATATTGTAGAAAGGGGGTTTTCTTCATAAAATGCATAGTGAAATGGGTAAGGTAAAACTGCAACTCCCCTGCTTTAGTGAATATAAAAAATTATTGTTGCAGCAGCTTAGCTGATGCATAACAGATGACAACTAAGCTTCCCGGTGCACCACCACTTAGTGGACTAGTTGCAATGGAGACCTAAAATCTCCCCAACTGGATCCAGGACACTATGGGGAACTGTGCAGGTTTATGCCACAAAACCTGAGGAAACAGCTGGGACACAGTCATATCCCACTGCTTTAGTAGAATGGATAGTGGCTGCAGAGCTAGATGCAGGTCGAGGGTGGGGGGGTTATTTGATGCTGACCTTGGACAGGCCTAGGTCAACAAAAATACCCCGCTGGCTGCATTATGAATTTGAAGTCCTGCCACCATAATACTGAGTTTTTGTGAAGCGCTGAGATGCATATATTTACATTTTTCTACAGGACACGAAAAGTAGTATATAACTTAAAAATTAGAGTTACAAAAATGACCTCACTGCACATGCATGGAAAAGTGCTCCCAATTTCAATGGGAGCACTTTCTGCTATTGAATTGCTCCTCTGTACCATGGTGAAGGACAGCTACAGCAGCAGGGCTACAGCTTCTATATCAGGTAAGTATTTTTTTTATTTTCTTCCTCTTGGAAAAATGCATATTAACACTTATATTAAAGTACTTTAATATATATTCTTCTTCCCTAGGGCTGTAAGGAACAATGAACTGTCCCTTTAATTTGTACTGTACTTCACACTGTAACTCTTTGGGTTTGAGTGTTGCAGTCTTTGTCTTCTTTTTGACATTATGATGAACCAACTCCAATGATCTTCTAATGTAGAAAGGACTAAAGCATTCTAGTGAATAAATCGTATTTTACTTTACAGGCAATATAAAGTATTGTCGTATTTTACTTTACAGGCAATGTCGTATTTTACTTTACAGGCAATATAAAGTATGATGTAGTGTAGCCCAATGATAAAGCAAAGATATGATAGATCATTGGACAAAATATAGGTACTGCACATGTTTACAAGCAGAGTTTTAGAATTCCGCCTTACATATGTATATCATGGGACCATCTATCTCTACTTTCTGTCCTCCTGATCTGTGCAAGTTATTCCTTTCCATTGTTTCTCCATTATCCCTCCACTGTTGCTTCATTTTAATGTTTTTGTTGATTGGTTCAGGCAATCTTTTTAAGGTAATGTGAGGAGAAGGTGGATAATTTAACAATAGTACATTGATTCAATGATGCTAGCTGTGCCACCTTCTACAATTATTACATTGACTGAATGTTTTTTTTCACAGCCTTTAAATATTTATTAAGCAGTTGCATTTCATAATAGATATCTTTATATACTATGGCTGCCAACATTTCTGATCCCTGTGTTTTCCAACTTTCATCTCTTTCTTTTTGTCTATTTTGTCCTCATTGAAATCAAGCATTTTATCTATTGGTATTAAAATATTTTTGTGAATGTTTTCATTTTTCAATGGAGACATTAAAATGATTACCCAGTTGAATTACCAAATGCCTTTTCTTTGTGTTCCATTAATTTAAGCCTGTGTCTATGATATCATGACTAATTAACATCAGACCTGAAGAAACTTTGAGGTGACAAAGAAAAACTCACTGTAACAGGAGCCACTTACTCTTACTCATTCATCAACCTAAAGTGTTGTAAAACATTTTAGTACATTACTTTTCCAAATGAAAAAAACAAAACAAAAAAAAATTATATTTATGTAATTCTATTATTCCTGATTTAAACAATAAATCTTCATCCTGTTTTCTGCACTGGAAGCTCAGCACGCATTACATCTAATTGTTTTATTACAAAGACTCTGGTTTCTGATGAATGTCATTACTGTATAGGAGAATGAGTAAAACTGACAAATGACGAGTCTGGGAAGAAGAAGCAATATTTTTTAAAACATTTATTTAACGTTTTATCGCCTGTAATAGATATGATGTGTGGCTGTGTATTTATTTTCCTTGTACATGTTAAAGGTTAGAAAGCTAACAAATTGTAGACCATGATACATTAAATTGTTTCACCATTCTATCCAAAGGCAAAAGACCATTGAATTGTCTGCAGTAATTGCAAGAACGTTGTCAAATGCATTGTGCATCCAACATGCAGACACATATAAGTAAACTGTAATGCATATAAGGATCTAGTATATGCTTTCCCTCCTCTCATTTGCTGTCCTCCTGCTAACACTCTTTTTTACCAGTCTTAATTTTCCTCTTCCCTTCTGTCCTCCTTTTTCTGACACTCTCTCCCCTCCTCCCCTACAGACCCCCCCTTCTGTATCTTCCTTAGTTTCACCCCTCCCCCACTCTTTGTTCAATGTCTCTATCTCCCAATTTTTTCAACTTCCATCCCTTCTTCCTGTATTTTTTCCTTTTTGAAATCACAAAGAGTTCAGCAGGATGAGTAAAAGATTAAAATATTATATATATCTATATAGATAGATAGATAGATAGATAGATAGATAGATAGATAGATAGATAGATAGATAGATCTATATAGATATATATAGATATTTATATAAAGTATATTAAGTTATTATGTAAAAATACATTGTCATCCATCCTCAATGTGTATTTAAAAATGGTCTGGTCGTTTAGAAGAGTCACAACAGTTTTTTGGTCAGCATTAGATCATAAGTGCATTGTGGATTTATAAAATATAATCTAACTTGTGTACTAACATTTTTAGTGAACATTTTCTGAGTTTTTCTGAATTTTGTGATGCAAAGAACACTTAATCAGCCCTATTATAATTTTTTTTTTTACATAATCTATACAGGATAAGGGCAAGTATGTGAGTAAACGATTCACAGATAATTATTGTAATTGAATGTATTATTAAGATGTTTGTGGAAAATGCATTGGTTTAACAACTTCTTTCTCATACTAATGACACAATTATTTTACATGAACTTGATATGTCTTACTCCAGCAAATTTATAATTGTTAATTTATACTACAGGACTGCATGAGAATTCCAGGGGCTTTCCATTTACTGATATTGGTTACAGAGTGTTTTATCATATAGTGTAATTTGGTTGACAAATTCTATAATGCTTGATGTGGATTCTGTGGAAAGCCACAAGTAGAACAGAAAAAAAAATTTACATCAAATATGCGGTCCTGTTAGGCATGGCGTGTGCATTATCTTTACCGATATTCAATGAGGAAGAAAAGTAATTCACATATTCAGAAAGCACACACAGAAACTCCAAAGGCATTGCATACAAAACAAACTGACACCGATGCACACAAACTCTGAGATGACACAACCAAAGCATAAATCTCTCTAATACATAAAAGCAAATCTCTAATGACAAAGATCAGTTACATGTATTCTGCTGACAAGTTGCTTGAGAAGAAACAAAGTGTTTATTTTGTTGTTTGTGTCAACATTTCTACTGCTATTATTATTATTGGTGTGCTATCTTATGTTGTGTGACCAAATGGGATTAAAACAAATATTTGTGTAGTAATATAACAATAGATAACAGAAAATCAATTTCTCACTGATGCAGCAGTAACATAAAGTGACTAAAAGGCATGGCTGTATGCTGTGTTGCACATGAGATAAACGCATCATTCTAGAAGGAGTTTATCATGGGTAGATGCTGAACAGGGCAAACCATGAAAAAATGGTGGAGCCTTTTACAGTTTTTGTGAGAGTGTCCTGGGGTAGGCCTTCCTAGTAAGTGAATATATTCCATCTGTGATATGAGGCACTTTTGTCATCAGACTACACTACTACTTTTGCTGGCTCCTGTGACTAGGAAGTGGTTTGAAGCTTATCGCCATTACTGCTGCTAATTATATATATATATATATATATATATATATATATATATATATATATATATATAAAAAGAAGAAAAAAGGCTCATCTTCTGTAGGATGTCCTATAAAAGGCCACTCACAGGAACTGCAACAGTAGCCCAGAATTACAGTAACATAAACCAATAAAATACTTGAAATGACTATGTAACTCTGCAGTGACTTACTCAGTAACAGCAGCAAATGATGAAAAAGATAAAATTAAAGAGACACATAAAAAAACCTTTTATTGTTGATTCTTGGTGACATTATCAGTAGAATAAATGGCACTGAGCTGTGTCCTACTGTTGACTGAATTTTAGCCATGTTACTCATAGTAACTGCCATTTGATCAATGCAAATAGCTGAGTTAATAATGACAGAGGAGCTTATGGAAGGGCTATTAACTAACACAAACAAAAATGGGGTCAAGCGATAATGTTCTGGTGTTCTATTCATCATGCAGTGACTCCCTTATGACCAAAAGTACATTGGCCTATCATCATCTAACCCTTGACTGCTTTGCGCTTATTGTAAAGGGTGAAATTCTACAGTATTTAGTTTTACAAATATATAGTAAAAGTAGATATATAATGTAAACGAAAAGTTGCTGTTTTATTGCATAGATGTACTTAAAGGAAAAGGCTAATGTCCCTGACACTCCATGTAAATGAGAATGCACGATAACGTACTCTGTGGGTACTTTAATATGCAGTCTTCCAAAATAAAAACAATCAAAATAAGGGCACTTACCTGACACAGAAGATTCTGCCCTGCAGCAGCAGTAGCCCTCCTCCTCCTATTGAAAACAATAGAACCCTGCACCTTGGTTTCACTGAGCCAGTGCTGGAGTTGATCCCCATGGATAACATGAACATTTTAAGGAACTACACAGGTATTATGTACATTAAAGTGCATATGATGGAGTTTCCTTTCAAGGAACAGTCAAATCCAAAAACTTAAGGAAATAAAATAATTTACATCATTCAAATTTTTTTCTAAAATCTTACTGCAGGAAAAAATTTTGGTGTTTAACTTAGCCTAAGCTTAAAGCACACTCCAGTCATCATATGTATATGAGACCTTTGACCCCTTGCAAGAAAGGCATTTGGCCGACCATGTTTCCTGCTTACCAGTTTCATGCATGCTATTTTCACAGTCAGGAAGTCTTGGTGCTGGTTTGTGTATGAGCTCCAGGAGGGTTTAAGCAGACCTCAAGTACACAAGTGCAAAAAGAGTTCCCATTGATTTCAGGTAGCTAAACAGTGGTGCAAACAGTGGAGCATGGCGGGGATGGTACACTTTTTGAGCAGTTCTTCTAAGTGACTACTTTCTTACAGGTAACACATTTAACTATTTATAAGGTACTTATCTTGATCATTGCTGTGTAAACATGGGGCACCTTAACTATGAATTAAAGTTCTACAATTTTTGATTTGCAATGTCAAATTAAGCATAAAAATATGCAGGGGTATATTACCTCAATTATAAGTTTATTTCTAAGCAAGTCCATTCTATTTGGCCTATTAGTTGACTGGTAAATAGAAATGTAACTCCCCTCCTACAAAAAGGCTGATTTTCACTAAGTATAAATATATATGAAGAAATTTTAGGTCAGGAGTATTGTGAGCCCCAACGACGTACTTGTCGTTCAAAATCTTCAAAATATACTTCAAAATCGTTTGACTTTAGGTGCCTTACAATTTACAGGACTCTATCGGCATTGCCAAAAGGAATCAGTTTAGTATGGTGCCTGAACAGGGAAAGTGATCCAAAATATTACGACTGATATCAATGGCAGCTTCCAGATTTGCAGGTAAAGAAAACTTATAGGAACTGAATTGAAGAAATAAAAAAAAAGCTTCAACAATGCTAATCTACATTACTGTATACAACACTATATTTAAGGCTCAAATGTTTTTTTTCCATGGGGCTTCCCCTTTAAGTGTAATGTATGCTGTTCAAGGATCTGTGCTCAATAGACTTCACTGTCACAAATAAAAGTATGTCAATTGCATAACTTACTGAGAAGGGGCAGAAGATAGCATCACTGGTTGTTTTGTTATCTTCCTTGCATGTTTTCTTAAAGCTTTTTTTCTCCGATATCTCTAGATTCAGAGGCCTCCACAGTAAGGAAACAAAAACCAAGAAAAGCTGCAGGCTACACTTTCGATGTCTTAAAATCTGTAAATAAAATAGCACTGGTAAATTTAGATCTTACTGTTTACATTACATACAAAACATTTGGCTTTTGATATTGCCCCGTAACATTCTGGGCCTGATTCTTGTGAATGTGTTTTCTAACGCACAGTGGATTTGTGTGAAATATTCCTTTGAGGTCTAGAGATTTGCTCTGCTATAGGTTGACAGGTTTGAACTCAACAGTTATGGCTTTTTTACGTTTTACTATCCATGTAATTATGAATAGTTTAGCAAAATTTCACATCTAAAAACTTTTGCATGTTAGATAATCCAGTGCAAAATATTACATTGAACCATATAAGAGGCAAATGTTCCATCTATGAGGATAATCATATTGGTTCTGCTGTGTTTTTAACTAAAAGTACCATTTATTATCATCATCATTTATACAAAATCAAGTTTTATATAAATGCAAATCATAATGTCAGCCTGCTGTAAATAGTTTTGAGACTAATTTTGCAACTGTTCCAGTGGTCCTAACCCTTGTGGGGAGAGACCAAGAAGATCTGGCCCTCCTGTCGGCCTTATGGCCGCGGAGGGAAGGAAGGGGCCACATATCCTTCGGGAGTGTGACCTCCAAAGAAAATGAAGAAGGGGACCTGGTGTCCACCGCGGTTTTAAAGCCACGTTGGCATTTATTTGTTTTTTTCACTGCGGAGCCACTGACCTCTGGGCTTAAAAAAAAAAAGCATTGAGAGAAAGGAACACTTAGTCCCGGCCTTATGGGCCGCACTTTGTTTTCTCACTCTGAACAGGTTAATAAGCACACTGTATTCGCATTGGATCCCCTCTTGATGCAGTTTTGTTTTCATATACCCACCCTTACATTGCCCTGGCCTCTGGCTGGTGGTGGAGGGGGGAATTTTTTTTTTTCGGTTTTCAGCACAATTGAGTCGCCTGAAGCTACAGTGGAGGTGAACCCGCAAAGACTCAGTCCAGTATTGGTAGGGAGAGTGATGTGTGCCTTCTGGCCCTCACTCCTCCTTTGAAAAATTGGTGGGAAGGAAGGGGCTACAATATGCCTTTGGGGAGTGCAGCCCCAGAAGACGAAGATTGGGGACTAGGCTCCACTGATCACCTTCTTCTGATTTAGAACAGTTGTAGACGACAGGTGAGCACGAACCTCAGGGTCTCAAAAAAAAAAGTTAAATCAAAAAAGGATTATCCTAGAATCCTGATTTGTCTGTAGTATTTGAGCACTGGTGTCCCATGTTGTAGCCCAAGTATTAAAATCTGTTATCTTGCTCTCGTTTATTTTTGAATGTTACACAATATACGTAATGTAGGATATTACATGCAATTCTGAGAACTTCTTGTAATAAAAGCATTCTTCCAAACATTAACAGAAAGAATCTGGCCTTTCTTGGAAGTTATTACTTACATTGGAATAATCTGTTTATATGAATATTTAAATCAGGTCCCAAATGAATTACTTCAAAAACAAACCTTTTGAATTATATATTGGAAGCATTCTAAGAGTTTTGCACAGCACTTTTTGCAAGTCAACGAAATGCTGAGATAGGCAAGGACAAATGAAAGCCAAATATTGTATACTTCCCGGGAGCATAATAATCAACAAAGTCTGTACTGTGACTAATGTTTCACAAAATGTTGTTGCAAAAAATTTTTGGGCTACATTTGGTTTTTCAGACAAGCTTTAATGCGTGTTGAAAAATATTCTTTTGCACTTTGATAAATTGAAATTGATATGCTTGAATGATCAGCCTAAAAACTAAATGGTAGTCTAATAAAAAATACTATACACACTGAAATACTCATTTTGTTGTATTTTTACCACTGCACTAACATGGCTTTTCTCATGGCAACAAAATGTATCTGATATAGTGTTATTTACAGGTAGAAATGTTAACTGTTTCACTCTGGTGAGCTGCAGAAACAAATTAGGAAAATATGCTATTGTTTAAGCGAGCATAACAGTCATGTGGAAGTGTGTTTGGGTAATTCATAAAGTTACTTTAGAAGGTTATTTTAATGTGAGGGTACATATGTGTGTGAAGAGCCTAGAAATGCCAGTGTGTCCTAAATACTATTTATTGAGAAAATAGTTTTTGATTTGTACAGAAATACATTCCATCCCATTCCAGCTTAATTGATTGTTTAGAAAATGTTGTTCACAAAGTTCTGCCTACAATCAACCAAGGTGTGAAACTTCCCATTATTTAGGAAACAAGGGCCACAGGGGACCTAAGCACGAAATTGTTGGTTGGCCCGTGCTAACTCAAGTGGACCATGTGATAACGGGGTATCATAATAGTTACTATGTTTATTAAAGCTAGAATAGGATTACTTTTGGCATATTGGAATGCATATCTACAAATCTTTCTAACAACAAAAAAAATACACTGGAAATTAACACTTCTTGCAGAGTACATTATAATGGGAGATTGTTAGGTAATTGTGCATGTGTGCTTGACTAACACATCATCTCCATCAAAGCAATACCTAAGCTACATCCCAAACCACATCCTGAGCAGACACATAGAGTTGGGAATGCAAAACATACAATTAGACACTTTTTGAGCATTTCTTGTCAAGAGACATGCATTATGCATGGAAGATACATCTGTCAGCAGTGGCTGACAACATATAGGCTTCCTTTCTTGCACAAAACAAATGTGTTTGTAGGACCTGTCCTGTTAACACACAATTCCAAGAATAGTTTCCAGTTTTTTAATTGTCAGTATTCTTTATCTTGCTTACAAGGTGTTCTAGACATAAAAGCACAAAGGTTTCCCTAAACCTCTAAGAAACAACACATACAGAAACTACTGAAACACAGAAACATAGCAACATAGAAAGTGACAGCAGAAAAGAACCATTAGGCCCATCCAGTCTGCCCAAAATTGCTAAGTTTATAAAATCCTTTTTCTACCACACAAACCAGTTTTTGAACTACAGTTGTAAAAATTATTTTGTTGCAAACTTTGTAATGCTGACATGTATACGGTTATTGACTAATTGTATAATCATCCATCATATTTGTTTACATATGTGGATGAGAAATACCACCCATTTTGATTAAAAGAACAGTACAGTACATGGGCACGTGTTAACCGTTAGCATTTTGAGGGCAAACAGTGAGGTTAAGAATTGTTTTTCCTGCAAATTAGGCAACACAACCATTTTGTTCTGACAGACCACATATTGAGGTATGTTTTTTTTAAAAAAAACATAAGTGGTTTCAATTGATAAGTGGGAGTCAACAAATACGCAGAAGATTACAAAAAAGTAATCATTAAAAAACCCCTCTTATAATTATGCAAGAATTTTATTTTAAAAGGGTGTATGTTATAGAGGAGAAAATTAAGTGTTTCTCGGCTATTCAACCACGCAGATCTTGAATTCAGAGCAAAAGTAGATGTTTGTTTACTCCATGTCATCTCAGAAAAATAATGATTGTTTAAACAAAATAATTAAGATCTATACATAAAACTTATATTGACAGTAGCTATTTTTTGTATCCATGGCATTACCATGAACAGTTTTCTGTACTTTTTGGGGTACCCAGATGCCAGACAGTATCAAGAAAAGCATCATGGAATCAATCTAATTATCTAAACACCAACTATACAAATACATGTGTTTTTTATGTACCTGCCTTCGCCATACTAATTTTAAGGAATGTGTGAAATCTCTTTCACTTTATGTCATTGCCTGTACTACAGTAAAAGTATACCAAGTACATTTACATTTCATACTTGGCATTTAGAGAGATTGAGTTAGGACTTAAGTGACATGTTAGTCCAGCAGGGGTGTGTCAGGTGCAGATCTGACCTAAAAAATGCCCTAATATTATTGATGCATGTATGAAGCACTGACAAAGGTGGGTACGTACATGTGTACAGTATGCACATTTAGAAATGTGTAGTATGTGTGTTGAGGCACTAGGTTATTCTATATAATATATGAAATAATCTACTCTGCAGAAATACATATTACTATTAAATGAAATCTGTTACTGTTCCCAGGTACATTTTGCAGTTCTGTACAACAAATAAACCCATTTAACTGTGTTACCAAAATAAAATAAGCTGTATATATACCGTATTGGCTCGAATATAGGCCGCACTTTCCCCCCCCACTTTAAGTCTTTAAAGTGGGGGTGTGGCCTATATTCTAGCGCACGGGCAGGCAGCGGGGTTAGGATACAGATCCCCGCAGCGGTGCAGGGGACCTGCATCCTACTCTCTGATACGCTCAGACAGCCTCCCCTGCCAGTACTTTCCACGGGGGGAGTGCCGGCACGGGAGGTTGTCTAAGCGCATCGTGCGGACGGTCACTGGCTGCGGAGGTTGTTTACCCGCATCGCCGCAGCCGGTGACCGTCCGCACGATGCGTTTTACCTCTGCCCCCAAGACTTACCAGAGCAGACTCCCGGGTGTCTTGCGGGGCCGGCGGGGGACATCTACGCAATACTCGTATACAACTTCCGGTTCCGGCACATCCGCTGAGTGCCGGCACCGGAAGTTGTATATGCGTATTGCGTAGATGTCCCCCGCCGGCCACGCAAGACACCCGGGAGTCTGCTCTGGTAAGTCGGGGGTGGGCAGAGTGGCAGCATATCTCGGGGGGGGAGGAGGAGGACAGTGGCAGCATATCTCTGGGGGGGGAGGAGGAGGACAGTGGCAGCATATCTCGGGAGGGGGAGGAGGACAGTGGCAGCATATCTCGGGGGGGGAGGACAGTGGCAGCATATCTCAGGGGGGGGAGACAGAGTGGCAGCATGTCTATTAAAAAAACGTTTTCTTTAAAAAAGCACCAAACTTTTAGGGTGCGGCCTATATGCGAGGGCAGCCTATATCCGAGCCAATACGGTATATATATCTTTGGGGGCTCAGCTCCACTGTAGCTTCAGGCGACCCAATGGTGCTTATGTATTGAAAACCCAATTTATGTGTGTATCATGATGAAAGGTTCATAACATAACTCCAAATCTGCATGATTATTTAATTAATTACAGAAAGAAGAAAACTTCAAGACAGATAATTGATTTGATAATTCAGGATCACCTGCTCTGAGGGACAGTTGGTTCCATGAGGTTTGTATCTTAGCTAAATCTCCCTAACAGTTGAACTCATTGTAAAGTAAATTATTAAAGTAATTCTTTTAGTTATGATAAAAGATGTTACTGTATAATTTTCCATTTATGTCCCTCATGATTTTTTTATAATCATCCCTAAAAGGCAAAAAAATATATATTGTTCATTACCTCTAGGTTACACTCCAAGGCTATAATGTTTAAAGCAGATTTTTTTTTAATATGGAACATAACCCACTAAATACCGTAAATATTTTCATCACATTGCAAACCACTCAGACATGCCTTTACTTAACATTCTCTTTTTATTTTATTCTCAGTATACCTTATTCTTGTAGATTGCAGCATATTCTGTTAGCGTTATATAAACACAATTATGTGGTGTAAAGTGTGAATCTAATATGTTTGACATTCTGAGACATTATCTGGTCCCCATGAGATTTTGTGCATATTCTAGTGTTGTCTAGAAGATGTGTGTTTTACTACGTTAGTGTGGAAAACCCATTATATTATTAATCATTTATGTAGTGTATTACCAATTGTACAATACAGTAAGGAGGTCAAAGCCATTGTTTTATATTTTTGTTTCTGCTTATATTATCTTTTTCTCCGTCTTACTACCATGTGGCATGAAGCTTCATTTTAAAAGAGTATAACATTTAGCATCAAAAAAAGTTTTCATCATAATAATGTTTTAACGCACAGTGTATTTAAATTTGTTAGCCATTATTTATTCAAAGTTGAGGATATTGCAAATCTTTTTTGCTTAGCAACATTTACAGTGCACATACGAAAGCAAGTATTATTCTGGGTAGTCATATGCAAATATGCATTATTCATATACACTTTAAAAGATCATAGAAGTGAAAAGTTGGAGTGAGATATATATATATATATATATATATATATATATATATATATATTTTACTTACCTTCAAAAGAAGACCAGGAACATTGACCTGCAAATCTTACTGAACCCTCATTGAGAATAATTATTAGATTTAAGGTGTAATAAAATCTGAAATCACAGTAACCTCTATCAATGGCTTCTGAATACTCCATATTCTTCTAGTGCTTATGAACTCCATATGACCAAATTTATGTGGACACCAGACCATCACACCTATATGAGCTTGTTGGACATCCCTTTCCAAAACTGCAGGCATTAATATGGAGTTGTCCCACTCTCTCCGTTGCGGTTATAACAGTCAACACTCTTCTAGGAACACTTCCCAGAAGAGATTATTGTCGGAACTTGTGCCCATGGAGCCAATGGCTTGTAGTGCACATTTCATTTTATCCCTGAGGTCATGGCTCTGTGCAAACCACACCAAACTCAGCAAACCATGTCGTTAGGAAGCTTTTTTTTGTGCACAAGGGCACAGTCCTGCTGAAACAGGAAATAGCCTTTCCCAACCTTTAGACACATACAATTGTCTAAAATGTCTATGTATGCAGTGCAGACTTTACACGGAAACTAAGAGGCCTAACCCAAACCCTAAAAAACAGCCCCAGACTATTATCCCTCCACAAAACTTTACAGTAGGCACCATGCATTCCTGTAGGTATTGTTCTCCTGGCATCCAACAAACCAAGATTCGTCCATCACACCTCCAGATGGGGCAGCATGATTAATTACTGATTAATCACTCATGAGAACAAGTTTCCAGTGCTCTAGAGAACATTTCCACTGCTCCAGAGTCCAGTAACGGCAAACTTTATACCACTCCAGCCAATGCTCAGCATTGTACAGTGTTATCTTGGAATCCCATTTCACGAAGCTCCTGACATGCAGTGATTGTACTGATATTGCCTCAGAGGCAGTTTGGAACTCTATAGTGAGTGATGCTACAGAGTACATGCAATACATTTCAGTACTCAACTGCCCCAGGGCAGATCTATCAGGGCAGAAATGTCACAAACTGACTTGTGGCAAAGGTGGTATGTTATCACAGTGCCTGGTTTAAAGTCATTGAGCTTTTTAGTATGACCCATTCTACTGCCAGTGTTTGTCTATGGAGAATATCTACCTATGTGCTTGATTGCGTACACCTGTTGGCAATGGATATGCCTAAAATGCCTAACCTCAATTATTATGTTGGTCATATTCTGTATGTATGTTTATGTAGGTATAATTTTTATTTATTAAGTGCTAACAAATTACTTAGAACTTTATGGTTTACAGTATAGTAAGTGGCAAGGCACAATAATTTCATTAAGTACATTAGTTTACAGAAGTTGGGGTACAATTGGTAAGAATATTTTAGGAAAGGAAGTCCCTATCTTGTAGAACATAACGTCATTATGTTCCCCTAATTCATATTAATTGTCCCACAGCATAAGCACTGGTAATACTAAGAGGCATTTGGAGGTTAGTATAAAGGCTGTAGAACCCTTGCTTTACTATTAGAGCTTGAAAATCAGTTATTAAACAATGAATGAATGAATGAATGAATGATAAAAATTATCAACGTGGATCAGATACCATAGGGTTTTTTTTGTGAAAGAACAACTCAGAGCTCCTTTATAGATTCCATGAGACACATTTTATTTGAGTCTTCAAAATATTAAGTTGTCTCCTCTGTAAAATCCCTCTCTCAACTTTACTGTATACCAAGTATTTACAGAGTACTGTCTCCTTTATATTATTATTTATATTTATAAAAAAAAGATATGTAGAAAAGTTATACTGTATATGCATTAATATTGTGTAAAATGACCAGAACTATTGTGATTATTTGCGGCTTCTTGATTTATGATCGTAGCGTTGTATACTGACTTGTTCATATCTCTGAAAGGCCTTTAATGATGTTTGCTTTGCAAGACATTTGGAAACATGTGTAAGTGCTACAAATAGCAGAATAGGATGCTGAGTGTAATTGTTTTTTGAATGTGTATTGAAAGTAGCATAAAACAACAAATGTAATGTTAAGGCTACAAATATTACTTAAAGAAAGTGACAAGAATAGATGCTACCCAAGTGATCTTTTTTATATATCAGCTTTAAAATGAGAGCATGAAGGCATTTGTAAAAAATATACAATAAGTGCAATCAACAGACTAAGTTATTTGAATTGGATTTTGTGTTTGAAAAGTGAAGTACCTTGTACTAGTTCTCTTGATCAGGGGACGACTACAAGTTCTACTGTGCCTAGATGAATAGCAGAGTACTCAAAGCTGGATTTCACTGTGTTATTTTGGTCTATAGTTATTGATGTTATATGATAAACCACATAGTTATTTTGTTCCCTTATATGCAAGTATTGAGTGTTTACTTCCACGGTGTGCTTCTGACAGTTAAATGAGGGGTCTTTCACAGGCATAATTTCAATGCACTCTGTCCTAGTGCCAGGGTCCAGGATTAACCTTTTACATGAACCTTCCATGCCAAACTCATGTTAACCTGCTGAATTGTCCATCGATCAAAATAGGGCAGGGTGAGCGCACATAGAAAATAGAAATAAGATATTAGTCCTAAATCCTTTTCTGAATCATCTGAGACTTCATATGATCCTCATAGTTTGTCTGACCTTTGCCTGTTTACATAGTAAGAGCAAGTCCCTGCTACATATTGTACATTCCATGGCTCTGAGGTTGTCAACCTTATCTGCAAAAATGCCTGCATTTCCTGCATGCCGCTTCTCATTAGGTTGCAGTAGGTTGAAGAACATTTTTTATCTGGGTTATCTAGGTTGCTGTTGCAGCTTCTGTGTGCTGGTTAATTGTTTTCATACCTTAACCTGGTTTATGATTAAGTTGCTAATCTCTCTGAATGATAGTTAACCTGAGCAGAGAAAACTGGTAAGTAAACCAAGATACTTGTAAACTGGCCATTAGGGTCATTAGATACTCATCCAAAACATAATACTCTGTTGGTTTGAAGTATTAACTAAATTTGTTTGAACAATGAAGTGGTTATATTAGGTATTCCCACAATATCTTAATGTGTTTGTGTTTTGGACTTTAGTAATTGTAAAACTTTATATTTATTGTTCTCTGAACATTATGATGTAGGTTTGCTGGTGGCAGGGGTGTAACTTGAAAACACAGGTCCCTGGTGCTAAAATTGCCCCAAACCCCCCAACTTCACCAAGTAATATCTACCACAATGCCACCTTTGCCCCAAACAGCTTGTAAGCTCCATATTTGCCCCGAATCAGCTTGTTTGGGCCATCATTGCCCACAAACAGCTTGTTTGTGCATTATTGCCCATAAACAGCCGGCACAAAGAACCAGGAACAAGTAGTTGCAGGGGCCACATAGAGAGACAGGCAGCAATGTGACTCCTGCAATCCCTGTACTTACACCATTTGCTGGTTCGCTTCTGGTCATTGTCTTGCTGCGTGACCCAATTGCTTTTTAGCTCACATTGAGATAGACTGGTGTTCTCCTTTAGAATCCTCTGATAAAAAGTTTAAATGCTAGCAGGTTGTTTAAGTCCCGATGAAACACAGCATCTTCAAACCATGACCTTTAGTTTGCAGTAACTTTTTTAGACAAAATGAGACCCATGTAATGCAAAATGTTCCACTTTGCTTTTTGGCAAACTCTAGATAAGCGTTCATATTTCTCCTAAAGAGTAATGGCTTTTTAGAGTGTTTCTCTGATGATGAAGTCATAAATACTTGGTTCAGTTAAGGGGAAAGAGGCCTGCAGATCTTTTTGACTCCTGGGAAGATTCACTACTCTCCCAATGATAAGGGTCAACATCAGATTAATATTGGGCAGGGCTGACCCAAATCACGTCTCATTGTTGACCAAGATCTTTAAACACCTGACTCTTCACACTTGAAGACTGCATGTTTGATTCTTTAGCCCAACAAACAATAGAAACAAGCATCAGCTCTTAATGCAATCTGTTCCCTCAGACGTCCTCTGTATATTACTATAACTCATAAAATTATGTGGCCAAAGTCAATTTGGAAAATATGCAACAATAAGGGCTGGATTATCCTTCAGCACATGGAGCAATTACTTCAAGGTCCGGCATTCCAAGAGTACTTGGAGCAATTGCTCCAAGGCCTGGCATTCCGAGAGGACTTGCACCAATTGCTCCAAGAGTGTTCTGACTCATCCAAACCTCTGACCTGTCTCACGAAGGGTTGAAATGACATCGCTTCTCAGCACGCAGTGTCAGTGATCAAGGATGCTGATTTCTGCACATTGCGGAACACAACCGCATAGTCGCTCAGTAAGGAAGTGGAGGATGCGATAAGAATTGGGTGCATCTGTATATATATATACACACATATATATATATATATATATATATATATATATATATATATACAGTATCTCACAAAAGTGAGTACACCCCTGGTCAGCCTGTCAGTGCTCAGACCATACGCTGCACAATGCATCAAATTGGTCTGCATGGCTGTCGTCCCAGAAGGAAGCCTCTTCTAAAGATGATGCACAAGAAAGCCCGCAAACAGTTTGCCGAAGACAAGCAGACTAAGGACATGGATTACTGGAACCATGTCCTGTGGTACAATGAGACCAAGATAAACTTATTTGGTTCAGGTGGTGGCAAGCGTGTGTGGCGACAACCAGGTGAGGAGTACAAAGACAAGTGTGTCTTGCCTACAGTCAAGCATGGTGGTGGGAGTATCCTGGTCTAGGCCTGCATGAGTGCGTATGGCACTGGGGAGCTGCAGTTCATTGAGGGAACCATGAATGCCAACATGTACTGTGACATACTGAAGCAGAGCATGATCCCCTCCTTTTGGAGACTGGGCCGCAGGGCAGTATTCCAACATGATAACGACCCCAAACACACCTCCAAGACGACCACTGCCTTGCTAAAGAAGCTGAGGGTAAAGGTGATGGACTGGCCAAGCATGTCTCCAGACCTAAACACTTTTAAGCATCTGTGGGGCATCCTCAAAGGGAAGGTGGGGGAGCACAAGGTCTCTAACATCCACCAGCTCCGTGATGTCGTCATGGAGGTGTGGAAGAAGACTCCAGTGGCAACATGTGAAGCTCTGGTGAAGACAGTGCTTGTGTCAGGACCCTGGTAAGCAGGTCAGGTAGGAGCCCAGTAGCAGGGGATACAAGGGGTTCTGTTTGCACCCCACGATGCATGACGGTATGTGATGTGGTACGGACAGGCGAAATAACACACGGCACAACAGAATACGAGGAAAGGTATCACCAGCAAGAAAAGGCAGTAGTCTCTAGGCAGGATGCCCACTGGCAGGGCTGACGGGTACGGAGGCCCACTGGGTGGGCTGACGGCAGGAAGCCCACTGGCAGGGCTGACGGGTACGGAGACCCACTGGGTGGGCTGACGGCAGGAAGCCCACTGGGTGAGCTGACGGCAGGAAGCCCACTGGGTGAGCTGACGGCAGGAAGCCCACTGGGTGAGCTGACGGCAGGAAGCCCACTGGCAGGGCTGACAGGTACGGAGGCCCACTGGGTGGGCTGACGGCAGGAAGCCCACTGGGTGAGCTGACAGGTACGGAGGCCCACTGGGTGGGCTGACGGCAGGAAGCCCACTGGGTGAGCTGACGGCAGGTACCGGCAGGTAGCTCAGGAACTAGCAGGTAGCTCACGGTACAGGGCCAAAGCAGAGCGGTCCATGCACTTCAATGCAAAGGCCCAGACTACAGGGCAGGGCAGGTTAATGAAGGCAGGTCCCACTCAGGTGATCAGACCCAGCTGACCTGGTAATCTGATCCTGAGCACTGCAGAGAGATGGAGAGGGTGGCCACTAGTGGTAGCAGCCAGACATAACGGCAAAAGTAATCATACATGGTCCGGGCTAGCAGGGTGGAATCCTGACAGATGCCCACCGCAAGGAGCAACCTCTGGGTGCTCGTAGGACTGTGTATGGCAGTAGTGTCACCGTCTGCGGCGGGACAACCGAGTTCTGGCACGTAGCGCTTCCTCAAACACTTGCTGATCTTCACGGCGTATGACAGTTCCATTGGAAGCCACTACACGGTCTGGTGGCAGCGCCTCAGGTGTGCTGGCCTGGGTGTTCCGGACCTTAGCCACTGGTGGCACAGATGCGAACGTCGCGGTAAGGACAGAAGTCGGACAAGGCAAGCATTCGCCAGGGGATAGGAATACCCCCTGTACACTGTATCCCTCTGAGTGGTGTTGACCAATACCAGGACTGGACTGGGTGGAGACAGGAATGGAGGAACGCCTACCCGCCGTTTGATCACGCAGCTGTTGCTCATAAGCTTCCAGCTCCGTTCTGTGCACGATTGTCCCATTGGTTGCTAGGACATAACCAGGAGCCCCAAGGGAGTGTCTTGCGGTTTGGAGTCTCCCGTTCCTACTTCTGTGAGTGGTAGGAGTGGTGTTCCTGACCGCACAAACAGCCGGGGGGTTCATATCCATTGGTGTGTCTGATACCTCTGCCTCAGATGACATACTGTCCATATCAGACCACTCGGGGGCGTCAGACAAGGTCTGGAGGTCATCTGACATTACGATGGAGGGCGTAGGATTCTCAGGTGCTGAGGACTGGTTAACCCCTGCATTACCTGTTAGTGATCGCGACAGGGAATGCTCCTGCTTTGTGACATTGCTGGCGTCATATGCAGGTTCCTGGGCATGGGGTTTCTCGATGTGGGTAGCAGACGGTTTGGCTGGTTTCAATGGACAATATGAAATCCTATGACCAGTCTCTCCACAATAATAACATAGGTTATCTACTTGCCTTCTTTGTTTTTCCTCTTTGGTGAGTGGCTCACGCTTGTAGCTCTTCTTAGGAGCCTTCTTGCTTTTGGTCTCTGTCTTGGTCTTGGTATCACCATGGTCGGGTTTTAAAACAGTCCGTACAGTTATACATATCTGGAGAAGACATTCCGCCAGCAATTCCAGTACTGCCGGTATCCCCGCGGACTCCTTGTATTGGCCTTTGCATTCTGTCAGGACCCTGGTAAGCAGGTCAGGTAGGAGCCCAGTAGCAGGGGATACAAGGGGTTCTGTTTGCACCCCACGATGCATGACGGTATGTGATGTGGTACGGACAGGCGAAATAACACACGGCACAACAGAATACGAGGAAAGGTATCACCAGCAAGAAAAGGCAGTAGTCTCTAGGCAGGATGCCCACTGGCAGGGCTGACGGGTACGGAGGCCCACTGGGTGGGCTGACGGCAGGAAGCCCACTGGCAGGGCTGACGGGTACGGAGACCCACTGGGTGGGCTGACGGCAGGAAGCCCACTGGGTGAGCTGACGGCAGGAAGCCCACTGGGTGAGCTGACGGCAGGAAGCCCACTGGGTGAGCTGACGGCAGGAAGCCCACTGGCAGGGCTGACAGGTACGGAGGCCCACTGGGTGGGCTGACGGCAGGAAGCCCACTGGGTGAGCTGACAGGTACGGAGGCCCACTGGGTGGGCTGACGGCAGGAAGCCCACTGGGTGAGCTGACGGCAGGTACCGGCAGGTAGCTCAGGAACTAGCAGGTAGCTCACGGTACAGGGCCAAAGCAGAGCGGTCCATGCACTTCAATGCAAAGGCCCAGACTACAGGGCAGGGCAGGTTAATGAAGGCAGGTCCCACTCAGGTGATCAGACCCAGCTGACCTGGTAATCTGATCCTGAGCACTGCAGAGAGATGGAGAGGGTGGCCACTAGTGGTAGCAGCCGGACATAACGGCAAAAGTAATCATACATGGTCCGGGCTAGCAGGGTGGAATCCTGACAGCTTGAAAATAATGGTGGCCACACAAAATATTGACACTTTGGGCCCAATACACTTAGGGGTGTACTCACTTTTGTTGTCAAGGTTTAGACATTAAAGGCTGTGTGTTGAGTTATTTTGAGGGAACCGCAAATTTACACTGTTCAATTTACAGGATGTACACTTAATACTTTACGTTGTAGCAGAGTGTCATTTCTTCAGTGTTGTCACAAGAAAAGATACAATAAAATATTTACAAAAATGTGAGGGGTGTACTCACTTTCGTGAGATACTGTATATATATTTTCTGTGTGTGTGCATGATTACATGTAAGCAATATGTATATGTATAAATGTGTGTATGTATATATATATGTATTATACTTGTATGTATATACCGTATTGGCTCGGATATAGGCTGCACCCGAATATAGGCCGCACCCTTAAAGTTAGGTGCTTTTTTAAGGAAAAATTTTTCTTAGTTAAAAAAAAAACGTATAGATATGCTGCCACTCTGCCCTCCACCCGATATATACAGCCACTTTGCCCTCCACCCGATATATACTGCCACACTGCCACTCTGCCCTCCACCCGATATATACTGCCACTCTGCCCCCAAGATGTGCCCCCCCCCACGACTTACCAAAGCAGACTCCCGTGTGTCTTGCGGGGCCGGCAGGGGACACCTACGCAATACGCGTAGACAACTTCCGGTGCCGGCACTTCCGCCGGCACGGGAGATTGTCTAAACGCATTGTGCAGGCGTTCACCGGATGCGGCGATGCGCGTAAACGACCTCCGCTGCCGGCGCGTCTGCACGATGTGATTTAACAATCTCCCTTGCTGGGACTCCCCTCGTGGAAAGTGCCGGCAGGGGAGGCTGTCAGAGTGCATCGGAGAGTAGGATGCAGGTCCCCTGCACCGCTGTGGGGGATCTGTATCCTAACCCCGCTGCCTGCCCAGCGCCCGGAAAATGTAAAAGGCAGGAAAGTGAGGTACAAATAAAGAAATAGGACAAAAGAAAATGTCACGGAGCTCATATTAAAGAATGATTGCATAATTCATTGTTTTGTTTTATTTAAATGCCTGTTCATGGCCTAGAATCAGATGACATTGCTTCAATACATTTTAAAATATTTTTTCAGTTTAATATTTACATTTATTAGGAAAATCCCTGTGTTTCTTAAATTTGCTTTATTAACAAATTCAAGTTATTTATCCTCATACATCATACTACAACTGATTTCATCTTAATTTAGGTTATGTGATTTATTTTGTCATGGAGAAGGTAACAATTTTTTTTACTGCTTTGTAAGTTTTCTGTGTTCCAAATCACTTAGATGTGATAATACTGGAAAAAACAGTGTCAGAAGATTGCAGCTTTGTTGAATAAAAATAATGGTTCCGTTTCAAAAGATTTTACAAATGAATTTCACTTGCAAATTCATTGAAAAGACAAAATACCTACATTTAAAGCTAAGAAAAACAGACATTTTTGACAGATAAAAATCACTTAGCCCACCTAGTTTGTCCATTTTCCTTCTGGCAGTGAAACCTGAGACATATTTTGAACCTTTTTAATTTCTAAGGTTTTCATACTTTAAATACTCCTGAGTATATCCAAAGCAATTTTGAAGATTGATACATAGACCTGCTGCCTTTTGATCAGTAATCAGTGTTGTGTATAAAAACTCCCTCTGTATACCTATAGCCCATAATGGAGTATTTAACTTAATCGTACAATGCACCAGAGCCCTTGTTCAACATCTGTCATTATTTAGACAGACCGTAAAATTATAAAAAAAAATTACCTCAACCAGTTTGCTCACATTACTTTAATAAAACACAATGTATTTCTTAATATGCTAACACTTTAATTTAGCCTAGAAACTTCTTTGTAAAAGTTACGTGTAAACATGTAAGACTTTATTTTAAAGGGAATAAAGCCCAGTGAACAAATGAAGTTGTTAATAAGATAAAATAGGATTGTTTTGTGTAATTATCAAACACAAATAATGTGTTTTAATGAGAATTATTAAGACCTACTGATGCCAATACAGCAGGCAGAAATGTGTAGAACAGAAAATGTCTATATTGATGCTGAGGAAGTGGGAATTATGTTCATGCTAAAAGGGCCTTACATTGACAACATTAAACCAAGAGAAATACGAATGACACAACATGATTGTTCTGAACACAAGCATGAAAGCATCATTATAATGTAACATATTTTAACTCCCCTCAACATTCTTCTTCTTTAGGTATACAAGTGGAATGGAGTGGATAATTATCCCCTTATTGACAAAGCCCGTACATGTACAGGCTCAAAATGCATTGTTTTCAATGGGTTTAGGGACCGCCCATTGTCCTTAAGGGGTTAACAGTTAACAGTTACTATTGCTGTTTTAAAATAACAACAGTGCACAGGCCTCTCCTTACCTTATGGATATAGGTGTGAGCTGGCTCATCCTCTGCTTATAAAAAAGAGATGGAATTTGCACAGACAGATTTGGTGAAAATCTGAACAGTGAGTTGCTTTGATTAAAACTTTCATATATAAACATATTACATATCTGTAATAAAAGGACACTTTTTTTACTGACCCATACCAAATTGGAAATCTTAAACCTCTCATTGTTATGTTGATACCTAACAATATTTTTCCAAATTTAAACTCAGAAAGGAACCATTTGATATGTTTATCTGCAAATTGGTGTGTATCTTTTCAACGACAGTATATCATAAATTACATCAAATATCAGGGCCTGTTTATGTACACACAGAGCATACCAGTACAGAAATGGTCTGGCCACAACAGCAAACAACATCTCTAAGCTATTGTTCATTGAAGATGAAATCAAACTGCAATGTCAGATAACCTAATTTTTATAGCAATTAAGTAAATGTCCTGGCTACAATGAAAAAAAATATTTACAGCATTCATATGTACTTTATTTGCTATCCACTTATTACTTTATTGGGGGAAACAAGTACAATACTGTCGTTGAAAAGATACACACCAATTTGCAGATAAACATATCAAATGGTTCCTTTCTGAGTTTAAATTTGGAAAAATATTGTTAGGTATCAACATAACAATGAGAGGTTTAAGATTTCCAATTTTCGTCTTCAAAAACATTATTAGCATACATAGGAAAATGATAAAGCAATGCAGTGCATTGCTTTCATAGCTCACCTTTAAATGGTAAATTGTTGTGTTCATTCATGCTTCATTCATGAGTACTAGCAGAGCCGGCCTTAGGCGTTGTGGCGCCCTGTGCGGACTACTCCTCTGGCGCCCCCCCTCTCTGCCCCTTCAAACTACCCGCCCTCTCTGCTCCTTCAAACTACCCCTCCCCTCTACCCCTTCAAACTACCCCCTCTGTCCCTTCAAACTACACCCCCCTCTGTCCCTTCAAACTACACCCCCCTCTGCCCCTTCAAACTACACCCCCCCTCTGCCCCTTCAAACTACACCCCCCTCTGCCCCTTCAAACTACACCCCCTCCCTCTGCCCCTTCAAACTACACCCCCCTCCCTCTGCCCCTTCAAACTACACCCCCCTCCCTCTGCCCCTTCAAACTACACCCCCCCTGCCCCTTCAAACTACACCCCCCCTCTGCCCCTTCAAACTACACCCCCCTCTGCCCCTTCAAACTACACCCCCCTCTGCCCCTTCAAACTACACCCCCCCTGCCCCTTCAAACTACACCCCCCCTGCCCCTTCAAACTACACCCCCCCTGCCCCTTCAAACTACACGCCCCCTCTGCCCCTTCAAACTACCCCCCCCACTTACCTTGAGTCCTGCGGTGAGAGCGGGAGGCATCCGTCTTCTCGCTCTGCCGGCATTTCATGTTGAGCGCCGGAATAGTCCGAGGGGAGCCGAGCGGTTGCTGAGAACTTCACGAGCAACCGCTCAGCGCCCCTGACCAGGACTTAGATTAAAGCATCGTTTTTTTTTAAAAAACTTTATTTAACATGAATGATGTTAAATAAAGTTTAAAAAAACAAAACAATGCTTTAATCTAAGTCCCGCTCAGGCGCCCCTGCAACCACGGCGCCCTGTGCGGTCGCACAGGTCGCACACCCCTAAGGCCGGCCCTGAGTACTAGATTGTGGCAAGTGACTAATATAGATTATCTGGATGACACCTTAATTTATAATTTTAATTGAAATTTACCTCACTGTGATCACCTGACAGGGAGATCAAATTGGTTGGAAGAAACAAAGTTTTTCTCTTACAAAAAATATATGGAGGCCTGAACTGACCATCTGGCACACCTGCCACCTGAATTTTTCCAATTCTCAATATAGAGCAAAATGTTCTTTAATGCATATTTTAGTTACATGGGGGAACTACTGTGACGCCCACGCCTTGTACCCCGGCTGGGTAAGCCCCTTCCGTTCTGCGATGTTTCCTGCCGGGACCGAAAGGGTTAAAACCGCTGTCAGCGATAGACGATACTAGCGAGGCAGCATTCAGGAACTAGCCCGGTGTCCCTCCTAGCCACGCAGCTCACCGAGGTGCAGCTACAGGCAGTGCAGAGATTGTCCTGAAAAGGACAATGGGTGATATAGCGAGTCCCTGAAGCATTAGACGAGACTAATGTCCAGGGAAAGAAGAACATTTTATTGGGGAAACACACTGGCTTATATACAGGTTAGGTGAGAAAAAGACCATAAATCATGTCCACATCTTCCAGCCCTGCCCAGACAGTCCGGCGCCACGCTTAGGCCCCGAGCCCCGCAATATCCGTATGACTTTAGCCGTCATTCTGGGTGCCGATGGATAGCTCGACAACAGTTCAAAGTTTCCCCGGGATGGAAGGCGAGATAGCCGGCGTGCGTACGATAACCGCGCCAGCCGATCTCCGTTCTCCTGGCAGTCCCAGTGACCGGGAATCTGCCGGAGGCTCCCTCTCTGAGCCACCCCTTGTCTGTATCCCACCACCCGTGGGTTACCTCCATAAAAGAGCCCTGTGGTCGGGTTGGTGGTGTCTGGGCTACAAGGGCTTAAAGTCCGTGGGCAGGGCATGAGGCGCATGGATAGTGTAGGATGGGAGGGAGAACAAAGCACAGACAATACACACCACAAATATATAAGCGAAATACACAAATCAAACATTGGGGGATATAAGCAGCACTTATTAACCCCGGATGGTCATAATAACTACTACAGACGGCACTGATTAACCTGGGTGGCCGTGCGGTTGTTTAATGTAGATTCAGGGCGGCCTGGGGGGGGGGCAATTGCCCCCCGGTCCAGCCCGTCCCTGGATCTTTCTGTGGAAGCTGTTTAAATTAGACTTGCGCATTCGTCTTCGGGCGAACATGAAAACGAGCACGAAGAGGCCGTTTTTTTGTTCGTTCCGAAGACACGCCGAAGAGAATACAGTGCCGGCAAAACGTAGGAGAAGACGAAGACTCACAACCACGAAGAATCAAAGATTCTTCGTGATCGTCTTCGTTTTTGCCGCGCAGCCGCCAAAATTTCAAACAGGAGTGAGCTGATTTCGTCTGTCCAATCAGCTCACTCTTGTGACGTCACGCTAAGGGTCTCGTCCAATGCCTGTGCTGCTGTTTTTTGAATTCTGAAGGCGCCTTTATAAGACCAGAGCTTGCCTGAGAGATCCATTCATTTTTCGCTGTGACTGCTTTGGCAACACTGCTGTGCTGCATCCGAGCGTTACAGAGAGAGATTGTTCTGTTCTGTGTGAGACTGGTAAGCCTTAGCCTGCCATTTCTCACAGTGTACTTCATCCTCACTTCAGTGCTACTTAATATAATTAATAATAATAATTTGATTAATTTATTTTTTTTTATTTAATTTGTCATCAACTGTAGTGTAAGTGCTGTTGAGTTGACAGTGCACCCAGTGCCTCAGTGGCACTGGGGTGCCCTTGCCCTGGGCTGGCACTAGTGCCTATTGCCTGTCCTGCTTAAATAAATTAAATAGAATTTATAAATAATAATTTAATAGAATCTATAATTTAATAGTTCATTATTATATATATATATATTTGTCAGTCATATATATATATATATTCTATAGTATACTAGTGTAGAGTGTACTGTAGACATTCATCTACTAGTGTCTAATTTAAAATCAGTAATATTAATTAATATAATTAATAATTGAATTCATTATAAAATTATATATATATTTGTCAGTTATAGTTAGTAATAGTATACTAGTGTAGAGTGTACTGTAGACATTCAAGACATCTACTAGTGTCTAATCTAAAATCAGTAATATCAATAATTCTATAATTCTTTCTTGTCTTAATAGTTAATTAAATTAGCTATAAATAAAAGTAATAATATTAAATAATTACTACTAGCGTATAGTTCAGCTAATCTTATTAGTACTGGTGCTGCAGCTCTATAGTTTGTGCTTTGTTTTAGCAACAGCAAGAGACCAAGTCAATTTTTCTTAATTAATCTTTCATTTTATTTCATTTGTTTTGCTCACCTCAGTCCATCAGTGAAGTGAACTTGTTGGGCTAGTGAGTGCAGCCGCATAAGTGCTGTGTTTTTTTTTTGATTAGCAAGCAGTGACGTTAACTGTTTTGCAAAGATTTTCTCATTTATTTTACATTTTATTTCAATTTTATTAAAAGTACCCTTAGTGTTTTGCTCACCTCAGTCCATCAGTGAAGTGAACTTGTTGGGCTAGTGAGTGCAGCCAGCAGTGAAGCTAACTGTTTTGCTGTGACATTTTATTTTATTTCTAATTCTTTTCAAGAAAAATTGACTGTGACGAGCTGTACTAAGCAAAGCTTCAAGCTACTAGCTGTAGTACTAAAATAATTCTAATCTTCTTTAATCTTAATCTATAATATATTATAAATAATATATAACAATATAAATTCTAATTCATAATCTATAATATAAGTAATTCTAATTCATAATCTATATTCTTCTATCTATAATACATAATATATAAGTAAATTATTTCTAATCTATTAATATTATATAACTTAATATTAATTAATAAATCATATACTGAATCTGATTTAACCTCACTTTAGCTTAGTGGGTTTGAGAGCGTCTGCCTAGAGGTAGACTTATAGTAAGGAAATATAGCTTTAGGCTAGCATAGTAGTAGGCTAAGCTCTTAGGCCCGTGTAAATTCAAATTAAAAATAAAATACTGCTAGTTATTAAATAGTTAATCTTGAGTTAATAATTTAAATAACTTTAGCACTTTGGCAGATTGCACACAGCACAGTGCAGTAGTGCATAGTTTTACTTTTTAAGCAGTAGCACTGAAGAGAACTTCCTCTAATTTTTTGTCTTTAATTCGTTTTTCCTTTTTTTTATTTTTATTTATTTATTTTTTTTTTATAGTTTTTTAAACACTACACTACACTACACACACAACACAAAATTTGAAATGGATCCTCCTTTTGGGACTAAGGAGGGACAAGCTCCATCTACCACCGCCACCACCAGCACCACCACCAGTTCTAAGATGCAGCCTTTGCGTCAGTCTAGTCGGCCAAGTAGGCCAAGCTCTCGCTTATCATTTGGGGAAGCATTGCTTGAAGGATCATCAAGTAAAGGAAAGGCACCAAAAGCAGGCAGTAGTAGTGCGGCTAGGCCCACAAGCTCTATGGTTTTTTACGGAAAGCCTAAAGCACCAGAAGCACGTTCAAAGTTAAAGGGTAGCACAAGTAGTACCAGCCCAGTGACTAAAAAGAAGTGCCTTTTGCCCCAAGCAGCATCTTCCCCATCCACCAGCAGCATGCAAGGTACCAAGCAGAGCCAAATTAGCAGCAAGACTCAGAGGGGTCCCAAACCAAAGCGATCTCATTCCTTTGTAGGGAAAACCACCACCACCACCACCCCCACCTCTACCGCCTCTACCACCACTAGTGCTGCGCCTACTGTTCCCACTGGTACCGCCACGCCATGTCCTCCTAGTACCTCTAGCAAGCCACCAAGTCCTTACAAAATTTTTGTAAAGACAGTTAGAGAGAGGGCTACACATAGTGGAACTCCACCTAGCGAGGTAGCAGAGGAGCCTGAGACTGAGAGGCCAAGTGCAGAGTCTATTCTTCCTGCTCGCACTACTACTAGTCACGAGTCTCACGACGATATCAGTCTTAGCTCCAGCCTAGCAGGAATTCCATTCGATCTGGCTAATGAAGAGCTAGACTATGAGCCAGAGGAAGTAGAGGAGATGAGTGGTCAGGAATCAGATTCCTCAGGGAGCAGTGTCCAAATGACTAGTGCACAATTTTCCCCTGAGCCTCCACCTTCTCCGCTACGATCATCACCACCACCACCACCACCAGCAGCAGCAGCAAAACCTAGCAAATCTAAAGCAATTAGCAGTCCCACTATGGCCAGTACTGTTACCACCAGTCCCACCACCACTAGTTCTGCCTCTGTTCATCCACCCCGAGCAGTAGGAGCAGCACCCAAGGCACACTCCAAGGCTATGCGCGCCCCAATTTGGGAGCACTTTGAAAATGTTGAAGAAGGGCGCTATGGAAAGTGCAAACATTGTGGGAAGCTAATAAGCAGAGGGAAAGTGTCTGGCCATTTTACCAGTGCTAGCATGAAGCATCACCTCAGCACTCAACACAACGCTGTGCTATTGGGGAAAGATGCAGAGGGAAAACTTAGTGCAGGCAGCATAGCTGGTGGCCGTGGAAAAACCCCAACAGCTTCTTCTTCTGAGCCAATAGCAGCAGCAGCAGCAGCAACTAGTGCTGGCAGCCAGAGACCAAGGCAGGTTGGAGCACTGCATGTCCAGCCCACCCTGGAACAATTTGTGGCATTCCAATCCAAAAGGTCAATGCCCAAACAGCAGGCCAATAAAGTAACGCGACTGATTGGTCAGTTCATTGCTGTTGGAGGGGCATCCTTCTCTATTTCAAACAATTGATGGCGGCTGTGGCTCCACAATATACAGTTCCGTCACGTTCCACTTTCAGCAGGAACATTGTCCCCTCATTGTATCGGTCCTGTGTTGCAGCAGTGAAAGAGGAGCTTTCCAAGGCTGCTGGTCAGTCTGTTCATTTCACTACAGATTTGTGGAGTGCACCTAGCGGCCAGCATGCCTTTCTTTCTTTGACAGCACACTGGTGGCAGCCCGGTGTGTCTAAGGAAGCTGCTGCAGCAGGCTACCGATCTTTCCTTCTCCATGCAGAAGTGATGGATGAAAAGCACACTTCCCAAAACATTCTGCATGCGATGAGGAAAATGTTTAGCCTTTGGGTGGGAGCAGAGGCGGGCACCAATGTTGAAGTTGGTTTTGTGGTAACTGACGGAGGTGCCAATATGGTGAAAGCGCTGCGAGATGGTCATATTGTTGGTGTGCGCTGTGCAGCCCACATCATCCATCTTGTAGTGAAGGCAGCAATGTCAGAAGGAACTAATGTGGCAGCAGTAGTTCTGTCCCGCTGCAGAAAGATCGCTGGGCACTTTCACCATAGTGTTAAGGCTAGCCAACTTTTGAGGGAAGAGCAAGAGAGGTCAGGTCTTCCCGTACACTGCCTACGTCAGGATGTCAGTACACGGTGGAACTCCACGTTAGACATGCTGGAGAGGATTTTGGAGCAGCAGAGGGCAATCCATAATCTTGCCTCAGAGCACAATATTGGGATTACCTCTCCATTGAATAGGGAGGATTGGACAGTGATCGCCCAGCTAGTGGCAGTCCTTAAACCATTCAGGGATGCCACAGAAAATTTAAGGTCAAACACTGCCAGTCTGGCCCAGGTAATCCCAGTGTTCTCCCATCTAGGCAGCAAGATGGATGTGTTCCTTGGAAACCGTGAGGCTGTTCAAGGTGGCACTCTACATCCTGACATAGCAGCCATAGTCAGGAAGCTGAAGGATCTGCTAAAAGTACACCTTCGCAAACGAATGGAAGAGAGTCCCGAAATGATGCTAGCGTGCCTTTGCGATCCAAGAATTAAGGGAAAGCTAGCTTTGAAATTTAATGTTCTCAGTAGCTACCGGGAGCAATTGGTCAACAAGGTGCGTGACTGGCAGCGTAAAATGGGAATGCTGTCCGAGGAGGGAGAGGTGCAGGAGGAGGAAGAGATGATGTGGTCTGCTACTCCTAGCAGCAGCATCAGCAGCAGTGCCACAAGCAGCACAACACAGCTGAGTGGAGCAGCTGCGTTTTGGGAAGAGGCACTTGGGAGTATAGTTGGACCATCTGACAGAGCTAGCAGCAGAAAGGAGAGTAGTGCTGCTGAAATGGTCAAACTTTACCTCTGTGAAGTTCCTTCTGCGCCTAATGTTGATCCTCTTAGCTACTGGGATGAAAAGAAGAGTGTGTGGCCTGCACTCTCATGGGTTGCGCAGCAGCTACTATCATGTCCGCCAACCACTGTTCAAAGTGAGCGCGTGTTTTCTATGACTGGAAACATACTGAGTCCACAGCGCTCACGCATGGCACCTCATCTGATGGAGCAGATTGCCTTCCTTAAATTCAATCTGCCCAAGTTGGGTTACCCAGCTCTTAGCTTGGAAAGTTCATTTTTTTTATCTGTAATGTTTAAGGTAGTTTCTCCCCCTGGTTGCACGTGTTTGCGGTGTGGCAACGTCTGCTACCTCCGCCGGTGTAGCCAATTTACGCTAGGGCCTAGTGTCTGAGTTCTGGAAGTCCGCTCCCAAACGCCATGGACTGACAGACTTTCATGCTTTGCCCTGGGGTGAAACAGGTGAGCGGGTCGTCAATTGCCCACTCATTCACCTTTTTCCTTTTCCAACGGTGCTGCTGGTGGTGGTGCCAGCATCTTTTGCCAGTTCGCTTCCTGGCTGAAATCATGCCTCAAATGTCCCTAATGGAGAGGGTAGTTTCTCCCCCTGGTTGCACTTGCTGCGGTGTGGCTAGGGCCTAGTGTCTGAGTTCTGGAAGTCTGCTCCCAAACGCCAAGGACTGACAGTCTTTGGATGCTTTGCCCTGGGGTGAAACAGGTGAGCGGGTCGTCAATTGCCCACTCATTCGCCTTTTCCAATGCTGCTGCTGCTGCTGCTGCTGGTGGTGGTGCCAGCGTCTCTTCTCTGCCAGTTCGCTTCCTGGCTAGTGTCATGCCTTAAATGTCCCTAATGGAGAGGGTAGTTTCTCCCCCCCTGGTTGCACTTGCTGCGGTGTGGCAACGCCTGCTACCTCCGCCAATGTAGCCAGCTTACGCTAGGGCCTAGTGTCTGAGCTCTGGAAGTCTGCTGCCAAACGTCTAGGACTGACAGTGTTTGGATGCTTTGCTCTGGGGTGGAACAGGTGAGCGGGTCGCCAATTGCCCACTCATTCGCCTTACCCAATTCTGCTGCTGCTGCTGGTGGTGGTGCCAGCGTCTCTTCTCTGCCAGTTCGCTTCCTGGCTAGTGTCATGCCTTAAATGTCCCTAATGGTAAGGGCAGTTTCTCCCCCCTGGCTGCGTCTGTTTGCGGTGTGGCAACGCCTGCTACCTCCGCCGGAGTGGCCAGCTTACGCTAGGGCCTTGTGTCTGAGCTCTGGAAGTCCGCTGCCAAACGTCTAGGACTGACAGTGTTTGGGTGCTTTGCCCTGGGGTGAAACAGGTGAGTGGGTCGCCAATTGCCCACTCATTCGCCTTACCCAATTCTGCTGCTGCTGCTGGTGGTGGTGCCAGCGTCTCTTCTCTGCCAGTTCGCTTTGTGGCTAGTGTCATGCCTTAAATGTCCCTAATGGTAAGGGCAGTTTCTCCCCCCTGGCTGCGTCTGTTTGCGGTGTGGCAACGCCTGCTACCTCCGCCGGAGTGGCCAGCTTACGCTAGGGCCTAGTGTCTGAGCTCTGGAAGTCTGCTGCCAAACGTCTAGGACTGACAGTGTTTGGGTGCTTTGCCCTGGGGTGAAACAGGTGAGTGGGTCGCCAATTGCCCACTCATTCGCCTTTCCCAATTCTGCTGCTGCTGCTGGTGGTGGTGCCAGCGTCTCTTCGATGCCAGTTCGCTTCCTGGCTAGTGTCATGCCTCAAATGTCCCTAATGGTAAGGGCAGTTTCTCCCCCTGGCTGCCTCTGTCTGCGGTGTGGCAACGCCTGCTACCTCCGCCGGAGTGGCCAGCTTACGCTAGGGCCTTGTGTCTGAGCTCTGGAAGTCCGCTGCCAAACGTCTAGGACTGACAGTGTTTGGGTGCTTTGCCCTGGGGTGAAACAGGTGAGTGGGTCGCCAATTGCCCACTCATTCGCCTTTCCCATTTTTCAATGCTGCTGCTGGTGGTGGTGGTGCCAGCATCTCTTCTCTGCCAGTTCGCTTCCTGGCTAGAGTCATGCCCAAAATGTCCCTAGTGGTAAGGGCAGTTTCTCCCCTCTGGCTGCGTCTGTTTGCGGTGTGGCAACGCCTGCTACCTCCGCCGGAGTGGCCAGCTTACGCTAGGGCCTTGTGTCTGAGCTCTGGAAGTCCGCTGCCAAACGTCTAGGACTGACAGTGTTTGGGTGCTTTGCCCTGGGGTGAAACAGGTGAGTGGGTCGCCAATTGCCCACTCATTCGCTTTTCCCAATTCTGCTGCTGCTGCTGGTGCCAGCGTCTCTTCGATGCCAGTTCGCTTCCTGGCTAGTGTCATGCCTCAAATGTCCCTAATGGTAAGGGCAGTTTCTCCCCTCTGGCTGCGTCTGTTTGCGGTGTGGCAACGCCTGCTACCTCCGCCGGAGTGGCCAGCTTACGCTAGGGCCTTGTGTCTGAGCTCTGGAAGTCCGCTGCCAAACGTCTAGGACTGACAGTGTTTGGATGCTTTGCTCTGGGGTGAAACAGGTGAGTGGGTCGCCAATTGCCCACTCATTCGCCTTTCCCATTTCCTTTTCCATTTCCATTTCATTATTTTCCTTCTGATACACAACCAACCAAACATAACACACACAATAACACAAATAACACAGTGACATAACACATAACACACATAACACATATAACACAGTGACAAGTGACAACACACATAACACACATAACACATACACGTACAATGCAAAAATCACAAGGACCTTTCCTCTTGTTATTTGTCCTGGCCTTCATTTCTACACTCACTAGCATTAACGCTATAACTCACACTTCATACTATAACATTTTTCCATCCACATACCTGCCAACAGACCCAACTTTTTCAGGGACAGTCCTGCTTTTTTCCAGTCCTGTCCCATCTAATTTAGCTAAACTAGGTATGCAAATACACGTTGGTAGTTATAGCTCGGTAGGTAGCACTAGTATAAACATTAAATAAATATAATAAAGTACTAAATAATAAATCTAACTTTAAAATACATTTAAATAAACCCCTAATTTTTTTTTAAAACCCATTAAAATTAAATTATTATTTAGACATAATACATCTTTAACCAAAGCAGTGCACTGCTACTAATCTTAAACATAACCGTACATTAACCCTAAGCTATTTTTTAGTTCTTGTCCAACATTTTTCCATCCGCATACCTGCCAACACACCCAAGATTTTGGTGGACAGTGTGACAGGGCCAGGCTAGCTGGCTCTTATGTCATATGAAGTTTAGCCGGGTCACGGAGCACTTTTGTGTCCGGTTCTGTATACCGTGACCCGGTAATATATTATATTGTGTTTAATGTGTAACCGGCCCAGAGACTGATGTGGATTCAGCCCCAGCCTTCAAAGAGACAATCCTATAATCTGGCTGGGGCTCTTAATCAGCCAGCACAGCCCTGTCTGCCCAGACGGCACCCAGCTAGCCTGGCCCTGTCACAGACAGTCCTGCTTTTTTCCAGTCCTGTCCAGTAAAAGTTGGGTTGTTGCAAAGTATGCCATTGTAAATAGGTAGCAAATGTTAGGCATGTATTACAAGTGGTCCAAAATCAATTTAAAAATGTAAAATAATCCCTATTCTTTTATTAAACATCTATGGATGTGTGATTGTGTATGATAAACGGAGGCCAAGTTCCTTGGAGCATTTGTCTCTAGGTCATTTTGTGTACAGTACACCTCAGTACGTGTGTGCAACTCTATTGGTCGTTTCGGCAGGGGGCTGGCCTGCCATCAACGAATGAAGTGCGTTCTGCAATTCACTAGTTGATGCCAGACCAGCCCCCTGCCGAAACGACCAATAGAGTTGCACACACGTTCCTTCACGGCAGCTGCTGCTGCTCCGATGTGTTGTTAACCCCGTATTAACCCCTGCAAGGCAACCGGGAAGGAAACGAAGATTAAACGAGCACGAAGAATGTCCGCGAATATTCGCCCGAAGAGAAGACAGGAACGGGCGAATATTCGCGGAATACGAAGGTTTTTTCCCCCCCGAAGACGAGCACGAAGACGAACACGAAGAGCCCCCTGGTGCCCAAGTCTAGTTTAAATATATGTCGGTTTCCAAAGAACCCCTACTAAAGTATTTTTTATTTATTTATTTTATAACTAATTTATACTTTTTTCAACTCTGTGTTGGCTCACATGAAGCACCCACCACTTTTTATCAGAATGTTAATAAAAATAAGACCTGAAACTAAATCACACTGAGACAGAACCAAATAGCTAGCAAGACCTTTCCTCTAATATTTACCGACACATATGCACGAAACACCAATGCTTTTATATTTGGGCATGCTAACACCATGCTAACAAATTGTGCCTCCTTCAATTTGAGACTTTGCAGTTAACCCCTTCAGCACTGGACGAGACTAGCACTGGCAAGTCGAAGCAGGACCACAATCAAATGGAGCTGTGCTGCCACTGTTGCTAGCCAAAGCTTAGCTACACAGTGCTAATATTGTCCTGAAAAGGACAACAAGTTATCATATCAGCCCATCCCAACCATCAGACAGAACTAATGTTGAGGTGAAAACAGTAACTGGGAAAACACACAGCCTTATATGCAGAACTCTATCAGATAATCACATCAACCAAACAAAACCCTGCCCAGACAGCCTGGCGCCAAGCATAGTAATGTCCACATAACCTTAAGTCCCGGTTTTTGGGGTAATCCCAAGGTAGTGGTAGCGAACCTATTGATGGATATCTTGGGGTCCCTAGATTGTTTGCTCCAAAAAACAACATAATCCGTAGTTGGGACCCCAAGTGGCAACAGTTTAAAAGTTCCCTGGCACAGTCCACAATGCACCTGGATGGAGGCTCCACAGCTGTCGGCTGCTTAACCCTCGGTCTAAAGAAGGTGATAGAAACCGGGGTTCTCCCAACTACCCCGGTTTGTTTGTACCCCACTACACAGTTGATAGACACACAAAAGACGGCTCTGGTGAGGTCATGGACAGTCTGAATATTTAAGGTTACAATTAACGGGCACTCCTACGGATCATAGCTGCTAAACAGTTCCAGAGCATTATGGCTAAGACCCAGTCAGGCACAGGGCAATGGTGATCCAACGGGTTGGTGACAGAAGGGTGTAATTATACTCTTGTGAGAACGAAGAAACAGGGGGAAAAACAACTCCAAACAAGGTAAATAGTCCTCTGCAGACCTAGTTCTGTGACAGAGGGTAAAACTAGACTCCCTGGTGGCTATTTATATAGAGGTGCAATTAAAATATATATAAAAAAAAAGGTTTCACCTAGAGGCCAGAAATCTTAAAAAAAAAAAAAAAAAAAAAAGAACCAGCCCTGGAGGCAATTGACTCCCTGCTCTACTTACTGCCCTGCTTTGAATTTATTGTCCCCCATACTTCCAAAGCTTCTGATTTTTATATATAGTCTAATTGTGCAACACTGATCTTAATAATGTTAAAAAATCATAAGCAGACTTTTTGGTGCATCAATTTCACTTTCACATGATACAATTTTCAAAATTACTTCGTGGGAATTTTTTGTCACCCAAGCAGAATGTATATTGCTATTGCTGCATTTCAAAATGCTGTCCTATACAATTAAATATTGAATTAAAATAAAAGTGACTTACTACACTTTTAATGTGTTCACATTTTCATTTCTCTAACTTGGTTATTTATAGGATGTCTTAGAAAAACTTGCTAATACGTGTTACATTCTGTGTAACAGTGTTCACTCCCCTTAAAATTTTAGTACTTTTCAAGTGCAGTGAGAGGCGAATATGCCTGGTGTTGGAGAACATTTGGCATTTTAGGGGGATGGAAGAGGGGGTTGTTCGTGGTATGTATGCATGAAGAGTATGAAGGGAAGATAAATCTTGCATAGTCAAAGGTGTACAGGAATAGATATTTTAAAGATAAATTTTATTGTCTTGTGTTCTAATATTAAAGTATATAATGATAAATATATATTTAACTTTACAAAAAAGTTGAAAAACACAAAAATATGTAATATACAAATATATTAAATATAAAACCAATTTACTTTCCCCATGCAATATACCACAATATAGGTTATTTTGATGGAAACATATATTTAGTGACTGCTTTACTCATTTTTATATAAATAAAGCATTGTCTTATCATTCTTACCTAGAACGAAAATACCTGTTTCACGGTATAAAATTCTTGTTATACAGTAAATGTATAAAGAAATACACAACTGTGTAAAAAAAAGTTTAGTTAAGGATACCAATTATCCACAGTTGTAAAAGCAACCCAGCCCTAAGATTAAATGGAAAGAGATGAGAAGACCATGGCCATCTTTGAGATATCATCTTACATGATGCTGTGCTCACCTCCTGTTTCATACACTTAGTGGAAATTACTTGTTGACAAGAATTCAAAAGGGAGTAAACTAAGTAATATAAGCTTTAAACTGCTATTATCAAATACATCTGCCAATTTTGCACTTATTATTACATTGCACAGATCTACTAAACATAATGGCTATAAATAACGCAATAATAATAACAACAGATATTAGACTTAAGTTTGTGGGGAGACACGCATTTTCTTTTAGGTAAAACTGCTCTGGTCATACCTACCATTTATATATCCTTGATATCTACTACAATTGGAGTCTTTTAAAATAACAAAAGGATTATTTAAGGTTGCTGTCAGACTTTCAAAACTGCATACAAACACGTGCTTCCTCTTTTCTCTCTGTACAATTGCAGGCCTTCTTAACCTCTTCAATCCCAGGGGTTTTTGGTACCTCATGTCCCGGAGCAATTTTGCCATTTTTGCACTATTTTATATATTAGGTAAAGTGATGGAAAATCCCCTCCAAGTTTATCAATTCTGGTGTCCTGATTTCAGAAATACCTAATTTATATAGATTTTCCATACGTTCCCAGCACGAGGGAACATACTATAAGGTATACATTTTTTGTAGAATTTTTATGCTTATGGCTTAACGGGTTTGGGGGTTGTGAACGGGGGCAGGAGGGTTATACTGGGTAGATGTTGTGCTAGGCCAATGGGATGTAAGGTTTTTAATTTTTAAAAACGGGATGGAGGCCAGAACCTTTTTGCCCTCCTCCCGCCTCTCTTGGGAACCATATCCTTCAGCTCAGGTCCTGGTGACACATCACTGTATGTCGACTGGAGTCCCAACAAGGAGGCACTACTGTTTTTTGGCAACCTAAGGGACTCGAATCAGGTCCAGAATCAGCCATAATCTTTTTTTGGCAGCTAACTGAAATTGTAATTACCTGTCCAGAAGAAGACAGATGGGAAAGAGATAGGACCCATTTTCCCACCCACCTTTAAACCCCATAACTACTGGCATGCCAATAATTTTTAAAACAACATTTTGCAGTGTTCAGACAAATAATTATTGCAGTTTTTATAAAACCTACAAATTTCCTATAAGGATGCATAATGTGAATACAGAGTTAAACAATATGCCCATACTGCTGTAATATTAAGAACCATAGTTCTTTATAGACATTTTACATCAAAACATTGAACACAGAGAGCATGATTAAAACTATAATACACTAAATTACTTGAATCTCTCACTACAATCATGCTGGTTATGTCATACTCAATATCATTAACAGCAGATTACATAAATCTTCAAGTATATGTATGTAAAACAGAGATAAACAAATATCAGCGTTGACAGATAAAAAAGCTCAATGTAATTTGTGCTGTTGTCTAATTTATAGTCCCTGGAAGACTAAAGAAACCAAAATATACATACTGGTACCATTTTAATAAAATAAATGCTGATATAGCCATGTTAAGGCACATATAAATAGATTATAATTCATTAACATTAATTAATTTAAGCCCAGAGTTGGTAAGAATTATTTTCCCTTTCAACTGTGCTAGCAATAAGGGCAAACTAAAAGAACTAAATACAACAGATTAGATTCTAAAATATTTTCTAACTTTACAATTACATGCTGCATTTTAAAAAAGTTTGAGGTCAGGCATATAACTATTTTAACAATAAGTACAATAGGAGTTAGTATTCCAGCTTCTCCCCTTACATGTAACTAATGAAATTGCATGACAATGCTTGCGTTTATCCAGAGCATTCCACTGTACTTTTTTAGGATTCTTAAAAAGCAGAATCTTTTAGGTGCCTTTTTGGTCTACATAGGACTTTTTGCATAATGACTCAGAATCAATGTAACTGCACAGCAGGAGCTCAAGGGAAAATGCAAACATTCCACTGTGAGCTATTCATCTTCCTGGGCCGTGTGAATGCACAAGACCTGAAACTTACATTTAAGGTGGCGGTTTCCCCTACAAATGAAAAGAGTGATTAGCATTTATTTATAAAATACACCTTATACATCACCACTAAACAGCCAAAACGTGTAACATATTATAGTATGTTTAGAAAAAAATCTATATGCCTATACATTACTCCTTGCTAACAGTTGCCACAAACCATATAAACCCCTGCTTGTAAATTTAATAGGGATGAAGCAGGTAGTTAGGTAATCAACTAAACATAGTTCCCGTGCAAACGAAAACCAGAGTCATTTAAGTGTGATATTAATTTGTGACCACTTATGGCAGTCTTCAAAAGCGTAAAAGAACAAGATATTTATTTACTGACAACCCCCTCTCTGGTCATGGTTGAAACCATTGCTTGATTTGGGTGACATTTCATATATCTGGCAGTTAGTCTATTCTGTCCTCATACTGTGACATTCCTATTGTAGTATCAGCCCACCGTCCATACCCATCTTTTCCTGATTTTCCAATGCATATTGATGTAATGTGATGGGATTGGGTGTACATCAGTACAGTAAAAAAATGGGATGCCTGAAGCCACAAATTAGTGCCACTAGTCCTTTTTAATAAAATATGCAGATTGAAAGAGTAACTGAAGTGACTACAAATTCAGGAAGGAGTTTATCTGTGGATAACTAAAAATTAAATAGTTACATTTATTCCTACAGTAAGTAAAGTGCCAAGAAACAGATGACCAAACACACACACACCAGGGCAGCTCTGCCACACAAACAACCAAACATACACACATACCAGAACAGCCTCTGCCACCCAAACACACACACACACAACAGGATAGGCTCTGCCACACCGACACCCAAACACACACACCAGAAAGGCTCTGCTACACTGATACCAAACATACACACCAGGATATGCTCTGCCACACTGACACCCAAACACACACACCAGGACAGCCTCTACCGCACCGACACCCAAACATACACACCAAGAAAAGGCTCTGCGACACTGACACCCACATCTGGACGGGCTAAGCTACAACAATAAAAAAAAGAGTATTTTCCACATTACTTTTTCATTGACCCCTCCCCCTTTTCCATTTTTGCCCCCCTGTGTATCGCCCCCAGCCAGCACTATGTGTATTTATGCCCCCAGCCTACCTCTTGCTTTAGTATTGATTTATGTGATGCCCCCAGCCAACAACCCCTTGTGAATTAATGCCCCCTCTTTAGTATCATGTCAGCCCTGGCACCCTGATTGTATCCACAGGATCTGTCCAACACCCAGATTGGAAGTATGGGACTTACTACCCCCAAACAGCCTCCCTGTGCCATGCTTCCACTTACACATCCATGCTATCACACACATATTCATTAATTTACTCATTCACAAACATTCATTCACATACTCATTCACAGATACTCATTCATTCCCTCAATCACGCATACTCATTCATACACCCACCCCCACCTGCTTTTCTTGAACTACAGAGCTCTTGGTGTTGCTTGCAGATTTCCGCAGGGACTGCTGCTCCCCTCTGTATTGCTTGCGTTGAGCAGGGTCCTGTGACTTGAGATAAATTCACGTGATTCCGCTAGGTTTCCCTGAGTGGAACAAGATATGTTGCTCTCACAGTGTGGAGGTCCCCTGTGATCATGGTTGCTGCAGGCTTTTACACCGCATTAGAGATTGCCCTGGAGGTTGTGCGGCACGGCCCTTTTGTTTAGATTTAGGGCGGCCTGGGGGTCAGTTGTCCCCAGCCCAGCCAGCCCCATGGCACCTTCCTAGGTTTTTCCAATTTTAACTACAATCTGGTGATATTTCTATTATCTCATTTCAAATTCAAAGAAACAGGAGGTATAAGAATTAAAAAAAAGGTATTTTTTTATAATACCATTCACACTAGCATTAAAAGAAGAGGTCCCTTTTTAAATATAATTTCCTTGGGCAAAAAAGAGAAGTTTTACTCGCAAGGTACTCTCCCACAAAAGTGCCCTATCTTACATAAGGCAGCCCGATTTTTTTTTGCTATAGAACCTTTGAGGGCCTCATACTAAACTAGTTCTGGTAATAAGTAAGAGAGTGGATTAAATGGCAGTTACTGGGACCCGGTACAATGAACAAAATTAATGGGATTTTATAATACCAGGATAACTACACATTACATAACATTTATTTGTAAAGCGTCGGCAGATTCCGCAACACTGTTACAGTCAGTAGTACAATTTCACATGAGGGCTGCCTGGATGAGGATGAGTTGATCTGGTTCCAATGATGTGTTGAAGCTGTTGATTGTTCCGATGGCTTGATGGTTGGGAGTACTGGGAAGGAATGTTGCATGCTTTCCTTAACAGGTGGGTTTTCAGAGAGGTTTTGAAAGTTGCGTATGAGGCAGAAAGTCTGAATGGAACGGGGAAGGGAATTCCACAGGAGGGGTGCGGCGCGGTTGAAATCCTGCTTTCTGCAGTGGTACTTGGTATGTAGTTTCCCTCCAGTTTAACTCTAGTGTAACTCTTAACTGCCCACTTATGAAGAGTCCACGTGGGGTAAGACCACAGTAACTACATTTCCAAGCAAGCTTGTTTCGAAGTGAGGCCTAGGAATTTATAGGGCTGCCTCACAAGTGGTCAGATAAGGTCATTGCATACAGGAGGCAGATGTTTCACACCTTGGCTAACAAATGAAATTAAGCTAAACTAGAGGGCACCAAAGTTAACCATCTGAGAGCAGCAGTGTATGTAGACACGCAGGATAAAGACATAGCGGGTGGAAAACAGGGCTAACAGCAGGAAATGAGGGGTTCAGGTGAAAGGTCTATTTTGAACAGGCACAGGGAGACAGGAATCATATTTCAATCATGGTCTTTACTTCAAAGAGATAAGTACATATTATGTAGTTAAAAATGGATGTCTAAGCATATATATGCAGAGGCCTCGTGCTTCCTCCACAGGACTGCACGGTAAGAGGGGGGGTAGATGGTGTGTAGAAAGTGTGAGAAGGGGGGTAAGGGATGGGTAGATCGTGTGAGAAGGGGGGTAGGAGGGGGTAGATAGTGTGAGAGGGGGGTAGATAGTGTTAGAAGGGGGGGTAAAAGTAACAAAAGAGGGGTAGTAAGCATATGGCATAAAGAGTGAGAATGAATGAATTCATATTTGGATGAATTGTGTGAATGAGTGAAATAATGAATTAATGTGTGGATGAATTGCTTTAAATTTTTTTGTGGGCTGGGCTGTTTGGGGACAAAGTTGGCTCACGCTGGGCTGTTTGGGGACAAAGTTGGCTCACGCTGGGGTATTTGGGGACAAAGTTGGCTCACACTGGGCTGTTTGGGGACAAAGTTGGTTGACACTGGGCTGTTTGGGGACAAAGTTGGCTCACACTGGGCTGGCCTTTGGGGTGTGCAATCGGTGATCTATGCCTGTAATTTAGGGGGTTTCTATCTTTAATGCTGACTTATGTGAATTCCAGTAGATCTATACCTGCAAAGCTGGGTTTGTGTGTTATTCTGTTCTATATCAGCTATGCTATGTTTCCATACATTATTTATATATACCTGCAAATAGAGGGTTTGTATGTCTTATTCAGTTAATCTATACATGCATGTGCTGTTTCCATGTGTTGTTTATTTGATCTATACCTGAACTACAGGGAGTAAGTAAAAGAGAGGTGTGGCTTAGTGAATGAGGGACAAAGGGACTCAGGGGATAATTACGGGGGGGGGAGGACCTCTCAATGTCACAGAGTATACACAGAAACAAAGGTTGGAATGCAGCACTCAGTAGTGAGATGGTGCACGAGCCAGGGTACCACCAAGTCCTTCAATAAATCAAAAATAGAGAAGCAAGCAACGTTAAAGACCTGTGTGAAATAAACATTGCCTGTGTGAAATAAACTCACCTTACCATTTCAGTGCTGAGCCTCTGCTTCTCTATTTTGGATTTAATATGAAGGAGTAGTCAGAAGGAGGGAAGACTGCACTGACTCTCACAGTCTTCCCCTAATCTACGGTCAGTGTGGCACATATATTTTTTTTGGTGTGGGAGTGGAGGGAGGGATTGCATGCTAGGGAGTGTGGAGCGCGGCCAAAGGAAATGCTTGCCTAGGGTCCAATTTTTCAATATTTAAAAAAAATGTTTTTGTTACAAAGATTAGCTGTTTTTTCCTATATTTAATGTATTAAACGTACATTATTTTTACCACTGTTTCAAGTTATATATTATTGTACGTGTTTGCAAAAAAAGAGATGTACAGCGGAAGTGCCGGCACCGGAAGTTGTATACACGTATTGTGTAGATGTCCCCCGCCGGCCCCGCAAGACACCCGGGAGTCTGCTCTGGTAAGTCTTGGGGGCAGAGGTAAAACGCATCGTGCAGACGTTCACCGGCTGCGGCGATGCGCACGTAAACAACCTCCGCTGCCGGCACGTCTGCACGATGTGCTTTAACAATCTCGTTTTACCCCCGTGGAAAGTGCCTGCAGGGGAGGCTGTCTGAGCGTATCAGAGAGTAGGATGCAGGTCCGCTGCACCGCTGCACCGCTGTGGGGGATCTGTATCCTAACCCTGCTGCCTGCTCCGCGCCCAGAACTGTCCCGGGCGTCGGGTGCTAGACCCCGAATATAGGCCGCACCCCCACTTTAAAGACTTGAAGTGGGGGGAAAAAGTGCGGCCTATATACGTGCCAATAAGGTATATCTCTTTAGCTGCTGATATATACAAAATGGCTAAATTATCCAATTACTCAGTTTTCCTACTCTGTTTCCTCTTGAGTTTGCATATTTTCAGTAGCAGCAAAGAACTGCTCCTTTTGTTAACTGTATGTGTGTGCTAGGACTAGACAATGTATACAAATATAATAAGCTTTAAGCCTTAGTGGTAAATTACTTCCAGTGCCATATATATGTGACAGACATTATATAAAAGGGATACATTTTATTTACATGAACAAGCAGGAAAGATAGATGTGTGTGACCTAAAATGTTCTCTAAAGTTATTTTGCAACATGGTGTAAATAGAGGCAGTCTTGACTTTTGTACCTAGCCAGCACACAGTTTATTTGACTAGCAACAACTAAAATAAACATGAATAACTTGTTTCATGAGAAAACAAGCGGAGAATATAAATACATGAGAAATAGCTGACGAATACAGTATTGAAGAGTTATAATGAGAAATTGATATTATGATTATTACCTATTATTAATTATTATTATTCATTATTTGAAATTTCCACATAGATCATCAAATTGAATCTCTATTTGTTAGGACCCACAAGCCCATCAAGTAGAGAAAATATATATTTTTCACGATATAGAAAAACTTTCATCTGTGCTGTCTACCCCAAAGCACAACTGACACACAATGTTAATTTGCAGAGGATTTTGGCCACTTGAGGACTTGTTAGATAGCACTAATGAAAGTGTAATTCTTTACCTACCCCACATTCAGGAAATGTATTTATTTTACATTTGTTTAGACAGAATGCAAGCTACAAAACATTGTCCCCCATAATCTTAGGTTTCAAAGAACAATGCCTACCACCTGCACCATATGAGTGAACAAATGTAGGATCTGCCCTTTATTATGCCATATTTTAGTCATAAAAGCACATATTTCACGGTAGATGTTCTGTACGCTTTGGGAAATGACATCTTATTAGTCCACAACACCAAGAAGTGAGCTAATTATGCCATTAAGGGCATGTTGAAAGAGAGAGACACCTTTCATAGAGTTTTAGAAAATAGAGGGTAGGGAGGATTAACCCTCTAAAATACCAATAAATGCCTTGACTCATTTACATTAAATTGTAATCCACTGATCCTTTTTTCTCTTATGTCATATGTTTTTAAATTAGAAAATTATGGTAAGAGTTGGATGGTGTTTATCTAATCACAAGCATCATAGTAAAGATATAGTTTTATCTTGAGCACATTAAAACATGCTGGGATTTGTGAGATGAGACAAGGATTTGATTTTCCATCACATTTAGGTACACCAGAGAGCTGTAAATGCTTTTAATAACTGACCTTGGCAGGGACCCAGAGGTAAGGGGACCTCTCTGAATACAGCTCTTCAGGTGGATCAAACTAGTCCCAAAGAAAGCATTGTGACTGCCTCCAGTTGGGCCATTTTAATATGTTTAAGGCTTTATAAATTGTTTTAGATAAATAGTGAAAATGCCTAATTGTAGAGCTATAGTAATAAATCCTATATTAATAACATGATTCTTAATAATAGTTGGCAAATTATGAGCATATATCAAGCAGAACAGGATGTTCAAATTCTGTCCTCACTGCATTCCTAATTCATGCCAAGAAAGGACTCAGAGTCCAAAACAATGAAGGGCATGTTTCCCACATGACCAGGCTGTGTTCCTTTGATATCATATAACATTTTCTATAGTGACTTTTGATTCCTTGTAATATGTTGGGCTTGTAAATCTGCCAAACTGAAGTTTGCTTCTTAAAGGCATTATGAAAAACGACTTTAAGACTACAGAAACAAGTCTAAATTGTACACCTTTCAGCAGTATAAATAACTATTGTGGTCATACCTCCTAACACAATACAACTTGTGCATGACCCAGATAAAAACTCTATTTGTGCATGACCCAAATAGATTCTTATTTCACTATTATAGTTTTTTGCATCTAGCAAGTTTTAGTACTATAAGGTAGTGATAGTATTCCCCACACTTGTGTGTGTGTGTGTGTGTATGTTATACCAAACACATCTCCTGCATGAAAAATAGCTAGAGATTGGGGAAGTGGCAACTGCAGAATGCCCCATGCATTTGCAAAGGGAGACATCCCATCATCCATATGATAGCTGGAGTGCCCCTTTAAAGGCAGTATGAAGCCGACCCCGTTGGTTATGCTTCTGGGACTTGGAACTTTCCTGTGTGCAGTTACTTCCCATAAACACAAGAGATTTGTCATTATAGCAAAGGTACATGTGCTTTAGATAGGCTGATGGATTAATAATATATATATATATATATATATATATATATATATACAGTTCATTTTGGATTCTTCATGAAACTTTTAACTTTTATACCATAAAACAGTAGTATTAATTAAAAAAAATCTATTGTTCAGTTATTGCATTGCCAATGATTCATGGAAATGATCATGATTGTAGAAAGAAAGAAAACTGGAGAATATAATACTTACTTTTGACTCATTTATGTCAAAATATTCATTTTTTATTGGACTACTAAATTAAAGTTTTATAGCGGTTATGTCAGTTCAGGCTTGGATAAATTGAGCTCTCATGCAATGATTGCTTTTTTTATAAGAAACCAAAGGTATGTAAACACTTGCAGTTCTTGTATATATAAATCAATGTGAAAAGTGGAAATAGCAATTATAATGTAATAAAATATTATTACCCAAAACATCACTGGTTAATAAAATGCCCTTTAACCCCTATATGCGAGAGTGGCATATAGGGGTATAAGGCATTTCTGGAGGCAGAGTGGCATATAGGGGGTTAAAAGGCATTTCTGGAGGCAGAGTGGCATAAAGGGGGTATCTTACATATCTGACAAAAATATTTAACCCAGCTTCACACTGGCCCACAAGCATTTGATTGCTTTATATAACCAATAAAATATAAATATTAAAGTGTACAATGTGTATAAAGCATCATCTCCTGTTATGATACTCAGCTTTTAAAATTTTCTATAAATTACTTTTCCTATTAACAGAAATATTTTCAAATTACATTAATGGTAATTAGGGGCAGGCATTGTGAACACTGAGCAAGTGTGTATGCTTTGCTTTTATAGTGTGTTTTGACAATCCTTTTATAATTTACATTGTGCATTTACAAGTGCTTTTTCATTATTCATTGCTGAATAGAGCAATGAAAATAATGAAAAGTGGGTTAAAATGATTCTTCTTACTTTAGCACTTCTACCTTTCTGGTACTCCCATTATTTAGAATGTCTTTATAAACATATAAAAGGTGATCATTGTTGCCCTTATTTGCATTTGCATCACCATGTGATTTCTGGGGGGAAAACACGCCTTCTGGCTTGTCTGGTAGATGTGGATGAGTGTTTAATAATGCTTCTACTACCTCTTAATTTTAGGTGGAAGGGTTTTCCATCATCTTTACCCACCATAACTTTTGTTATTGGTATTTATAAACATATAATCCAAACCTATTTTTTAGTCATTCACAACCTATGTGTTCTATACAGAAAATGAGAATAAAAAGGCTAACAATTAGAGACTATTTATATATTAAAGGTTTAAATGTATCAACATCAGTTGCTTTCTTTAAAATCATCCCTGTAAAATATAATATTTAGTTTTGGGCCTCTCTTGGCTTAAAGTTTTATAAAAACATTTGTTGTTTGCCCTGATGGTTTTTAGAATGTTGCAATGTGTTGTAGATGCCTGGAGCATTAAACAGCTAAAAGAGTTTAGCTTCTTGGCTACAGATCACGCTCCTAAAAAAAGGTACCCTACTGTTCAGGAATCTGTACTCAGCGGTGCTTTACCACCTCCAGGACAACTCCCCCAAATATGTAAGAGTGGACATTTGAATAAACACCTTTGCATCTTTCTCACTAGATTTTTCTAGACAGCAAATAGTCAGTACAGTACAGTGAATTAGTAAGCAAGCAAACCACTATACTTGTACATTCGTATTCGGGCAAACATGAAAATTAACACGAAGGGTGCATTTTCATTGTTCAGCCCGAATACCGAACATACGAACATGGCAGCCGCAAAATGTATACGAAGAATCTTCGTGTTCGTCTTCGTCTACTAATCTCCCTGGTCCCTTCCCCATTTAGCCTTCACTATACATTATGAATGGTCAGCCTTATTGAGCCTCTTCTGCAGGAAGAGCTTGGCTGACCCTGTAGTCAAATAAGTAAGAAAATCTCCTCATTGAGCTATGCATGATGAAGAAACTTGCCAATGTTGACCGTTACAAACTATTACAGCCTTTTTTTCTGCAAAGCCTTTCCACAAGATTTTGCAGTGTGCCATTCGTTCTCATTCTGCCAAAATAGTATTTGTGGAATCATGGACTGTTCTTGAATGAAAAGTCCTGGCTCACAATCAGCATTCAAATTCAATCCAAAGGTGTTCAGTCGGGCTAAGATCAGGGCTGTCAAGTGCCTGCACACCAAACTCGTCAAACTAAAGTCTTTATGGACCTTCCTTTGTGCACAGGGGCACAATCATATTGAAAGAGGAAAGCTTTGGTTTTGATCATATAGTGTATTTTGTTTAAACATTAAGCTTGCGCCAGTTGAGATTTGGGATGGCGGTCAGGTATTATCTAATCAATTTATCTGATCTGAAGTTCTCTCCCTTAACCGCAAAAAAGGCTACCAGGACCAGTCAACAACAATCAGCAACCTGAAAACAGAGCAGAGGGAAATTAGATAATCGAGAAGGCCTTCAGATGAAGAGGGTAAAGGGGAATTCCCACTGCCTTGTCCAAAGGTTTTTAGTAAAGCATTAACAAGACATACTTAATGCTTCTATTTTACATCCTTTTGTTATTTTACTTACTTGTAGCTTTAACAGGAATACTCACCTATCCATGATCCTCTGGTACTCTTCAGCATCTTCCCTTGTGACCTGGAAACCTTCTGGAAATTGGAACACTGTAGCCACAGCAACATAGCAGGCAACATCATCATGTAGGTATAGAATATTGCCTTTTCAGCAACATATGGCATCAAGCAAGAGGTGTCTGACATATGCCACTGCCCACTGTCACTGTCCATGGTTCGGCTGGGAGTTGTGATACTGAGGTGCTGTGAAGACCTCAGGTAAGTTTTCCAACACACTGTGTCATGGCTGCGGGTACTTTGTTAGGTGACAGGGGCAGGTTCGGGCTCAGAGCAGTGTAATGCAAAGTAAAAGATAAATTAAACAGCCTGAGTCAATTCCCTATGTAAATGATATACTTTAATAGATTGCTTTGCTTGATTCCCATGATTATGTATTATTATTTAATGATTTATACAGCACCATCATATTCTACAGAACTAAATGTATAAAGAAGGCAACCAGTAGTGAATCATGTAACAATTTGAATTTACAAACAAGCTTACAATAAGCATTTTTTTATATAGTTTTAGGGTGTTAGATTACTATGCGTTCATTTACTAATTAATTAAATAATACATATAACTTTTCAAATGAACTGGGAAACCAAATTGGACTGAATGAACTGGCCCTGTCAAAATTAGTATTAGAATTACGTTCAAACCTCAACAAAATGGACCTTACATTTTATTTAGTGAAATAGAGAAAATAATTAAAATGGATTATTTAACAAGTTTTGCAATCCATAAGGAACTAGGCAAAGTAAGACATTTTCAAAACAACATGAGTAACATTGTTTCCAGCCACCATAGCAACTAAACAGTTTCAAATATGTTGAACATTGTATTAAATAATAAGGCATTTCTGCATAGTCATGCCTGAGTGTTAATAAACCTTTGCTCCCTTCCAGGTCTAAAACATGTAGATTGAATAGTGCTGACTGTTTGAATGGACTTCTCACAACAGATAACCTAACCTGCTGTTAGACTTGTATGTGTCTAACTAAGCACATTTTTGTGGTAAGCACATTTTTGTGGTATATGCCTACTCCAAGTATCATCCTAGTTAAATATCAGGATTAATAAAATGTTAACAATTTGAATATGATTGTTTTTAAATTTAAATTATAAAAAGCACTGGGTTTGATAAGTGGTCTTATCACTATTGTAACCAGAAAAATATTATTTCAATGGGTTGCAGTGGTCAATTTTTATACATAACACTTATGCAATTTTAAAATCCATATAGATCATACAGTGGGATCAAAGCTATAGGTTTCAGCAAGGAACTAGATAGAGAAAGGGAGACAAAGGTTATTTGACCAGCTTGCAACACTATTGTAGGTCACAATAACAGTGTCACGTTAGTTGTAACACGCTGCTTCTCATTCCTCAACAAAGTACTTTGGTTCTCAGAATAAAGGGTGCAATATGCAATACTGTGAAAAAGTGTTTGCCCCTTTCTGGTTTCCTTTTATTGTTGCATATTAGTTACATTTAGATGTTTCAGATCATCAAACTAGTTTTATTATTAGACAAAGATAACTCAAATGCACAAAATGTAGTTTTGAAATGATGATTTCACGCATAGAAAGAAGCAAGCTAACCCTTCCTGGCCCTATGTGAAAAAGTAATTGCTTTTTTTTAATTACTAAATCAATCAAGTAACGAAATATAATTGATAATTAGGTTCAATTTCAGTAAACACGCCCATGTATGATTACTAACAGCTCAGTTTAATCTAAACATCAATTAAATAGAACCTGTCTTGCAAAGTGAAGTATGCTTAAAGGTCTAGAAAATGCAGCACACAATGCCGTGATCTACAGTAATTCAAGAACAGATTAGAAACAAAGTCATTGACATCTATCAGTTTGGAAAGGGCTACAAATCTTTTTTAAAGCAATGGGACTCCAGGGAACCACTGTTGAGCCATTATGTACAACTGGAGAAAAATTACAACAGTGGTGAACCTTCCTAGGAGTGGCCGGCCTACCAAAATTCCAGAAGGTCACAAAAGAACCCAGACTAACATGTTAAGAACTGTAGGCCTCATTTGCCCTGGTTAAGGTCAGTGTTCACAATTCCACAGTGAGAAACTGTGGAAAAAGGGATTGTGCAAAATGGCATCCATGGGGGATTCCTAAAGAAAATCCACTGCTGACCAAAAACAGCCAGGCCTGTCTTACGTTTCTCAAAATCTCTTGATAACCCCAAGACTTTTGACTTATCAGTCCACTATTCTGTGAACTGATGGGTCAAAAGTGGAACCATTGCATTTGGCCTAAAGCTAACATAGCAAACCACAATAGTGTGATGGTCTGGGCTGCTTTTCTGCTTCAGGACCCAGGCAACTTACCATAATAGATTAAATTCTGATGTCTAGCCATCAGTTCATAACCTAAAGCTGACGCGCGGTTGGGTTATGCAGCAGGGCAGGGAAGCAAGTCCACCACTAAATGGCTCAAAAGAAACAAAATTGAAGTTTTGGAGTTGGCTAGTAAAAAAAGGCAGTGAATGCTTGAAAACTATCCACTGCAGCTAAATTAAAACAATTCTGCCAAGAAGAGTGGGCCACAGCTCCTCCACACCAAGGTAACTTATTGCAATGATGATGTTTCATGTGAGTATGTGGTGCCCTTTTTACACCATCCATAGTGATGCAAGTTATTTCTGAACAATTCAACCTTATTTTCATAAGCTGAACTGTGTTCCTATGTCGGACACTATGTTCACTGGTAGTCCATGTTGGAGGAGTGAAGGCGGAGGATATCCCATTGGTGTTTCAAACATGCATGATAACGAGTCAGCCTTGTTTTTGGCCTATATGTGATGTGTAACCGAAAGCATGGGAAAAACAAAGACCATCTGGCGAGTCTGGGTTGCAGACATTTAGCAGTCCTGAAGTACTCCATGTTTTTATGCTCTGTGTAGACAGTGATGGGATGAAGGGTGTCCTCCAATAAACGATGACATTCTTCTAAGGCCATTTTCATGGCTAGCATTTCTCTCACCCATGCCGTAGTTCCTTTTTGTGGGTTCAGTGTCCGGGAGGAGAAGGTGACTGAATGGAGTTGGTTATCTGAATCATCCGTTTGGGATAGAACCACTCCTACGGCCTAGGGTCAGAGGCATCTACCTCAAGTACGTATGGTCATTGTGGTGCGGGAAGTACCAATATGGGTGCCGAGGTTAAAGGCGCTTTTTGCGGCTTCGAACCAAACAAACTTCTTTTTATTGGATGTGAGTCCTGTGATGGGTTGGATGACCTTTGAGGAGTTTCTGATGAATTTCCTGTAGGAATTAGCAAAACCCACGAACCTTTGGACACCTTTCCTGTCTGTAGGAGGGGGCCATTGTAGGAGTGTGGTATTCTTTTTTGGACCCATCTCAACCCTAGTAGGGGATAGAAAAAAGCCTAAAAATTCCACAGATTGGGTTTCAAAAATGCATTTCTCGGGTTTGGCGTACAACCGTTTTTCTCTGAGACGCATCAGTACCTTAGTCACATGTTCTCTATGGGTCGATAAAGACTCAAGGTAGATTAAAATATCATCCAGATAAATAACGATGAATTGATCCAACATATCTCTAAACACATCGTTCATGAAACGTTGGAAAGTGGCTGGAGCATTGCATAGACCGTAAGACATCACTAAATACAATATCTTGATCGGAATGCTGTCTTCCACTCGTGCCCATCTTTCATTCTGACCAAGTTGTAGGGTCCTCGTAAATCACTCTTTGTGAAGGCAGAAGCAGAGCGAACACGTTCCATTAGTTCAGGTATTAAAGGTAAAGGATAACGATGTTTCACTGTTATGTTGTTGATCTTAGGTAGGTAGAAGGCCTTATGAATCCTTTGGCTAGATTTCATCTATATAGTCTTTGAGCATATGTGGGGGTAGTTAATTTGCCCCTTTCTTTTAACACATCAGAAAACTGCATATAGTGAGGAGGTATCTTCAGTATTGGAAGATAACTGTAGTCATGAGCAATATTAAGAGACCAAGAAGGCTTGCTGCTTTGTGAGCATTTATTAGATGTAAACTGTACAGTACCTGTCTCCCAGTTAATAACAGAGTTCTTAATCAGGGTAGACCCAGTATGACATGGAAGACAGGAGAAGGAACCACATCGAAAACGATGTCTTCGGTATGATTGGGACTGACATGAATACAAAGGGGCACCGTCTCTTTGGTAATAGGACTGGTTTTAATGGGCTTCTGTCTACTAATTGTAGAGAAATAGGTGATGTTTTTTTCCTGGGTGGAGATCCCAAGGAGTTGTATGAGGTCAGCGTCCAGGATATTGCTGCTGGCGCCAGAATCAATCATTGCTGAAAGGGTGATGGGGTCGTCCCTCCACTGTAATGATATGGAAAGAGATAAGTGATTGATAAAGTGATTAGACTTCTTTATGTTGACTTGAATAAGCAGGGGGTTTTGCTTACCCTTTGAAAACGTTCCTTGGTTCTGCATTTGTTAGCGTAGTGACCTATATTCCCGCAATACAAGCATATGTCAAGGCTTCTGCGGCATTCCCTCTCAGCCATGGATAGGGGTCCCCTGATGAGACCCAATTGCATTGGCTCTTCTGTTGTGTCCTTAGGGGTCATTTTGACTGGTGATCATATAGCAGACCAGTTGAACGTAGAGGTGGTTTGCTGTTCGGCCTTTCTTTCTCGTAGTCTCCTGTCTATTTGTATGGATAGCTTAGCAAATTCATCTAACGAATTGGGTATGTTGGTACTGGCTAGTTCATCTGTGATGGTCTCCGACAAGCCTAAATGGAACTGGTCATGCAGTGCCGATTCATTTCATGAAGTTTCCATGGAAATGGGTCTGAATTCTGCAATGTATTCCTCTATGAGTCTTTTACCTTGTTTCAGGGCCCTTAGTAGCAAAAGTGGATCTGAAAGGGTCCTCATAGAGAGCGTCCATGGCTTGACGGAAGGAAGCAGATGTCTCCAGAATTGAGTTATTGCTATGTAGCCAAAGTCCATTTATTCAGCGGGCAAAGTGGGCATTTGCCCAGGGCCCGCTAACCTGCGGGGGCCTACTGGCAGTCATACTGCCGGTTTGGGGCTAGGGTGACCACATGAACTGGATTGCTCGGGACAGTCCCACAATCGGACTTTAAGTCCCGGGTCCCGGGCAGCCTCAATCCGGGACAATGCCTTGTCCTGGAATAAGGAGTCTGAGTGAATTAGGTCTCAGCCAATCAGGAGAGACGTCTGATTGGCTGAGTTCAGAAGCCTCTCCTGATAGGCTGAGTTCCTCCTTCACACCAACTCAGAGTAAGCTGCAGCCAGCACCAGGTATGTTTGACTATATGTGTGACTGTGTTTGTCAGTTTGTCACAGTATTTGTTTGTGTGGCTGTGTTTGTCACTGTTTGTTTGTCACTGTATTTGTTTGTGTGACTGTGTGTGTAATGTCTGGTAATAGAGGAGCTAATTATCTGAATCTACTGATGCCTGGTATTAGAGGGGTTAACATTCTATATCTACTAATGTCTGTAATGAGTGTATATATTATTAAATCTGAAATCAACATGGTTTCCAAGGTTTCTTAATAATTAATATATAATAGTATATGTGAATCAGGGTGTATGTGATATATATATATATATGTATATATATACACACATATATATATCTAAAATGTATTTTATGTGTATGTGATGTTGTGCATCAGTGTATATATCACATACACCCTGATTCACATATACTATTATATATATATACATTTTGTTTTGAATTTTGTAATCAACTAATTTTCCCTCAGCCCCTTTTCCCCACTATATTGTTTATCCCTCCCCCCCATACAGCACCTTTCCCCTCCACTACACTACCTATCCCCCCCACAGTGGGGGGGAGGCAGTGGCTGTAATGGGGGGAACAGGGCTTATGGGCCCTCCACTACAAGCCCCTGTCTTTCCTCCCACTACAAGCCCTGTACTCTCCACTACAGAGCCTGCCCCCCATTACAGGACGGGAGGGGGGCCCCACTATTATATTGCTTGACCAGGCCGACCAGGGCCCACCAGAGCCTTGAAGCAGCCCTGTATGTAGCAGGTGAGGAGCCCAGAGTTGAGGTTCTTCTGACAACAGCGATATGACTGTATGTATTTTAACATAGTCCATGGAGCAGGTTCGTGGTTTTAAATTAAACAATATTTGACAAGAAGTCATGAAGGTGTACCACCCACCCTTTGGAGAGGAGGTACCGGGGGACGTGTGCACTCCAAAGCACAGCCCCGAGGAGGACCGGACCGTGACTGGGCAACGGGGAAGGTAGGTACTCTGGTGATCAGCTGTGTTGTGGTTCAGGACACCAACGTCCTGGATGGTCTGTAAGGGGGTTCTATGACGGGCAGAGATGCCCCCGATGTCAACAGGTTCCAATCTTTAGGATACTTTATTTAGAGAAAGCAAAAAAAAGCAACATTTCGGCCAAACGTTGCTTTTTTTTTGCTTTCTCTAAATAAAGTATCCTAAAGATTGGAAGCTGTTTGGAGTGCTGGGATTCCTTTTCTTTGTTCGTGTGCTTCAAGAGGGTTTATGCTGTCCCTATTTTCCTGCTAGCATCCAGCTTCCTGGGAGTTGAGTGCAGAACCATTTTTTTCTTTTTTCCCGATGTAAACAGGGACCCAAGGGAACGAGAGGTATGACACCTTAGAGTCATCTTGACTGGGTGGCCACTTTGAGGGAGAGTACTAAATGATCTCCAATTTATAAATAATGTATCTAACTGTGGACTGATGAATATGTAAACTCTTTGAGATTACTTTGTAACTCTTCCCAGCTTTATGCAAATCAACAGTTTCTAATTGTAGGTCTTATGAAATCTCTTTTTGTGAGGCACAGTTCACATCAGCAGGGGCTTTTATGAGAACAACAAACTTCAAATTTTTTTATGTAGCTCTAAAATACACTTCCAATCCCATTTCATTGATCAGACTCCAGGTTTGCTAACTCCCAGGGGAGGGCTGGCAGCCTAAGGCCTGGGGGGCAAGTCAAGTGGCCCATTGTGCCACCGAATCAGCCCACCATACATGCCCATCTTTTCCTGATTTTCTAACGCATATTGATTATAAAAATACAAATATGATTCAAATGTGGTTTAACATAAGTAAATTTAATAGCAACAAAGGATGGTAAAAAAAAAGCAAAACCTAATGTCCCCCTGATACTCAGCCAGTTAAATGTCCCCCATGATACTGGCTGAGGATTATGGGAAGTATAGTACACAGCAGCAGGGACACTGTAAAGGCTAATATGAGTATCCTACCAGGATCATACCTTAAAGTGGGCTGATTGGGGACAGAGGTGACACTGGGGAGCTGAATGGGAACAGCAATGACATGGGGGCTGAAAGGGGACAGAGGTGACACTGGGAGGGGCTGATTGGGGACAGAGGTGACACTGGGAGGGGCTGATTGGGGACAGAGGTGACACTGAGGAGCTGAACTTGTGAACACATACAGACACAGATTTATTTTTTTGTTTAATAATTAAAAAAAGCATTATGTTGTTTGTCCCCCACAGACACACTTACATACACACACATACCGATTTGTTTTTGTTTTTAACGAATACAAAAAAATATTATATAGTTTGTACAAAAATAAATTGGTTTGCTAACCTTCTACTTCTTCCACTTTGGGGCTTTTTCATCTTGACCTCCATTCTCTGGTAGCTGTAGACTGCCGTTTTCTACGCTAACAGGATGTCAGTGACACAACATCTGGTGCTCCAGCAGTCTGAGTGTGAGGGGGCGGAGCTTTCACCCCTCACGCTGCTCCCATCACTGTGCGGCCATCAGATTGCTGAAAATCTAATCTAAACGGCCGATGCGTGCTGATGCCGCCGGCCGGCGCTACTTGAATACTATTTTTTTTTAAATTTAATATGGCAAGCTGGATCGGCTTGCCATATTAAATTTAAAAAAAAAGTATTATAGTAGCGCCGGGCCGGATTGCCATATTAAATACATTTAAAAAAAAGTATTAAAGTAGCGCCAGCGGCATTAGCACCCAGTGGCCGTTTAGATTAGATTTCTGACGCCGTGGGGGGCAATTGCCCCCCGGCCCAGCCCGCCCCTGCTAACTCCTCACTCCAATTAGCTTTTGTTGAAGGGATTAGCCGAGGATTCACATAATTTTTTTAAACCCACACTGTGAGTGTTTGAATTATGTATTCAAAACAAAAGAACAATACTTTGTGTAATATTAGTTCAAACCAGGGCCGGTCTTAGGGGTGTGCGACCTGTGCAGCCTCACAGGGCACCATGGCAACAGGGGCGCCTGCACTGGACTTAAATTAAAACATTGTTTTTTTTGTTTTGTTTTAACTGTATTTAAATCCCGGGCAGGGGCACAGAGCGGTTGCTTGTGAAGTTTTCAGCAACCGCTCGACGCCCTTCACTCTCCGTGACTCCGTCGCGGTGCCGGCGTTTCATGCTGAGCACCGAAATATGATGTCATATTCTGGCGCTCAGCTGTAAACACCGGCACCGCGATGGCGTCACGGAGAGTGAAGGCCGCTGAGCGGTTGCTGAAAACTTCACGAGCAACCGCTCGGCTCCCCTGCCCGGGACTTAAATTAAAGCATCCAGAGCGGCAGAGCGAGAAGACGGACTGCTCCCACCGCAGGACTCAACAAGGTAATTAAGGATAATGAGAAGAAGGGAGAGGGGGTGAGGGGAAGGCAGTGAGAAGGGGCAGAGGGGGGGAAGGCAGTGAGAAGGGGCAGAGGGGAGGCAGTTAGAAGGGGCAGAGGGGGGAGGCAGTGAGATGGGGCAGAGGGGGGGAAGGCAGTGAGATGGGGCAGAGGGGGGGAAGGCAGTGAGAAGGGGCAGAGGTGGTAGCTAGTGAGAAAGGGGAGTTTTGTGACAAGATTTTTTTCCTTTCCGTTTTTGGGATGGGGGGGCTCCACAGGAGTAGTCCGCACAGGGCGCCGGAACACTTAAGGCCGGCTCTGGTTCAAACAGATTGTGTTTGTTCATTATTGTAACTTAGAAGATCATATTTTAAGACAAATTTATATGTAAATATTGATCATTCCAAATAGTTCACTTACTTTTTCTTGCCACTCAGGTTTAGAGGGGCAATTTCTTTTTCACATGGGTTATATAGGTCTTTACCTTCAATAAATGGAATGATCATTTAAAAACTGCATTTTGAGTTTACTCATGTTGTCTTTGTCTTGTATTAAAATGAATTGCATATTTTGAATAAGCAAAAAAACTATTTGCATACCTAATGACATATAAGTAAAAATAAAAGAAATTTAGATAGGGACAACTACTTTTTCACAGCACTGTAAATGGAGGGTTCTGGTACAAAATTGCCCACCGGGCTGCCCTGAATCTTAACTAAATGGCCGCACGACAACCGGGGCCGTCTTTAGTGCGGGGCAAAAGCCCGCAGCACCCGCAGTGGGCCGGCACACAGCCGATGCAGCTGCGAATTTTAAAGCGGACGTAAGCCCGCCTCCGCCAGCCTCTTAATGATTTTAAAGCAGCCGGCATTCCTGCATCATGCTGCCCAGTGCCTTAGTGAGGCTCTTTGTCCCGTCCCTTTGAAGACGTGACGTGACGCTCAAGGGGGCAGAGTCACTCGGAACAGTTCCTCGTGACAGCTGGAAGAACATGTCAGAGGAGAGCAGTCTGCAGGGAAGAAGCCAGCAAAAAAAGTAAGTATTAAAAAAAAATGTTGGGGTGGTAGGTGGAAGGAGAACCATATTCAAAGGGGGGGGTGTGCCTTGGGACAACAAATACAAAAAGGGGGGCTGGGGGGTATAAGTACACAACAGGGTGGTTGGGGCATCACATAAATCAATACACAAAGGGGGGTGGGTGGCTGGGGGCAATACACATGGGTACATTAACCAGTACAAAAGGGGGCATCAATACACAAGGGCTGGCTGGGGACATCACATAAATCAATACACAAGGGTGTGGGGGCATAAATGCACAAAGGGGCAATACACAGAGGTGTGGGGGTAATACATTAAAACTAAAGGGGCCCCCTGGCTGGGGTTTCAATATACAAGGGGGCAAACACACAAACAACAAACCAGTGTGGGAAGCATTTTTTATGCTTTGTGTAGATTAACCTGTACTGATGCGGGTGTCGGTGTGGCAGAGCCTGTCCTGGCGTGGATTTGGCCATCTGTTTCCTGGCACTTTACTTACTGTAGGAATAAATAGAACAATTTCATTTTTTTACTTATCCAGAGAAAAAACACCCTCCTGAATTTGTAGTCACTTCAGAGGACAAAACTTTCTTGGCCCAGAAATCAGTGAAAGGAAAAGTAAAGGTTTTGTGTTATTTACTCTATTTCAATCCGCATATTTTATTAAAAAGGATTAGTGGCACTAAATTGTGGCTTCCAATGTCCCGTGCAGGGTTGGTGCAAGGATTTTTGCCACCCTAGGCAAAACATAATTTTGCCACCCCCTGGCTCCACCCCCACAAGTTTTATTTAGAGATCACTTTTTGTGTGTGTGGGGGGAATTATCAGCTTTTGTGGGAATAGGGGTAGCATGCTTTCTAAATAAAGCATCAACTGTGTTTAAAAATGGGGGGGGCAGAATCAACTTTATTAAAGACTTGATACTTACCATATATATATATATATATATATATATATATATATATATATATATCACAATCCACAACTAGTTAAGTGCTCTGTAGCAGTATTAGTATTTGGGTTTTTTGTTACAAAAGAAGTGTTGTTAAATTGATTACTTGGTGGTAAATAATCCTACAAGGCCAGTGTATTCACTAAAATATTTCTCACAGGTAACTCAAGTTTTGCATTAACAACTGCAATCACATGCATTTACAACCCACACTTGGTCTTCTGCACCTTGAGATAATATGAGACTATCTGACTTACAGTTACAATCCTATGTGTTTCCTCTCTGAAACTGCAGGACATTTTGTTAAATTGTGTAGCAGCTGTAACAATGTGACACACCCTAAAATGGTGTGCTTAATCCATTCATCTTCAAATTGAGTAATCCTTATTGTTCACGCTTCTACCTCCCTCCCTACTACTTACAATGGATACTAGCAACTCCTGTTTTGTAAGCCATTCCAGACTGTAAGAATTTGAATGTGATGTAGCCAGGGCATGCTAACATATTATCCATGCAGATTCATCAATCTGATATCATTAATCATCTGCTTGTCTGCAGTATGATGGGCTACGGTTTCTGTTTTGTTTACTCTGAGTGGCAAAACACAAACAGCATTATAATTGAACAGAGCAATCTACTCCGGCAAGCTTCAGTGCTCTGCTTCGTAAATTAAATAAACGCATGTGCCTTTTTAGTGTCACATTACTGCCTTCTAAACACATTGTATCAATCATTTTTCACCAAACAGCCTTCCCAGTTCAACTCTTGCGCATTACAAAACAATACAATAAACATATAATTGTTTTGTAATGCATGCAGGACATCTGTCATAGACTTAACTAGCCAAGGGCTTTCTGAAATTATACAAAAGCACAGACCCACAGAGACTCATGGAGACACACTTAAATAGCAGAAAGAATTAAATAATTAGCTATTATTATCATTGATATAATAAGCTAATAATCCTTTTACAAATCCTTTTACTTTTACCATGAACGAGCATTCTTGTATATAAATTACAGAAATTGAAATTATGCAATGAAATTGATGAGCAGTATGAAACAGCTAATATGTGGATTTTTTTCTGCCGTTTTGTTTAAAAAAAGGATTATTAAGCACAGAAACTGCTGCGTGATATTTTCCCATTAGTACTAACCACTCATCTGTGCAACCTAATGGCTTGGGAACAAAATGAATTACTACTCTGTAAAGCAGCCGTAAGGCTTAAGTTTGTTCACTCAGAGCACAATTTTAATGCATGTCAGTATAGTTTGGATTTTAATGATTGATACTTTATTGGATTGTGGAATTTTCATTGAGAGGACCTGGAAAGTGTCTTCTTCAAAATGTGCTTATGTCTGGATGATTTTACATCATTCCACAATATGGAAATAAGGAATTAACTTAATTTGCTGTGTTTTGCAAATACAATACTATTTTTTGTGGAGGCCTTTGATAAGGCTTTACATGAAACAAATTTCTGAGACCCTCAAAACTAAAACCTGTATGTATACTTATTCTGTCATATACCCTCCTAAAACTTGCAAGAGCAAGCATGGGTGTCTGCAAGATTTTTTCTGAGGCAAAACTTCCTCCCCAACTTTCCTTTCTCCCAGTACCTCCTTACGTCCTCTCCATTGCCTACCTTTATTGGCTCAGAAGAAGGTTTCCTGTGGTAGACAAATGTTGGTTTCCCATTAATAGTTAATATTGTTTGACTATTGTAATAGAAGCTGAAAGACAATCTTGTACCTATCTAGCATTCTCCATTGGTACTTATGGCTCCCTCCTGGGCTTCCCCATTGTGAATTGGGAAGGAGACTTTAAAGGAAGCCTGGAATAGGCCTATTGGAGATCCAGGGAAGAGTTTAAGCAACATTTCACTACTCACTGCTCAGAGGGGGGTTGATAACAGGACTAGCATAATACCATATTCTGGGACTCCTTTTGTCGTTGGCAGCTATTCATACCAGTTATGGGAAAAGATACTTATCTGGTGATTATGGAGTTCACTGCAATAACTGGTGGGAGGAGAGACCTTGAGACATAACAACCAGGTTGCATTTTAGGGCACTAGGACCTCACTATTGATATGGGGATCTTTTGCATTTGGACAATTATGCAGGCCCTTTTAGCTACTTCTTGTATAATGTACACCTGGATTGGTTTTTCATTTTACTTTTTTCTGTGTACTTGAAAAATCTATAAAAAAAAATGACACTGAAAACTAACATGAATAAAGAACATCTTATAAATTATACATTGTGCATACATTTTACAACTTTACACTTGGTTTTAGTCTACAGTATTTTTAAAGTGTTTACTAAACCAGTAAAGAACTTTAGAAAAAAGCTAAGAGCAGAAATGAGCATATAGCACACAGCAATATTGTTGTTGGCGTTAGCGATATGACAATTTAATCATTAACTTGTGCCAAAAGTAAATACAAGTGATGAAATAACACAGGAAAACAAACACACCACTTAATTTGACACAGCATGTAACAAGACATTCATATTATAAATATCTGTCCAGGCTTAAAGGGTGACATTACGTAGCCCTGGTGCCAGAAACTAAATTTCAGTACATGGTTGAGGTATACAGCGGTTTAGTGAATATAGTTTGGAATAATTATTTGGCCAGGACATTTATTACTATACTATAAAAAACAGGAGGTTGTGAAACCTTAAAGCAGCAATTGTTTATGAATACAATACAGAGCCTATCCAGTAATCAAAAGAAGACAGTTCTCGTAATAAAGACAAACAGCAAATTATGTACAGAAAAACTGACACCCAACATTGAGTTCAAATGTAGCTGTAGGGAATATTTCTTGGTACTTTATCATTTACGTAGTGTATGATAATGTTGATCAAGTAGCAGAACTGGACAAGACACTTTTTTAACAAATTGATATTTGCCTGGTGGTGGAGTTACTGATAAATATGCATATGCATATACCATATTTGCTCAATTATAAGACGACCCTGATTATAAGACGACCCCCCAAAATCTGAATATTAATTTATGGGAAAAAAAGCCTGAATTATAAGACAACCCTATAGGAAAAAAGTGTTACAAGTAAATGTTAATTCATGTAAACTATGTGAACCATTTTTTTTAATAAAAGCTATGATTGAGAAAAAAAAAATTTATTTCCTTTTTTTTCAACCTGCCCCCCCAGTTATGCACATCTGCCCCCAGGCTTGCCACTCTGGCCCAGAAATGCCTTATACCCCTTAAATGCCACTGTGCCCCATGATATGCCTTTTAACCCTTTAAATGCCACTGTGCCCCATGATATGCCTTTTAACCCTCTATATGCCACTGTGCCCCATGATATGCCTTTTAACCCTCTAAATGCCACTGTGCCCCATGATATGCCTTTAACCCTCTATATGCCACTGTGCCCCATGATATGCCTTTTAACCCTCTAAATGCCACTGTGCCCCATGATATGCCTTATACCCCCTAAATGCCACTGTGCCCCATGATATGCCTTTTAACCCTCTAAATGCCACTGTGCCCCATGATATGCCTTTTGACCCCCTTTGTGCCACTCTGCCTCCAGAATTGCCTTATACCCCTATATGCCACTCTGACATTTAGAGGATTAAAAGGCATATTATGGGGCAGAGTGGCATATAGGGAGGTATAAGGCATTTCAGGAGGCAGAGTGGCGTATAGAGGGTTAAAAGGCATTTCTGGAGGCAGAGTGGCATTAAGGGGGTTAAAATGCATTTCACAGAGTACTCTGCATCAAGAAATGCCTTATGCCCCATTTAACACTCCCTCCCCCTCCCTCCTCCAAACTTACTGGTGAGTCCCCGGTGCGTAGTCCGGGCAGCGTGTAGAGCTCTACGCGATTCACGTATACAACTTCTGCTGCAGCCGGGAGGAGGTGCAGTTAGCAGCGGGGGTTGTCTGCATGATAGATCCCCCCCAGTAACTCATGCGGGGGGGACCATTAATGAAGAAATCCCTCCCAGGGCTGTAGGAACACCCCCAATTGAAAAGCAGCAGGAGGAGAGAGAGGGGTGCCGAGCGGTTGTTTTCAGCAACTGCTCGGCGCCCTTCTGTCTCCTCTGCTCCCTGCCACCACCACCCTCAACGCTGCCCCGACTGCAGTGGTGGGAGCGTGAGGCATCTGTCTCGGTGCCGGCGCTCAGCAGTGAAGCCGTGCGCATAGCAGAGGCCTCGTGCTCCCACCTTACCTATGGCAACCTCCCGCAGATGCCTTCGGACCTTGCGCATGCGCAGGCCACTCCAATGATAGCCAACCATTTACTGCTGTGGCAGTATACGCATGTGCAGGCCATTTCTCCATCTACTTGTGCACTTGGCTTGGGGCGGGGTTATCTGCCTGGGGCCTATTTTAGGGCTCCTTAGCTGTTCACTGGCTGCCTGTCAAAGAGATCCATTGCCTGTTCTCTGGGCTCTGCTCGTGCTTCTCAGTTATCCTGTTTGTTCTGGTTCTGACCTCGGCTACGTCTCACGGCTATCCTGACTTCTCCAATCCTTGACCTCGGCTTCGTTTGTGGACTGCTATACCCGTGTCCCAGACGCCTGTTCTGGTTTGTGTCTGGGTTCTGTGCTGTGGATCCTCAGTTACTGATCCTGACCATTCCTGGCCATTACAAGGACTGCATGGTAAGTAACCTACAAAGGGGGGTAGGGAGAGGGTAGGTAGTGAGAAGGGGGTAGGGAGTGGGTAGCTAGCGAGAAGGGGGGGTAGGAAGAGGGTAGCTAGTGAGAAGGGGGGCAGGGAGAGGGTAGCTAGTAAGAAGGGGGTAGGGAGTGGGTAGATAGTGTGAGAAGGGGTGGTAGGGAGGGGGTAGATAGTGTGAGAACGGGGCAGATAGTATGAGGAGGGGTAGATAGTGTGAGAAGGGGTGAAGTGGGGATAAAAGTAACAAAAGGGGGGTAGTAAGTATATTGAAGTAAAGAGTTAGAATGAATTAATTCATATATGGATGAATTGTGTGAATGAGTAGGAGAATGAATTAATCCACATGTGGATGAATTGTGTGAATGAGTGAAATAATGAATTAATGTGTGGATGAATTGCTTTAATTATTTGTGAGCTGGGCTGTTTGGGGACAAAGTTGGCTCACACTGGGCTGTTTGGGGACAAAGTTGTCTCACTCTGGACTGTAATTTGTTTGTGTAATCTCAGCGCTGGTCAGGTTATATGTGGGGAATGTGGACACAAGGGCTGGCCTTGGTTTCTATCTTTAATGCTGACTTTTTATGTGAATTCTAGTTGATTTATACGTGCAAAGCTGGGTTTCTGTGTTGTTCTGTTGCTCCATATCTATACGTGTATGTGGGGATCTGATGGGGGAAAATGCTTTCCCCCACAGATTTTTAGGGGTTCCTATGCCCAAGGTTGTCTGCGTCCATCGCGCAGACCTTCCTGGGCTGTCAGAGATCACGGGAACTCTGATCTCTGACAGCCGGGGGAGGTCTGTGCGATGGACGCAGACAACCCACGCTGCTAACCCCACCTCCTCCTGGCTGCAGCGGAAGTTGTCTACGCAAATCGCGTAGAGCTCTACACGCTGCCTGGACTAAGCACCGGGGACTCAGAAGCACCGTTAAGTTGGGGGGGGGGCATAAAAAAGGAGGATCCAGGTCCCCTGCATCGCTGCGGGGGATCTGGATCTTAGTCTCATAGTCTCATAGTCAGACCTATTTGAGGTCTGATTATAAGACGAGGGGTATTTTTCAGAGCATTTGCTCTGGGAAAAAAACTCGTCTTATAATCGAGCAAATACAGTATTTAAGTTTTTTCCCATTTTTTTGTAATTTCACAGATGTGCAATGCTTTAAATGGATGAAATACTGTGCCATAAATATCTTGAGCATTTACATGGGATGATTTATTTCAATTCAATGTGATCCCATTGTACTACCATGAACTATATTAAAAAGTATACAAGGTTTTTGTGCGTGCATATATTAAAAAGTTAATTAAAAAAAAACAAAAAACAAAGGTGTTGGTTTAAGATAATATTTTACCATTTGAAAAATTTTATTTTAAGAATTAAAAGATCTTCTTTTCTGGCTAATATTTTTATTATAATTTAGATAATCTAAGGATAGGAAACAAGTACTACTGTGTTATTTAAACACTAAGAGAATAAGGTGAAAACATAATTTTTTAAACATTGTCGGTGTATCATCAAGCCTTTTTAAATTAAGCTGGGCAAAAAAGTGATATTTTCTTCTTGTAGGAGTTATTATGAAAACGACTTAATGTCATACACATTCGAAGAAACATTAATAACAATACAAAACACATGGCGGACATGCCTCATATCCAGAATATCTGGTATGAAGTGCTTTCGGATTTTGTTCCAAATTTTTGAAGATGCTGGGTAGAATTATTGATCAAACCGGTTCAGGGACCATCCAAAACAAGTAAATAGTTGGTTGGGAAGATATGTTTGGCCACTTGATTGTGTGTAGCCCAGACCTGGAAGTCATGTGGTCCTGAAATATATCGTATCTGTACTAATTTGGAGGGTTCTGTTTTCCCTTTTTTTCTCATCCCATCCGGAAAATTGGTTGGACTAATGATTGGTAGCAAGATGGGTCAGTTGGAGCCTCCCACTCCATTATAGTCCAAATGAGCCTTATTGAAGGTACTTAAAAGCCCTTGAGTCATTTTTTTTATTTATTTTTTAAACAATTATAAGGGGACCTTGCAATCCTCCTTATGTTTGCAAACCCACATTGGAAGACAGCAGGATGTGTTAGTCATCAATCACATAGCTTTCTACTTCCTCTTAGTTCAAGTGAGCCTTACAAGATGTATTTAAAAGCCCCATTTTTTTATAGTACACAAGGTTCTTTTTTCCCTCCTAAATTTGAACTTTTGTCAGATATCTTCTCCAGGTGGTGTCAAGGAGGAAGTCTAAGACTCCTGCACAGAGCAGCTCTAATTGGATGCAAAGCCCAATTTCATACTCTAAAATAAATGAATTACTTTGCACCCGTATTTACAATACACTTTAGTTAAAAGAAAATATCCTACTGAAATACAAATGTGTGGCTTATACTATAAGGTCTTCCCGAGCCGGGGCCAGCCAAGGGTAAGTGGCACCAGGGTGCAGTATTTCTTCATAACATGCATAGATACTAACACTCACTCTAACATCTCACATTTACACACACGTTCTTTCTCCTACTCCTTCTTTTCATCTCCCAGGTGCAACTAACCCTAATCTTAACACTAAGCATTGACACACACTCAGGCTAATACCATACATTGACATCCACACACGTTAACACCAAATGCTTACAGACACACATAATCATGCTAACACCATACACTAACACTCACTCTAACACCATACAGTAAGAGCAGTGGCGTCTGCCCCTGTTGCCCCCCCTGCCGAATTTGGAAAAAAGCCTTTTTTTTTATTTATTTTTTAATGCGGAGGAGAGAGAGGGGCGCCTAGCAACCGCCCGGCGCCCCCCCATTCTCCTCCACGAGGCCTCTACCTCCGTGGCGGTGCCGGCATTTCATCCTGAGCGCCGAAATATGACATCATATTTCGGCGCTCAGCAGTGAAGCAGCGGCCACCGCAGCAGAGAACGAAGACAGAAGCCTCGTGCTCCCGTCGCTGGACCTAAAGGTGAGAGAACTACAAAGGGGGAGGGTAGATAGTGAGTAGGGAGAGGGGTTAGAAAGTGATAAGGGAGGGAGAGGGGGTTAGAAAGTGATAAGGGAGGGAGAGGGGGTTAGAAAGTGATAAGGCAGGGGCGTCCAACATGCGCCCCGCGAGACCTCGAGGTGCGGCCCGCGTAAGATCGCCAGCCAGTGCAACTGATCTTACGCGGGCCGCACCTCGAGCATGTACTGGCTGACTTGGCATGATAGGAGTGTGATTGCTAACAGCAATCAAAGTCCCATCATGCCTAGGTTCCAGCACTTACACATCCGACCAGTAAATGCTGGAACCTAGGCATGATGGGACTGTGATTGCTGTTAGCAATCACACTCCTATCATGCCAAGTCAGCCAGTACATGCTGAAACCTAGCTAGTTGCCCCCCTTGTGTATTGATGCTGCCAGCAGTATGGGGTCTACACATCACTTACAGCCACCCTGTACCAGCATGTACTGGCTGACTTGGCATGATAGGAGTGTGATTGCTAACAGCAACCACAGCAAGCACAGTCCCATCATGCCTAGGTACCAGCATTTACTGGTTGCCTGGGTATGATAGGAGTGTGATTGCAGTGTGGACGCCAGGGCTGGCTTTGGGGTATGCAACCTGTGATCTATGCGTGTAATTTAGGGGGTTTTAAATATACCTTTTAATTATGTGTTTTTTGTGAATTCCAATTGATCTATACCTGCAAAGCTGGGGTTGTGTGTTATTCTGTAGATCCATATCTGCTATGCTATGTTTCCATACATTTATGTATACCTGCAAATACAGGGTTAATATGTCTTATTCATTTGATTAATACCTGCAATGCTGTTTCCATGTATTTATTTGATCTATACCTGCAATGCTACGTTTCATATACTATTGTATACCTGCAAATACAGGATTTGTATGTCTGATTCTGTTTATTTGAGATCACAAGTGAATTTCAGTTGATCTATACATGCAAAGCTTGGTTTGTGTGTTAATGTGTTGATCTATACCTGCTATCGGCAACTGGGGCTAATGTTAATATATATGGGCAGCAGGGGCATCAATACACAGGGGGCAAAAACACTAAGGGGGGTATAAACGACAATGCAGTGTGAAAAATCAATCCTGATGTAGACGTCTGTGACGTAGATTGTGTCCTGCTGTTTGTGTGTTTTTGGTTATCAGTGTAGCAGAGCCTGTCCTCGGTGTGTGTATAGGTGTTGGTGTGGCAGAGCCTGTCCTGGTGTGTGTGTTCGGTTGTCAGTGTGTCAGAGCCTGTCCTGGTGTTTGTGTGTTTGGATGTGGGTGTGGCAGAGCCTGTCCTGATGTGTGTGGGTGTCTGTGTGGCAGAGCCTGTCCTGGTGTGTGTTTGGGTGTTGGTGTGGCAGAGCCTGTCCTGGTGTGTGTGTTCGGTTGTCAGTGTGTCAGAGCCTGTTCTGGTGTTTGTGTGTTTGGATGTGGGTGTGGCAGAGCCTGTCCTGATGTGTGTGTGGGTATCTGTGTGGCAGAGCCTGTCCTGGTGTGTGTGTGTGTGTGTGTGTTTGGTTGTTGGTGTGACAGAGCCTGTCCTGGTGTGTGTGTCTGTGTCACAGAGCCTGTCCTGGCGTGTGTGTCTGGGTGTCAGTGTGACAGAGCCTGTCCTGGTGTGTGTGTTCAGTTGTCAGTGTGGCAGAGCCTGTCCTGGTGTGTGTGTGTGTCTGGGTGTCGGTGTGACAGAGCCTGTCCTGTTGTGTGTGTGTGTGTCTGTGTCACAGAGCCTGTCCTAGTGTGTGTGTCTGGGTGTCGGTGTGACAGAGCCTGTCCTGGTGTGTGTGTTCAGTTGTCAGTGTGGCAGAGCCTGTCCTGGTGTGTGTGTCTGGGTGTCGGTGTGACAGAGCCTGTACTGGTGTGTGTGTTTGGTTGTCGGTGTGGCAGAGCCTTTCCTGGTGTGTGTGTCTGGGTGTCGGTGTGACAGAGCCTGTGTTGGTGTGTGTGTTTGGTCATCTGTTTCCTGGCACTTAATTTACAGTAGGAATTATTTAATTTATATTTATCCAGAGATAAAATGCCCTCCTGAAGTTGTAGTGACTTCAGGGGACAAAACGTTCAAGGCCCTGAAATCATTTAGTGGAAAAGTTATTTATTGTGTTATAATATTTATTTCAAGGATTAGTCGCACTCAATTGTGGCTTCAGGCTTCCCATGTTGAATGATCAAGTATTATTTTAGCCCAATAACAAAAGTATAATTCCATAGCACATTACTTTTGGAAATTATTAATGCCCCCCCAGTTTGACTGTGGTATCTTGTGTGCCCCCCCTATATATTGCTTCTAGAGTCGCCACTGAGTAAGAGATACACACATGGTAACATTATATGCTCACAAATGCTAACACTTTACAGTAACCCATACACACTAACACACGCAGGCATACTGACTCTAACACTGTGCATATAATTACATCACACTACTGATGAGAGTTTTCATCCCCTCTCCAATCATCTTTGCGGGTCACACTGCTGTGCCTCCCTCCCCCTTACCTTGCTGCAGCCCTATTACCATGGTGTCACATAACACACCTTTACTGTGCACCTGTGGCACCCACTTTGGCATGCCACCCTGAGTCACCACAGCATACCACTGAGTCTTCTTTGATTATTTTGCATTTGTGCCTTTGTTTATGGTGTATTGTTGAACATAATGTCTCCACGAAGTGAGCAGAAGTCTGTTTAAAACAAATTAGCACTTCACATATCTCCTTGCTCTGGGAAGTCTTACTTACTCCCTAATTCAGTTGTCTTAGTCTTTCTGTTTGGGTTGTCAGTTATTTTAGGCCTCTTTCTGGGATATCTGCTTGAAATTTCAATCTGCAGACTAATTAGCATTTTTAAGATGGCACTCCTGTAATGTGTAAAAAGTGATATTATTATGGAGTGTTTTAGAATGAATAGACAATTAAAGTAAAATCCACAGACTGCGCTATATATCTCTTTCCAAGCAAGCATTCTGTAACCTCTCATGATTAAATGATTGTTATTCTAAATTATGACATTGAATGTATTATTTTCAAATATCCAAACATGCCAGGATTTAGTTTAATAAACCTGCAGATGTCATATGAAAAATACAGTTTTTTAAACATCTGGAAAATCTCATTATTAACTGGTACCGGAAACTTGCAAACTTGCCTATTTCAGTCTTTACATTTCTACAAAAAACTTGCAGCCAATTTCATGTGAGTGTAGATGTAAAAAACAGAAATGGACTGAGTTCACTGTTATACCTACAGGAAATATATGTGTGTGAAATTTCAGTTTTTTTCCAAATAAAAATGTACGTTTGAATACTATTCATTTCTTGGACTGTGTTTTTTACTTTCTAGTGTATATATTGGGCACATATGTTTAAGAAGGATTGCAAATTAAATGTGTAAAATGAATACCCAATTGAGACATACTTGGAATGCTGCCATAAATTAAACATTGTTTTTAGAGCTCTCAGCCTATTACTTCCATATTTGGCAGTAGGGTCTAGTATACAGCATCTGGCATCACCTCACAGTTTTACTGGATCATTTATTGATGACAACATTTCAAGCTGTTTTCCCCTATACACGACTTACGTCTGTAACAACATTACTCTTTTGAATTAATGAAAACATTCTTGGAAGTGTTTTTGCAAACCTATGCATGAAACATGCTTGCTATTTTTAAAGTAAAATAAAAACATTTCTACAAAATGGTAAGAATTTGATTTTTAAAAATAATTTTTAATAAAGTGTTTTGATTAATAAGATAGGAGTGTGTACATGCTATAAATGTACGTGTTAACTATATAAAATACAAGACACAAGCTAGTTTTTCCACCTGTTTATATACACACTCCATTAATCTCATGACTCCCATACAAAGTCTAGTAAAGAGTTTTGTATTTAGAGGTAAAGTATATTGTTTATTAATTGTCGAAAAATCTGTGTATTTTCTTGATAGTACCATATTTGCTCGATTATAAGACGAGTTTTTTTCCAGAGTGGCATATAGGGGTATAAGGCATTTCTGGAGGCAGATTTGCATAACTGGGGGGCAGGTTGGAAAATAAAAGGAAACAAAAAAATATATTTCTCAATCATAGCTTTTATTTTTTAATTTTTTTCCCTAAATTAATATTCAGATTTTGGGGGGTCGTCTTATAATTAAGCAAATACGGTATTTATATAAGCAGGGTACTTAGGGAATTAAGAAAATTTTGAGAACACAGTAACAAAGTGTAACATTGAAATTCGACTATAACCATATCACACACATAAGGGTTGAAAAAAACAACATATAACTAAAGGAAATAGTAGAGTAAAAATGCAAGGAAATGGAAGGGAATTTGCAGAGTGTAAGAAATGTTTTTCTTGAGCATAGGCTTCTATTTACAGTTTGAAGTTCTAGCGAATGGTGTCCAAGGTAAACAGGCTCACCGTTCAAACAAGCATTAGTGTGCCACCTCTATCTGGGGAAAAAGAGGGACAAATCTATCTATCAAAGTTTATGACAAAAAGTAACAATTTATACTCACAAAGAACATCTTTAAGGATGTTGTTGTTGAAATGCTCATATACAGAGCTGAACAAACAGTAAGAATTTCTTCTGATGGCAATAACCATGAATATTGCAAATGTTTTCTTCGAATAGACAAAGGGTGACAGGTCTGCGGGATGGAAGCCTCTCTGCTGCAAAACTGTTGTTTGATCTCTAGAGAGTTTGGAGATCTGCTTTTGATCTGTAACTGGGTGGCATAGACTCCATAGTATCCTTACTCACTGCCACGCAATCTTCTGAGACAGAGTGCTGAGATATAGTGTCATATACTCAGCCAACCGGGGAAACTGGAATGCAGCAGGGTCACAAAACAGGAGGTTAACACCAAATGCTTGTCCAAATTTGTGCCGGTCCAACTTCACAGTTGCCCCCCAGGCAAGCAGCTCCTGGTGCAAGAGGAGATGAAGAAGGAGCAGCAGTGATTGCTGATAGTTCCCTTAATGAAATATCATCAGCTATACCACATTCTTCTGCTTTGGCAGAAATTATAAAAAACTATTTTTAGAACAGTAGTGTTGTATCAATTCTTACCACATCCACAGTGTGAAGTGCTACTGATTCCAAATGTACCAAGGGAGCCTTGTTTTGAGATTGCTAAAAAGGTGATGGGTAAGCTGCCATCACATTGACATATGTGACTGGCCAACTATGTATCTCAAATCTAAGGAAGAGCAAGGAATGGTAATTTGCATGGTTCTTTCAGTGTGATCACCAGACCTTAACCCCATTCAAAATCTTTGAGAACATTTGAAAAAGGGATTTACTGTAGAGCAGTCATTAAGGACAATGGTGGTCATACCAAATATTAAAAATTTCTGATTTTCAGTATGTACTAATAAAATTTTTTATTTTTTTAAACTTTTATTTTTGCCGCAAACAGGAGGTATGCAGTTGAAGTATACAAACATACGTATACAAAGATCAAAAAGAATAAAGATCACAAAATGATTTTAAAGCAGTCGTCAGTGGTACAATGGTAAATAAGACAAAGTAAGAGTATGACGAGGAGTACGAAGCGGAAGGGACGCCCGACACAGCACACAGCCAGGACAACAAACGATACATCGTGTACCAAAGTATATAATTCAAGATACATAAGTAAAACCTTACAATAATAATAAAATAAAATGAGAATAAAATAAAATCAACCTAAACCCGGCAGGGGGTGTCTGCCCAGTAGGATTTGCCGAGAAAACCATCCAGTGTATTGGAACATGGAAAGGAGTGAGGCCCTAGTGGTGCGAGCCAGTGTGGGAATATACGCCGACCATTTAGTAAAGAAGGCACGCGCTTTGGTTTCTCTATGTAGGGAAGATTCGGTCCAATCCATTTGGAAAATATAATTAAGTCGTGACAGGGACATGGCTAAAGTGGGTGGATGTGGTTGGATCCACTGAGAAAGAATGGCCTTCTTCCCCACCGCCGCCACCACCACCAGTAGGGATCTATCTCTCGCTGGAAGTCGACAAGTATCGGTGGAGGAAAAAATGCCAAATAAAGCCCATTCGGGGGTCATAGTAAGAGGCAGTTTCAACGATGTAGTGACAAAATCATGAATGGAAGCCCAGAAAACCTGAATTTGGGGACAGAGCCAGAGGCAGTGCATTAAGTCTGCGTCAGGATGGAGACATTTCGGGCAGTGGGAATCAGCCGCCATGTGCACCAGTTTCCATAGCTTTGGGGGAAGGTAGGCCCTATGTAACAATTTTAAAAACATTTCAGAATAGGATTTAGAGACTAATATCCTAGTAGCCCTAATAGTGGCGTCAACCAGGCAGTCTGTCGTAAGGTCTGGGAAGTCCAGCCACCATTTAGCAAGGCCCTGAGTCACGGTCTCTAGATCAATCAACGGGCGAGTCAAACAGTATAGTCGGGAGACAGAGGTAGGACCAGTCTGCAAGAGTAGGGTCTGTTTATCTAGTCTATTGTTCTTGTCAGATGGAGAAAGGCAGGAGAGAATTTTAGAAGCGTAACTGGAGATTTGTAGGAAATGCAACCTATGAATAGGAATGGGGTAGAATTTAGTCAAAAGACCTTCGTAGGAAAGTAATGCCCCAGTACCATCAGTTAAGAAATGGGTCAGGAGCCTGCCCCCCTTAGCATACAAGTGGGAAAACAGAGCAGCAGCCCTGTCGTCATGGAAATCAGGATTGCGGAGGAAAGGCAGGAACAAGGAGACATTCGGGCTAAGGCCTTGGGCCCTACGCACCAACCTCCAAGCCCTGGCAGGGGCAACAAGTAGTGGGTTGTCTCGTAAGGAAACAGGCCAGTCGGAAGGGGGCAGGTGGAGAAGAGAGGCAAGGTGAACGTCAGGTGTAAACTGTTGATCCAAGAGAGGCCAGGCGCAGCAAGGTGTTTGTAAAAGCCATTCAAGTGCTATTTTATAGTTAGCAGCAAGGCTATATCCCAGGGGGCTCGGAAGGTTAAGGCCACCGTGTGAAACAGGCTGTTGGAGTTTAAATAAAGAAATCCTATGTTTCTTATGTTGCCATAAAAAGTTACGGAGGAGTCTATCATGTGCGCGGAGGTCGCATTTTTTTATGATAAGCGGCAGCATTTGAAGGGGGTAGAGAAGACGAGGGAAGGTCACCATTTTGTATAAATGGCAACGACCTGTTAGGGAGAGCGGTAGTCGTCCCCAGGAGCGGAAATCGGTCGCCATGCGAGAGAGGAGTGGGGAAAAGTTTAAATCATAAAGAAGATGTAAATTTGCGGGAATCTGCAGACCTAAGTAAGTTATGGAGCGTGAGGAGGACCATTGGAAGGGGAAAGTATCACCCCAACCTAACTTAGCCTGGTCATAAATGGGCAAGGCCACTGTCTTAAGCGGGTTAATTAGGAAACCGGAGGCCTCGTGAAATAATTGTAATAAAGTCAAAAGGTGGGGGATGGCCGATTTAGGATCGGATAGGAATAAAAGAAAATCGTCCGCAAAAACCGCTGATTTAAGTGCTACCCTGCCCACCTTGATACCTACAATAGATTGAGAGGCCTCTAGAAGACGTATCAAGGGTTCCACCGCCAGGTTGAAAAAAAGTGGGGATAAGGGGCAGCCTTGTCTAGTACCCCTACCCAGTGAAAAGAATCAGGCGTTAAGACCATTAACTGTCAGTTGTGCTACAGGGGACTAAATATAGCGCCCTAAACAGGTTCAGGAATGGCATTCCGAAATGATGAAATTTGAGAAAACCAGTGAGGTATTGCCTTATCGGCGTCGCAACTGATAATAATATTATGGAACTGACGGGCAAGTTTAGTGTGGTGAATGGCAGCTAAGACACGGCGGATGTTCTGCGTCGAGCGCCTCCCCCTCATAAAACCGGTTTGAGAAGGAGAGATTAGGTTAGGTAATATAGTTTGGAGTCTATTGGCCATTAGCTTAGAAAGAATCTTAAGATCTTGATTAAGAAGGGAAATGGGCCTATACGACGGAAGAAGGGTAGGGTCCTTATTAGGTTTTAAAACAACCACTATTCGAGAAGTATTAAAATTCGGTGGGGGGGGGATTGCCATTCAGAATATTATTGTAAAGATCCTTCAAATATGGGAGAATATGGGGCAAGAGAAGCTTGTAATATTCGGCCGGAAGGCCATCAGGGCCGGGCGTTTTGTTGTTAGGCAAGGATTGAATGACTGTTTGTAGCTCCCGGAGTGTAATTGGGGCCCCAAGGACCTCCCTATCCTCGGGAAGTAGCTTAGGTATTTGTGCTTTGGTGAATATCTCCAAGACCGTCTCAGTAGTAACCGGAACAGCCGAGTAAAAAGACTCAAAATAACTCGCAAAACTGGAGGCAACGTCTTTAGGGTCTGTACAGGAGGACGTCGGAGTGGGACGCACCTCCCGAACCCCCCGGTGAGTATGTAGGGAGTGCCACACGAGGTTGGCCAACAGTTTTCCAGAACGATTGCCCCAACGGAAAAACCTATTACGGACAAAGGTATATGAGGTCTGGGCCCTCTCAGCTGCCCAAGCATCGTACAAGGCTTTAGCCTCCTTGTAGGCCCGTTCCGTCTCAGGGGTGGCATGAGCCTTATAATCCTGGTAAGCCTGAGTCAACGTCTTTTTAAGAGAAACAAGTTTTTCATCGGCCCCCTTCCTACGCCTCGCCATGTATGCGATAATCTGCCCCCGGAGTACAGGCTTGGAGGCCTCCCATAACAGATTAACATCGTCCAGATGAACAATGTTATCATCGATGTAATTGTGCCACTCAGTTTCCAAAAATGATTTGAAGGACTCTGACTGGGACATGAAAGATGGGAATCTCCAGTTACGTGAAAAGGCAAGGGGGTCACGAAGCGTCCAGTCAGTCCAGACAGGGGCATGGTCAGAAATGACAATATTACCAATATGGGAAGACAAATGGAAGGGGAGTAAGTCGTCAGAAAGGAAAACATAGTCCAGGCGAGAGAAGGACTTATGTGGATCTGAGAAAAAAGTGTATTGCCTGTCTACTGGATGTGTGAGCCTCCAAACGTCATTGAGGCGGAAGTGTTGTAGCAACGGAGCGGAAAGGAAGGACCGAGGTCTGGCCTGAGGGGCAGAGGAATCTAAATGAGAGTGGGCAGTCATATTAAAATCACCGGCCAGGATCAAATTTGGACATTGGAGGCCCGACAAAACAGAATATAAATCAGCAAAAAAGCCTGTTTGATTCACATTAGGTGCATAGACATTAACCAAGGTGTATTTAATACCATTAAGAGTCAGTGTAAGTACAATGTATCTACCCCCCGGATCCCTGATAATCGACTCCACGAGCCAGGGCAATCGCCTTGTAAGGATAATTGACACCCCTCGGGACTTTGAGGAATACATGGCTGAGTAACAGTCGCCCAGCCAAGGGGCTTTTAAAGTATTAGAGGCAGGATCCGTCCAATGGGTTTCCTGTAAAAACAGGAGATCTGGGGACAATTTCTTAAGGTAAGACAAAACCTTCTTTCTCTTTACAGGGGAGTTCAGGCCCTCCACATTCCAGGAGACCATCCGAACATGTGCTTTAGAATATGTAGAGGTAGAATCAGGATTCGTATGCATTTGTATTAAATGCTCAACCAATGCCCGCCCCTGGAGTCGGGAAGAGAACGAGAATAATTAGGAAACACGGTGCAGGAGAGTCCCAGCGAGCCCCCCACAGCCACCAAAGGACAATGTCTGACAACTGCTTAGAATTTACCAGTAAAATACCTCCAGTTAGCATTTTAGAACTTTTAACCAAAACCATGGTGCGCTGGAAAGGGCACCAAAAACAACAAACAAAAGAAAAACAAAAATCAAAAAAGAAAACCAGAACAGAAAGAGGTAGCCTGTGAAGCGGGACCTCAGTCCCTAGAAGGTTTAGAAGAGTGAGAGCGAAGAGGAGAAGAGGAGGCAGAAGAAGGGCCTGACCCCCGAACAACCTCCACATCAGTCGCAGCATCTGCCAAGTCGGTACGGACAAAGGAATCTGCGGACTCAGGTGTCTCAAAGAACAGCGTCTTCCCTTGATAGGTGACACGAAGCTTGGCCGGGTATGTAAGAGCAAACTTAACTTGACGTTTGTGTAAAATTGAGCACACTTGTGAGAATTGACGCCTCTTGGCCGCAACCGCAGCTGAGAAATCCTGAAACAATAAAATAGTATGACCTTGATATTGTAAAGGCGAGTGTTTTCTGTAGGCTTCGAGAAGCTTAACTTTATCCAGATAATTCAGGATCTTGAAAATAACTGTTCTGGGTCTAGCGGTTGGCGACTGGTTCTCCTGCCCCACTCTGTGGACTCTCTCAACCACCAAACGATTTTGGGGGAGGGAAAGATGCAGTGCAGCGGGAAGCCACTCCGTGACTAGAGGCCACAAGGCCGATTTGACCGATTCTGGAAGACCAACAAGACGCAAATTATTGCGCCTGCTACGGTTCTCAAGGTCTTCGACACGGGCCTGTAGAGCGCTAATGAGTTCCTCATGCGATTGTTCTGAAGCTTTAAGGCCAGCAGAGTCGTCCTCGAGATCAGAAAGTCGAGTTTCCAGTGTCTGAATTTGCTTGCCTTGCGAGGTAAGTTCGGCAAGGGTGGAGTCGATTGCAGAGGAGAGCTTTTCCAGTTTCTGATCCAGTAAAGGTGACAGAATGTTAACCAGGTCATGCGAGGAGATAGAAGCAGGGGGCGCAGGAGCAGCAGGAACGGAAGCGTCTACATTCTCGCCTTGCGCAGAAGCCTGGAGCAAAGAGGACTTGAATGTTGAGCTCGACTTGTCCTTAGCTTTCCCCTGCCTGGTCGATGTCTTCGACATGTTGTCCATGTATTTTTCCATGAGGAGGTAGGGTCAGGCAAGAAGGAAAGTAAAGCAAAGCAAAAGAGATAGAGAGATAGAGAGAGAAAGAGAAAAAAACCCCCCAAAAAACAGATACCAAAACCCGCACCGAAGCAATGGAGCAGCACACTAAAGGCACGATATATAGGTGAGGCACAATGGGTTGTGAGGCCAAAAGCAATATGTAAAGACACAGTGAATGTTAACCCAACAATGTACACCCAGTTTGCTGAGCACCAGCCTAAAGCAGGTGTATGGGTAGTGTCATGGAGCGATGTAAGTAGTATACAGTGTCCGGCGCAGTACTGCAGAGAAGTCTCTAGTGAGGTGAGGCAGGCATCACAGGAGAAACAGGCGCCCAGGTGCCAAACACAGTATAGGTCAGTACTCACAAAACGGCAACAAAAACAAGAAAAGGGTCCAGACGAGCAGGTAGATCTCTGTGTGGCAGGCTGAGTAGCCAGCCGATGAACAGGAACAAAACCTTCAACGCAGCCGTGCAGTAGAGGAGGTTAGTCGCCGCCGAGAAGAGTCCAGCACCAGGGCAGGAAAGTAAACTTCAAGGAAGAAGCCACCGGGTTCAAGTGGACCAGGACATCACAGGTGAGTATTGAGGTAGAGGCCGTTGGCAGTGGTGAGTGATGTGTGGGACAAGGCCCAAAGTTACCACATGGTGATCCCGTAATGGCCGCCGAAGAAAAACTAATTAAGAAAACGCCAATCCGAAAAAACAAAAATCATAAACGAAGCGGAGTAAAATAATAATAAAAAAAAAAAAACGACCGGAAAACGAAGCGAGGTGGAAGGAGTGTCATGTCGCCAGCCCGCGGTGCGGGACAGAATGGCGGACGAGCAGCAGCGTGGCACACGCGCCAAGCGTAATGACGGGTAAATAAGCCAGACTCCGGGGGAGAAGAGGTGAGACTCACTGCGACGGTGCCGGAGATCGGTAAGTTGGGCAGGAAAAAAACAAATCTCCGTCCGATGGTAGCGGATAGAAGTAGGGTCGCAGGAGCCCATGTAAAAAGCAGCCTGTCCGTTCAGCCGCCGCCCCGGAAGTCAAACATTTTGTTTTTACCAGTAATAGTGAAAATTGTGTATTTTTGTTTTCCAGAAATGCTGAAATAAAAGCAGATTGTGGTAGTGGATTCTTGGACCATATTGTATTATCTGCAAATGTTTATTAAATATTACGTATTTTATAATTATTGACAGACCCACATTGCTTCTTGTATTTCTTATTTTCTATATTTATGGGTGTGGTGCAGGTAGCAGAGGTAGCAGTACCACTAGTCAAGAAACCTATACTGTTAAAGTTGAACTGTTTTATGTTTAGAAAACATCAAACATAAAATCCTAATAAAAGTACAGTAAAATGTGTGTATGCATGACCTTAGTATCGTCAACTTCGGCCCCATTCCCCAAATAAGACACATAGACAATGTATGTAATTAAAATTGCTTTATTGTTCGATTTTGGATAAATTTGGCCACGGTCAAAATCCCGGTATTATCCCCAACCGTGACACTCATTATCATATTTCTTAAACGTTATAAACCACAAATTCTTGGCTACAAGCCAACCATATAACACCGTATATCTATAGGGCTGGTAAGGGCGTAACAAACCACGTCACCTGTAGAGGCTGCCGGCGTCCAAAGCCCAGCAACCACACGTCACCCAACGTATCACCTGAGCAAGGCGCCCAGGGAGTGTTCTGCACTTCCGCCCTGAGGCATGTGCACCACGAGTACAACCATACCTTAGATAGTTGTCTCAAGCACCGAACCAGCCAACCACATATTAACAATGACCAAAATGTAAACACCAACCGCCACACAAGACGATATAACAAAAGAAAAAGAGGGAAGGGAGGGTGGGAATTTCGCCTACTTAAAAAACCTACAAGCTCATCTGTGAGCAGGTTCCCAAATTTATTTAGTTGATGACACCCAGTGCCCTCCCCCTCTTCCTGTTCCTGAACATTCAGAGTGTGGGGGCAAAAGTTCACACAGGGGCCAAGCAGTCACAGAGGATGTATGTATCTAACCAATATTTTAACCCCTTGTTAGGTCATGGGGTGCTCCTCGTTCCTTCCCCGGTCATGGTGCCCCTACACCTATTTCTTGCTCCGGGGCTGGTCTTGACCTTAGTATCGTCAACTTCGGCCCCATTCCCCAAATAAGACACATAGACAATGTATGTAATTAAAATTGCTTTATTGTTCGATTTTGGATAAATTTGGCCACGGTCAAAATCCCGGTATTATCCCCAACCGTGACACTCATTATCATATTTCTTAAACGTTATAAACCACAAATTCTTGGCTACAAGCCAACCATATAACACCGTATATCTATAGGGCTGGTAAGGGCGTAACAAACCACGTCACCTGTAGAGGCTGCCGGCGTCCAAAGCCCAGCAACCACACGTCACCCAACGTATCACCTGAGCAAGGCGCCCAGGGAGTGTTCTGCACTTCCGCCCTGAGGCATGTGCACCACGAGTACAACCATACCTTAGATAGTTGTCTCAAGCACCGAACCAGCCAACCACATATTAACAATGACCAAAATGTAAACACCAACCGCCACAGCCTGTAACGTGCGACCCCTTGCACCATTACTGGCCCCCCAAAACCTCCAAGGCCCGCTCTATCCTTGACTGAATAGCCAGATTCCATAAATCTAAACCCACCTCCGATAAGTGGACGCCATCACAACGAAAGAGACCCGACAAATCGCCCTCCAAATCAACATGCCTCACCACGAGACCCCCTTGAAAAACAACAAAACTTGAGATAGTCTTATTAACTTGCCGCCTGGCCCTCTCGATTCCCTCCCGGGAATTGGCACCCCTCCAAACCTTCCTCGTGACAATGTGAGACCACACAAAAATCGTACGCGGGTAGGCGGCCCAAAATTGCCAAAGATCGGCCTTAATATTACACACCAATTCACGCAGCGGCACATAACACAGATCATTTCCCCCAACATGCAAAACTACGATATGGGGCACACCATGCACTTGAACGTGCCGAGACAATTCCCGGGAAACCCTATCCCAGCGCATACCTCTGAATCCGAGCCATCTGATAGCAACCGTATCTCTATCGAAACCCAGCTGCCGCCCAGAAGGCCGAACCGACGCCCGTCTGGCCGCCCAATACACATACGAGTGCCCCAAAATCCACACTTCCCGGCGGACGGAGTCTGTAAAAGAGAAAAACAAACAACATAGCACAGCACAAACAAACCGCCGCAAAACCGACAGAAACAATTATAAAAGCAAATGAGGGCGAATGTAGGACCTAAACCTAGTGGATTCCCACCGGCCTATTCTCTTAATTAAGTCCCTACTCAACCCCCACCTCGAAGCCTCGGTGGCCGCACCCATGCGAAAGGAGTGCGTGCCAAATTCAGCCTCAGCCAGACCCAACGTACGCAAAACATGCTTAAAAACCGAATGAAATTGGAAACGGGACAGCGCGGAACCGTCCGCATGTACCAAAAAAGAAGACGGGCCATCCGGCCTCACAGCCCCATAGGCACGCAAACCGGCAACCGGACAAACCGGGCTGCCTGGACACTCCACGAGCTCCACATACAGCCCCTTACCACCCTGATCAGTCTTGGAACGCCTAATCAGAATACTAACCGTATTGCCACGGCAAACCACATCCGCAGCCTGAATCCCACCCTGAACGGACTTTGAGGGGCTCACTAATTCCCCAATCCGAAATGCACCGAAAAAGGCCAATGAAAATGCACAACGAAAGAGCAAAACTTCAAACGACGATGAACAAACACCTTGCAGCTTGCCCACGAGACCCACCAACATCCCATACGACACGGGACGCCTGGAATCCGCCACCTTGGGGCCCTTTTTAAACCCTTTAACCGCCAGTCGCACCGAAAAAACTTTAGTCACATCAGGAACACCTTTCTCCTTAAAGACAAAAGCCAGGGCCGCCATACGGCGATCCAAACCTGACACGGATACTTTTTTGCTAAACAAGTACCCAATAAACCACGATAATACCTCAGCCCTGTCCACCTCCCCGTCAGCTTCCTTTGCGATCCGCTCAAAGCACTCCCACTCCTGCCATGTTCTGTCATAAAAGGCCCGCGTGGAAGGAACCAGCGACCGCGATCGAAGCTGTTCAGCCATCACTCTGCCAGCGTCCACATCCAATCTGGAAACCGACAGCCTTCGCGGGCAGCCTGAGGCGCCAGCCGGAAAAACCTGTCCCACTGTGAACGAGACAAGGAATCAGCTACACTGTTATCAACCCCCGGCACGTGAATAGCCCGAAAACATATATTCAGCTGAAGGCAACGTAACACTAACCAACGCAATAGCTTCAAAACCGGCAAAGAAGAAGAGGAGATATTATTCACAGCATGAACAACGGATAAATTATCGCACCAAAACCTAACATGTTTGTTGGCCAAGTGGTCCCCCCACAGCTCCAAGGACACCAAGATCGGAAAGAGTTCTAAAAACGTCAGGTTCCTAGTCAAACCTCTAGATTCCCAACCCGTAGGCCAATGCCGAGCACACCAAGAACCCTTAAAATAAGCGCCAAAACCCAAGGAACCCGAGGCATCGGTCCACAGTTCCAATTCCGAACTGGAAACCGGAGGCGCAAGCCACAATGAACAACCGTTATATTCGCAAAGAAAAGTATCCCAAACTTTCAGATCCTCCTTCAAAGCCACGGTAACAACAGTAGTAACTGCGCATTCCTTAAAAGGAATCCGAAAACCGTCCCTGAACCCACAAAGTAACAAAGCAGCCGCCTCTTGATCAGGATAGTTAGTCAGCCACGGTACCATCCTCTCTACCAGTACCGGAGTCACCCCCTTTTGCTCCAGCCGCCCCTTTAACCTTCTTTTGCTTCTTAAAGCACTTGGAGAAGGGGTGGGACCCATTGCATCCCGAGCACTCGTGCTTGAATCTGCACAAGGACCCCCATTTACACAACCCCTCATTATATTTCCAGCAATAGCCCTTTTGCATGCCGGCCGATGAGCCAGAACTGGAATTGTCACCGGCCGCTGCTGGAAAGGGCTGGGATTGACTGCGGCCAGGTGTCATAACCCTAAGCCACAAAGAAATATCCTTATGATCCCATCGCAAACCCTTCTGAAAAGCCATCCTTTGTCGAAATTGCTCATCATAGCGGAGCCACGACTGACCCCCATAAACCCGGTAAGCTTCCCCAATACTATCCATGTAACCAAATAGACCGCTACAGTGCTCAGGATTCTTCTGCCCGATTACACTGGCTAAAATGGCAAAAGCCTGAAGCCAATTTGAAAAGGTTCTTGGAATTAAACGATAACGCCTTTTTTCCTCCTCCTCCTTCTTAACCTCTTCACCTTTCTTCACCCTGTCCAAATTAAATTTACCCAAAGGAAGCAAAGAAAAAATCTCGACGTACTCCCCTTTCCAAATCTTTTCCCGGACCTCGTCTTTCAGATGGGCACCCAAGGGCGCCTCAAAGCACACATAAACCTCACCCCTGGCTGCATCCGCCAAACGAACGGCAGCCTGATCACCCTGTTTGTCCCCCACAACAGGACCCGAACCGCTCGATCCAGAAGGAGCAGGCACTGCAGGCGCCACAGGTCCGGTAGGACCTTGCAATGGACTAGCTACCGGAGATCCTACCCCCGCCACTGTCGCCACAGGGGGCACTGACACCGCCTGACTGCCCGCAACGCCATAAGACCCCCAAGCCTGCGCCGGGGTTCCAGCACCCTGCAAACCACAACGTACTAATAAATCTCTAAAACCATCAACAAATTGAGACAAAGCAGGTAAAACGGCACTGTGTGGATTCAAATTAGCACCCTGAGCTAACAACTGCTGCCCAGAAGGGATAGCACCCTGCTGCATAGGTAAAACATGTCCAGTTGCGGTATCCACAGCCGCCGAAGACACATGAGGCGCAGAAAAAACACTTAAAGCTCCAGGCAAACCTGCACTAGCAACCACTGAACCCCTAAGATCCTGTGACCCCACTTGACCCCGTGACCCAGCATAACCTAAAAAACTACTGGGGATATTAGCAGCATGGGAAGAAAAATTAGGAAAAGAATGATCAGCAGTATGCTCACCCCTCGCCAGGCCAGCTGCAGGGGAAGATGTAGAGGGCATAGCCTCCCGAGTTGGCAAAGTACCAGGCACCGGCGTGAACAGCTCAGGCGTACCGGGGTCCTCGACTGTGCTGGCAGGAACGAGGTCATCCAGACGTCCATCAACAGCCCTGCTCCCGCGAGAACCGCCCACTCTGCCGCGACGACGCGAATCCTGCCCACCGCTGGAACCACCTTCAGGCACCTGCTGCCTCCGGGCGAGAGCCCCGGAGCGTGAGGAATGAGAAGCATCGTCAGGACGTACCCCATCAGCTGAGCCAGACGACGCAGCCGGATCCTGCCGCACCGGAACATCCGAAACGCCCGCCATCTCGTCTTCGGAAGCGCTGCCAGGAGAACCGCAGGTAGATGGAATGTCAGGGCTTGACCGTCTCGGTAATCGCGGCTCCCTGGAACGTCCGGTCCTCGCTGATGCCCTGCTCCGTTTAGCGGACGAACGGCCAGCACGCCTGGCCTCAACCGAAGCGGGTCGTGAGCGCCCAGACGCCTCGGGACTAAGGCGCGACGGGGGGCGAGTCACCCGGGTCCTCGTGGAGCGTAGGGCCCTAGCCGGTTCGGGTGACACCGGCACATCAGGTTGTTGAGACTCGGACAACAGCTCAGCCACTCGATCACGCAGCAAACCCGTCCCTTCGGATGTAAGCCTGGAACGAAGCTCCCGCAACAATTCTTCCATGATCACAGCAGAAATATTTACGTGGACCAACAAGAATTTCGCCTACTTAAAAAACCTACAAGCTCATCTGTGAGCAGGTTCCCAAATTTATTTAGTTGATGACACCCAGTGCCCTCCCCTTCTTCCTGTTCCTGAACATTCAGAGTGTGGGGGCAAAAGTTCACACAGGGGCCAAGCAGTCACAGAGGATGTATGTATCTAACCAATATTTTAACCCCTTGTTAGGTCATGGGGTGCTCCTCGTTCCTTCCCCGGTCATGGTGCCCCTACACCTATTTCTTGCTCCGGGGCTGGTCTTAAACACAGTAGTAAAAAGCATATAGCAATACATTTAATAAAGTTTGGTGCAATTCATGATGAGCATCTTCTCTTGTGTCTGAGGAAAGTTTCCTTCATATTTTCTATAGTGGCAGTTGTTTAGTGTTTCATACTGCATACCTGTGCATTGTGCGGGATTTGCCTGCTGGTATTCAATCTCTGTAATGGTTGCAATCCGGCTTTGGAGGTAGGGACATGTTTACATTGCTTGAAGTGACCTAGTTGCAGCTGAAACAAGCCATATATATACAGTATCTCACAAAAGTGAGTACACCCCTCACATTTTTGTAAATATTTTATTATATATTTTCATGTGACAGCACTGAAGAAATGACACTCTCCTACAATGTAAAGTAGTACAGCCTAGATAACATTGTAAATTTGGTTTTCCCATCAAAATAACTCAACACACAGCCATTAATGTCTAAACCTTGGCAACAAAAATGAGTTCAACCCTAAGTGGAAATGCCCAAAGTGTCAATATTTTGTGTGGCCACTGTGCTGGAGATGTGAGTTAGGTGAGGGCTCTTATCTCCATCTATGGTGGGAATGTAGCGACATCCATGCATTCTGGCAAACGGTGATCAGGGTGATTAGGGAGATTGTGGAGCCTGACTTCACAGCCTCGCCGGGTGCATTGTTACTGCATCATACACAATCCACACTTGGCTCCTACAAGAGGTCATTGACAATTTATCTAGTCCAGGTGGCTAAAACCATTATCCCTAAGTACTGGAAGAAAGTGGGGCCCCCTCCTATCAGGACATGGGTATCTAGGGTTAATTTTATTGCACAAATGGAAGATATGGTGGCTTCCTCCAAGGGGCAGGAGTATAAAAATAATCTCAAGTGGTTTCCCTGGACCATGTTTGTAGATTCTCGTAAATTTCTAGACATCTGTTTCCATGAGGCTAGTGACGAGTGTGGCCCACCTTGAGGATTATTGCATCTTTCTCAACGCTAATTGAGGAGGTTAACTCACTTGAATCCACAGACCTACACCTACATTGACATCCTGGAGTGTTTCGTTTCTGTTTTAATTGTGATTATGTTTATTTTTATCACAGCTGTATTTTTGTAATACGGTATTTTCTCACACGAATACGCTATGTTGCTCTTATCTCCGTCTTTAATACTATGCGATGTACGCAGCTCATTCTAGAGTCATTCAGACCCTGGTATGCTTATCGATATCGTCTTGTTATTCGACGGACAGTTGTTTTATTGTGCTGGCACAGGAGATACCTTCCATTCCTCTTATGTACACTCTGTAACTTGTCTTTATGCATACCTTGAATAAACGGAGATTTGAAATATAATATTTTGTGTGGCCACCATTAATTTCCAGCACTGCCTTAATCCTCTTGGGTATGGAGTTCACCAAAGTTGCCACTTGAGTCCACTTCCACTCCTCCATGATGACATCACGGAGCTGGTGGATGTTAGAGACCTTGCGCTCCCCCATCTTCCATTTGAGTATGCCCCACAGATACTCAAAAGGCCAGTCCATCACCTTCACCCTCAGGTTCTTTAGCAAGGCAGTGGTCGTCATGTTGGAATACTGCCCTGCGGCCCAGTCTCCGAAGGGAGGGGATCATGCTCTGCTTCAGTACGTCACAGTATATGTTGGCATTCATGGTTCCTTCACTGAACTGTAGCTCCCCAGTGGCGGCACCATTCATGCGGGCCCAGACCATGACACTCCCACCACCATGCTTTACTGTAGGCAAGACACACTTGTCTTTGTACTCTTCACCTGGTTGCCGCCACACGCTTGACACCATCGGACCACAGCACATGGTTCCAGTAATCCAAGTCCTTAGTCTGCTTGTCTTCAGCAAACTGCTTGCGGGCTTTCTTGTGCATCATCTTTAGAAGAGGCTTCCCTCTGGGACGACAGCCATGCAGACCAATTTGATGCAGTGTGCGGCGTATGGTCTGAGCACTGACAGGCTGACCCCCCATCCCTTCAACCTCTGCAGCAATGCTGGCAGCACTCATACAACGCAGCACCGACATCACATGACCTTCCAGTGCTCATAGAAGTTGTGGCGGAACTGCCCCACCAGACACCAGGGATTCAGAAGCACTGGGGGGGGTGCTGTATGGGTGGCATAAGGCTTTTCTGTAGGCAGAGTGTCCCATGATATGCCTTTTAACCCCCTGTGTGCCACTCTGCCTCCAGAAATGCCTTATACCCCCCTATATGCCACTCTCTGCCATGAAATGCCTTTTAACCTCCTATAGAGTGGCAAGCCTGAGGGCAGATGTGCATAACTGGGGAGCAGGTTGGCAAATAAAAGTCACTCACTAATTCACTTTCATTCACACAATTCATTCACACAATCATTTATTCTTTCACACAAATTATTTACACATATTCATTGATGCATTCTCACAAATTCATTAATTCTCTCACTCATTCAAACAATTCATCCACACATTACTCCATTCATTTTCGCTCTCTCATTCTGACTCTTTATTTCAATATTCTTGCTACCCTCCTTTCTCCCTATCTAACCATTCTCACCCCCTTCTGCCCTATCCCCCCGTCTCACTCCCTTCTCCCTATCTACCCTCTCCCCCCTTTGAAGTTCACTTACCTTTCAGGAGTCCTGCGGTGGGGGTGCAAGGCCTCTGTCTCCCAGCTCTGCCACTGTATGGAACAGTATAGAGTGATGGGAGTTATGATGTACTTTAGAGCATAATTATATAATGAAAAAGACATTGGAAATGGTACAGCATAACACCCATCACTCTCACACATTTACCAATCCACAGATTCCACACATACCAATCCACACATACCATTCCACACTTACCAATCCACACTTACCAATCCACAGATTCCACACATACCAATCCACACACATACCATTCCACACTTACCAATCCACAGATTCCATGCATACCAATCCACACATACCAATCCACAGATTCCACGCATACCAATCCACATTTACCAATCCACATATTCCACACATACCAATCCACAGATTCCACACATACTAATCCACAGATTCCACACATACCAATCCACTCTCACTGAATGATTTCCTACCTTTCCTCTTTTCTTCTTACAGCAGTCAGCTCCTCTTCTTCTGTCTTCTTCGCTCCTCTTCTTCTGTCTTCTTCGCTCCTCTTCTTCTGTCTTCTTCGCTCCTCTTCTCAATCACTCAAGGGAGCCGGAGGTCTGTTAAAGACCTCCGATACCGCTCCCTAGGGAGCCTTTTCTCCTCCAGCGGCAGACATTACTGTCCGTCTCTGGAGGGGTGCCGGGAGCCGGCAAGTTGGCACCCCCCTGATGAGCGGCACCCGGTGCGGACCCCCGCCCCCCGCTAGGTACGCTACTGGGTACTGGCAGAAAGCAAGTCAGGGTGAATTAGTATTCAGCAGAGAGCAACCTAGGTATTGGAAAACCAGTCCGAGGTAGGTGCTGAAGAATCAACCCAGGGGTACACGGCAAGGTAAAGGTAGTAGCATGAACAGGGGTCAGGCAAGGACAGGAACACGTCTGGTGACAGATGCAGGGGCTGATATACGGACAGGGTCTGGTTTGGGATATTGTAGATATCAGATGCCAAGTTAAAACTTGGAACAGCAGAAGGGGCCAGTTGTTAAAATAGTCCAAGCCCAGCAGAACACATAAATTAGAGGACACAGCCTCTTTAAAATTCTTGTCTGCCTGAACACATTGCAATTCCTGCAGGCCACATATATATTGACCAAAACCTTTTCTGTTATTATTGAGTGATATAGCACCATTCTTTTCAGCTGCATTGTACAATGCATAAACAGTATACAACAAATGTCTGCTTGTATTTCTTCTATTAGGATTTATGGCTATTGATAATTGAGTTAGAAGATGCAATATTTTTTCAGGCTCCGCATTTTGTGTACTTCCACAGTATTATGCGTGCAATTCCCTGTATGCCTATGCCTTATTTTGTGGTTATTTGTTCCTACCTACTACAATTAAGCACATTGGTTCTTTTTTTTTCTATTTTTGTTAAGATATTTTTTTTTATTTTAGGGCTAGTGTTAGAACCTGGGTGATGTAAAATGCTGTGAAGTGGTGGTACTACTTCTGATGATATATTAAACATTCACATGTTTGCATCAGTATCAGGCCACACAGTTAGCCTGTACAGTATGTTTCTTTTCTATCTTTGTTTTATCTCACAACACCTGACCTCTTTTGAATCTTGACCATTTTGAGGTTTGTTTTTCACTAAATTGTGATAAAAATTATATCTTTGTTACAATTTTGTTGTAGATGGTGATTAACCCCTTGATGACAATTGCCGGTCCGGGCACATCACGGGAAAAACATGTCACGACCGTCATTTGTTAAAACGGGTAAAAAAAAAAAAAATCGATCCATGATCGATTTTTTTTTTTACCCAAACGCCATGATCGGAATCAGGGGCCATGTCTGGCCCCTCCCCGGGGCGTCAACATCCGCCATACAATGTATGGCGGCGGACGCCCGTTTTAAAAGCGTTTAGGAGGCGATCAACGATCACCTCCTAAACTTAAATGGTGTCGCTGGAATGCCTCGATCAGGAGGCATCCAGCGACACCAAACAATTACCTCTTGATGGACTGTGACCGCTCCGGAGAGCGGTCACAGCCGCAGCTGCCGGTGATCTTCGCCATCAGCAAGATGGCGGCAGCCCGGGAAAAAAAATAATAAAGATGAAAAGGTTCGCTAGACGGTCTCCTGACCCTCTAGAGAACTCTGGCTCCACTTGCAGGTTGATTACAGGTACTGCATTCAACCATGCAAGTCAATGGAGCCCAGCTTTCTAATCACAGTGTGATTAAAAATAATAAATAATTATTAGAAAAATAATTAGAAAAAAAATTGTAAAAAACCAGTAAAATGTAAAAATAATTTCCCTCTGATGTCACTATCAGGGGAACCTTCAAGTTGAAAAAAAAATGTTAAAAATGTTTTAAAAAAGGCAAAAAAAAATTAAAATATATATATAAAAAATATATTTTTGTGAGCAAGTCCTAAAATTAGCACATTAGCTTAAAACAATTCTCGCATGGAAACAGTTAAAATACTGGCATATTAAATGCCCATGGGGTGTCTACTTTTAAAAAATGTATGATTTGATGGGGTAAATTGAATTGGCCGGATTCAACAATGTCCCAATTAACACGGGGGGGAAGGATGGCCACACATCTAATTTCCAATTAGAAAAATGCACACGTACCAAATGTGGCCTTTTATTTCCCCCACCCAAAAAACCCATGCATGTGGGGTATCACTGTACTCAGGAGATGTTGCTGAACACATATTGGGGTGTCGTGTGACAGCGGCATATACCAGGAGCTGTAAATTCATACATAAAGTAGGTGTGTGTGGGAAAAATACACACACAAAAATACTACTGCAAACTTCGAAAAAATGCTGGTGGTAAAATGTGTGCATGCAAAGAGTTAAAATACCAGCATTTAAAATACCCTGGGGTGTCTAGTTTTCAAAAAAATATGGTTTTGTTGGGCACACTGAAATGGCCCGGCTCAAAGATGTACCAAATTGGGCATGGGCAGTGGATCCCCAAATGCCAAAGCTCAACATTGAAAAATGTGCATGCCCCAAATGTGGCCCTTTTGCCCCCAAACAGCCAGGCAAAATCATTCATGTGGGGTATCACTGCGCTCATGAGACGTTGCTGAACACATATTGGGGTGTTTTGTGATAGTGACATATACGAGAACTTTTTAATTCATACCTGAAGTAAAATGTGTGTGACAAAACAAATGCAAAAAAATGACTACCACAAAGTTTGACAAAGACTGGTGGTAGAATTAGTGCTTGGAAAGGGTTAAAATACTAGCATTTGGAATACCCTGGGCTGTCTAGTTTTCAAAAATATATGACTTGATGGGGTAAATTGCATTGGCCAGCTTCAAAGATACCTGAAATGGCACATGGGGGGAAGAATTACCAGATTTGGAAAAAATGGCTTTGAAATAGCAAAACGCTACCTGTACTTTTTGCCCCATAATGTGTAGAAAAAAGCAAAAAAACATAAAAACATTGGGTATTTCTAAACTCAGGACAAATAGTAGAATCTATTTAGCAGGTTTTTTCATTACCTTTTATAGATGAGTAAAAGATTTTTCAACTAAAAGTTAGAAACCATATTTTATACTTTTTTTAATAGTAAATAATATGATACAATCAAAACAATGTCATCTAAAGAAAGCCCTTCTTGTCCTGAAAAAAACAATATCTAATGTGTGTGGGTTCAGTAAACGGGAAAGAAGAAAATTACAACTAAACACGAGCAGCGCAGAAATGTTAAAACGGCCATTGTCACGAAGGGTACAAAAAGTAAAATCAGCCTTTGTCACGAAGGGGTTAAAGCTACCATAAAAAGGCAAATGGATTAGAAAATAAGTCATATTTCTGATTAATATACCTGACAGGAATATCCAGTTATTCATTTACTGTGTCCAGATACTCCATAAACTAACAATACTTTTTCCATCTAGTTTGCCAAAGATGTTGCTGCCAAAAGTCTGACCGAGTCTTTTTATATTTTTTTCATTAGTGCACAGCAACTGAATGGCTTTGTTGAATGCATCAAGAAACAGAATGGAAATAGCAGAGTTATCTGGTATGAATTTTGACTTTCAACAAAGGTCACAGTACACATGAATCTACAAGCTTTGGGTTGTACAGAAATTTACCGTGAAAGTGTTTTATTGAACTATGACAATAAACATAATTAAAAAGAAACAAACACATTTATAAATTTTATTTTTTATTTCAAGTGCCAAGCATATTAAATACATCTTAAAGAAGATGAGTTTGATTATGTCAAGAGAACAGTGAATAATGCCGTAAAATGTACTGTATTTAGTATGATACACCACTGAATTCTATATGCAATTATAAGCCGACCCTGATTAAAAGACGACCCCCCAAAATTTTAATATTAATTTAGGAAAAAAAAAAAGCCTGAATATAAGACTGCCCTATAGAAAAAAAAGTTTTACAAGTGAATACTAATTTACTATTTTAATAAAAAAAATAAATGTTTTTATTTCCTTTTATTTACCATTCTGCCCTAGTTATGCACATCTGCCCCCCAGATATGCCTTATACCCCCTTATATGCTACTCTGCCCCCCAGAAATGCCTTATACCCCCTATATGCCACTCTGCCTCCCTAATAAGTAGACTTGGGCACCAGGGGGCTCTTCGTGTTCGTCTTCGTGCTCGTCTTCGGGGGGAAAAAAACCTTCGTATTCCGCGAATATTCGCCCGTTCCTGTCTTCTCTTCGGACGAATATTCGCGGACATTCTTCGTGCTCGTTTAATCTTCGTTTCCTTCCCGGTTGCCTAGCAGGGGTTAATACGGGGTTAACAACACATCGGAGCAGCAGCAGCTGCCGTGAAGGAACGTGTGTGCAACTCTATTGGTCGTTTCGGCAGGGGGCTGGTCTGGCATCAACGAGTGAATTGCAGAATGCACTTCATTCGTTGATGGCAGGCCAGCCCCCTGCCGAAACGACCAATAGAGTTGCACACACGTACTGAGGTGTACTGTACACAAAATGACCTAGAGACAAATGCTCCAAGGAACTTGGCCTTCCGTTTATCATACACAATCACACATCCATAGATGTTTAATAAAAGAATAGGGATTATTTTACATTTTTAAATTGATTTTGGACCACTTGTAATACATGCCTAACATTTGCTACCTATTCACAATGGCATACTTTGCAACAACCCAACTTTTACTGGACAGGACTGGAAAAAAGCAGGACTGTCCACCAAAATCTTGGGTGTGTTGGCAGGTATGCGGATGGAAAAATGTTGGACAAGAACTAAAAAATAGCTTAGGGTTAATGTACGGTTATGTTTAAGATTAGTAGCAGTGCACTGGTTTGGTTAAAGATGTATTATGTCTAAATAATAATTAAATTTTGATTTTAATGGGTTTTTAAAAAAAAAATTAGGGGTTTATTTAAATGTATTTTAAAGTTAGATTTATTATATTTATTTAATGTTTATACTAGTGCTACAACTACCAACTTCTATTTGCATACCTAGATAGCTAAATTAGATGGGACAGGACTGGAAAAAAGCAGGACTGTCCCTGAAAAAGTTGGGTCTGTTGGCAGGTATGTGGATGGAAAAATGTTATAGTATGAAGTGTGAGTTATAGCATTAATGCTAGTGAGTGTAGAAGTGAAGGCCAGGACAAATAACAAGAGGAAAGGTCCTTGTGATTTGTGCATTGTACGTGTATGTGTTATGTGTGTTATGTGTGTTGTCACTGTGTTATTTGTGTTATTGTGTGTGTTATGTTTGGTTGGTTGGTTGTGTATCAGAAGGAAAATAATGAAATGGAAAAGGAAATGGAAAAGGCGAATGAGTGGGCAATTGGCGACCCACTCACCTGTTTCACCCCAGAGCAAAGCACCCAAACACTGTCAGTCCTAGACGTTTGGCAGCGGACTTCCAGAGCTCAGACACAAGGCCCTAGCGTAAGCTGGCCACTCCGGCGGAGGTAGCAGGCGTTTCCACACCGCAAACAGACGCAGCCAGGGGGGAGAAACTGCCCTTACCATTAGGGACATTTTGGGCATGACTCTAGCCAGGAAGCGAACTGGCACAGAAGAGATGCTGGCACCACCACCACCACCAGCAGCAGCATTGAAAAATGGGAAAGGCGAATGAGTGGGCAATTGGCGACCCACTCACCTGTTTCACCCCAGGGCAAAGCACCCAAACACTGTCAGTCTTAGACGTTTGGCAGCAGACTTCCAGAGCTCAGACACAAGGCCCTAGCGTAAGCTGGCTACACTGGCGGAGGTAGCAGGCATTGCCACACCGCAGCAAGTGCAACCAGGGGGGAGAAACTGCCCTTACCATTAGGGACATTTGAGGCATGACACCAGCCAGGAAGCGAACTGGCATTGAAGAGACGCTGGCACCAGCAGCAGCAGAATTGGGAAAGGCGAATGAGTGGGCAATTGGCGACCCACTCACCTGTTTCACCCCAGGGCAAAGCACCCAAACACTGTCAGTCTTAGACGTTTGGCAGCAGACTTCCAGAGCTCAGACACAAGGCCCTAGCGTAAGCTGGCTACACTGGCGGAGGTAGCAGGCATTGCCACACCGCAGCAAGTGCAACCAGTGGGGAGAAACTGCCCTTACCATTAGGGACATTTGAGGCATGACACCAGCCAGGAAGCGAACTGGCATTGAAGAGACGCTGGCACCACCACCAGCAGCAGCAGAATTGGTAAAGGCGAATGAGTGGGCAATTGACGACCCGCTCACCTGTTTCACCCCAGGGCAAAGCATCCAAAGATTGTCAGTCCTTGGCGTTTGGGTGCGGACTTCCAGAACTCAGACACAAGGCCCTAGCGTAAGCTGGCTACACCGGCGGAGGTAGCAGGCGTTGCCACACCGCAAACAGACGCCGCCAGGGGGGAGAAACTACCCTCTCCATTAGGGACATTTAAGGCATGACACTAGCCAGGAAGCGAACTGGCAGAGAAGAGACGCTGGCACCACCACCACCACCAGCAGCAGCAGCAGCAGCATTGGAAAAGGCGAATGAGTGGGCAATTGACGACCCGCTCACCTGTTTCACCCCAGGGCAAAGCATCCAAAGACTGTCAGTCCTTGGCGTTTGGGAGCAGACTTCCAGAACGCAGACACTAGGCCCTAGCGTAAATTGGCTACACCGGAGGAGGTAGCAGGCATTGCCACACCACAGCAAGTGCAACCAGGGGGAGAAACTACCCTCTCCATTAGGGACATTTGAGGCATGATTTCAGCCAAGAAGCGAACTGGCAAAAGATGCTGGCACCACCACCACCAGCAGCAGCGTTGGAAAAGGAAAAAGGTGAATGAGTGGGCAATTGATGACCCGCTCACCTGTTTCACCCCAGGGCAAAGCATCCAAAGACTGTCAGTCCTTGGCGTTTGGGAGCGGACTTCCAGAACTCAGACACAAGGCCCTAGCGTAAGCTGGCTACACCGGCGGAGGTAGCAGGCGTTGCCACACCGCAAACAGACGCAGCCAGGGGGGAGAAACTACCCTCTCCATTAGGGACATTTAAGGCATGACACTAGCCAGGAAGCGAACTGGCAGAGAAGAGACGCTGGCACCAGCAGCAGCAGCAGCATTGGAAAAGGCGAATGAGTGGGCAATTGACGACCCGCTCACCTGTTTCACCCCAGGGCAAAGCATCCAAAGACTGTCAGTCCTTGGCGTTTGGGAGCGGACTTCCAGAACTCAGACACAACGCCCTAGCGTAAGCTGGCTACATTGGCGGAGGTAGCAGGCATTGCCACACCGCAGCAAGTGCAACCAGGGGGAGAAACTACCCTCTCCATTAGGGACATTTGAGGCATGATTTCAGCCAGGAAGCGAACTGGCAAAAGATACTGGCACCACCACCAGCAGCAGCGTTAGAAACGGAAAAAGATGAATGAGTGGGCAATTGACGACCCACTCACCTGTTTCACCCCAGGGCAAAGCATCCGAAGACTGTCATTCCTAGGCGTTTGGGAGCCGACTTCCAGAACTCAGAGACTAGGCCCTAGCGTAAATTGGCTACACCGGCGGAGGTAGCAGGCATTGCCACACCGCAGCAAGTGCAACCAGGGGGAGAAACTACCCTCTCCATTAGGGACATTTGAGGCATGATTTCAGCCAGGAAGCGAACTGGCAAAAGATACTGGCACCACCACCAGCAGCAGCGTTAGAAACGGAAAAAGATGAATGAGTGGGCAATTGACGACCCACTCACCTGTTTCACCCCAGGGCAAAGCATCCGAAGACTGTCATTCCTAGGCGTTTGGGAGCGGACTTACAGAACTCTGACACTAGGCCCTAGCGTAAATTGGCTACACCGGCGGAGGTAGCAGACGTTGCCACACCACAAACACGTGCAACCAGGGGGAGAAACTACCTTAAACATTACAGAGAAAAAAAATTAACTTTCCAAGCTAAGAGCTGGGTAACCCAACTTGGGCAGACTGAATTTAAGAAAGGCAATCTGCTCCATCAGATGAGGTGCCATGCGTGAGCGCTGTGGACTCAGTATGTTTCCAGTCATAGAAAACACGCGCTCACTTTGAACAGTGGTTGGCGGACATGATAGTATCTGCTGCGCAACCCATGAGAGTGCAGGCCACACACTCTTCTTTTCATCCCAGTAGCTAAGAGGATCAACATTAGGCACAGAAGGAACTTCACAGAGGTAAAGTTTGACCATTTCAGCAGCACTACTCTCCTTTCTGCTGCTATCTCTGTCAGATGGTCCAACTATACTCCCAAGTGCCTCTTCCCAAAACGCAGCTGCTCCACTCAGCTGTGTTGTGCTGCTTGTGGCACTGCTGCTGATGCTGCTTCTAGGAGTAGCAGACCACATCATCTCTTCCTCCTCCTGCACCTCTCCCTCCTCGGACTGCATTCCCATTTTAAGCTGCCAGTCACGCACCTTTTGAACCAATTGAGAACATTGAATTTGATCGCTAGCTTTCCCTTAGTCCTTGGATCGCAAAGTCACGCTAACATCATTTCGGGACTTTTTTCCATGCGCTTGCAAAGGCGTACTTTTAGCAGATCCTTCAGCTTCCTGACTATGGCTGCTATGTCAGGATGTAGAGTGCCACCTTGAACAGCCTCACGGTTTTCAAGGAACACATCCATCTTGCTGCCTTGATGGGAGTACACTGGGATTACCTGGGCCAGACTGGCAGTGTTTGATCTTAAATTTTCTGTGGCATCCCTGAATGGTTTAAGGACTGCCATTAGCTGGGCGATCACTGTCCAATCCTCCCTATTCAATGGAGATGTAATCCCAGTATTATGCTCTGAGACAAGATTATGGATTGCCCTCTGCTGCTCCAAAATCCTCTCCAGCATCTCTAAAGTGGAGTTCCACCGCGTACGGACATCCTGTTGTGGGCAGTGTACGGGAAGACCTGCCCTCTCTTGCTAGCCTTAACACTAGCAGAGGAAAGGGTTTTTTACAGTAGGGACAATAAGGATGTGGAATTCTCTGCCTGCAGAGGTAGTTTTATCGGAGTCTGTACAGACATTTAAACTGCAACTGGATGGATACCTGGAAAAACATAATATTCAGGGATATAATCTTTAATTATGGGGAAACATCTTATTGATCCAAGGAGAAATCTGACTGCCATTTTGGGGTCAGGAAGGAATTTTTTTCCCTGGTTAGTGCAAAATTGGAAAGAGCGAAACCGAGGTTTTTTTTGCCTTCTTTTGGATCAACAGCAACAAATTAACAGATATAGGAAAGGCTGAACTTGATGGACGCGTGTCTTTTTTCAGCCTATGTAACTATGTAACTATGGTGGAAGTGCCCAGTGATCTTTCTGCAGCGTGACAGAACTACTGCTGCTACATTAGTTCCTTCTGACATTGCTGCCTTGACTACAAGATGGATGATGTGGGCTGCACAGCGCACACCAACAATATGACCATCTTGCAGCACTTTCACCATATTGGCACCTCAGCCAGTTACCACAAAACCAACTTCAACATTGGTGCCCGCCTCTGCTCCCACCCAAAGGCTAAACATTTTCCTCATTGCATGCAGAATATTTTGGGAAGTGTGCTTTTCATCAATCACTTCTGCATGGAGAAGGCATGATCGGTAGCCTGCTGCAGCAGCTTCCTTAGACACACCGGGTTGCCACCAGTGTGCTGTCAAAGAAAGAAAGGCATGCTGCCCACTAGGTGCACTCCACAAATCTGTTGTGAAATGAACACATTGACCAGCAGCCTTGGAAAGCTCTGCTTTCACTGCTGAAACACAGGACCAATACAGTGAGGGGACAATGTTCCTACTGAAAGTGGAACGTGACGGAACTGTGTATTGTGGAGCCATAGCCGCCATCAATTGTTTGAAAGGCTCCCCTTCAATCATGGAGAAGGATGCCCCTCCAACAGCAAAGAACTGACCGATAAGTCGGGTTACTTTATTGGCCTGCTGTTTGGACATTGACCTCTTGGAGTGGATGGAATGCCCCATATTCTTCCAGGGTGGGCTGGACATGCAGTACTGCAACCTGCCTTGGTCTCTAGCTGCCAGAACAAGCTGTTACTGCTATTGGCTCAAAAGCAGCTGTTGGGGTTTTAACACTCTCTCTGGAGATGGTACTAGTTATTGTAGTACCACGGCCACCAGCTATGCTGCCTGCACTACGTTTTTCTGCATCTTTCCCCACAGTGTTGTGTTGAGTGCTGAGGTGATGGTTCATGCTTGCCCTGGTAAAATGCCCAGACACTCTCCCTCTGCTTATTAGCTTCTCACAATGTTTGCACTTTCCATAGCACCCTTCTTCTACATTTTCAAAGTGCTCCCAAATTTGGGCGCGGAGAGCCTTGGACTGTGCCTTGGGTGCTGCGTCTACTGCTCAGGGTGGATGAACTAGTGGTTGGTCTTATTGGCACAGTTACAGTACTGGTGGTGGCACTGGTGGTACCAGTACTGGCCATAGTGGGACTGCTAATTGCTTTAACTCTAGCATATTTGGTAGGTTTTGCTGCTGGTGGTGGTGATGATCGTAGCGGAGAAGGTGGAGGCTCAGGGGAAAATTTTGCACTAGTCTTTTGTACACTGCTCCCTGAGGAATCTGATTCCTGACCACTCATCTCCTCTACTTCCTCTGGCTCATAGTCAAGTTCTTCATTAGCCAGATCAAATGGAGTTCCTGCTAGGCTGGAGCTAAGACTGATATCATGACTAGTAGTAGTGTGAGCAGGAAGAACAGACCCTAACTCTGCACTTGGCCTCTCAGTCTCAGACTCCTCTGGTACCTTGCTAGGTGGAATTCCACTATGTGTAGCCCTCTCTCTAACTGTCTTTACAAAAATAAAGGAGGACATGGCGTGGCAGTACCGGTGGGAACAGTAGGCGCAACACTAGTGGTAGTAGAGGTGGTGGTTTTCCCTGCGAAGGAATGAGATCGCTTTGGTTTGGGAAACCCCCTCTCCGTCTTGCTGCTAATTTTGCTCTGCTTGGTACCTTGCATGCTGCTCGTGGATGGGGAAGATGCTGCTTGGGGCAAAAGGCACTTCTTTTTACTCACTGGGCTAGTAGAAGTACTAGTTGTGCTACCCTTTAACTTTGAACGTGCTTCTGGTGCTTTAGGCTTGTGGGCCTAGCAGCACTACTACTGCCTGCTTTTGGTACCTTTCCTTTACTTTATTGATGATCCTTCAAGCAATGCTTCCCCAAATGATAAGCGAGAGCTTGGCATACTTAGCCAAGTAGACTGACGCAAAGGCTACATTGTAGAAGAACTGGTGGTGGTTGTAGATGGAGCTTCTCCCTCCTTAGTCCCAAAAGGAGGATCCATTTCAAATGTTGTGTTGTAGTGTAGTGTTTAAAACTAGGGGGACAGGGGAAATACATTTATTAAGAAAAATAGGATTTAAAAAAAATAAAAAAAGGAAAAAAAAATAAAAGACTAAATAATAAAACTATGTACAACTGCATTGCTGTTGTGTGCAATCTGCCAAAGTGCTCAAGTTATTTAAATTATTAACTCAAGATTAACTATTAACTAGCAGTATTTTTATTTTCAATTTACACGGGCCTAAGAGCCTACTACTTTGCTAAAGCTGTATTTCCTTAATATTCTACCTCTAGGCAAACGTAGACGCTCTCAAGCCCCTAAGCTAAAGTGAGGTTAGATCAGTATATGATTTATTAATTAATATTATTTTATATAATATTAATAGATTATAACTTAGAATTAGTTATTATATTATGTTATAGATTATAAATTAGAATTACTTATTATATTATGGGGTTAAACAACTTTTAGTTTAAATCAGATACAGAAGCAGACAGATATAGTCCTACTTCTGCTTACTCTACAAAAATTTGCTAAATTATTTTGTTATTTAATAGTACTACAGCTACCTTGAAGCTTTGCTTAGTACAGTTGTCGTCACACACAGGGCTGGCCCAAGGCAAAATGCCGCCTGGGGCGAATTTTAAAATGCCGCACCCCCCACCCCCCGTATCTACCCTTCCTCTCCCTCCGTCCCTGTAGCCCCCCCCATTATCTACCCCCCCCCCTTTGTACTTACCTTTCAGCAGTCCTGCAGCGAGTCTCCCTGTTCGGTCTCGGTGCCGGCTTGTAATGCTGAGCGCCGAAAATCTTCCATTACAAGCCGGCACCGAGACCGAACAGGGAGACTCGCCGCAGAGGAGAGAGAGAGAGAGCGGCGCCGAGCGGGTACTGACAGCTTGGTAAGCGAAAACCACTCGGCGCCCCTTTCTCTCTCTTTCGCTTTAAAAAAAAAGTGCCGCCTGGAGCGGTTGCCCCACTCGGCTCCATTGTCGGGCCGGCCCTGGTCACACAGTCAATCTTTCTTGAAAAGAAATTGGAAAATAAAATGTAATAGCAAAACAGTTAGCTTCACTGCTTGCTGAACAAAAACACACAGCGCTTATGCGGCTGCACTCACTAGCACAACTAGCACAAGTTCACTTCACTGATGGACTGAGGTGAGCAAAACACTAAGGGTACTTTTAATAAAATAAAATGTAAAATGAGAAAATAATCTTTAGCAAAACAGTTACCTTCACTGCTTGCTGAACAAAAAAGAACTGATGGACTGAGGTGAGCAAAACAAATGAAATTAAATAACACTTAAGAAAAATTTACTTGGTCTCTTGCTGTTGCTAAAACAAAGCACAAACTAAAGAGCTGCAGCACCAGTACTAATACAATTAGCTTAACTATAAAATTAAAATGTATTAACTAAGTAAGTAAATAATAATTATTATTTATAAATTCTATTATTTATTTAATAATTCTAACAATTCAGCAACTAAGTGAAGACAGGGCAGGCAGTAGGCAGCCCAGGGCAAGGGCACCCCAGTGCCAGTGAGGCACTGTGTGCACTGTCAACTCAACAGCACTACACAGTTGATGACTAAAAAATTAATAAATTATTAATTCAGTATAATTGAAGAGGAGTACACTGTGAGAACTGGCAGCCTGAGGCTTACCAGTCTCACACAGAACAATCTCTCTCTGTAACTCTCGGATGCAGCACAGCAGTGTTGCCAAAGCAGTCACAGCGAAAATGAATAGATCTCTCAGGCAAGCTCTGGTCTTATAAAGGCGGTTTCTGAATTAAAAAAACAGCAGCACAGGCATTGGACGAGACCCTTAGCGTGACGTCAAAAGAGCGAGCTGATTGGACAGACGAGGATCAGCTCACTCCTGTTTGAAAATTTGACGGTTGCGCCACGAAAACGAAGACGATCACGAAGAATCGAAGATTCGTCTACGTTTTACCGGCACTGTATTCTGTTCTACGTTTCTTCGGAATGAACAAAAAACCTCACTCTTTGTGTTCGTTTTCATGTTCGCCCGAAGACGAATGCACAAGTCTAATGGAAATCCATTTCATGGAAATCCTGACGCACAGTGCTTGTGCTGATATTGCTTCCAGAGACTGTTTGGAATTCTCTAGTGAGTGATGCAGAGGTGAACTCTGTGAGTGTGCATGGTCTACCACTTTGTTGCTAAGAAATGGATTGTTACTCCAAGATGCTTTCACTTTACAATATTGGTACTTACAGTGGAACGGGGCAAATCTAACAGGGCACAACTCTCATGAACTGACTTTTGTGGCAAAGATGGTATACTATGACAGCGCCATGTTTACAGTCACTGAGAGCTTCAATAGAGCCTATTTCTCTACTAATGTTTGTTTATGAAGATGGCATGCATATGTGCTTGATTGATTGTATATTCCTTTTTATTAATTTGTGTATATATTTTACACAATAAATACATATATTGTAAATTACATAAATACATAAAACAGAGCAATATATATTTTTAATTCTATATTTATATTTATATCTGCCCCTTCATTTTCTCCATAATGCTAATAATGGTTACATTATTTACCCAGTTTAAATTGCAGCTTGAATCCAAATTTCTATCATGTAATACCGTATTTGCTCGATTATAAGACAAGGTTTTTTCCAGAGCAAATGCTCTGAAAAATACCCCCCGTCTTATAATCAACCCTTCAGGACCGGCGTCCTCGTACTGGGTCTTCCCTTGAAGACCGCAGTTTTATTTTAATTCCGTGCTTGTGATTCGCTTCAAAGCGATCACGTGCACGGAATTGAGGGTGAGTGGCTGCTACGGATCGCTGGGGATACCCAGCGGTCAGTAGCAGCCGCCCCTCACGATCCCAGCGTTCATATCGACGCTGGATCGCGCATCATCGTTGACGTACCTGGTACGTCCCGGTCTGGCGGTAACGTATGTCCAGGAAGTACCAGGTACATCCCGGTCCTGAAGGGGTTAAGCCAGACATTGAGAATAATGCAGCATAACCCCTTTATACACTTATATACTAAGCCAAACATTAATTGGTGTAGGCCTACCACTTTAGTGTCTGGCTTAGTATACAGTAGGGATGCACCGAAATGAAAATTCTTGACGGAAACAGAAAATGTAGCATTCACTTGGACGAAACCGAAAATGACCCCCCCCACACCTTTAAAAACAAAAACACACTTTAACACACCAAACTTATACAAAAAAAACCCAATAACAATATATATATATATATATATATATATATATATATATATATATATATATAACAGCAATTACAATCCTATCATGCCCAGGCATACCCAGATTCCAGCATGTGCTGGCTGACTTAGCATGATTGGAGTGTGATTGCTAACAGCAATCACACTCCTATCATGCTGAATTTCTAGCATGTACTGGTTGCCTGGGCATAATAGCAGTGTGATTGCTGTTAGCAATTATATATATATATATAATTTTTTCTGCAGTGGGCCACTTCATCAGAATTGTATACGTGCGAGGGCCACACTCATTTTTCACTGTAAATGACACAAAACCTTACATTTTCCTCGCTCTGATTTCTGGGCCTAGAAAGTTTTGTGACTACAAATTCAGGATTGTGGATAAGTAAAAATGAAATAGTTTTATTTATTCTAGGGATGTACCGAAATGAAAATTCTGGACCGAAACCGAACATTCAGGGTTCACTGGGTAACCCTCCCAACCTTTAAAAATCCCACACTTTTAATAAAATTAAGTTACACACCAAAATTGTACCAAAAATTTAATAACACTGTTAAACATTCTCCCCCACCCCCTTACCTGCAGTGCAGCTCTCTCGATGCTGCTCACAGACTTCAGCAGGGGGTGCGGCCTCCCTCTGTGTTCTCTTGTACTGCACAGAGGAAGCAGGACTGGAGAAGGGTCATGTGATGTCACGAACATTCACGTGACTCTGCTGGGTTCCGCTTCCTCTGTGCAGCACAAAAGACCCTCCCACAGGTAAGTAGCAGGGCTCTTCTGATCCGGGTTGCCCTGGCTGCCGATCTTACTGTTGGAGTTTGCAGGAGCGGTGAGAGGTAAGCTGGAATGGGATGTGGGATATATATATATTTATATATACACACTCACTGGTCACTTTATTAGGTACACCTTGCTAGTACCTGGTTGGACCCCCTTTTGCCTTCAGAACTGCTTTCATTATTTGTGGCATACTTTCTACAAGGTGCTGGAAACATTCCTCAGAGATTTTGGTCCATATGGACATCATGGCATCACGCAGTTGCTGCAGATTTGTCGGCTGCACATCCATAATGTGAATCTCCCATTCTACCACATCCCAAATGTTCTCTATTGGATTGAGATCTGGTGACTGTGGAGGTCATTGAACAGTGACAGTGAACTAATTCAAGAAACCAGTTTGAAATGATGTGAGCATTGTGACAAGGTGCATTATGCTGCTGGAAGTAGCCATCAGAAGGGTACACTATGGTGATAAAGGGATGGATATGGTCAGCAACAATACATAGGTAGGCTGTCACATTTAAACAATGCTCCATTGGTACTAAGGGGCCCAAAGTGTGCCAAGAAAATGTCCCCCACACCATTGATACAAGGCAGGATGGATCCATGCTTTCATGTTGTTTACGCCACATTCTGACACTGCTATCTGAATGTCGCAGCTGGAATCAAGACTCCTCAGACTAGGCAATGTTCTTCCAGTCTTCCATTGTCCAATTTTGGTGAGTCTGTGCGAATTGTAGCCTCAGTTTCCTGTTCTTAGCTGACAGGAGTGTTAGTGAGTATGAGTGTGTGTAATTTGTGTGTTTTTACATATGTTGTATTTTGGAAGGGGGGACAACGATATAATCAGTCCTCAATTAGAGGTTCGACTACAAGACTAAGATCCAGATCCCCTGCAGCGCTGCAGGGGACCTGGATCATCCTATCTGGCAGCCAGTAGACGTCTGTGCATTGCGCACAGACATCCTCCGCTACTGCCAGTACTTCCTCTGGGGCTTCTATGACATGACCTTCCGGTTCTCAGGCATAGAAGCCCCGGAGGAAGTACCGGCCAGCAGCAGCGGAGGTTGTCTGCGTGCATCGCACAGACCTCAACCAGCTACCCCCACTAGACACAAGGGAAGTCTAGGGATGCATCAGTAAGTCGGAGTGGGAGGTAAGTAAGAGTGTCATGGGGTATAATGGTTTTCTGAAGGCAGAGTGGCATATAGGGGGGTGTATAAGTAATATCTGGGGGCAGAGTGGCAAAAAGGGGGTTAAACAGCATGTCAGGGAGGCAGAGTGGCATATAGGGGTGTAGAAGGCATATCTGGGCTGCAGAGTGGCAAATAGGGGGTCAAAAGGCACATTTGGGGCATATATGCAAAACTGGGGGCAGAGTGGCAAATAAAAGGAAATTTAAAAAAAAATCTCAATAATTTTTATTAAATATGAAAAAAAAGTTGACATGTGAATTAAAATTTACTAGTAAAACTTTTTTTCTTATAGGGTAGTATTATATTCATATATTTTTCTTTTTTTTCCTAAATTTCGGTGGGGGGGGTCATCTTATGATCAGTATCTTATAATTGAGCATCTGCATCCGCAATTTAAGACCAGATGAACCAAAAAATCCTACCCCACTAAGAAAAAGCACATTTTGAAAAGGGTGAAACACGCTGTAACATCTCTAGACACTACCTGGAATTTTGTAAAGGAGTGCTGGAATAATGTTGATTGTAAAAATCTGCACAAATGTGCAGGGGCGTAGAAGCCTCAGGGCCCCGGTGCAAGAATCTGTTAAGGCCCCCCCCCCCAAAAAAACATGATTTTTACACAACAATTTTTTTTCCAGCAAACTACATATTGAATCATATCTATCAATTTTTTCAACTTTATCTTCAACATGCAGCATTCACCATTGATGGTGTGGTTCTGCAAATATAAAGGACAATCATTAATCAACATTGTTTGTTTATTAAGCATCCCTCCCTTCAATAAAAAAACATGATTTATAAATGACTATTTTTGGGGGGTTAGCTATAAATAAAACACAATTCATCCACATATTCATTCATTCTCACTCGTTATTTCAATATGCTTACTACCCCCCTCACACTATCTACCCCCCCCTTCTCACACTATCTACCCCTCTCCTGCCCTTCTCAGGCTATATACCCTCTCCCTACCCCCCTTTGTAGTTCACTTACCGTGCTAAATTCCTGTGGTGGGAGCGGCTTCACTGCTGAGCGCTGGCATATGACGTTATATGCCAGCGTGAAGAGGCGGGCACCAAGACAGACGCCTTACGCTCCCACCACTGCAGTCGGGGCAGCGCTGAGGCTGGAAGCTACCGCGCGGCACCCCTTGGGACCCACTGACTGGCAGAACTCCAGGGCCCGGTCGCAGTCGTGACCCCTGCGACCCTGAATGTTCCGCCACTGCAAATGTGTATAATCAATGCCAGACAGTATGTAGCTAAGCACACAAAAAATAGACCTCAAAGATGAAGAGATGTATAAAAAACAACCTATCCTATTGTCCCAAACACAGACCGCGCCCGATTATAGGCCGATAAGTTTAATAATTTAAAGAAAATGCATTTTAAACAAAACATTATTAGAAACCTAAAATAGTATTTTCTCACTCTCACTCACTCATTATCTCTCACAATCCCTTACTCCCTACCTTATCTGCTGTCTTCTGCTTGTCCTTAAGTGTTCAGTCTTGATTCCTGTTGCACCTCTGCAATAGGGCAGAGCTTTCAGGCACACCCAATCCCCTAATTGGAGGAACAGTGGAAAGGACTCCACTCTTTTGTGGAATATTGCAGATGCGCTTGAAGAGAAAAAGAGGTGGAAAAATGTGTGTGAGCATGGATGTGTGCATGTGTGTATGTGTCTGTGAGCATGTATGTGTAAGTCTTTGAGTGATGTTTTGGTTACACATACTCTGGATGAATCTGCTATTTTGCTGTGAACTTGTGAGGCACGGAGACCACCTCCTACCTCGCCTCGGGGACCGTCACCCAGAACCTCCGATGAGGAGCGGGCGTAGCTTAGCCTCCGTGAGTGTGGCAGCCTGGTGGGGAGACACTAAGGGGAAGGGAGTGGAGGCAGAGTCTTCTGACTTCACCTCCTATCAGGTGCCAAGGGTGGGGTGACCATAGGAGAGGAGGAGGGGATCCTGATACCTACCCCTATATAAACACCTCAGACACCTGCAGATACCTCACATAGGGCTTACTAGACGAGCTGTGTACCTATTTGTTACCTGTTCATTCTATCTACTTTGAAGTCTTCCTGGTTTTGACCCTTGGATTGTCACCCTGTTATTGATCATTGTTGCCTGCCTCAAACCCTGGACCGTGACCCTGACTTCTCTTGCGGATCTGTCCTCTTGCTTAGGTGTTCTGGACTTTATCTATTACTGTGCTATGCTTCTCATCACGGCCTGACAACACATGTGACGTGGACTTGTGTGTGCCTAAATTTTAATAGACCCTGTGAAAGAATGTATTGTGTACAATAGTACCACACTTATCACAAGCTATGTATTATAGATAGTGGAAATATGTGCATAGACAAGTTGGCATTTATAACTTACCATACCTGTATGTTGATACATACAGATATAACTTGAAACTTGCTACTACCGTAAAGCTCCATATATGTATTTGCTTAAAATTTGGCTTGCAAAGTGTAAATAACCTGCATATCTGGCACCCACTTCCTATTATACTCAGTGAAGGAATAAAATACATTATCATAATGTGAGACTGCTCTAAAGCAAACACGTGGCATTTCACATTCAGACGGCTGAAATTTCACTTTTTAGGCCTAGTTTTCAACTACTTGGACGTAAAGAAATCTAAAGAAATCCTATGGATGATAATTATTTAAATCCTTCAGTGTCTGAGGCATCCACTACTTTGCAAAGTAATGGTTTCAGCTACTAAAGCTACTGAAGCACAATTGAACTTTATTTTCTGTGTCAGTGGAATAACAGTTTTTAGTTTTTACAGAGAATTCAGGGTAACTGCTGAATTTCCTTGATTATATCATATATATGTTAGTGTAAATCACTAGACGTTTGGTCTATATACTATGAGTGTATATAAATATCCATGTTTTTGAGTTCCACTAAATAATGCTAATTATGGCTGCATGAAATGTATTATATGCCAGTGCATGTATATAAACAGTGTATATTCTCTTTTGACTGTATACTCTCTTGGGCAATTTACAAGATAAGTTAGCTTTAGTAACACACAACTTTCCCTCCACACCCTCACTCCATTCAGCAGAATATCATTGCTTTCCTTAGTCTCTTCCTTAATAGCTCAACAAAGTAAACTTAATATCACAGACACCAAGCTACTTAGGCTAGGTTTCCACTTGTTGTTTTTTTTGCTAAAAACGCCCATAAAAACGCTGTGAAAAAACGCTGCAGCCAGATGTTAGCTGTTCTTCAATAGGAAATCGCACAATGCCATATCCACTTGGCGTTTTTCTTTTTGGCGTTTTTTCAGTCCTCTTTGGCGTTTTTCTGCTTTTTGGGGCTCTGTAGCAGTTTTTCAAAATCGCAGCATTTTTTGCAAGGAAATCTTGGCGTTTTTCTCCAATAGAAGTCTATGGGAGAGAAAAAACGCCATGAAAAAGCCATGTGGGTTTTGCCTTGGCGTTTTTTTATGGCGTTTTTTACCACAGTTACAATACAGAGGATGGACCCAGTATCTGTGTGTCCTACGAGAAATAGGCTGGAAACAAACAGTTTCACACAAAACAAAGTTCATATTGAATTTTACACCATTTGGAACAAACATGCCATTACAAACAAACATACCCAACTGGATCCTGCGTGCCAAAAGCAACAGCAAACAATTTGCACCATCATTTGGGGCCAATCTTCCTAGAGGAGCTGACATTCGGAATAAAGCATGCCTTACAAACCACAGAAAAGAGACAAAAGGGTCCGCCAGGGTGTGTTTAAGTAGAACTCTACCAAGGAAATGACATCAGGAGGGGGCAGATACTTGCCATTTATCCTAATCCTTTTTAGCTGGGTTAAAAAAGTCTAACTTGTAAAGGCTGGAAAAACTGCCTAAGGTCAAAAAAGCAATTTCCACAGAAAGGCTAAAACGCCAGAAAAAACTCCAGAAAAAACGCCGGAAACGCAGGAAAATGCAGTGGCAGTTTTCTTGGCGTTTTTCCTGCTGTTTTTCATCAAGAAAATAACGCAGGACAAAAACCCAAGTGGAAACCTAGCCTTATGTTCTATCTCCAAGAATTCCCAAAACATCACTCATACTCTAGATGAATCTGCTATTTTGTTGTATCAACTGTTTGTTCATGACACACATTAGAGAAGCAACTTTTGTCTTGAAAGTTTACAAATTGTTAGAAGAAACAGTCTCACAAAGGTATACGTTCATTTTTAAACCATAGAAAGTCTAACAGGCTCTACTCAGTTTTGTAAAAATGACCAATAAATGGCACATTGTACCCTAATGCTTCTCTGACAGGCTCTGACACCCACCAGATGGGCTAAGCTACAACAATAATAATAATAAAACAAAACATATCTTCCACACTGCTTTGTCATTGACCCCCCCCCTTTTAGTGTTTTTGCCCCCTTTTGTGTAATGGCCCCAGTTGCTACCCTTGTGTATTAATGCCGCCAGCATAGGTAAAATGCTACCCTGCAGTATGGGGGATGTATATCTGACTAATTTGTTCCTTCCATGAGTCTGTACATCCCCATACTGCAGGTCAGCATTTTATCTGGGCTGGTCAGCAGAATGTAAAAGCTATATGTGTCCTGGAAAACATGGTCAATGCAGTCACCCTTATGCGCCCACACCCTTGTGTATTTCCCCCATCTAGCCCCACATTGTATATTTATCCCACAGCCCAGCCTCCCCTTTAGTATTGATTATGCTCCCAGCCAGCACCCTCTGGTGAATTAATGCCCAACACCCAGAATGGAAGCTTTCAACTTCCCACCTTTGACCCCAAACAACCTGCCTGTGGCATCCTCAAACAGCCTCCCTGTGCAATGCTTTTGTGCCGCATTGAAGACGGCCATTGCGGTCATGCAGCCATTGGGCCGGCCATTTTATTAACATTTAGGCTGGCCTGGGGGGTCCCCCTGACAGTGATACTTCCCATGCATGGATTTGTCAGTCTGTTTGCGGGCTAAATTGCCACATTTGAGACAAGAACTATAATAGTTCATGTCCTATTTGGGACAACTCGGCCAATTGAATTTACCCCAACAAACCATACATTTTTGAAAACTAGAAAAGGTATTTCAAATTATATTTCCAGTAATTTTACCACCAGACAACATCCTGATATGTATTCAGCAATATCTCCTAAATACAGTGATACCATCCATGCACCATGTATGGTTGTTTGGGGGCTAAAAGCCACATTTGGGAGGTGCAATTTTTTTTTATTCTGGTAATCTGGTCAGTCTGTGCACGTGTTTTTGGGGTTTTTTTTGGAGGGGGGGCATATTTGAATCTGGCTAATTTAATTTGAATTTCATATATTTCTGAAAACTACCATCCACCCCATGGGTAGTTCAACTATAAGTATTTTAACTCTTTCATGCCAGCATAGCTAACTCTTGGACTTATTTTATGAACAAATCTTTTCTTTTTTATTTTCAGTTAGTCAGGTTAGTATTCAAACTGAAGGAAATTGGTCTAGATGCAAATTCTTGTTCTTGGGTAGAACATTGGCTCAGAGATAGAGGACAGAGAGTTGTTATAAATGGTACATTTTTAAGTTGGACAAAAGTGGTAAGTGGTGTCCCTCAGGGTTCTGTTCTGGGACCAATTTTATTCATCATATTTATAAATGACCTGGCAATAGGCGTTGAAAGTCATGTTTCTGTGTTTGCAGATTACAGTAAACCAGGTAAATACAGTGCGAGCAGGATATTACAGTGCTGCAGAGTGATCTAGATAGATTGGGGGAATGGCCACACAAATGGCAGATGAAGTTCAATGTAGATAAATGTAAAGTTATGCACTGCGGGGTAGGGAATGTACAAGCAACCTACACCCTAAACGGTAGTGAATTAGGGATAATGACAAATGAGAAAGATTTGGGAATTGTTACAGACAATAAACTAGGCAACAATGTGTAATGTCAGTAAGCAGTTGCTACGGCCAGTAAGGTATTGTCGTGTATAAAAAGGGGCATCAATTCCCGGGATAAAAATATAATTTTGCCTCTGTATAAATCAATGGTAAGGCCACACCTTGAATATGCTGTGCAATTTTGGGCACCTATTCTAAAGAAGGATATCATAGCACTAGAAAAGGTGCAGAGTCGGGCTACAAAATTAATAAAAGGAATGGAGCACTTTAGTTATGAAGAAAGGTTAACAAATTTAAAACTGTTTAGTTTAGAAAAACAGCGGGTCAGAGGGGATATGATAGCATTATATAAATATATTCGGGGCCAATACAAACCATTGTGTGGAAATCTGTTCATAAACAGGACTATGGATACGACACGTGGTCATGTGTTTAGACTGGAAGAAAGGAGATTTAGTCTAAAGCAAAGCAAAGGGTTTTTTACAGTAAGGACAATAAGGATGTGAAATTCTCTGCCTGCAGAGGTTGTTTTACTGGAGTCTGTACAGACGTTTAAACAGCAACTGGATGAATACTTGGAAAAACATAATATTCAGGGATATAATCTTTAATTATGAGGAAATTTATTAATCCAAGGACAAATCTGACTGCCATTTTGGGGTCAAGGAGGAATTTTTTACAAACTTTACCTGCCTACAACTGAGTCCCTCTCCTCTTACCTTTGGGCTGAACCCCCCTATCAATTTTGAAGCGTTTGTATTGATGGCTCTCAAGCAATAAGGGAGAGATGGACGCAGAAAGTATAAAGGTTTGAAAGAGTCTACTCCTGGTCTGCCCAGCCCATGGCAGTTCTTGGACCTACAGTTGCAGTTACACAGTTCCTCAATAAATTGGCAGACAGGAGTTATCATTTCCTGGGGTGATTTCTGTGTTTCACATTGCCTTCAGAAAGCATTTGTCAAATCTACATCTATCTCTTTTGTTACTACTAAAGCTTAACGATTGCCTTCTAATCGACCTAATGATTGCCGTATAGAATTGCTTCCTGGTAACATCCTAACGAGAGGAAACCCTGTTACCATCTTAGCATAGCATAAGAATCTGAAATACCTCAGTAAAACCAAAAGATTAACTCTTCGTGTTCTGCTCATCCCGCTTTCATTGTGGACTTCCCCCTTTGTAAGTAAATACAGTCATATTAGTTGTCATGAACCATTTTTCTAAAAAGCCTCATTTTGGCCCACTTCCTAAGCTACCCTCAGCTCTGACGACCTATTTTTGTCAAATAAATCCACCATCTGAATGGCCTTCCAGTACAAATCATATTTGATAGAGGAGTATAATTTACATCTCTGTTTAGGAAAACTTTCTGTTCAACTATGGGAATCACTTTGGCATGCTCATCAGCCTACCATACCCAAACTAACGGGATTACTGAGAGGACCAACCAGTCTTTAGAACAGTTTCCCCAGTAGTTTGTGGGGGACCACCAGGCTAATTGGACATGACTTCTTCCTTGAGATGAATTCATCAGAAATAACACTACTCATAAAGCTTCAAAAGTCTCCCTATTATTTTGCAACTTTGGCTACCACCCCACGCCTTTGCTATGTCTGTTCAACGAAACCCCAGTGCCTGTGGAAGACCAATACATGTCCCAGATACCGGCCCTCTGGGCATAAGATTCAACAAGCCTCCCAAGCAGTGTATACTTAACCGATCCCTGTTGGCTGCATGATCCTGGTTGTCCGTGTGTCAGCTGGAGGCAGGGCAACCTGCGCATCAGATTTCAAAATCTGGAACTGCTCAGCAGATACAGTAGTGTGGTTCTAGTAATGCATTTGTCAAGTTGGAGATGTGCTGTTATTGACCTTTGGGTTGCCTGGGTATTCATTTGCCCAGTGATTATGTTCCTATCTTGTCCAATCTGTGTATCGTACCTGCTTTGTCTGACTACCAGCTCCATGTACCGAGCCCTGGCTTGTATAACTACATGTATAGCATACCAAACCTGGTGGTGTCTGAGCATCTATTCTGTATTAACCCTTGGGATCCTGAGTCTCCAGCTTGCAGATTACAAGGACTGAACCTTTCCTGCCCACACCAGAGCCTCCTCACTGTTGGGATAATATAAGTCCCTGCCCTCTTAGCATGTGGCTCACCTTGCTAGGTAATTCAGGGCTAAAGAAATTCTGTGGTGAGTGCTCATTTGGCGGGTGTGACAGTCTGCATTCCAGTGTTCCGTGCCATGGAAGATGTAGTGCATTATCTAGATCCCTTTCCTTCACATATTTCTCATCCCTTAGACTCCATTCATCTTTTCAAGTTTGTGATCTTATCATTCTCTGTCTAATATAGCACCTGATCCGAACCCCAATGTATGTGTCAGTCTATTTCCGCATTTGTTCTTTCAGCAAACTGTTCATTCGCTCTATAAGCCCAATTGCTTGCGGGTGATGGGGAATATGGAACATCCAGTGCACATCCCTTTTGTTTCACAACTGTTTCAATAAAATGTTGTGCCATTATTCGATTGAATATCCTGAGGCAAACCATAGTATTTTTTAAGCAACTTTAGCAGTTTGAGAGTAGTGGTTTGATTGGACACACCACCCAAACCCCTAAATATGTGTTCATTGCTGTAGAACAATATTGCTCTTGTCCTCGTCCATGGGGTAACAGTCCAATACAATAATTTTGCTACATTTGTCCTCCACAAATGCCCCATATAAATGTTTCCAGGTGTTTATGCAGTCCTTTGTTCACTTCTTGACATATTGGGTTGTCCTTGGTATGATTAAGGGTTATGGAAATACCCTTGTGGTTTGCCCATTGATATGTGGCTTGTATACTACAATGTCCACTTTCAGCGTGAGCTCACACACCCAAACAATGTAACTCATAATTTTGGTAATACACTGATATTTCACTTCCTAGATGCCCAACGTGACTGTCTACTGGTCCACTAGAGGTGTCCTCTGCCCAAAGCATTTGCAACACTGTAGCCCTTGAGAGTACACAGGTTGTGTCTCCACTTATTTATCCAGATAGTTAATTCTTTATAGACAACCCAACTGTCAGTATATACGATGAGCGCATCTGTTTCCTCAATAATCGTAAGAACAGCTTCTAACACTGCCAGTTGAGTTAAGCTCCATCCACTATCTTACGTTACCCGCCCGTGAACCACATCCTCTGTCCTTGTTCTACTGTCAGGTAGTCCTAGGCTGGTGCCTCTTTGTAGGGACCACCCTACACTTGTATGTGTGGTGTTTCTGTCTCTGTTGATTCAAAGTTCACAGCACCAGCTCACTGTTTGCGGATGTCAGCTGGGTTCTACCCAGACAATACTCCTCATCCTGCCAGATACCATTTCCACTTTTTTTGGCCAACTGCAGTATGAGCAGCAAGGCCTTCTTGACGTACCCAGTTCAATATTGGCAAATTAGTCCGTACTGTGACTGGGTTCACTTGTTGTTGTATCTGAATGCCATAAAACTGTATATGCAGCTAGCAATTGTCTCTCTATAGGATTATACGTCCATTGTGCATGAGTGTTAACTGTTTGGACCAGAACCCTATCAGTGATTTTCTGGCCCCTGGTGTCGGAGAAGTTTGCCACAGGCCCAATGACATTGCATGTCCTGTCACAGACACATCCAAAATCGAAGGTTGTTTTGATAAAATGGGGCCTAGGCTAATATTTGTTTGAGCTACTTCCGTAGCCTGTGGAAATGCATCAGTCTGTTCTGCTTCCCATGGAATTGCAGCTTTTTTGCGTGTTACATTGTAGACTGCAAGCAAAATGATCCCAATATGAAGAACAAAGGAATGCCAGTATCCAAAAATACTCAATAGAACTTGGACTTTCTTTATGTTTGTTGGTTGTGCCATGTTAGTTTTAGTGTGCAAAACATTCTGAGGTATGATTTTCTAAGGTCCATGCCATACCATACTAAGAATCTTGATTTGGTGTACAGGCCCTTTTGTTTTCATTTATGGCTCACCCTCAACTTGTAGAAAGTATTTCCCAAGATTGTGATATAATCAATGTAACGAAACAGTTGACATGTTATAGATGGCATTGCTGCTAGATAATGTGCGACCACTCCATGGGTAGGTAAGTACAAATAACCCTGTGAGTACAGTTGGAGGATACTGTCCTTCCCAAGTGCAATTGTCTCTACCAATGAAATAATGTACAGTTACTGCAAGCGTAAGTATTACACGATTCCGTCCCCTGTGGTCAATGATCAGCCACCAACTTCCGTCTCTTTTTTTTCACTGACCGTACAAGGTAGTTGTATAGGCTAGTAGCATTATGAAACACCCTTGCCTGAAATAGTCCTTGTATAAACTCCACCAGGTATACAGTCTGGAAAGGAGGTGGCATGTATACCGGGGTCGATTTTGCATTCCTTCGGCTTGCTAGCTGAAAGACATAGAAATAACAGCCAGATTCTGTATGAATAGTCTGTCCCAAGTTTGAGACCAGTATTCAACATTGCACCCGACATGCAAGTGTACATCTCTCTCTCTCAACCCTTCTACCATTACACATCCCTTTGCATATTTGGTAACCCATGAAGTTCCCTGGAACAATCAAACTTTTACCCCACTATCTAAAAGAGTGGTCAGGTCTGTTAGCCCTAGCATAACTGTACATATAAACATATGGGCATTTGTCCCCTGGTTTCATAACTGCAACTTGGATGATCTGTGGTGCTGGGGATGGGGACCTGCCTTCCCTTTTATAAAGGCTTCAAGGGTCACCATGTGTTCTGGTGTTCTGACAGAGCATTATACGCATACAGAGATGTCTTAGGTATGGGCACTTGTGTAGGGGGTGCAATTGTGTGGATTTCCCTCCTTGTCACCTACGTCAACTTCATTAGTCGCCATCCTCTTCAGTTTTGGCGGTTTGTAACTTCACTTGTTTCTTCAGTTCAAACCATGGCTGCACAAATACGTAAGTGGGTACATCTCTCTCCCTCACCGGCACGCCACTAGAAAGTTGAACTGTTTGTGCGCTCGCATCACCCGTGCCTGTCCTCCTTCTCCTTGTCTGTCTAAGTGACTGCATTTGTTTTGGGTTAACTACAAATCTCCAAAGACTGCCTAGTTGTCTCCAAAATACCCAACTGTCCCAGTAACATAGAAGCCCTGTGTACTGTTGCTGCAGTCCCGCTGAGGGTACTAAACATGGAAAATAAACTCGCTCTGAACTCCCATGGTACCCCCTCTAACAATGTATCATATTTCTTCATTATATAATAGTCTGATGTGGGATATACTACTCGATTTCATAGGTACCCTTTAATTCATGCTATTTCCCTTAAGCGTTTGATACCCTCTTTTACCAGCATGTTTTGTCAAGTTCAGTAGGAGTTTCATACACCTGTGATATGGAGTCCATCAGATGTAACAGCAAAAAGGCATTAGCAATGTCACACATTGTTGCATCTGCAATCATACCATAGGGTCAGCACAACTGCTCCCCAGTCCGATCACTTCACAACTTGTTAACATAACACTGTCACCACCTATATCCCAGACATGTGTGCCAAGCCAACAAACCTTCCACAGGGCATTGTCGGTTCCCCAGCTGTGAAGTTGTGTCTCTTCTGCATATTGATTTTCTGCTTCTGTTGTAGATCCACTGACATGGAGTACCTCACCTGATGTCCTGGCTGCCCCATATATGTGCGATTATAGGGCAGACTCCTACCTCAACTAACTCAAGTTCAATCTCTGTATTAGCGTTGGAATTAATTTTCTCCCACTCGCCGGTCCACCAATGTAAAAACCCTCATCATACAGGAAGAAGTGCAGTGCCGCCTAAAAAAAAATCAAAATAGACAAATCACCAGGTCCAGATGGCATTCACCCCCGTGTTCTAAGGGAGTTAAGTAATGTAATAGACAGACCCCTATTTCTAATATTCAAGGACTCTATAGTGACAGGGCCTGTTCCCCAGGACTGGCGCATAGCAAATGTTGTGCCAATATTCAAAAAGGGGACAAAAAGTGACCCGGGGAATTATAGGCCTGTTAGTTTAACTTCTGTTGTGTGTAAACTGTTTGAGGGTTTCCTAAGAGATGCTATTTTGGAGTATCTCAATGAAAATAAGTGTATGACTCCATATCAGCATGGGTTTACAAGGGATCGGTCCTGTCAAACTAACCTGATCAGCTTTTATGAGGAGGTGAGCTCAAGACTGGATCGGGGTGAATCGCTGGATGTCGTATATCTTGATTTTTCCAAAGCATTTGATACGGTGCCACATAAAAGGCTGGTACATAAAATGAGAATGCTTGGGCTGGGGGAGAATGTGTGTATGTGGGTAAGTAACTGGCTCAGTGATAGGAAACAGAGGGTGGTTATTAATGGTACATACTCTGAGTGGGTTACTGTTGCTAGTGGGGTACCACAGGGGTCAGTTTTGGGTCCTATTCTTTTTAATATATTTATTAATGACCTTGTAGAGGGATTGTATAGTAAAGTATCAATCTTTGCAGACGATACTAAGCTCTGTAACGTGGTTAACACAATAGAGGACAGTGCACGAGTACAAATGGATCTGCATAGGTTGGAGGCTTGGGCTGGGATGTGGCAGATGAGGTTCAACACAGATAAATGTAAGGTTATGCACATGGGGAAGAAAAATCCAGGCTGGGAATATGTATTAAATGGGAAACCACTGGGGACGACTGACATGGAAAAGGACTTAGGAGTTTTAGTTTACAGTAAATTTACCTGTAGCGACCAGTGTCAGGCAGCTGCTGCTAAGGCAAATAAAATCATGGGGTGCATCAAAAGGGGCATAGATGCCCACGACAAGGAAATAATTCTACCACTGTACAAGTCACTAGTCAGACCACACATGGAATACTGTGTACAGTACTGGGCACCAGTGTACAAGAAAGATATAGTGGAGCTGGAGAGGGTTCAAAGACGGGCAACCAGAGTAATAAGGGGAATGGGAGGACTACAGTACCCAGAAAGATTATCAGAATTAGGGTTATTTAGTTTGGAAAAAAGACGGCTTAGGGGGGATTTAATAACTATGTATAAATATATAAGGGGACAGTACAGAGATCACTCCCAGGACCTATTTATACCCAGGACTGTATCTATAACAAGGGGACATCCTCTACGGTTGGAGGAAAGAAGGTTTCTACACCAGCACAGACGGGGGTTCTTTACAGTAAGAGCGGTGAGATTATGGAACTCTCTGCCAGAGGAAGTGGTTATGGTAAACTCAATAAAAGAGTTCAAAAGGAGCCTGGACGTGTTTCTTGAAAGCAATAATATTACAAGTTATGGATATTAGATTAATAGGGACAGAACGTTGATCCAGGGATTTATTCTGATTGCCATATTTGGAGTCGGGAAGGAATTTTCCCCCTGGTATGGGGCAATTGGCATCTGCTTCATAAGGGTTTTTTTGCCTTCCTCTGGATCAACACAGTAGGGACACAATATGTATATAGGTTGAACTTGATGAACTTTGGTCTTTTTTCAACCTTATGAACTATGTTACTATGTTACTATCTGCTGGAAACCCTTTTGCCTCAATAACATAACAATAACATAAGAAGCAAATTTATCACCTTGTTTCTTTTTTTGAGGCCTTCCGATCCCTCACAATTCTGCCATGTAAGATGGCACACGCCTCCTGATCTGCTGCAGTATCTACAACTTATATTTTAATAGTTCATTCCACCAGTTTAAATGATAATAATTAAATAAATTATATTTTATCTATAGAATGCTAGCAGAGTCCTTGTAGTTCTTAATACTGGGCTTATTTTCAGTGATAGAACAGCCATTTAATGCACTAGCTCGCTGCTAAAGTCCTGCTGTATTGCTATGACAGCTTAACTTATTTGCATTTCAGGCTTTCTGCTAGTATGCCTCTATGTCTCAAGAGTCTCTTTCAGGGCACAAGAGCAAATGCTACTTATTAGCAGTTTGTTTTTATTCTTGGGTGTGGACTAAAAAGCTAAGCTTCATTGATGCAAAAAGAGCAAATCAAATCAGGATTGTTCAACAAGCATTATTTAGTGAGCATTTCATGTCAAATGGAACTTCATACAACATCAACTAGTATGCTTCCAAAATCCGTTTTGCAATGGCTGCCACTCAGTTTAGTCGATACCTTTAAGCTTTTCAGTGTCAGGGTCTAGAGTCATTTCTTCCCCTGGGAGGCTGGGCTAATTTTTTGTGGTTTTGTTATAACTATGTTAAGGTGTTTTGTTTAGGGCTAGTTTAAAACAAACAAATGTATGTCATATATACGGTTTTATATACAAGCATATTATGCATAAACCCCTTGTAGTTTAACAGTACACAGCATAAAATTGGGGTTATATTTCATACTTGATTAATATAGAATCATAGAATTTGACAGAAGATAAGAACTATCTAGTTCCAATCTAGGACAGCTGTTTTTCCTGCTGGTGGAAACCTGAAACCTTATTCAGTCCTTGTCTTATATTTATGATATCCCTATGCCATACAGGTTTAAATTCCCACAGTGTATTGTCATGTACCACTTAATGCTCTTGTGCCTTTCTACTACCCTCTCAGTGAAGTAAATCTTCCTTACATTACATCTAATCATCTGGCATTTTGTCTTACATTGTAACCTCTAGAGATACATCGCTGATATTAGTCTTATGTGTTAATTTATATAGAAAAATGTGAAGAAAATTTGAAAAATAACCCACTACTACTCCAAAAATAAGACTGTTAATCATAAATAATTAAATATGTGAATTAAAGTGATAATTACCAGTCTTATATTTATCAGTAGGAAAAGGTGAAAGAGAAGATAGTAGATAGTATTCAGTATATATATGTTTATAACAAAGCAGCTAGTCCTGAAGGATTATGGAGTTCCACTTGGTTAAGGATACCTATAATGACAGAGAATAAACTAAAAGAAGACAGCGCTAAAACAATATATAGCTATAAAAATAATTATATTTTATTATAGGAAAGACAAAAAGTATATATTAAAATATACATCAAAACATATAGACAAACAGAAATACAAAAATTATACAAAGATATGGATACTGGGATATATATCTCAAAAGTATATCCAAGAAACTCCAAAACAAACTAAATAATCATCAAACAGTAAATAAAGCTACAAAGACGGCACATAACTGACTCAACGGAGGCTTTATCTATTTATTTAGCTGAAGTCTCGTGATAGGGGAGATGGAGTGCAAGACTTCTATGGATGCTTACAACATAGCACACTAACTCCCTCCCATACTCCCATATTCCTTTACCTCACCTTCCCTAGTCCCTCTCCTGCAATACTTTTAGTAGTATGGCTGGTCTATCCCTAACAATGGCGCTTTTAACTATTGTGTAATACACCCAACTCCCTCTAGACTGTAAGCTCGTTTGAGCAGGGCCCTCCTCACCTGTTGTCTCTGTTAGTCAATTTGTTATGTTACATACTACTTGTTATGTCCTGTCTACCCATTGTACAGCACTACGGAATTTGATGGCGCTATATAAAACAATAAATAATAATAATAATGGCGTCACGGCAACCATAGCAACCGACGCAGAGCCTCGCAGGAAACTGTGCATCATCCAAGTACCGCCCCTCACACAAGTAGGGAGCAGGCGACCACAATGATAGATGTTTAAAAATAGTTGTTTCATTTAATAAATACCGTATTTACTCAAGTATAAGACGACCCTGATTATAAGACCCCCCCAAAGTCTGAATATTAATTTAGGAAAAAAAGAAAAAGCCTGAATATAAGACAACCCTATAGGAAAAAAGTTTTACTAGTAAATGTTAATTCATGTAAACTATTTTAATTTTAATAAAAGCTATGATTGAGAAAAATATTTTTGTTTTTATTTACTTTTATTGTCCAACATGCCCCCCAGTTATGCACATCTGCCCCCGGGCTTGCCACTCTGCCCCAGAAATGCCTTATACCCCCTATATGCCACTGTGGCCCATGATATGGCTTTTAACCCTCTATATGCCACTGTCCCTCATGATATGCCTTTTAACCCTCTAAATGCCACTGTGCCCCATATGCCTTTTAACTCTCTATATGCCACTGTGCCCCATGATATGCCCTTTGACCCCTATGTGCCACTCTGCCTCCAGAAATGCCTTATACCAGAGTGGCATATAGGGGGTTATAAGGCATATCATGGGGCAGAGTGGTATATAGGGAGGTATAAGGCATTTCAGGAGGCAGAGTGGCTGTCAGGAACCAATTTTTCACTGCCTGAACCATGGCTTTTTTATACCTGTGGCGTTTACATCTGCGACCACTAGTGGCCACCCTCCGCCCTCTGGAGCACTCAGAACTCAGGTGTGCCTTGTTACCTGGGTTGAGCCCTAGTCCATACATCCAGCTGGGCCTTGTTATCTGGATTACCCTGCCTTTATGAACCTGCCCTGCCCTTCAGTCAGGGCCTTTATATTGAAGTCTATGAACCTGCCTGCTGTGGCTCTGCACCTGTACTGTTCCTGGTTCCCTGCTTTGTGTCCTGATCAAGTGGATTCCCTGCTTTGTGTCCTGATCAAGTGGATTCCCTGCTTTGTGTCCTTCCAAGTGGACTCCCTGCTTTGTGTCCTTCCAAGCGGGCTGTGTGCCTTTTGTACCCTTCCAAGCGGGCTGTGTGCCTTTTGTACCCTTCCAAGCGGGCTGTGTGCCTTTCGTGCCCTTCCAAGCGGGCTCTCTGTCTGTCGCGCCCTTCCAAGCGGGCTCTCTGTCTGTCGCGCCCTTCCAAGCGGGCTCTCTGTCTGTCGCGCCCTTCCAAGCGGGCTCTCTGTCTGTCGCGCCCTTCCAAGCGGGCTCTCTGTCTGTCGCGCCCTTCCAAGCGGGCTCTCTGTCTGTCGCGCCCTTCCAAGCGGGCTCTCTGTCTGTCGCGCCCTTCCAAGCGGGCTCTCTGTCTGTCGCGCCCTTCCAAGCGGGCTCTCTGTCTGTCGCCCCCTTCCAAGCGGGCTCTCTGTCTGTCGCACCCTTCCAAGCAGGCTCCCTGCCAAAAGACTTATTACCTGTATTTTATTTTGCCATACGTCCGGTTACTTGCTTAGACTATATTACCCTTATTTGCTGGTCCTGTTATATACATGAAATACACTGCATTACCTGGATTTCTGTTTGTGGTGTCTTTGTTTGCATAATCATGCACCGTGGGTTACATACTGAACCCCAAGTATCCCCTGCGCATGGGCTCCTACCTGACCTGATCACCCGAGTCCTGACAGTGGCGTATAGAGGGTTAAAAGGCATTTCTGGAGGCAGAGTGGCATTAAGGGGGTTAAAAGGCATATCATAGAGCACTCTGCCTTAAGAAATGCCTTATGCCCCCTATTTAACCCCCCCCAAACTTACCGGTGCTTCCCTCCCTCGTGTGTGGACAGGGCAGCGAGTAGACATCTACGCTTCGGCGATTCGGCTGTCAGAGAGGATAGTTCCCCGCACCGCTGGAGGGAATTCTGTCTGACGGTCGAAAGGGTGTATGCGCGATGGACACAGACAACCCCTGCTGCTAACGGCACCTCCTTCCGGCTGCAGCGGAGGTTGCCTTCGCGAATCACGTAGACGTCTACCCACCGCCCCGACTACACATGAGGGAGTCAGAAGCACCGGTACGTTTGGGGGGAGGTTACCAGACAGGAGGATCCAGGTCCCCTACAGCGCTCCGGGGGATCTGGTTCTTAGTCTCATAGTCAGACCTATTTGAGGTCTGATTATAAGACGAAGGGTACTTTTCAGAGCATTTGCGGTAGATGTGTTTGATTCAAAATAAATATGTCGACCAAAATGAATAAAACTGACTATTATAAACGTACCAAATAAAATAAATAAAAATAAAAGTGAGTCTTGGATATACAAAACTTTATACATACAAACACATACATACAATGTACAAATAATCAAAACAATTATACACAATTTCATTATGTAATAATCCAGATATATATGAGATCAAATTCATTAAATTATCAGGATTAGAATGGATTAAAATTGATTAGTATATAAATAGAGCTTTATATATATATCCTGATGAAAGTCTAATAAATAGACTGAAACGTTGATTGGAAAACTGCAGTTTCTGGAGTGATTATTTAAAGAAGTCCCTGGAGTGCCGGTAACTATTTTTGGATGTTTTATGATTTGCTGTTGCAGCTACTTGGCACTGGGCTAAAAAGGTGGTGATTGGTGTGCAATTGTTAATTTTGGACATTATATATATATATATATATATATATATATATATATATATATATATATATATATATATATATATATAGACAATATCCAAAAAATATAATAAAGTCTAATAAATATAATAGATATAATATACATAGACATAATTCATACTTTTATAGTATGGGCCGGGCAGCCCAGGGCCTGATTGACGCAGGGGCTGAAGGAGCTGCAGCTCCAGGCCCCTACCTTAAAATAGGCCCAGTCAGGACCGGACTGACTGGGCCTATGCGGCCTCTACAGCCGTCATTAATGCAGGGCAAAAGGGGCACCTGCCACTTAAGCCCGCAGCAACTGCGACCGGGCCCGCCACTCTAGTAGCGATACTTACCTGGGAGACTCTTCTACCACCGACATACGTCACATGACCCTACTGCGCGTCTGCTTCCCCTGTGCAGTAGAACAGGTTGTTCGGGAAAGTCTGCAAGCGGCGCATACATCATCAGTTCAGGTAAGGGGGTGAGGGAGGCTGTATGAAGGAGTATGTGATAGTAAGTGAATTAATGAGTATCTGTGAAGGAGTGAGTGAATGAATGTTTGCGAATGAGTATATGTAAATGAGTATCTGGATGAGGAAATTAATGGGTATCAATGTATGAAAGAATATCTGAATGAGTGAATTATTATCTGTGAATTAGTGAATAAATATGTGTATGTGATAGCATGGATGTGTAAGGGGGGGCAAAGATGCCACAGGCAGGCTGTTTTGGTGACAAAGATGCCACAGGCAAGCTGTTTTGGCCAGGGCCGGACTGGCCCACCGGGATACCGGGAAATTTCCCAGTGGGCCGGCACGTCTGTGGGCTGGGTGGCCGGCAGATTAACACTGAAAGCAGCCGCTGAGCTGCAAATGGGATTGGAGGCCTCCCCCGGTGCCAGGGGCGGGCTGGGCAGGGGGCAGGCTGCCCGAAATCTAATCTAAACGGCCGCTGTGTGCTGATGCCGCCAGCCGGCGCTACTATAATACTTGTTTTTTTAAATTTAATATGGCAAGCCGGTCCGGTATTAAAGTAGCGCCTGCCGGCGTCATGATGGGAGCAGCGTGAGGTGTGAAAACCCCGTCCCCTCGTACGGAACTTTCACCCCTCACGCTGCTCCCATCACTATGCAGCCATCAGTATTTTCTGCTTTAATACTTTTTTTTACTTTATGTGGCAAGCAGATCCAGCTTGCCATATTACATTAAAAAAAAGTATTAAAGTAGCTCCGGCCGGCGGCATCAGCAGCACTCAGAGGCCGTTTAGATTAGATTTCCAGCAATCTGATGGCCGCATAGTGATGGGAGCAGCGTGAGCGGAAGCCCCGCCCCCTCACGCTCAGACTGCTGGAGCACCAGATGTCGTGTCAGTGACATCCTGTCACCATAGAGAACAGTGTGCAGCTACCAGAGGAAGGAGGTCAAGCTGAAAAAGCCCCAAAGTGGAAGAAGTAGAGGGTCAGTAAACTAATTTATTTTTTGTACAAACTGTATAATATTTTTTTGTATTTGTTAAAAACAAAAAAGATCGGCATGTGTGTGTATGTAAGTGTGTCTGTGAGGGCATAATGCTTTTTTAAATTAATTATTTTTAAATGATTAAACAAAAATATAAATCTGTCTGTATGTGTTCACAAGTTCAGCTCCCCATTGTCACCTCTGTCCCCAATCAGCCCCTTATTTCATTGCTGTCCCCATTCAGCTCCACAGTGTCACCTCTGTCCCCAATCAGCCCCTCCCAGTGTCACCTCTGTCCCCAGTCAGCCCCCCATGTCATTGCAGTCCCCATTCAGCTCCCCAGTGTCGCCTCTGTCCCCAATCAACCCCTCCCAGTGTCACCTCTGTCCCCAATCAGACCCCCCATGTCATTGCTGTCCCCATTCAGCTCCACAGTGTCACCTCTGTCCCCAATCAGCCCCTCCCAGTGTCACCTCTGTCCCCAGTCAGCCCCCCATGTCATTGTAGTCCCCATTCAGCTCCCCAGTTTCACCTCTGTCCCCAATCAGCCCTTCCAGTGAATTAATATTTGAGAGTGTATGGGCCCACTTTAAGGTATGATCCTGGTAGGGTACTCATATTAGCCTTTACAATTTCCCTGCTGCTGTGTACTATACTTCCCATCATCCTCAGACAGTATCATGGGGACATTTAACTGACTGAGCATCAAGGGGTCATTAGGTTTTGCTTTTTTTTACCATCCTTTGTTGCTATTATATTTAATTATGTTAAACCATGTTGTTATATGGGGGCACAAGGCTTTTCTGGAGACAGAGTGCCCCATGATATGCCCTTTAACCCCCTATATGCCGCTCTGCCTCCAGAAATGCCTTATACCCCCTATATGCCACTCTGTCCCCATATATGCCTTATACCTCCTATATATCAGAGATGCAACTGTGCCCCCCCCAATATGCCTTATACCTCCTATATCCTACTGCGCCCCCCTGATATGCCTTTTAACCCCCTATATGGCAGAGTGGCATATAGGGGGTATAAGGCATTTCTTGAGGCAGAGTGGCATATAGGGGGATAGAAGGCATATCATGGGACGGAGTGGCATATAGGAGGGTATAAGGCATTTCAGTGGGCAGAGTGGCAAGCCTGGGGGCAGATGTTCATAACTCGGGGGTAGGTTGGCAAGTAAAAGGAAATAAAAACCAAAAATTTATCAATCATAACTTTTATTAAATATGAAAAAATTGTCTACATGAATTAATAAAGAAATAAAAGTTTCTTACAAGAATATCGTTAAGAATAATGTGATCAATGTTTTGTTCCACTGATTAAAAACTTTTTCATCTAAAAATGTTTAGCAAATGTTTTGATTCTATTATGTGTAATGTATTTCATTTATTAGGGCCTTTTAACACTTTTGCTTTCTGGCATTTTAATACAAATAATGTGAAAAAAAAGAATGTTTTATAGTTATTTGTATGGCAAATAGTGTGACTCGAGTATCTATAGGGGTGCGTGTGGGTATAAGAGCTCGACTGAGAAATAAACTATATGGGGCTGGTCTCCAAATGTTTCCAGGACTGCTTTTCAGTCCCAGTCCGGCCCTGGTTTTGGGGGCAAAGATGCCACAGGCAGGCTGTTTTGGTGGACCATCACATAAATCAATACCAAAATGAAACCGTCCGTGGAAACCCTCCGGATGCAGGTGTCAGTGCCTGTCCTGGTGTTTGGGTGTCAGTGTGGCAGAGCCTGTCCTGTTGTGCGTGTGTTTGGATGTTGGTGTAGCAGAGCCTGTCCTGGTGTGTGTGTGTGTATGGGTGTTGGTGTGACAGAGCCTGTCCTGGTGTGTGTGTATGGGTGTCGGTGTGGCAGAGCCTGTCCTGGTGTGGGTGTCAGTGTGGCAGAGCATGTCCTGGGGTATGTGTTCGGTTGTCAGTGTGGCAGAGCCTGTCCTAAGTGTGTCTGGGTGTCAGTGTGGCAGAGCCTATCCTGGTGTGTGTGTTTGGATGTCGGTGTTGAAGAACCATTTCTGGCGTGTGTGTGTGTGCGGATGTCAGTGTAGCAGAGCCTGTCCTGGTGTGTGTGTGTATGAGTGTTGGTGTGACAGAGCCTGTCCTGGTGTGTGTGTGTATGGGTGTCGGTGTGGCAGAGCCTGTCCTGGTGTAAGTGTCAGTGTGGCAGAGCATGTCCTGGGGTATGTGTCTGGGTGTCAGTGTGGCAGAGCCTGTCCTATTGTGTGTGTTCGGTTGTCGGAGTGGCAGTGTCTGTCCTGGTGTGTGTGTTTGGGTGTCTGTGTGGAAAAGCCTGTCCTGGTGTGTGTGTTTGGTTATCTGTTTCCTGGCACTTAATTTACAGTAGGAACTATTTCATTTTACTTATCCAGAGATAATGATGAAAGTGTTTGGATACGGTGCGTTGGTCATATCCACGTTTAATATCATATCTATGTTCGTATAAGCGTTTTTTAAAAGCCTTACAGTTAGACTCTAGAATAAATCTCATACTTTCCTCAATGAAATTCTTATGTACTGGGTCTAAAAAATCAAATTCATTTAAAACATTCATAACACCTTTAATACCATCATGATGTTGAATAGAGGTATAAAGGGCTTGTCCATACTAGTTTATAACCTCTTGTTATTATTATTATTATTATTATCCTTTATTTATATAGCGCCAACAGTTTACGCAGCGCTTAATACAATACATAAATTCAAGGGATATGACAAGACAAGAATTGACAGACTAAGACAAACCGAGGGAAATGGGGTGACAAACATAAGGCATAGAGAAAGGTTGAGAGGTATTGTGGGGGTTGTATCGATGACAAGGAAGTTCTAGCAGCTAAGATGGTATGCTTCTCTGAAGAAGTGGGTTTTTAGATGTTTCTTGAATGTTGGGAGGGAGGGAGAATGCTGAAGGTTCCTTGGGAGAAGATTCCAGAGATATGGGGCAGCTCGAGTGAAATCTTGTAGACGGGAAAAGGAAGAGGTGATGAGTGAGAGCCTTAGCCCATGGGAGGAACGTAGGGATCGAGTAGGAGAGTATTTGCTAATGAGGTCAGAAATGTACGGAGGAGCAGTATTATGGATGGCCTTATATGTCAGTACCAGGATCTTAAATTTAATTCTAAAGGTAATTGGGAGCCAGTGGAGGGTTTCACAGAGGGGGGAAGCAGAAGAGGAGCGACGTGCAAGGAAGATGAGCCTAGCAGCCGCATTAAGGATAGACTGTAGAGGAGAGAGTCGAGACAGTGGAGTGCCAACCAGAAGAGTGTTGCAGTAGTCAAGACGGGAAATGATAAGGGAATGAACCAGGGTTTTTGTGGATTCTTGGGTGAGGAATGGGCGGATACGAGAGATGTTTTTTTAGGTGCAAGCGGCAGGATCTGGCGAGGGACTGAATGTGAGGGATGAAGGAGAGGTTTGAGTCAAGGATGACCCCAAGGCATCGGGCCTGGTTAGTAGGAGAGATAGTCGTGTTGTTAATGGTGATAGAGAATTCAGGGAGTGGAGATGGAGGGAGGGAAGATAATGAGTTCAGTTTTAGAAAGATTAAGTTTCAGGTAGTGTTGTGACATCCATGAAGAAATAACAGACAAGCAATTGGTAATACGGGACAGGAGAGATGGAGAGAGATCAGGAGAAGACAGGTAGATTTGGGTATCATCTGCATATAGGTGATACTGGAGGCCAAATGTCTTAACATTTCCCTTTTAAAAAACACACATTTCTTCAATGCCATATGACACAACAATAAAGCAAACAGTGTTTAATGCTTGGTGTATGACTTTAAAAAAAACAGATTATTTAAACAATTCTAACTCCACAAATAAACAAAGGCCATTATGGATTTATGTAAAAAGGTCACAACAAAAATGTGTAATTAGAAAGCAGCATATGCCTGCTTTGTAAATGACACAGTGTCAGAGATTATAGTAATTCCATAGTAATTGGATATTCCAGTTTAACATAGAATAAACTGTCCTGCTGGGCTGTTGTATGGAGAGAAGAAAGAGCATGAGAGGGAAAGGGAATGTGAGGGAGAACATGGAGGGAAAGAGGGAAGAACAAAAGGATGAGACGAAAGAAGTAGGAGAGGAAAAATACAGTGTATTTTCAAATTCCACACTATCAATCTTTCCTTTTTGATTAAATATACATTACATAATTGTATGCATGTAATTGTTTCCATATATTTTGATCTTGTCTAGCAAAATTATATAATCTCCTCTTATTACCTCTAATATTATGTGATTTTTTCACAGTTTCTGTATATCTTGTCTAACCAGTCTGATAAAAGGCTTGTTGCTTGAAGGTGTTTGAACCAAATACTTAAACATAATGTATAATCAGTATATATCACATGAAGGTACATCTCAATTGAGATTCACATTAATCTATGGTTCAATCAGTTTTAAATCCAAGGCTGGCTTTACATTTGATGTCAAATTCATACGATATATAGAAAGGTAAGATATGCTTACTTGAAATATTCTCTCCTTTTACTGCTGAAGAACCTGAACCCACATTAGGGTAGACTTAAAAAAAATATTTGTTCTGTTACAAAATACAATGTGCCTGATTATGTGGGCATGGCATGATGGCAGTCTTTAGTCAAAGATGATACACCTTTGTCAAGTTACCAAGATTCAGGACGGAAGCAGAAATACTAATAAGTAGACTTTAAAAAAAAAAAAATAATGTCAAACAACGTATAAGCCAAAACAGGATCCAAATCCATAAATGTAGAACTAGCCGAGGTCAGTAGATGTAACAGGTTGTCACACATGCTCCCTCAAGATTGTAAGCTTGCGAGCAGGGCTCTCTCCACCTAATATATCGGTTTGTCTTAGTCTGTCCACTCTCGTCTTGTCATACCCCTGGAATATATGAATTGTATTAAGCGTAACTTGTTGGCGCTATATAAATAAAAGATAATAATAATAATGCTGAGGTCAGGAACGGAAAGGACTCGTATTCAGGAGTCAGAAGTGTCAGCCAGGCCGGGTCATACATCAGAAGTACTTTAATAAGGTTTATAACAACTTTAATCAGGTCTGAAACTACGAAAGGGCAATCAGCTGTCACATCCTCGGGACCGTTGGCCGCGGGCGAGGGTCTGCTCGCGGATCACGGGCACCCGATACTTCTCTCTCCGGTCCCGTGGTCGGCGACTTCCGCTCGCGGTGCACGGGCACCCAAGAAACCGTCACGTTCTCTCCGTGCCGGCAGCGGGCAGACCGACCGCCGACACGGGAGAAGGAAGGTCAGTCCCCGGAACTCCTCGACGGGCAGACCTAAGGCTGCCCGTCAATGCAGGAGTTCCCGAAAGAGCTCCCTTACCTGTCGTCCGGTCTCTGGTCCGTCCACTGGGGGCGCAACTAATTCTTCTGGCTGGTGCCGTGGATGTGATGGACGTCTGGAGGCGTGGTCTTGACTCTGCTTGGAGGCGGGGTTTTCTGTTTGGCGGCAGATTTAAAAATCCTTGCTAAACTTTCACAGGCACCCTGTTGTGGTCTGCTACCTGAGTATCTGAGATTGCTGCCGATTCCTGCTTTTGACCCTTGCCTGCCTGACCTGCCATTTGCCTAGTGATTCTGTACTTTTGCCCGTGCTACCTGTTTACCGACCCGGCTTGTCTGACTACCTGCTCCTGTGTACCGACCCGGCTTGTCTGATTACCTGCTCCTGTGTACCGACCCGGCTTGTCTGATTACCTGCTCCTGTGTACCGACCCGGCTTGTCTGATTACCTGCTCCTGTGTACTGACCTGGCTTGTCTGACTACCAGTTCCTGTGTACCGACCCGGCTTGTCTGACTACCAGCTCCTGTGTACCTGTTTTTCATACGCAGTACTTACCTGCTACCTGTGTTCACGGAGGCTGTCTCACTGTTGGGATCATCTAAGTCCTGGATTACCGCTGTTGGGGCTTCTCCCTATACAGCAGTTTTCTGGGCAGAATAACTCCTGCTGTGAGTACCTCTAGTGATACAGACGCGACACAGCTACTTAAGCAGCTCAGCATTCCTAAAGGAAGAGGAGGAGTTAACAAGGTTCAGCGGTATTAAGAGGAAGTGGGTGTGGCCTAGCAGACACCATGCAGGTAGGTGAAAGGCCTGACATAGGTAAGCAACTAATAGGAGAGGTGGAAACCCTGACACATTTATTGAGTGAGCATAGGGAAAAATGGTCTTGAGAACTTACTGACCCAATAAAAGGTGTCACCTTCAACTAAAGTTCCCATCTTCTATTGGACCAATACAACAATATGCATTTTCCTTGTGACAAAAGATTCTTGTTTATATAGTCAGATCTCATAAATCAACATGCCCTCTTCTAAACCTGTACCAGAATGTGTTAATGTTATTGTCAGTTTTAATGTTTCACTTTTCCCTGTTGTAAAATCATCTGTGTTTGTTATAAATATTACTACCAATGGCCAATGATGAGGAAGCTGTAACCTGCTAATAACGTATTGCCTTGGATTGTGAGGAAGTAGAAATGTATTTTCCTTTATGTTCATCAGATGACATGTTGAGTTATTACTTATGCCAGTAGTTTATGAAATATTTTAGCACTGCAAACAACTTCACTATCTTCGTGATTATTGGTTTTGAGTTCAGACATATTACACTTCTTACTGTAGTTTAAGTTATTGTGAATGAATTTAGAATTTGATCTAGGAGGTGTTACAGAAATTGATAAGCATTTTATTTATTATTATGTAAAGATACATGTTTCTTAATTAACTGCATAACAAGACTGTGTGTTTACGTGAATGGCTAGACAACCCTATCTTTAGAAAGCAATATAAAATAGAACAAAATGTTAGGATCATGCAATAATATATAGGATATAATGATTGTATCAGTTACATTGTCTATAGTTAGGTGTATTAACATTCCAGAACACTGTTCAGAACTACTCGAAAGCTTAAAGGTGGTAAATTGCATTACTGGACATAACACAGTAAAAGCATAACATAATAATAACAGTACCAACATCAAAAAAGTGTTACGTGTTTTAGCTATGACAAATTGCTAATTTGGTACATAGGAATTAATGAGTACCGTATTTGTTCGATTATAAGACGATGATGTTATTTTTTCAGGGCAAATGAAAAATATCCTTCGCCTTATAGTCAAGATCATCTTCTAATCAGACCTTAGAGGTCTGATTACAAGACTAAGATCCAGATCCCCAGCAGCACTGCAGGGGACCCGGATCCTTCTCTCTGGCAGCCTCTGCCGGCACTTGGTCTGGGGACTTCTATGACGGAGCGCCGGCCTCACATGACCTTCTGGATCTCCACCACAGAAGCCACGGTGGAAGTGTCGGCAGCAGCAGAGGTCTGCATCGCACAGACCTCCACCGGCTGCCCCACTAGACACCAGGGAGTCTAAACACAGGTCACAACTAAAGGGATGCAGTGGTAAGTCTGTGTCAGGAACAATCTGACAGGACGATAATAAGGGTAACTGAGCTCAGTATGCAGGAAGAGGCACTTAGTGGAGTCAGGAACAGCCAAGGTATGGTACACGAGCGAGCAGCTAGGTACAAAAGGGCCTGGCAGAATCAGAATCAGGACACGAGCCGTTTAGTAGATAAGGGTAAGGCAGGAGCGAAGTCAGAGGGAAGCCAGGTAGGTACACGGATAATCAATAGGAAACATGCACTCAGGATGTAGCAGGTAAGCACAATAACTGTCGGTTTTAAACTTGCCGCTCGGGGGAAGCTCCGCCCCTGAGCGTGATGTCATGGAATTGTGTTCCTGCGAACAGTGTTCGGGGAACAATAAAGTTGCAACGGGGCGCGCGCCTAGCAGAAGCCGGACGGACAGTGGAGGAGGCAGAAGACGTCGTGCCTGTGTGTTTTTGTTCAGCAAGCAGTGAAGCTAACTGTTTTGCTGTGACATTTTATTTTATTTCTAATTCTTTTCAAGAAAAATTGACTGTGACGAGCTGTACTAAGCAAAGCTACTAGCTGTAGTACTAAAATAATTCTAATCTTCTTTAATCTTAATCTATAATATATTATAAATAATATATAACAATATAAATTCTAATTCATTAACTATAATATAAGTAATTCTAATTCTAAATTCTAATTCATAATCTATATTCTTCTATCTATAATACATAATATATAAGTAAATTATTTCTAATCTATTAATATTATATAACTTAATATTAATTAATAAATCATACCAAATCTGATTTAACCTCACTTTAGCTTAGTGGGTTTGAGAGCGTCTGTCTAGAGGTAGACATAGTAAGGAAATATAGCTTTAGGCTAGCATAGTAGTAGGCTAAGATCTTAGGCCCGTGTAAATTCAAATTAAAAATAAAATACTGCTAGTTATTAAATAGTTAATAATTTAAATAACTTTAGCACCTTGGCAGATTGCACACAACAGCACAGTGCAGTAGTGCATAGTTTTACTTTTTAAGCAGTAGCACTGAAGACAACTTCCTCTAATTTTTTTGTCTTTAATTCGTTTTTCCTTTTTTTTAATTTTTTTATAGTTTTTTAAACACTACACTACACTACACTACACACACAACACAAAATTTGAAATGGATCCTCCTTTTGGGACTAAGGAGGGACAAGCTCCATCTACCACCACCACCACCACCAGCACCACCACCAGTTCTAAGATGCAGCCTTTGCGTCAGTCTAGTCGGCCAAGTAGGCCAAGCTCTCGCTTATCATTTGGGGAAGCATTGCTTGAAGGATCATCAAGTAAAGGAAAGGCACCAAAAGCAGGCAGTAGTAGTGCGGCTAGGCCCACAAGCTCTATGGTTTTTTACGGAAAGCCTAAAGCACCAGAAGCACGTTCAAAGTTAAAGGGTAGCACAAGTAGTACCAGCCCAGTGACTAAAAAGAAGTGCCTTTTGCCTCAAGCATCATCTTCCCCATCCACAAGCAGCATGCAAGGTACCAAGCAGAGCCAAATTAGCAGCAAGACTCAGAGGGGTCCCAAACCAAAGCGATCTCATTCCTTTGTAGGGAAAACCACCACCACCAGTGCTGCGCCTACTGTTCCCACTGGTACCCGCCACACCATGTCCTCCTAGTACCTCTAGCAAGCCACCAAGTCCTTACAAAATTTTTGTAAAGACAGTTAGAGGGAGGGCTACACATAGTGGAACTCCACCTAGCGAGGTAGCAGAGGAGCCTGAGACTGAGAGGCCAAGTGCAGAGTCTGTTCTTCCTGCTCGCACTACTACTAGTCACGAGTCTCACAACAATATCAGTCTTAGCTCCTGCCTAGCAGGAATTCCATTCGATCTGGCTAATGAAGAGCTAGACTATGAGCCAGAGGAAGTAGAGGAGATGAGTGGTCAGGAATCAGATTCCTCAGGGAGCAGTGTCCAAATGACTAGTGCACAATTTTCCCCTGAGCCTCCACCTTCTCTGCTACGATCATCACCATCACCACCACCACCAGCAGCAGCAGCAAAACCTAGCAAATCTAAAGCAATTAGCAGTCCCACTATGGCCAGTACTGTTACCACCAGTCCCACCACCACTAGTTCTGCCTCTGTTCATCCACCCCGAGCAGTAGGAGCAGCACCCAAGGCACACTCCAAGGCTATGCGCGCCCCAATTTGGGAGCACTTTGAAAATATTGAAGAAGGGCGCTATGGAAAGTGCAAACATTGTGGGAAGCTAATAAGCAGAGGGGAAGTGTCTGGCCATTTTACCAGTGCTAGCATGAAGCATCACCTCAGCACTCAACACAACGCTGTGCTATTGGGGAAAGATGCAGAAGTAAAACTTAGTGCAGGCAGCATAGCTGGTGGCCGTGGAAAAACCCCAACAGCTTCTTCTTCTGAGCCAATAGCAGCAGCAGCAGCTAGTGCTGGCAGCCAGAGACCAAGGCAGGTTGGAGCACTGCATGTCCAGCCCACCCTGGAACAATTTGTGGCATTCCAATCCAAAAGGTCAATGCCCAAACAGCAGGCCAATAAAGTAAAGTGCCTTTGCGATCCAAGAATTAAGGGAAAGCTAGCTTTGAAATTTAACTTTCTCAGTAGCTACCGGGAGCAATTGGTCAACAAGGTGCGTGACTGGCAGCGTAAAATGGGAATGCTGTCCGAGGAGGGAGAGGTGCAGGAGGAGGAAGAGATGATGTGGTCTGCTACTCCTAGAAGCAGCATCAGCAGCAGTGCCACAAGCAGCACAACACAAGTGAGTGGAGCAGCTGCGTTTTGGGAAGAGGCACTTGGGAGTATAGTTGGACCATCTGACAGAGCTAGCAGCAGAAAGGAGAGTAGTGCTGCTGAAATGGTCAAACTTTACCTCTGTGAAGTTCCTTCTGCGCCTAATGTTGATCCTCTTAGCTACTGGGATGAAAAGAAGAGTGTGTGGCCTGCACTCTCATGGGTTGCGCAGCAGCTACTATCATGTCCGCCAACCACTGTTCAAAGTGAGCGCGTGTTTTCTATGACTGGAAACATACTGAGTCCACAGCGCTCACGCATGGCACCTCATCTGATGTAGCAGATTGCCTTTCTTAAATTCAATCTGCCCAAGTTGGGTTACCCAGATCTTAGCTTGGAAAGTACATTTTTTTCTCTGTAATGTTTAAGGTAGTTTCTCCCCCTGGTTGCACGTGTTTGTGGTGTGGCAACGTCTGCTACCTCCGCCGGTGTAGCCAGCTTACGCTAGGGCCTTGTGTCTGAGTTCTGGAAGTCCGCTCCCAAACGCCAAGGACTGACAGTCTTCGGATGCTTTGCCCTGGGGTGAAACAGGTGAGGGGGTCGTCAATTGCCCACTCATTCACCTTTTTCCGTTTCCAACGCTGCTGCTGGTGGTGGTGCCAGTATCTTTTGCCAGTTCGCTTCCTGGCTGAAATCATGCCTTAAATGTCCCTAATGGAGAGGGTAGTTTCTCCCCCTGGTTGCACTTGCTGCGGTGTGGCAATGCCTGCTACCTCCGCCGGTGTAGCCAATTTACGCTAGGGCCTTGTGTCTGAGTTCTGGAAGTCTGCTCCCAAACGCCAAGGACTGACAGTCTTTGGATGCTTTGCCCTGGGGTGAAACAGATGAGCGGGTCGCCAATTGCCCACTCATTCGCCTTTTCCAATGCTGCTGCTGCTGCTGCTGGTGGTGCCAGCGTCTCTTCTCTGCCAGTTCGCTTCCTGGCTAGTGTCATGCCTTAAATGTCCCTAATGGTAAGGGCAGTTTCTCCCCCCTGGTTGCACTTGCTGCGGTGTGGCAACGCCTGCTACCTCCGCCAGTTTAGCCAGCTTACGCTAGGGCCTTGTGTCTGAGTTCTGGAAGTCTGCTCCCAAACGCCAAGGACTGACAGTGTTTGGATGCTTTGCTCTGGGGTGGAACAGGTGAGCGGGTTGTCAATTGCCCACTCATTCGCCTTTACCAATTCTGCTGCTGCTGGTGGTGCCAGCGTCTCTTCAATGCCAGTTCGCTTCCTGGCTGGTGTCATGCCTCAAATGTCCCTAATGGTAAGGGCAGTTTCTCCCCACTGGTTGCACTTGCTGCGGTGTGGCAATGCCTGCTACCTCCGCCAGTGTAGCCAGCTTACGCTAGGGCCTTGTGTCTGAGCTCTGGAAGTCTGCTGCCAAACGTCTAAGACTGACAGTGTTTGGGTGCTTTGCCCTGGGGTGAAACAGGTGAGTGGGTCGCCAATTGCCCACTCATTCGCCTTTCCCAATTCTGCTGCTGCTGGTGCCAGCGTCTCTTCAATGCCAGTTCGCTTCCTGGCTAGTGTCATGCCTCAAATGTCCCTAATGGTAAGGGCAGTTTCTCCCCCCTGGTTGCACTTGCTGCGGTGTGGCAACGCCTGCTACCTCCGCCAGTTTAGCCAGCTTACGCTAGGGCCTTGTGTCTGAGCTCTGGAAGTCTGCTGCCAAACGTCTAAGACTGACAGTGTTTGGGTGCTTTGCCCTGGGGTGAAACAGGTGAGTGGGTCGCCAATTGCCCACTCATTCGCCTTTCCCATTTTTCAATGCTGCTGCTGGTGGTGGTGGTTGTGGTGGTGCCAGCATTTCTTCTGTGCCAGTTCGCTTCCTGGCTAGAGTCATGCCCAAAATGTCCCTAATGGTAAGGGCAGTTTCTCCCCCCTGGCTGCGTCTGTTTGCGGTGTGGAAACGCCTGCTACCTCCGCCGGAGTGGCCAGCTTACGCTAGGGCCTTGTGTCTGAGCTCTGGAAGTCCGCTGCCAAACGTCTAGGACTGACAGTGTTTGGGTGCTTTGCTCTGGGGTGAAACAGGTGAGTGGGTCGCCAATTGCCCACTCATTCGCCTTTTCCATTTCATTATTTTCCTTCTGATACACAACCAACCAACCAAACATAACACACACAATAACACAAATAACACAGTGACAACACACATAACACATACACGTACAATGCACAAATCACAAGGACCTTTCCTCTTGTTATTTGTCCTGGCCTTCACTTCTACACTCACTAGCATTAATGCTATAACTCACACTTCATACTATAAAATTTTTCCATCCACATACCTGCCAACAGACCCAACTTTTTCAGGGACAGTCCTGCTTTTTTCCAGTCCTGTCCCATCTAATTTAGCTATCTAGGTATGCAAATAGAAGTTGGTAGTTATAGCTCGGTAGGTAGCACTAGTATAAACATTAAATAAATATAATAAAGTACTAAATAATAAATCTAACTTTAAAATACATTTAAATAAACCCCTAATTTTTTTTTTAAAAACCCATTAAAATCAAAATTTAATTATTATTTAGACATAATACATCTTTAACCAAACCAGTGCACTGCTACTAATCTTAAACATAACCGTACCTTAACCCTAAGCTATTTTTTAGTTCTTGTCCAACATTTTTCCATCCGCATACCTGCCAACACACCCAAGATTTTGGTGGACAGTCCTGCTTTTTTCCAGTCCTGTCCAGTAAAAGTTGGGTTGTTGCAAAGTATGCCATTGTGAATAGGTAGCAAATGTTAGGCATGTATTACAAGTGGTCCAAAATCAATTTAAAAATGTAAAATAATCCCTATTCTTTTATTAAACATCTATGGATGTGTGATTGTGTATGATAAACGGAGGCCAAGTTCCTTGGAGCATTTGTCTCTAGGTCATTTTGTGTACAGTACACCTCAGTACGTGTGTGCAACTCTATTGGTTGTTTCGGCAGGGGGCTGGCCTGCCATCAACGAATGAAGTGCGTTCTGCAATTCACTCGTTGATGCCAGACCAGCCCCCTCCCGAAACGACCAATAGAGTTGCACACACGTTCCTTCACGGCAGCTGCTGCTGCTCCGATGTGTTGTTAACCCCGTATTAACTCCTGCTAGGCAACCGGGAAGGAAACGAAGATTAAACGAGCACGAAGAATGTCCACGAATATTCGCCCGAAGAGAAGACAGGAACGGGCGAATATTCGCGGAATACGAAGGTTTTTTTCCCCCCGAAGATGAGCACGAAGACGAACACGAAGAGCCCCCTGGTGCCCAAGTCTAGTACATACCACTTAAAGCCATCTTAAGACAAGTGGAAGGGTCTATATGTTCTTTATGAAACAGTAAAATATTTCTGGTCTTCCAAATTGCTTCTTTTATACAATTTATCATAATCCATAAAACACGCGACTGGTCAGTTGTGGGACAGGTAAAAAGGCCATATAAAACAACTGTATAGCTTAAAAACCGGAGGCCACAAATCCATTTTAAAAGTGGGCCTGCCTTTTCCCATATGTCCTGTGCATAAAAGCAGTTCCAAAAAAACTTTATATATAAAATATGCTTCACATCAGGCATCCCCTTACCACCATTCATGTTTTGTTTGCACACTTTCTCTCTTTTAAGTTTCTCACTTCTGGAGTTTCAGAAAAACATAAAACAAACACGCATAAGTTTCTTTGCGTACAAGTCAGAAGGGGGAAATACCACTCCTAAATACATCATTATTGGTAAAAGTATTGCCTTGATGATTAAAAATCTCCCTTCCATTGTCAGCTTTCAGGTTTGCCATAATTCTATTTTGCGGTTTAATTTTTCCAAAACAATATCCCATGATCTCTTGCCATTATTTGCATAATCAAAAACCACTCCCAGAATTTTAATACTGTCACTTTGGGTCTGGACAGAAGGTGTCTGACTTCCATCCCAATCGTCAATAGTGAAACAGTCACATTTGTTAAGATTCAGCTTAAAACCAGAGGCACAAGTAAAATACTTCACCTGTACCCCCCCCCCCGGATAAACTTATCCTTTCGTAGAAGGGCTAAAAGGGGTTCAACGGCACAGACAAAAAGAAGGGGTGAAAGCGGACATCCCTGCTTTGCCCCGGATTTAGGAGAGACTTTCTGAGTTAAAAAGCCATTGATTAAAATTTCGCTAAAAGACAACTTATATAAAACGTTAATACGCTGAATAAAAAAAAGAGATATTTATGAGATACACGATCAAAAGCTTTTTTAAAATCAAGAGATAAAATGGCCAGTTTTTGTTTACGGTCTTTCTGATACCAGATCAGATCACATATTTCATTTAGGTGTTCCCAGATAGCACGTCCTGGGATACTACAGATCGGATCTGGGAGAATAACCTTATCTATGACAGCTTTTGTTCTATTAGCTAAAATCTTGGCCATAATTTTATAGTCGTCATTCAATAGGGTGATAGGCCTCCAGTTTTCCAATTTTGATCTATCACTCTTCTTAAAAAGGAGCGTAATAATGCCTATTCTCCAGGAAGAGGGTAACTCCTGGGCATTAAAAGCTTCTATAAAAATCTTAAAAAGATCGTCCCGTAAAAATTACCAAAAACATGTATAAAATTCAACAGGGATTCCATCTGCTCCTGGGGGCTTACCAGCAGAAAAGCTTTTAATTGCATCATGCAATTTGGTTACCGACAGCCTTCTGCTTAAACGCGCTTGATCATCAGATTTTAAAACATTAGTTATGGACCCCAGGGTATCAGTTAAAAAGAAACAATCTATGACTTTCTCATTAAAAAGGTTTTGGTAAAACGCTTGTGACATGTTTAAAATGCCCGCAATGGAGGACTGGCCTTCCATTTCTAAAATGAGGTCTCTCTTTTGAGATGTTTGTTAAAAGAGGCGAGAGCACTTCTCCCCTTCCTCCAAGTGCTTTACAAAGCACTTCTCCTCGGCACTAAAAATAATTTCTTTACCTTTAAAATCTAAAACCTTTTTAATCTCTTTAAATAAAAAATCAGTTCGTCAGTATTGCTTACACCAGCCTCTTTCAACTTAAAAAGAATTTGCAAACGCTCATTAAGATCTTTAAAAACTTGTTTGCTCTCTTTTTTCCTCCTCTTGCCAGCAACAATAAAAACATTCTTAATCTTGGACTTGATGGTTTCCCACCAATCCAAAAAATTCTGACTTGGGTCTTTCTGGCGCCACCATCGCCCTATAGGAAAAAAGTTTTACCAGTGAATGTTAATTCATGTAAACTATGTGAACAATTTTTTTTTTTTTAATAAAAGCTATGATTGAGAAAAATATTTTGTTTTTATTTCCTTTTTTTTTAACCTGCGCCCCCCCCAGTTATGTACATCTGCCCCCTGGCTTGCCACTCTGCCTCCAGAATTGCCTTATACCCCTATATGCCACTCTAACATTTAGGGGGTTAAAAGGCATATTATGGGGCAGAGTGGCATATAGGGAGGTATAAGGCATTTCAGGAGGCAGAATGGCATATAGAGGGTTAAAAGGCATTTCTGGAGGCAGAGTGGCATTAAGGGGGTTAAAAGGCATTTCACAGAGCACTCTGCCTTATGCCCTTATGGTGCTTAGTCCGGGCAGCGTGTACAGCTCTACGCGATTTCGCGTAGACAACTTCCGCTGCAGTCGGGAGGAGGTGCGATTAGCGGCAGGGGTTGTCCTCGTCCATCGCGCAGACCTTCCCCGGCTGTCAGAGATCACGGGGAACTCTGATCTCTGACAGCCGGGGAAGGCATGTGCGATGGACGCAGACAACCCCCGCTGCTAAGAGCATCTCCTCCGGGCTGCAGCGGAAGTTGTCTACGCGAATCGCATACAGCTCTACACGGTGCCCGGTGCTTAGTCCGGGCAGCGTCTAGAGTGCTACGCGAATTGAGTAGAGCTCTACACGCTGCCCGGACTAAGCACCGGGGACTCAGAAGCACCGGTAAATTGGGGGGGGGGTAGAGACAGGAGGATCCATCGCTGCGGGGGGGATCTGGATCTTAGCCTCATAGTAAGACCTAGTAGAGGTCTGATTATAAGACGAGGGGTATTTTTCAGAGCATTTGCTCTGGAAAAAACCTCATCTTATAATCGAGCAAATACGGTATTATGGATTTGTTCGTCCTCTAGTAATAATACATTGAGTTTCCACAGACCATTCCTAGTTTTGGATTCATTAAGAATTAAAAAGATAGTTTTTAAAAGCTTATGGTCTGAGAACATATCTTCTAAAAACATGTCCTGGAGATTAAAACCAGTAGAGGACAACATAAAATTAATGCAGTAGCTGACCTGGCCATTAGACCATGTATATCCAGGGTCAGATGGTTTTAAATGCCTCCACGCATCTTTCAATTTAAAATCAATGATAAAATTCCTAAGCTGGCGGGAAGTTTTATCTACCCTCTGGTTCTCACCCCCTCCACTTCTATCCAATTAAAATCACCTCCAACTATTAGAGGGGAAGAAGCTGTGGCAAAGAAGGAGATACGCTCTAAAAATCCTTTCATTCTTAACTGATGAAGCATATACATTCATAAGACGTACATTAAAACCTTTAAAAACAACATCAATTAAAATTGCTCTCCCAGAGCAACGTCAATAATAGAATTTAAAAAAGCGTGCCCATAGCCTCTTCATCTCCTGCACAGGAATGGCATCCCAGGGTAGAAACAGTATCTCCTGTTGCTACCGATGGAGAAACTCTGGGGGGGAAGCACTATTCCACCGACGCCTTCCTACCGTTCCAAATCTCCATCTCATTCTGTATCTTCTGTGGGTTAGATACTTTGGTACAATAGGGAAATAGCCAGGCTGTGATAGCTTCATCAAACACATATGGATTGTACATGTGAACAGTAAGAGGGATTTCCTTACCGCCATACAGCAACGTGAAGCGGAGTCCATCCAATCGAGGGTCATCTTTCTTTCCTCTGAGGCTCTTGTAGATGTTATGACAGGCACCAATGTTAGTAGTGTTACTACATATGTACCTTTCACTTGGTCTTGCAGGCAGTAGATGTCTTTAAGATCCAGCCCAAGTGTTTTAATTAGCACCTCCTCTACAACATACTTTGTTCCTTTTTCCTCCTTCTCTCTCAGGAACTTCAATCTTTATCGAATTTCGTAGTCTTCTGTCCTTAACAGACGCAAAGTTGATAGTTGCAGGCATTTTCCCCTTCACCAAAGCAATAAATTACGCCTTAAGGTAACGCAGCCTGCTGCCTTAAATGTCTGTTTACACAATCAGGGCCCAAACGCACAGTAAAGCAATAGGTTGCTGACACTATAATGCAAAGGCACGTACAGGGCCAGAGCAAAACGGTCCACAGACTTCAATGCAAAGGCCCTGACTGAAGGGCTGGGCAGATTTAAATAGGCAGGCTTAATCCAGGTAACAGGGTTCAGCTGAACATGATGATTAGGTCTGGTGCTTCAGAGTGAGACAGACGGCCACTAGTGGTTACAGAAGTTAATGTGCAGCACAAAAATGTGAGTATTTCAGGCAGCGAAGGGTGGAACATGGCAGGCGTGTGTTACAGTTTTAACCCCATACCACATCAGGAAAATGGCCTATCTATGCATGTGCTCAGGGGATAATGGTGAATTTTTGTGTTTAGTACTTGAACATTCTGGACAAGCAATCTACTGCTATACTGGAATGAGTTTGTGAAAAATGGGGAAAAAATCCCACAAAGTTTTAAATAGATTGGCAATAGAATGGTTGCATAAAAGGTGTCAAATGCCCCAGGGCAAATATTTTGGATTACCAACTTTCCAAAAAATATATACTTTTAAGAATTTATTCTCTTCACACTATTAAGGCACAGCGTAGGTGAAGACACCGATATCTGGTAGGACCGAGATAAGGGTTCAAGGTCAGACAAGCCGAGGCCAGGGAACCAGAGAACAGGAACATCGTAGAACAAGCCGAGATCAGGATACCAGAAATCAGGAGTAACGAATGAACAAGCTGGATCAGCAACAGGAAACCAAACAGAAATGCGTATCGAGGAATAGGCACGACCATCAGAAGGCAAAGTCTGAGGGTTTCTGAGTCTCTTAAATAGGTAGAAGGGTTTTGGCGCCAATTTTGAGTTTCCTGCCAAATTTACAAAAGTCCTGTTACGTCACTTCCGCCCTGCGGCCATCCTGAGTGTGATGTGTACATAACCTCCCTATATAAGGCGAGGTAATCTCCGCCGGTGCCAGTACAGGGCGTGAAGAGGACTGCGTCTGGATGGAGGAACCGGACCTGTCTCCCACTTGCAGCCGCTGCTGTGTGGAGGCGGGAAGTCTCCCCCTTCTTCGCAGCCGCTGAGGCTGCTGTGGAGCAAAGGCAGGGGGTATCCCCCTTCTCCGCAGTGACTGAGACTGCTGTATAGCGTAGGCAGGGGGTGTCCTCCTCCACAGTGGCTGAGGCTGCTGTGTAGAGGTGGGAGGTCTCAACTTTCTTCGCAGTAGCTGAGGCTGCTGTGTGATGGCAGAGGGTCTCCCCTTCTTCACAGCGTCTGAGGCTGCCGTGAGTTGGACCCGGGTGGTCTCCCCCTTCTCCCGAGGTATGTAACAACAGCATACCAAACTTGAAATACTTCTTGTTTAATATTTGTATATATTGTGTTTTCAAAACAATAGCCCTACTTGTCCCAAAAAAAGATATATAATTTGTGGGGGTACACTAAATCAGTAAGTAGGAAATCACTGTTGAACAAAGACATAGCATGAAATACTAAAAATGCCTTGTACCTTAATTCCATGTTCCTTGAAGGGTTAAGGCAATCTGGAGGCATGCTAAGGCCCCACAGGGAGTTCATGTTCATTGAGGGCCAATGCCCCACAGCAGGAATGTCTCCACATCAATGGGCAACTGACCATATGTTAGTATGGGAATTTAAAAATGTGGGCATCACTTAAAAGAAGCCCTGCAAGCGTATGCTTATTCTGATGTTTAGTTGGCATTGGTCCAAAACATGTATGCCATACTGTATAATTTTAGATTCCCTAATATGTATTAGGGTCCATTGTTTTGTTTTTTTTTACCGGCCAAGATTAATTTTTAATTAAATGTTAACGTAGTAATTACCGTATTTGCTCGATTATAAGACAAGGTTTTTTTCAGAGCAAATGCTCTGAAAAATACCCCTCGTCTTATAATCGAGGTCGTCTTATAATCAGACCTCAAAATGTCCGCTGGGGCCACGCTGCTTACTGGGCTCTGGTCGCGAGCAGCAGGAGAACAGGAAGCTAGAAGAGTGTCGCATAACTCTGCCCCCCCTCCTTCCTCTGGGGGCGGGGCCAGAGAAGTTGCTCGCACAGCCGGGCCCCTGCAGAAGTCTGCGAGTGAGAGATCTGCAGTTCAGGTAAGGGGGTGGGGGAGGGTTTTTGAGCAAGTATGTGTGATAAATGGAATGCATGAGTATTTAAATGTTTGTGAATAAGTGTGTGTTAGTATGGATGTGTAAGGGGGGGGTGGTGGTAGCATGGCATAGGGAGGCTGTACTCACACTCCTATCATCCCCAGGTTCCAGCATGTACTGGCTGCCTTGGCTTGATAGGAGTGTGATTGCTGTTAGCAGTTATATATATATACCTCCAGAAATGTCTTTTAACCCCCTATATGCCACTCTGCCCCATGATATGCCTTTTAACCCCCTATATGCCACTCTGGCATATAGGGGATTAAAAGGCATATCATGGGGCAGAGTGGCATATAGGAGGGTATAAGACATTTCTGGAGGCAGAGTGGCATATAGAGGGTTAAAAGGCACATCATGGGGCAGAGAGGCAAACTCTGCCCCCAGAAAGGCATTTCTGGGGGCAGAGTGGCAACCCTGGGGGCAGATGTGCATAACTGGGGGGACAGGTTGGCAAATAAAAGGAAATAAAAAAATATATATTTTTCTCAATCATAGCGTTTATTAAATATGTAAATATTGTTTACATGAATTAATATTTACTAGTAAAACTTTTTTTCCTATAGGGTAGTCTTATATTCAGGCTTTGTTTTTTTCCCTAAATTATTATTTAGATTTTGGGGGGTTGTCTTATAATCGAGCAAATACGGTATTAAACATATGGAACACTTATGCTTACCAAAATCTTACTAAATAAGGTTTGTTGCCAATTAGACCTGCACACTTAAGACAGGGTACTTAATGGTTAAATGCTTCATATCATCCTACACAAGGGAATGTGTTCATGCACTCCCCCCCTAGGATCATGGATTCTGCATGCTGACTGCACTCACTTTAATAGTAGAATAATGTTACAGGCCATTGTGTCCAGCCAGAGGTTACAGTGTCCCCTTTCCAATTTCTTCAGTTTCTGCATATTTGTTACATTTAAGATTATCAAACACAGATAACCTATGTAAACACAAAATTCAGTTTTTAAATAATTTCATGTGTAGATGGGAAAACAATCAACCCTACCTGGCCCTATGTGAAAAAATAAGGCTTAGAATCAATCAAGGGAGCAGGAGGTCTGTTAAAACCTCCGATCCTGCTCCCTCGCGATGCACGCCAACAACTGTTGCTGTTTGTCGGGATTTGATGGCATATCCTGGTGCACAACACTGAAGCCGCGCCCACCGCCTTCTGCGCCCAACCTACCGGAAGGAGACAGAATAAAAAGAGCCTAGAGAAAGAATAAAAAGAGGAGGAGTGGAGGAGGAAAATCAACTTCAGCAGAAAAAGTGACGGTGACAGAGTAAAGGTAGGAGACATTCAGAGAGAGAATGAGAGAGTGAGAAAGCATTCGTAAGTGTGTGCGAGTGATGGTAGGTAAGCTGTACTAATGTCAATGTCTTGTTCAGTGTATAGTAGTGGTATTTATGCTGTACCACTATCAGTGCCTGGCTCAGTAAGTAGTGATGGGAGCTATGCTCTAAAGTAGATGATAACTCCCATCACTATATACTGAGCCAGACTTTACAATATATGAATGTATATAGCGTCAGCAGATTCCATAGAGCTGCTACAATCAGTCAGTAAAATTAAAAACCACATAAACTGACACAAAAGGAGAAGAGGGCTCTGCTCTTGCAAGCTTACAATCTAGTTGACGGTGGTACAACATAACTCCTACCACTATACAGGCGTACCACCCTCAATGTACTGTACCACCATCAATGTCTGCTGTACCACTGTCAATGCCTGTCTCAGTATATAGTGATATGTGTTATGCTGTACTACTGTAAATGTCTGGCTCAATATATATTTGATAGCAGTTATGCTGTACCACTGTCAATGTCTGGCTTAATGTATATAGGATGTTATAGGAGTAACGCTGTCTTCCCGGTGCCAAATACCCTAGGCACACCTCTGCCCAGGCATGATTACCGTTGAATCTACACATCAATTAAAAAGTGAAGTAGGCTGAGAGGTCTCAAAAAGCATTTCACGATGCTGAGATCTAAAGAAATTCAAGAATGGATTAGTAATTGACATATATCATTTTGGAAAGGGTTACTGTCAGGGAACCGATTTATTTATTCATCTATCTATTGATCTTTCATATTGATCATTGTATGGCACATACAACCAGTTCATGAATTGTTGAACATACACCACCTATCACACTTTTAACAATACAATATAATTGAAATTTGATTCACACAAGCATTTGCACTTTACAAATATTCACACTGGAACATAGAAGAAACATCTCTTTGGAACCCAGAGGAACTTGGGGTCCAGCAAAGCCACACCAGGAACTTCATCTAGAGACCATCACCACTCCAGGACAACAAACCAGATGTGCTTGATATTTTTCATCTAAATGTGAGTGCATTACTTCACTGCATACATATTGGTTTTAAAGATATTACCCTATTGGATATTTCTTGTCTTCCATGCACGTGAGGTTAAGGAACCAACACACATACCGAAGAGTGGTTTGATATACACGCTAAAGATTTATGCATATTGTGAGTGCAACCATTGAAGTCTTGTGCTAAAGTTCCAGAGCTTTTTTTACTGTATCACACTATTTTCTTTTTTTATTCGTTTTATTTTATACGAGTGATTCGCGATCGTGTGTTTTCAAGCGCCCCTAGACAGAAGTCAATTTTTGTATGAGACATAGCTCTCCAGACGAATGTGCAGGATGCTGCAGGCTGGGAGTAGGGAAGCTAACAACAGAAACATAGCAAGGAAGGAGGACAGAGCAAGGAACAGAGTGACCGAGCAATGAACATAGGAAGACAGGACATACCTGGTACAGAACACAACTAAGAGCAGGGAACAAGGCAAGGAACACAAACAACTGAGTGAGGAGCCGGAATCCCTAGACACTTCTCGTTAAGCAAGGATAGGATATCTTAACTGGGACACGGGGAAAGGAGAGAGGAACCAGAATCCTCAGATGATACAGGGAAAAGAGGGCAAAGGTACATACGAGACAAACACACATGAATACAGGAACTAGGCTAGGACTATAAGATAACAAATGGAGATTCCGTCACATCATATGGCCATAGTATGCTTAGCCCACCACTATGCCAAAGTACTCCAATATTCGGTGGGTCGTAACACTAAACCCTGCCTACTGAAATACAAATACGCTAAAACTAAACATTGAACCTAAACACAGAACCAAGAAGGACATACCTTTAGACTGCAGACTGAGTTGGAGCCATTGTCAACAAATGGAGAGAACTTGGAACAATGATGAACCTTCCTAGGAGTGGCCAGCCTACCAAAATTCCTTCAACAGCGCATTGATGACACAACCAGGTCACACAACAGCCCAGACTAACATGTAAACAACCACAGGCCTCACTTGTTTCAGTTAAGGTCAGTGTTTACAATTCTACAACAAGAAATATACTGTGCAAAAATGGCATTCATAGGAGAGTTGCAAGGCAAAAACCACTGCTGACCAAAAAGAAAACAAAGGAACTTTCGGAAGACAGTTTATGCTGGAAACCCCTCCAATGTAGCTGAATTAAAACAATTCTGCCAATAAGAGTGGCCAAAATTCCTTCACAGTAATGTAAGACTCACTGCCAGTTACCACAAGAGTTTGATTGCAGTTGTTGCCGCCAAGAGTGGCACAAACAATTTTTAGAGTTGGGGAGGCAAATACTTTTTCACATGGACAATATAGGTTTTTATTACTCTTTATCTTCAATAAATGAAATGATCAATTAAAAGCTGTATTTTGTGGTTACACATATTGAATTGGTCTTATATTAAAATTAGGAAAGGCAGCAAGTATTTTTTCACAGCACTGTATTTTCTATTTTATGCACACAAATAAATGTTTTTATATATACTTAATCAAAAATTTCATGTAACAAATGAAAAAGTAAAATATGTCTTAGAGCATCTTTTTTTTTGCCATCAGATTCAGCTGCACAAACATGAAAATGTCATACTCAAGCATTATGTGATATAATTACATTCGCAGAGAATTATTTGATTCATTACTTGACATACTTCCTGGCTGCATGCTGATTAGTAGAGTATAAGCGTCTGTTTATCATGAAACTTTAATTGGGTCTTGAATAATGAAAAATGTGACTTTGCTTCAAATGATATTCTCAAAGATCGCTGGATATTATGTTCTCTTGCTGTAAATTTAAAAACAGCTACAGTCATAATGGAATGATGGTTTAGGATACCAGTTGGTGAAAACAAAAATGATAATTGCTCTGTTTCTGTATTTTATTTTCCAATAAAGCAGCATTTATTGAATTCTAAGCTGCTTTCCATCACAAACTGACCGATACTACATTTGCTTATGTGTTTAACAATCATCATTGTTTTGGAAGCTGATAGTTAAACAGCCGCTTAGATCTTAACAAATTTTATCTACTAAAAAAGTTGCCGTTTCAAGTGCTAAACGTAACAAATAGAACAAGTAAACAGAAAAGAAAGATTCAGCAGCTATTTTTTATAGAACAAACCAAAAAGCAGAGGTACAGATGTGTCCAGGATAACATGGCTGATACCGCAACCCTAGGTTGGGTGTAACCACTCTCTGCCAACCCAACCTCATTCCTAAGTATTGTCATTAGCCAAAATTCCTACATGTGGTATGATTACCGCTGTGTGTCTCCCAGCATTTACATTGTAAACTTTAGTTTCATGAATACATTGAAAAGGTCATAAAGTATGTATTTAGAAAAACAGCAAGTCATTATTTTGAAATAGTAACAGTAATGTTAATCGAATAACAACAATTACTTTTCCTATGAGAGAGGTTTAACTGATCGTAATTATAAGTTCATTTGAGCAGTGTCACAACTTACCATTGTACTGGGGTTCCTGTTGCCCTGATCTCTGGCTGACCCGGATGTCTCATTTTTGACTGCCTATATTAACTGAGGACTTTGTTATTGTTGCCCTTGGTTGGTGTAAAACTCTTGTATCATTCCTGAATTGCTTTGATCGTTTATTCTTTTTTGACCTGGCTTGTCTTAACGCTGTCTACGGTTTTGTGATTTAGCTTCACGAAGGAGATATTTTGGTTCTGACATGGCTATGTTCTGACGTCGGCTTTTTCCAACGATTCATCGCCAGTTTTATGTCTCACTTCCGCTGCTCCTTCAATACCCTGCTCAAGGAGGACCTACCTACTGAAGGTAGTATTACATGCAGGGACTTCCTTACCTTTTGTTTCTGAAAGTTTTGACACACTACTTTGTATGTCCTGTTTTCCCATTTTACAGCGCTGTGGCACATGAGCTATATAAAGAGATGCACCGAAATTAAAATTCTGGACCGGAACCGAAAATTCAGGATTCACTTGGCCGAAACCGAAAATGACCACACTTTTATTAAAAGTAAGTAACACACCAAAATAAGACCAAAAATGCAATAACAATATTAATATATATATATATATATATATATATATATATATATATATATATATATATATATAATTGTTAACAGCAATCACACTGCTATCATGCCCAGGCAACCAGTACATGCTAGGACCTGGGCATGATAGGAGTGTGATTTCAATAACAATATTACTTTTATGATTGTTGTTAGCAGCAATCACACTCCTACCATGCAAAGTCAGCCAGTATATGCTAGAATCTAGGCATGCCTGGGCATGATAGGAGTGTGATTGCTGTTTATATATATATATATATATATATATATATATATATATATATAGTTATTGCATTTTTTGTCCAATTTTGTTGTGTTACTTACTTTTAATAAAAATGGCTAACAGACCAAAAAAAATAATCAACAACAATAATATAAATATATGATGTCTAACAGCAACCACACTCCTATCATGCCCAGTATATGCTAGAACCTGGGCATGATAGGAGTGTGATTACAGGCTCCGCCATGCCACACACACACACTCATTCATTTACAGATGCTCATTCATTCCCTTAATAACAAATACTTGCTCATACACCCTCCCCCACCCTCTTATCTGAACTGCAGATCTCTCACTCGCAGACTACTGCAGGGGCCCTGCTGCTTCGCCTCGAAAAACTTCCCAGGCCACGCCCCCAGAGGAAGAAGGAACAGAGCAGAGTCACGTGATATGCATTCACGTGAATCCGCTGGGTTCCTGTGACCAATGCGCAGGTAAGCAGCCCAGCCCCTGCGGACGATAATTTTCGGCCGTTTTTTTTATTTTGGCTTTTTGACGATAATGCCATATATATATCAGTGCATCCCTAATATAAATCAATGAATAATTAATAGTAATGGTATTATCATTAACAATGACAGTTGAACTATTTACACAAGGATCAATGACATTTCCTTAGTGCTAGTATTAGTTAAATCCAAATAGAGCTTTAATATTAAATGTTGCATATTTACTTACATGGTGCTACTTCCTATTATTAGATGCCCAGGTAATCGATATATTCAGTAAGGAGCACTAGGTATTTGTGCATGTGGGCACTATTAACCCCTTAAGGACAATGAGCGGTCCCTAAACCCATTGAAAACAATTGAAAACAATTCTGAGTCCGTACATGTATAGGCTTTGTCATTAAGGGGTTAAAAAATAGAACCCATACCACTTAACATAAAATGACCTTTAAACTTGGTATGTAATTAGCACTCAATAGACAATTGTGTCCTTAAATTACACTTAACTAAAAAGCCTAACAAATAAATGCCAAGAGCACACATTTGAAAAAAATTGTATAGATCTTTTATTATACATGAATACTCGCTAGAATCATACATTTTACTCTATCAAATGTATTAAATAGAAATGTCTCTATGGTTATTCAGTAGAAAAAAAAGCAGAAAGTTTAGATTCTTATACTGAAAGTTTAAACCAGCACCCAATTACAGTAAGACAGTAGAGTGGAGACCTATGATACCTTCCAATGTTTTAACTACAACTCGAGGAAACATACCAGAAACCAGCACCCTGAGACCATAGAAACATGCTTATCAGGATGGATCACCGATGAGAGAGGTATATATCACAGTGCACCCCCCCCCACACCATTAGGTCATAAACTGTGCTTGTCTTATCTATGCTGCATTTTGGTTGGTATGCATTTTTACTTAGTTGATTTACCAATATATAATGACATATAACAATAGTAATAATGATTAAATCACTTTATTGTTCACATAACTTTTTTACACGATCTTCTACTGCATTACAATTTATTTTTTTGCAATATTACACGTACGGTTGGACTGGCCTACTGGGAAATCTCTGGCACCAGGCTTATGTCTATGTGGCCACCTTAACACTGTGGAGCTTGCACAATGTGCAAGCAAACTCTCTTTTCCCAACCAGGTTCCTGCTTCCCCTGGGTGGTAAAAGAGAGTTTGCATACACAGTGTGTGAACATTGTCCTCCAGTCCAGAGAAATCTGCAGGTGAGGTGTGCGGGAGGGTGAATGAAGTGAGCAAATAAATAAACATAGAAACATAGAAAGTGATGGCAGATAAGAACCAGTAGGCCCAACCTCTGAGTACTTTCCTTTAGTACTTGCCCTTATCCTTTATCTAGCTTGGCCTTGTGCCTATCCCATGCTTGCTTAAATGACTTCACTGTATTAACATCTACCACTTCTGCTGGGAGGCTATTCCATGCGTCAACTACCCTTTCCGTAAGGTAATATTTTCTGATGTTACCATTAAACCTTTGCCCCTCTAGTTTATGCTTGTGTTATATTGTTGTGGTAGTATTTCTCCTTTTAAATAAACTCTCTTCCTTTACCTTGTTGATTCCCTTTAAGTATTTAAATGTTTCTATCATATCCCCCCCCTGTCCCGTCTTTTTTCCAGGCTACATAGGTTAAGATCCTTTAACCTGTCCTGGTAAGGTTTATTTTGTAATCCATAAACCATTTTAGTAGCCCTTCTCTGCACTTTCTCCGACATTTCTATATCCTTCTGGAGATATGGTCTCCAGTACTGTACACAATACTCCAAGTGAGGTCTCACCAGTGATCTGTACAACGGCATGAGCACTTCCCTCTTTCTACTGCTAATACCTCTCGCTATCCAACCAAGCATTTTGCTAGCATTACCTGCTGCTCTTCTGCATTGTGTACCTACCTTTAAATCCTCAGAAATAATTACCCCTAAATCCCTTTCCTCACAGGTTGAGGTTAGGACAGTACCAAATATGCTATACTCTGCCATTGGGTTTTTATGCCCCAGGTGCATTACTTTGCATTTATCTACATTAAATGCCAATTGCCACAGCTCTGACCATTTTTCCAGTTTTCCTAGATCGTTTGCCATTTTGCTTCTTCCTCCAGGAACATCAACCCTGTTGCAAATTTTTGTGTCGTCAGCAAATAAACATACCTTTCCATCAAGTCCATCTGCAATATCAGTAGTAAAAATATTAAAGAGAATGGGTCCAAGTACAGATCCCTGAGGTATCCCACTGGTAACAAGACCTTGTTCTGAATATACGCCATTCACTACAACACTCTGTTGTCTGTCACTCAGCCACTCCTTAATCCATTCAACAACATTGGGATCTAAACCTAGAGATTGCAGTTTATTTATAAGTCTTCTATGTGGGACAGTGTCAAAGGCCTTACTGAAATCCAGATACGCAATGTCTACTGCACCACCTTGATCAATTACTTTAGTCACCCAATCAAAAAAATCAATAAGATTTGTTTGGCAAGATCTTCCTGAGGAAAACCCATGTGGTTTTTGATCTTGAAACCCATGTGACTTCAGATGTTCAAAAATCCTTTCCTTTAACATTGTTTCCATTAATTTCCCCACTACAGATGTAAGACTAACTGGCCTGTAGTTGCCCGACTCCTCCCTACTGCCTTTTTTGTGAATGGGCACAACATTCGCTACTTTCCAATCCCCAGGGACAACGCCCGTTACCAATGATTCGTTAAATATATCAGTTAACGGTTTTGCTAGTACACCCCCAAGCTCTTTTAATAACTTGGGGTGTATCCCATCAGGCCCCATCGACTTATTTGTCTTTACCTTAGACAACTGAAGTAGAACCTCCGCCTCGATAAACTCACATATTTTAAATGATTCCCATTCCATCATTTTCATCTGTAAAAACTGAACAGAAATATTCATTGAGGCAGTCAGCTAAAACTTTATCCTCTTCTACATATATTCCTTTTGTTTTTAGTCTAACTAATCCTTGTTTAACTTTCCTTTCTCATTTATATATCTAAAAAATGTTTTATTTCCATTTTTTACTGAGAGGGCAATTCGTTCTTCTGCATGTGATTTGGCAGTTCTTATAACTTTCTTTGGCTCTTTCTGCCTAATTTTATAGATCTGTCTATCTTCCTCACTTTGGGAATTTTTGTATCTACTAAAGGCTAACTTCTTGTCTTTCACGATTTTGGCCACTTCTGCAGAGTACCACAGCGGTTTCCTTAATTTTTTACTCTTACTGACCAGCCTAATACAATTTTCTGTTATTTTCAATAAAACAGCTTTTACAAAAGCCCATTTCTCCTGAACGCCATTTAAATTGTGCCAGTCTGATAATGACTCCTCTATACATTTTCTCATTTTAGAAAAGTCAGCTTTTCTAAAATCTAAAACGTTTGTTTTTGTGTGGTGTGACTCAGTCACTGTTCTTATAGTAAACCACACAGACTGATGATCACTAGATCCCAAACTTTCACCTACAGAAATATCTGTTAACAAATCTCCATTTGTGAACACTAAATCCAATATGGCCTCCTTACGAGTTGGTTCCTCAACTACCTGTTTTAAAGATAATCCCAGTAAGGAGTTTAGAATATCCGCACTCCTGGTACAACCAGCTACTTTCGTTTTCCAGTTCACATCAGGGAGATTAAAGTCACCCATGATTATAACATCCCCTTTCACTGTCATTCTAGCTATTTCCTCCACTAGTAGATTATCTATTTCTTCTACTTGTCCTGGGGGTCTATAAATTACACCTATGAGAGTTACTTTACTTTTGCCAAATTGTACTGTAACCAAAACCGACTCTAAGTTCTCCTCACCAATTTGTATTAAGTTAGATTTTATGTTATTTTTCACATATAGGGCCACCCCTGCCCCTTTCTTGCCCTTTCTGTCTTTTCTATATAAAGAGTACCCCGGTATTGATATGTCCCAGTCATTTTTCTCATTATACCATGTCTCAGTAACAGCCACTATATCAACATTCTCAGTTGTCACAACTGTTACATGGATCTTATTCCCTAAACTGCGAGCTTTTGTAGACATGACCTTTAGCTTGTCATTTAACACCGATGCTACAATCGCTTTCTGTCCTTGCTTTGGGGGGCAAAATATATGCTTCTCCCTATTATCTGTATAGACCAAGCCCCCAGATCCTCCCACCTGGTTACTAAGTAAATCGCCTTCCCTTTCTATACTGTCTAGCCCGGTATTTATTCCCCCCCCCCATTCCTAGTTTAAAATCTCCTCCAACCGTCTAGCCATTCTCTCCCCAAGCACATTGGACCCTCTTGCATTTAGGTGCAATCCATCACGACTATAGAGATTGTACCCCAAAGAAAAATCAGCCCAGTGCTCTAAAAACCCAAAGCCCTCCTTCTTACACCAAGACTTCAGCCATGCATTTAGCTGCCTAATCTCCTACTGCCTTTCTTGTGTAGCGCATGGCACAGGTAGTATCTCTGAGAATACTACCTTGGAGGTCCTTTTCTTAATCTTACTACCCAAGTCCCTAAAATTACCTTTTAGGACACTCCATCTTCCTCTTACTGTGTCATTAGTGCCAATGTGCACCAAGACAGCTGGATCCTCACCAGCCCCTCCCAATAATCTATCCACTCTGTCCGCAACATGCCGAACCCGGGCACCCGGGAGACAGCAAACCATTCGGTTGCTGCGATCAGAGCTACAGATCGCAGCATCCTGATTATTGAATCCCTTACCACCACAACCTGCCTGGGCTTTCCTTCCTTTCGGATCCCCTGCACATTGGATGAGCTGCTCTCCCGGGTGTTAGAGAGAACAGCTTTTTCCGGAAAGCCTACCTCTGAGTCTGCCTCCCCAACGTGCTCACTTAAAAGGGCAAATTTGTTGGGAGGGAGAGACTCTGGGCTGGCTTGCCTCTTCCTCTTCCTCTTCCCTTCCCCACTGCAACCACGTCTTACTGTTACCCAGCTATGTGCCTGACTCCCTTCTGACTGATCTCCTCCCTCATTGCTAGGGGCCCCATCTAAACTTTGCTCAGTGAGCAACAGACTCCTCTCAAGGTTGTCAATCTCTCTCAGTCTTTCAATGTGCCTCTTCAGAGCACCAACCTCAGCTTCCAGAGAGACCAATTGATCACACTTACCACAGCGATATGGACCCAGGAACTGCTGTTCCAAGCATGCATACATATGGCATGATGTGCACTGAGTGAAATCTCCAAGCTTGCTCATACTTTATAAAGGGACGTGAGCACTTACAGAATTTAAACAATTGCTTTATGTCACTTACCCTCCTTTCTGTTGCACGAACTGCTGTGGTGCACAAACTGGTCACTTACAGAAAGCAAGTCACTTAGAGAATGCAAGCCCCTTACAATGAGCAAGCTCTGTGAGTTTAACCACTTCCTTATATACAGAGCAACACAGTTAATTGATTATAAACCCCACAGGTGTATATGAGACTGGCGTCTAAGTTATTAGTGAGCAAGTTTTATTTTAGTGTCAGATCACTTAACTGCCCTATTAATTAACCTACAAATATGGTTACAAAAACAGAAAGCCTAGTGAGACTAGACCTGGCTGGTCAACAAAATAGAAACAAAAGAAAATCACCACCTATTTGTTTATCTTCAGGACAGCTGAAATCCATCTCCCGTATTAATCAGTGTCTGACCTCCACACTTTGCTGAGTAGTTGAAGATGACACATCATTTCTGCCTAAGCAGAAGGTCACATACTGTTGAGTGTTTTTCCAAACAATATTATCACTTAAAGGGACACTCCACTCATCATATGCACTTTAATGCATATGACAGCTACATGGCCCCTTTAAATTGTCATGTTGTCCCTTATGGGAGTACTTTCCTGCCTCTGGTTGGCTGCTTTAAGAAAGTCAGGCAATGGAGAGGGGGGGCTGCATCTTCTGCTCCAGGTAAGTGCTTAAATTTTTTTTTCTTTGCTTTAGAAGAATGCATATTAAATTGCTCACAGAGCACCCTCATATGCGTTTTTCTAAAAAGGCTTCAGGGATATTAAACTGTCCTTTTTAGACAGTTAAGTCTAACCAATCGGTATTAATATATTTTTAAACTTAGTCTTAATGCTCACTGATCTACATTTAATAAAGTAACATTAAATAATACTTTCTAGTATTTATGCTATATGAATCAAAATGTAAATAACATATGTTGGAGTCTTCATATACTATAATTGTAGATGGATTCTATGTTTCCCATCTAAGAAAAACACAAAATTCTCCCAGACATATGTTTCTTCTTCTAAATACCATGACTGAAAGATAATTTAGATGAAACATTGAAAAGTGAATCAATTTCAAATACATGCTCAAATTTTTTAGCTCTGCCATCATACATTCTTCATAATGAACTCACACAGTTACTGATCCATCTCCTTTTATCATAAGTACCTACTTAATTTCCATTCTCATTATTCAAAGCCTAAAATGTAAAGCATGCAAATAGCCATTTTATTGATAGATTCCTTGGTATCTGATAATCATGATTGTATATGGCGTTGAGAAACTGTAAAATATAAATGGAGTTATGCATTATTCACAGTATCGATATTTAATGCATGAGGTGTATATTTAATGAGTTTAAAATTATTTATATAATTGTCTTTTTGAGATACTGTATTTCATATCATGTCTTCTAGGCAAATCACTCTGTAATTCATTTTAACAGTTTCATATAAAAGGCATTTTTCAAAACTAAATAGTTGAATGAAAAAATATTTATTTCCTCAATGAATGAAGTTTTTCTCATAAGCATTCTCACATTTTAGAGATGTTTCATCCTACTGGCAATTAAAAAATTAATCCAAATCATCTGTAATCTAGTAGTCATAGGCTAGAATTGAGTTAAAGTACTGCTTATTACATTTGCACTAATATTAGGCTTACTTCAGCCAGTGTTTATACCTACTCATCATCAGCTTATTTTATTAGTGCAATTTTAAAAGTCAATGCTAGATGCAAACTGGTCATAATGATAAAAAGTTACAAAAGTAGACTAAAATTGAAACTCTCAAGGCCAGTGTTTTACAAACGCATTGCAGATTTAAAAGAAAAAATAAATTGTGAAGGCTGAAATCTGGTGCAATTTTTAGTATTGTGCAAGATTCCATGCTTTATTATCAAGAGTCTTTATATACCGATTTATGATATGTTAACAGCAATCTCAGGCATACGCAGATTCCAGCATGTACTGGTTGGCTGGGCATTGTATTTTTTGTCCAATTTTAGTGTGTAACCACAGTTTTATTAAAAGTAACACAACAATATAACTTGGCATGATAGGAGTCTGATTGCTAACAGCAAACACACTCTTTTTATACCCAGGCAACCAGTAAATGCTGGAACCTAGGCATGATGGGACTGTGATTGCTGTTAGCAGATTGCTGTTAGCTGTTAGCAATCACACTCCTATCATCCCAAGTCAGCCAGTACATGCTGGAACAGGGTGGCTGTAAGTGCGGACCCCATACTGCTGGCAGCATCAATACACAAGGGGGAAAGCTAGCCAGGTTTCAGCATGTACTGGCTGACTTGGCATGATAGGAGTGTGATTGCTAACAGCAAACACACTCTTTTTATACCCAGCCAACCAGTAAATGCTGGAACCTAGGCATGATGGGACTGTGATTGCTGTTAGCGATCACACTCCTATCATCCCAAGTCAGCCAGTACATGCTGGTACAGGGTGGCTGTAAGTGCAGACCCCATACTGCTGGCAGCATCAATACACAAGGGGGCAGCTAGCCAGGTTTCAGCATATACTGGCTGACTTGGCATGATAGGAGTGTGATTGTTAACAGCAATCACAGTCCCATCATGCCTAGGTTCCAGCACTTACACATCCATGCTATCACACACACAAATTCATTCATTCACAGATTCATTCCCTCAATCAGGCATACTCATTCAAACACACTCCCTCACCCCCTTACCTGCACTACAGCTCTCTCAATGCCGATCACAGACTTCAGCAGGGGGCGCGGCCTCCCTCGTTCTCCCCACAGAGGCAGGACTGGAGCAGAGAATAGCCCCTCCCACAAGTAAGCAGCAGGGCTCTTGTGATCCTGGCTGCCGAGGTCCCGCGGGCCGCATGTTGGACGCCCCTGACATATGCCTTAAATATCCTATATGCCTTATACCCCCTGATATGCCACTGTGCCCCCTGATATGCCATAGTACTCTCATAGAGTTGCAGACTCATTCACAGATTCGTTCACAGCACACTGACACAATACTTTTATAAATACAGGATTAATCTTCACTGCCCCCAGGATTTAGATTCCCCTTAGTTTGCACCCCTTTACCTCTAATTGCACCTTAAATTAACCTTATTAAATTAACTAAATTAACTCTCAGCCCTCAGCATTAAATTAACCCTAAAGAACCCAATAAACATAACTGCCCCTAAATTAACTCTAAAGACCCCATTAACCATAACTGACCCTACACAGTTACTTCCGTGCAAGGTATGCAAGGAATCTTGCCTCAATGATTTATAACAAGCTATTGGGTTATGATAAACCTAAACTGAACTTGACAGGCACTTAACATAAGGTAAAATGATCCTGGTTCAGGCTCCTACTGTCCTACATAACTTCTAGGCTTTGTTTATACCTAGGTCACACAATTATTTGCAACTACATTTTAAACACTTTTATTTTGCAATGCCATGTCCATGCATGCAAAAATACCAATGTCTTAATAACCCACATTTACAAATTGTTTGACACTCAGTCTGAAGGGGACTACAGTGCCTAACCTGTCCTATATAGAAACAACAGTAGGTGCACTCTTCTTTACTTTGTAATAAATAGAAGTTGATGTCAGCATGCATTTGTTATATTCAAACAATTTATTTATATATATATACATACATACATATATATACACACACACATATATATATATATATATATATATATATATACACATATAAACATACATACCCTCACCTAATCATTAACGAACTATTCCTAATTCTCACCATATAACTGTCAAAAAACATGACTTTAAAAAATATTCTAAAAAACCCAAAATAGTCCCTCAAACACAATAAAAGACAAATAGAAAAAAGCTTGGGTAAAAATCCACACTATAGATCACAGGAAGACACACGATCACATCACAATATCCTTATGTAATGTTAAGAAGTCAACATTTTTATTTTCATTTTGCTAAAGCATATACAGTCCGCATTTGTGTGTGTACATATATCTATATATATATATATATATATATATATTTAGAAATATGCTATTTAAACGACATAAAATTATATGTAGTGTGCGTCTTTAGGAACAGCAAGGTTTATTTTATACAGGTGTGCAGCTTACATTGTTATATAATTAATAAGCAGTCTTGACCACTGTCGCAAGTACATAAACGCTTTAGGGAAGGCTTACTGTCTGATCACTTATCTGCCCTACCCACTAATGTACACACAACTGTAGCCATTTTGCAGACGGCCTTTTCAGCACATCATCACTAAATGGAAGTTAAAAAAAACCAAACAAAAACATTTCTCTCTGGAAGCCCTCCCCCTCTGATGTGCACGCAGTTTACGTGCAGCTCAAAGAGCATTATTGACCTGCAGCTTCCTCCCCCTCAGCCGACATCTGCCTGACTGCTCAGCTATTCGCTGCGTGCATTTAACCCTGTGTTACGCACTTGCAGCATGCCAAGGACTAAGGCATTCTTTGCGCCTGTGGCCCATGTGACGTCACTAACAACACGATAGGGTATGAGCAGAAATCTGTGGACGTGCAGGGCTGTAGAACGAGCTTTTTCCCCTCCTCCCAATTCAGCTATTTAAATAGATGTTGACAACACGTGGAACACGTCAGGCCTGACTTGTCCTCAAGAGCCTTTTGCTATCTCAAGAGAAGAGGAGAGAGGGAAGTGTGCAAAAAAAAATAAAAAATAAAACGTTTGTGCAATTGAGGTTCTTTGCACAAAACAAAACTGCTATCTCTTTAACTCTTATTATTCATGGTTGTTTTTCTAGTTCTTTCTGGAAGTGAGCAATAGAAAATAACAATGCACTGAGTTTATACAGGAGCTGGATGATTTGTTTCCTGCCTTTACATAATAGTGTCCATGTGTTCTGTTTTGTTGTGCACATCAATAGGAATGAGGCGCTTCTGGTTTCTCATTGGCACCATTAGCTACATGTATCAGGATGGCACAGGGTATAATTCAGTTTTGTTTTTTCTTGCATGTATTTCACGAGACAGTTTTAACCCCTTCAGTCCCAGGGGTTTTTGGTACCTCAAGTCCTGGAGCAATTTTGCCATTTTTGTGGTATGTAGGTTCAGACATTCCCCTTTCCTGCGAATAGTGTACCCATGTAAACTATATATTGTTTTTTTCAAGGAGAGATAGAGCTTTCTTTTGATACCATAGTTGGAATGAGTAGTTTAGTAAAAACACTTAATTTTAAAAAAAATTCCCTCTGAATCCTCACAAAATTAGGTAAAGTGATGGAAAATCCCCTCCAAGTTTATCAATTCAGGTGTCCTGATTTCAGAAATGCCTAATTTATATAGATTTTCCATACTTTCCCAGCACCAGGGAACATACTATAAGGTGTGCATTTTTTGTAGAATTTTTAAGCTTATGCCTTAACGGGTTTGGGGGTTGTGAACGGGGGCAGGAGGGGTATACTGGGTAGATGTTATGCTAGGGCAATGGGATGTAAGGGTTTTTAAAATTTTTTTATATATATATATATATATATATATATATTTATTTTTTTTAAATGGTTAGAGGTCCTCTTGGGGACCTCCTGAACATGTTATTAATGCCAGTGATGTCACAATGACATCACTTAGCTCACTTTATTATTTTTTTAAGTTATTATTTATATTATTATTTTAATGATTTTTTTGTTAGTTTTTAAATGAATAACCATTTTTTTTTTCTTCTTCTGTTTCAGCACGGGAGGAGTATGTGAGACACTCCCCTCCCCGCGAGGGACGTACTAAACAGCATATTGGGGATGATGGGATGATTGGCTGCAATGTTCAGCACTATCAATAGGTGTCAGTATACTTTTTACACTCATGGTAAATCAAAGTATGTTCTTTTTGGTAGTTCTTGATACTAACTTGCAACGAATACATTGCAAAAAGAAGCTGAAAATGTTTAACTGTTTACTTGCTGAAATATATACAGTTTTATAACGGAATCATGGTAAATTCTATAGAAATAATAGAAACATTTTAAGTAATCAACATATTGATATAATATGGTACATGTATGTGCAAACACCATATTTTACCTGTTTTGATTGGCACAATATGGGAATATATATTATTATTATTTTTATATGGGGATTATGGGTGGAATATTATAGTTTCACATGCTAAGGAACACATTTGACCCATTTCTGATAAGAATATGGGAATATTATTATTTTTACATGGGGATTATGGGTGGAATATTATCAGAAATGGGTCAAATATGTTCCTTAGCATGTGTAACTATAATATTCCACCCATAATCCCCATGTAAAAAAATAATTATACCCATATTCTTATCAGAAATGGGTCAAATATGTTCCTTAGCATGTGTAAATATAATATTCCACCCATAATCCCCATGTAAAAAAATAATTATACCCATATTCTTCTCAGAAATGGGTGAAATATGTTCCTTAGCATGTGTAACTATAATATTCCACCCATATTCCCCATGTAAAAAAATAATTATACCCATATTCTTAACAGAAATGGGTCAAATATGTTCCTTAGCATGTGTAACTATAATATTCCACCCATAATCCCCATGTAAAAAAATAATTGTACCCATATTCTTATCAGAAATGGGTCAAATATGTTCCTTAGCATGTATAACTATAATATTCCACCCATATTCCCCATGTAAAATATGAGTATACCCATATTCTTATCCGAAACAGGTCAAATATGTTCCTTAGCATGTGTAACTATAATATTCCACACATAATCCCCATGTAAAAAAATATTTATAGCCATATTCTTATCAAAAACAGGTCAAATGTGTTCCTTAGCATGTGTAACTATAATATTCCACCCATAATCCCCATGTAAAAAAATAATTATACCCGTATTCTTATCAGAAATGGGTCAAATATGTTCCTTAGCATGTGTAACTATAATATTCCACCCATAATCCCCATGTAAAAAAATAATTATATCCATATTCTTATCAGAAATGGGTCAAATATGTTCCTTAGCATGTGTAACTATAATATTCCACCCATAATCCCCATGTAAAAAAATAATTGTACCCATATTCTTATCAGAAATGGGTCAAATATGTTCCTTAGCATGTATAACTATAATATTCCACCCATATTCCCCATGTAAAATATGAGTATACCCATATTCTTATCCGAAACAGGTCAAATATGTTCCTTAGCATGTGTAACTATAATATTCCACACATAATCCCCATGTAAAAAAATATTTATAGCCATATTCTTATCAAAAACAGGTCAAATGTGTTCCTTAGCATGTGTAACTATAATATTCCACCCATAATCCCCATGTAAAAAAATAATTATACCCGTATTCTTATCAGAAATGGGTCAAATATGTTCCTTAGCATGTGTAACTATAATATTCCACCCATAATCCCCATGTAAAAATAATAATAATATATATTCCCATATTGTGCCAATCAAAACAGGTAAAATATGGTGTTTGCACATACATGTACCATATTATATCAATATGTTGATTACTTAAAATGTTTCTATTATTTCTATAGAATTTACCATGATTCCGTTATAAAACTGTATATATTTCAGCAAGTAAATAGTTAAACATTTGCAGCTTCTTTTTGCAATGTATTCGTTGCAACTTAGTATCAAGAACTACCAAAAAGAACATACTTTGATTTACCATGAGTGTAAAAAGTATACTGACACCTATTGATAGTGCTGAACATTGCAGCCAATCATCCCATCATCCCCAATATGCTGTTTAGTATGTCCCTCCCCGCGATCCCCCTGCACCGATCACACTGTAATCTCAAAACTGAGAAGCTGCGAAACCTCAAATCTCTAAAGCTATGTTAAAGGGGAAAGGTTGTCGCTTTAAGACCTTGGTCCTATATGGTGTAATTGCCAACTAAGCTAGCAGGAGCGTAGTTCTCCAAAGAAGCAGTAAGTAAAACCAAAATGGTGCAACTGTACTAACGTTAAACACAATGTTCAGAATTGAATTGGAATGAGAGTAGGTCCCACATTAGAAAACACAAACGGCATTGTTGTCAGTCCTGTAAATTTAACCAAGAAGCCAACTTTATTTGACATACTCTGGAATTAATAGTGTCTCTTTGGGCGTTGCCAGCGTTGGCCACCCAAAATTATGTCCTCAATATGCATAGTCTTACTCAGTCTATTGAGAAAAGGCTGGGTCAGTAATCTTCTAGCCAAGTGAGGTAGTTCCTGCATGTCAACCTCCTCTCACTTATTCCGCGCACGTCCGTTTTTGTGCCGGGAGCAGTGTTGTATTTTTTTCTAGTTTAAAAGGATCTCCTGCTGTTTTATATATAAAATAATATAATATAATGTCTCACTAAGGCCTCCACTCCAGAGTTTTTTTTCTGTTTTCTATGGTTGTCACCTTGGTTTCGAGGGTTGTACCTCCATTTGAATCTCCGCCAGACCTTTGTCCAATATCTGTGTAAATTCAGTGACTAGTAGGATCAGAGCGTGTCTCCAGTAAATGGAGGTCCTTAAAATCATCATCTTGACATCTCTGTTGTACAGTCTAGCAGAGACCATGTTGGGTCTGAGATTGAGGGGGTTGTGACAGCAATATCCCAATATTTTGTGTGTGTCCCCAGTCGGGGTTTCAGCTTTTTAGACTTCTTGCTTGTGTTTTACATAGTTACAAAGGCTGCAAAAAATCATGCTTCAGGGAGGTGGTCTACACATACCCAGACAGGACCTAGGTCCTTGTATGCCAGTGAGTTGGTCCAAGGTAGTTCTGAGTGTAGCTCTATGGATGAAGTATACACTAGGATGTCATCCAGGTACACGATGACTAAGCGATCCAGGATATCACGGAATACGTTGTTAATAAAATGTTGGAAGGTGGCAAGAGCGTTGCAAAGTCCAAATGGCATCACTAAGTATTCAAAATGGCCATAACGACATCTGAACGCCGTCTTCCAGATGTTCCGAATCCTCACCAGATTGTAGGCCCCCCATAAGTCTATTTTAGTGAAGATCTTGGCCGACCAATACTTGTTCAAGAAACGCCGGTATATGTGGTAGAGAATATCTGTTTTTTACTGTGATATTGTTTTGTTCCCGGTAATCAATGCAGGTCATAATCCCCCATCCTTCTTCTGAACAAAGAAAATTCCTGCTCCTTCTGGGGAGGTCAAGGGATGAATAAACCCCCTGGTGAGACTGCCGTCAACATATTCTTTTAACACGGCAAGTTCTGGTTCTGATAATGGATAAATCCGGCCAAACATTATGGCTGCTCCGGGGTTAAGTTCAATGGGGCAATCGTAGGGTCTAGAAGGGGGAAGTTTTTCAGCCCCCTTTTTCTCGAAGACATCCTTAAAATATACTGTATTGGAATCTCTTGAGGAGAGGTGGTGGTGTGGGTGAGGCATATAGCTGTCTTCTGGTTGCAGCAGTGTCAGGCTCCATCCAGGCTGCAGAGCTGCTTCTCTCTAGAGTTCTCCTGTCTCGCTAGTGTTCCCCTGTCTCACTAGAGTTCCCCCTTTGCTGTAATCCATTCCTGGATTTCCTTATGCTCTGTCCTGTACTTCTGATTGTTTGATTCCAGTTCTGCTCTTAGCTTTAGCTCCTGTTTCCTTTATAAGGTGTGCCCCACCCATGTTATCATATAGTCCTAGGCTAGTCCTGTATTTATTTGTGTTAGTCTTTTATATGCCTTTGCCCTCTTTTCCCTAAATCATCTGAGGATTTCGGTTCCTGGGACATGGGTGGGGCACACCTTATAAAGGAAACAGGAGCTAAAGCTAAGAGCAGAACTGGAATCAAACAATCAGAAGTACAGGACAGAGCATAAGGAAATCCAGGAATGGATTACAGCAAAGGGGGAACTCTAGTGAGACAGGGGAACACTAGCGAGACAGGAGAACTCTAGAGAGAAGCAGCTCTGCAGCCTGGATGGAGCCTGACACTGCTGCAACCAGAAGACAGCTATATGCCTCACCCACACCACCACCTCTCCTCAAGAGATTCCAATACAGTATATTTTAAGGATGTCTTCGAGAAAAAGGGGGCTGAAAAACTTCCCCCTTCTAGACCTTACGATTGCCCCATTGAACTTAACCCCGGAGCAGCCATAATGTTTGGCCGGATTTATCCATTATCAGAACCAGAACTTGCCGTGTTAAAAGAATATGTTGACGGCAGTCTCACCAGGGGGTTTATTCATCCCTTGACCTCCCCAGAAGGAGCAGGAATTTTCTTTGTTCAGAAGAAGGATGGGGGATTATGACCTGCATTGATTACCGGGAACAAAACAATATCACAGTAAAAAACAGATATTCTCTACCACATATACCGGCGTTTCTTGAACAAGTATTGGTCGGCCAAGATCTTCACTAAAATAGACTTATGGGGGGCCTACAATCTTGTGAGGATTCGGAACATCTGGAAGACGGCGTTCAGATGTCGTTATGGCCATTTTGAATACTTAGTGATGCCATTTGGACTTTGCAACGCTCTTGCCACCTTCCAACATTTTATTAACAACGTATTCCGTGATATCCTGGATCGCTTAGTCATCGTGTACCTGGATGACATCCTAGTGTATACTTCATCCATAGAGCTACACCGGGAGCATGTGTGCCAAGTACTCTCCAGGTTATGACTGAACAGACTGTATGCCAAGCTGGGGAAATTTGTGTTTGAATCTCAAACCATCAAATTTTGGGGTATATTCTATTCCCAACTGGCCACCACCTACAGATCAAAAGGGAGTACAAAGATTCGTAGGGTTCATCAACTATTACCGGAAGTTCATCAGAGATTTCTCCAAGCATATACAACCCATTACAGCACTAAGTCTAAGAATACCAAGTTCACCTGGAACGATGCCGCACAGGGGTCGCTCAACTACCTGAAAAACAAGTTAATCCCCATACTCCAGATGCCAAACCCCCAATATCCTTATACACTAGACGTGGATGCCTCCGACACCGCCATAGGTGCTGTCTTGTCACAAAGACAGGAATCAGACAGTCGGCTCCATCCGGCGGCCTACTTTTCTGAAAGGAACTATTGCGTAGGAGAATGGGAACTATTGCCCATCAAACTGGCTCTAGAGGGCTCACTGTATCCATTTACCGTTTATACCGACCATAAGAACTTGGAGTACCTACGGTCAGCTAAACACTTGCAACCCCGATTGGGGAGATGGGCCTTGTTCTTTACACGTTTTCCAGCTACACATAACTTACCAGCCTGTGTTTCGTAACATGAAGGATGACTCACTATCCTGTATGTACACTTTCTCACCTGTAACCCCTTCGAAACAGGACACTGCTATCACCTACACACTTCATCGCACTTACCCGCACCATTTGGGATTCCGTCCGCAAATACTCCACGCATCGCCTCCCCAGACATTTCTGGCCTACAAAGACGTCACGGGCTCTACTACCATCATGACCGCGTCTATGTGTTATGGAACCAGAATAAATATATATATCAGCAAGAAACGCTTATGGCTTAGAATGAATATAAGCTGTCTCTGACCAGTATAAAGGGTTAAACCTCACGCAAGTAGCAGGACGTAAGGAGATTTAGTGTCAGTTAAACAAATAAGTACTCTACGTTTTACTAACCGCAAAGATATCCGGCTAGCGTTATGTTCTAGTGATAGGGAAGTTGTCTAATATTGAGTAATGTCTGTTTATAGCAGTTTTCTGCTTATGTCCGCATAGTTTTAAGGATTTAACCAATTGTTGTGATGTACGTGTTGAGACGTCCTTCTTTTTGATCACTATGTAACCTATGGTATTAACGTAATAAACCAGAGTGATTTTGGACCTGACCCAGAGCTGTGTCGTGTGTCTTATTTCTCTCTCCGTGCACGTACATTCATATAATTTGGAGCAGTTCAACAATTGAAGAAAGACTTCATTGGAAAGCATCCAAAACAGTTGGCGCCCAACGTGGGGCTCGAGGAAGCCGTACCCGTCGGAGGTCCCTCCCGGGAGAGTTTGCACCGTGAACTGACGATTGGACCCTGGGATCGCAACCCAGTTACAAGGTAAGATTGTTTCTTATCTACCTTGTGTGTCTCTCGTTACTCACGTGTGTATTCGGAGGAGGGAACTCAGGTGGTTGACGCACCCTCGAGAGGCAATAAAAGAACCCCATGTAAATATACTGTCGTAGTCACTTGTTGAACTGTGGTGCCTCCCTTTTCTGGCAAGCACACTGTAGTAGGAAGGAATCGGTAAAGTGCTGTGAGTCTGCACCGGATCAACCCAGTTGCCTTGATCCCCAGACGGTGACGTCAGACTAGCCAGTCAGTAAAGTGTTAACAGTCTCCACCGGATCAGCCCAGTTGCTCTGATCCCCGGACGGTGTCGTGAGACTGACACTAATTTGGACAGCCCAGTTGCCTGTCCCCAGTATATTATATTACTACAGTGTGTGTGTGTGTGTGTGTGCCTCGTATCTGAAGGTTTCGGAACGGTTGCGGACAAGGTTACGGTATTGTTGCGAAATGGGGAACGATAACAGCGTTCCAAAAGGGTATTGTACACCCTCCCAAATAGTTGCGAATAGACGAGGGAAAAAGTACATCAAACAATTGTCAAAGTTAGAAAAGCGATATAACATACCAAAAGGAGGAACATTATCAGTTGGTGTTTGGCAAAACCTCCTAAATGACATGGCTGGAAAATTGAACGATGAAGGATTGAAAGATACTGTTAGAATTTGGCTAGATTGTAGCAAAGAATTTAAATCGCTAAATAGTGAAGAAATGTATGATGACAAATATTCAAAATATCTGTGTAGAATTCCAGTAGTATCTACGCCACCGCCCTATGATGGCGCCGAGTTGTTGAATGGGTGGAGCTGCTCAGCCTGTAATGCTGTGACGTCAGGTTCTTTTTGTCATTACTGTAAGGCGCCCCGCCCTCTGCCTGATTTGCCCACCCTGTCATGTGTGACAAAGGCGTCAGCGCCATCTCGTGCCGCACCTTATCTACCGGCAGTAGTAGAAGGTCCCTGCCCACTGTTAACTCCGCCCACTATGCAATATCCGGAGCAAACATCGACGCCATCTTTGATAGCTGACAACGCCCTAAGCCAGGGCCTATCTCCAGCCCCGGTACCCCCTATGAGAACCCCCACGATATCACTGTATCCGGTGATCAACCCCGATGGCACATATGTGTTACCTTCTACAGAGTTGACACCTAACAACACGGCTTCTATTATGGTTACGGAGATAGTGCCGAATCAGGAAAGGGAAATACTATTATCATGTCCACATAAATGGACAGGCCGAGGAAAGTATATTAATTAAGGAAGGGAAAACGGTAGAAAAACCTAAAGCAGTATTATTTCCACCCGCCCCTCATGGGACCCCTATAACTAGTCCACCAGCCCAGGTTATGATGATAAACCCGGGGGACAGTTCAAAAGAGGAGGGAATAGACACGACTGAGGGTGCAGCGTCTGCCCCGACCCAATCCGATGCCGACTATGGTATGATGCTGAAGAGGGGAAAAAGGTTACCTATACCAACTAAACCCCAGAAACGAACTAGACCCAAATATACGTTCTCCCCCAGATTTCAAGACCCACCTGTGCTCCTTTCTGAGGAGATAGGAGCTAGGCCCAAACACCCACCTGTTAGTACCACTACTGAGGATGTGGGTATCTGTGATAGTCAAGAGGAAGAAGAGGAGGATTACTCAAATAATTATCGGGGTTTACCTCGTCCACCTACTTCTTCTCCTCACCTACCTCCATTAATGAGAGATACTAATCCCAGAAACCCTATCTCTCCTCAATTTGCTGAAATTATGTCTGATATGGCAGCAATAGTAAAAGCAAGTCGGCTTGCCACTGAAAATGCTGCTCAGGCCACCCGACTCGCCACTGCAAATGTTTCCCCACGAGATGGTCTCACTTCTACAGAGCCGCGTTCTAAGTATGTAGCATTTAATCCGCAACAACTGTATACGATTATCAAAGATCTCCCTGAACCCAATGCCATTTTACCGGAAAATCTGTCAGGCTTGGACTATCTATGGTTGTACTTGGTCTGACCTAGTTAGTATTGTCCAAGCCAAAACAGGAGACTATGCAGATCTTATTCTCAATCAAATTGTACGAGACCCATCTGCCATGCCAGATGACCCCAGATCCACTGAATCAGGTCACCAGTTTATCAAACAATTGGAAATTTGGGCAAAAGATAAATTGTCTGATCAAACAATATCTAACTCTTTGAATGCTCTGCTTGACCATCTTCCAGACACCCTATGGGCCTCAGGGCCTATGGACATTGGACGACTCAAGGTTCCACCAGTTCAAGTTGTACTCAAGGATCCGAATATTCTTCCTTACAAGGCCCAATATCCTTTGTCGATGGCCCAACAAGATGCAATCTCTACCCAAGTCGTGGCACTTCTAGAGTCCGGTGCAATAATACCCACCTCTTCTCCCTGCAATACTCCGCTGTATGCAGTCAAAAAAAAGCAGATCAAAGGACAACCTCCAGTGTACAGGATGGTACAAGATCTGCGTGCTGTCAATGAAGCCACGGTTTTAGATGCCCCTATTGTGCCAAATCCACATACTCTTCTGTCAAGTATCCCACCCACGGCGTCGTGGTTTACCGTAATTGATCTTGCAAATGCTTTTTTCTCCATTCCATTGCACCCTTCGTGTCAATATCTTTTTGCATTTACTCATGCTGGTCGACAATACACCTGGACGGTGATGCCACAAGGAGCTCAGAACAGCCCGTCCAGCTTCAGCAAAGCTATGTCTTCTGTGCTTTCTTCATGGCAGGACGCTCACCCGGAAGTTGAACTCCTGCAATACGTGGATGACTTACTTCTCTGTGCCCCGGATCCATCCACATGCCAAGAAACTACCTTGGATTTGCTCTATTTTCTAGCCACTGCTGGCTGCAAAGTCTCCAAAGCAAAACTACAGCTATGTCTTCAAAAAGTGATTTTCCTGGGACATTGTATTACCAAAGGCCGTAAGCATCTTACCATGGCACGGAAAAAGGCCATCCTAGAGTTGACTCCGCCAGAAACTCCGCATCAACTACAGACCTTTCTGGGTCTCATTTCATATTGTCGTCCATGGATTCCCGACGCCTCTGTTCTGATGCAACCACTATATGACTATATTCCTCGAGAATTACTAGCAATTTTCTATCTAACGCCAGAAGCACTGGATTCCTTCGATGCTCTACAGCAAATGATTGTTTCATCTCCAGCGCTGGGAATTCCGAACTATTCTCTTCCGTTCCGTCTCTATGTTATGGAACGACAAGGCAGGTGTTCTTACTCAGATGCATGGTGGTCGACATCGTCCTCTCGGATTCTACTCCAAACGTCTGGATCCAGTTGCACGGGCAGCACCCTCCTGCGTAAGGGCTATTCATGCTGCCAGTTGTCTTCTGGACACCACTTCAGACATTGTTCTCGGACATCCTTTGACAATTCTAGCTCCATATAATATCTCAGCTATTCTACAACAGACTCAACCCAGACATCTCACTGCTCAGTGTCATCTTCGTCTCCAAGGGAGTCTGTTGTTGCCCGACAATGTTACTATTCAACGATGCAATGTTCTCAATCCAGCTACCCTCCTTCCACTTCCAAGGGGGGAGTATACTGATATTCCATCTATGGATTTTATTGATTTAGCCACAGAAGAGGATCTTCAGGAACAACTATTGTGGCATACACAGTCAACGAATGTTGATTTTCCAGATGTACCACCCGAAGAAGACCCACATGATTGTCTGACTATGATGCAAGCGGAAGTCGGTTCGCCTCCGAATATACAAGATACCCCACTCTCAAACACAGAATGGACCCTCTTTGTGGACGATTCCAGATATGCCGATGACAAGGGTCGCTTCCATACGGGAATGGCGGACACCACTGTACTCTGTGCAAGAGCTCTACGACCGGATCAGTCAGCTCAGGAGGCTGAACTAGCTGCCCTCACTGAGGCTTGCATTATGGCTAAAGACTCTACCGCAAATATTTATACGGATTCCAGGTACGCCTTCGGAGTTGTACATGATTTTGGAGTAATCTGGAAGGCAAGTGTCAGGATCAAGGTGAGGAACCCGATATGCAGGAAAACCCAGCAAAGTCCAGATCAAACCAAAGGTTTGATAGCGTAGCCGGTAACAAGCCAAAGGTTCAGGATAGGAGATAGCAGCGTAGTCGGTAACAAGCCAAAGGTTCAGGGTAGGAGAAAGCAGCGTAGTCGGTATCAAAAGCCAAAGGGTTAATAACAGGGCTCAGGAGAGAACAACAATGTAGCTCTTAACAGCACAATAACTGAGCACTGAATGATTCTCAGTGCTCATTTTTAAAGCTACCACCAGAGGTCGCCCTTCCCCCTGAACGTGCTGACGGTGGTGTGTGTTCCCCGCCCTCTCCATTCAGGAGTGAATAAGGAGAGGTGGGAGCATGCGCGCTCGCTCTTTGAGACCGGCACTGTGGCAGGAGCAGTGAGAGCAGCGGTGTGGGAGCTGGTACCCGCAGTCAGCGGGTACTCAGGTGAGTCACTGCGTTGTGGGTTTCTTCGTGGACCCTGACAGTACCCCCCCCTGAGGGGAGGCCTTCCGACTCTAGAAGGTCCTGGGCGGTTCGGATGACGACGATGGAAAGCAGAGATGAGATCGGGAGCATGGACTTCGTGAGCTGATTCCCATGAATCTTCATTGGGGTCATATCCCTTCCAGCGGATCAGGTACTGGAGGCGACCATAATGTCGTCGTGAGTCCAGAATCTCCTCCACCTCATATTCTTCAATGTCATCAATCAGGACAGGAGCGGGAGGATCAGGTCGTCTGTTAGGAAAGGGATTCTCCTTCCATGGTTTTAGGAGACATACGTGAAAAACAGGGTGAATAGACATGGTGTCTGGCAATTCGAGTTCCACCACCAAAGGGGAAATGAGGCGACGGACACGAAAAGGTCCTATGTACCTTGGCCCCAACTTCTTAGAAGGACAATTGAGATGGAGGTGTTTGGTTGATAGCCAGACCATGTCGCCCATATGATATATTGGGGCTTCAGTACGGTGTTGGTCTGCAAAACGTTTGTGTTGTTGTTGAGTCTTTTGTAGTGTCTCGCGAAGGGTTTCGAATGTTCTGGTGAGTTTACAAACGTGTTCGGAAACCGAAGGAACAGCACATGAAATGGGAGAACCCGGAAGCATAGCAGGATGGCGTCCATGATTGGCATAAAAGGGGGACATCTTAATGGAGCGATGAGTATGGTTATTGTAAGCAAACTCGGCTAAAGGTAGGTAATGGTTCCAATCATCTTGGAGATAGGAAGTGAAGCAGCGAAGGTACTGTTCCAGAGTTTGATTTGTGCGTTCCGTCTGGCCGTTACTCTGTGGGTGGAATGCCGTAGATAGGGACCGCTGAATGTGTAACTGTTCGCAGAAAGCCCTCCAAAAGTGGGAGGTGAATTGGGAGCCGCGATCCGTAACTATTCGCGTGGGTAAGCCGTGGAGGCGGAAGATTTCACGTATGAACAGTGCGGCTGTCTCGGTGGCGGAAGGGAGATGGTTAAACGGAAGGAAGTGCGCCATCTTCGTAAAGCGGTCGACCACAACCATGATCGTAGTCTGATTATTGGAAGACGGTAAGTCAGTAATAAAATCTGCTGTAATATCAGTCCAGGGTCCCGAAGGAATAGGAAGGGGTTGTAAGAGACCAGCTGTCTTTTGATGGATCTCTTTGGAGCGGGCACAGGTACCACAGGAGTTCACGAAGGATATTACATCTTTTTTCATCTCAGGCCACCAGAAGGAGCGCTGGATCAGGTCGAGAGTTTGTTTGATGCCCCCGTGACCAGCAGCCGGAGTGTCGTGAAATGACTGTAAAATTTGTAAGCGATCCTCAGGTGGAACATAAATAAAGTTTTTGTAACGATAAAAACCCTGTTCATGACGTAATCCGGGAATCTCAGGTGGGTTAGTTCTACTAGAATGTTGGCGTACTGAATCCCAAACGGAATGGGTTACAGCCAGAAAGTGGTTAGAGGATAGAACGGTATCCTGATCTGGCGGATCTGCTGCAGGAAGTTCATGCATTCTGGACAGGGAGTCTGCCTTGGTGTTGCGAGAACCCGGGCGGTAGGTAATATGTAATGGAAATCGGGTAAAAAATAAAGACCACCTGGCTAGCCGTGGTTGCAAACGTCTGGCGGATCGAAGATATTCTAGGTTTTTATGATCTGTGAAGACCGTAATAGGGTGAAGGGCCCCTTCGAGGAGATGTCGCCACTCCTCCAGTGCAAGCTTTATGGCCAACAATTCCCTTTCACCGATGCAATAGTTTCTCTCGGCTGGTGTGAGTGTCCTTGAGAAGAAAGCTACTGGGTGCAACTGGCTGTCAACGTCCTGCCGCTGGGAAAGGATGGCACCGACGGCGGTGTCAGATGCGTCAACCTCCAGTGTATAGGGTTTTTGAGAATCCGGTAATTGGAGTATGGGGGCGGAAGAAAACTTTTTTTTTTAGGTGATCGAAGGCTTTCTGAGCTGCTTCGGTCCAGTTAAATCTTTGTTTCTTTGATGAGAGTGCGGTAATAGGTTGTATTATGTGGGAAAAATTACGAATAAATTTACGATAAAAATTAGCAAAACCAACAAATCGTTGGACACCCTTACGGTCTGTAGGAGCTGACCAGTTGAGAATTGCCGAAACTTTCTTTGGGTCCATCTCGATACTGGTTGGGGATAGTATATACCCGAGGAATTCAATTCTTTGCACTTCGAACACACACTTTTCTAATTTAATATATAGTCCGTGCTTTCTTAAACGAGACAATACTTGACACATATGCCTCCGATGCTCCTCTAGTGACGGAGAGTACACCAATATGTCATCTAAGTACACTATTACAAAATGATCTAGGATGTCGTGGAAAATATCATTTACGAAGTGTTGGAAGGTGGCTGGAGCATTGCATAGGCCAAACGGCATCACTAGATATTCAAAATGTCCGTAGCGACACCGAAAAGCCGTTTTCCACTCGTCATCCTTCCGTATTCGGACCAGATTGTACGCCCCACGGAGGTCCAGCTTGGTAAAGATTTTAGCAGACCGCACATGCTCTAGTAACTCCGAGATTAAGGGTAACGGGTAGCGATTCTTCACCGTGATGTTATTGAGTTCCCGGTAGTCGACACAGGGACGTAAACCCCCATCTTTCTTGTGTACAAAGAAGATGCCGGCTCCCGCAGGTGAAGTGGAAGGACGTATAAAACCTTTCGCCAGGTTATCCTTTATATATTCTTTTAATGTGATGAGTTCTGGCTCTGAGAGGGGATAGATACGGCCGAAGGGGATAGCCGCACCTGGCAAAAGGTCAATAGGACAGTCATACGGTCGGGAGGGGGGAAGTTTATCGGCACTTTTCTTCTCGAAGACATCTTTGAATTGATAATAGGGACGGGGAATTTCTTGTAAAAGCATAACTTGTGTGTGGCAGATGGATTCAGTCCTTATGCAACGGATGGTGCACTGAGTGGAAGTAAATTGGAGCACGCCAGACTCCCAGTTGATACAAGGATTATGCTTCCTAAGCCATGGGAGGCCCAGGATAATAGGAGATACCGGAGAAGGAACAACGTCGAATTGGATGGTCTCAACATGGCCGACCCCTATTTGGAGGGTCAAAGGGATGGTCTCCCTTACAATAGGGCCGGTCTTAAGAGGGCTTCCGTCCACTAGTTGGATAGAGACAGGAGTTTTCTTGTAACGTGTAGGGATGTTCAAAATCTGAAGTGTCTTGGCGTCAATGAAGTTTCCGCTGGCGCCGGAATCTATCATGGCTGGGAGACGGATTTCCCCTTTAATCCACTGCAAAGATACGGAAATGGATAAGTGAGGTGATAGACAAGGATTTCTTCCAGAATTAACATGAAACAGGGTGGTTGGTTTCTTACCCTGAGTATAGCGGTTACGGGTTCTACAGTCTTTGTAGGTATGGCCAGGTCTACCACAGTACATACAGAGGTTCAGGGATCTGCGACGTTCTTTCTCCGCATCCGAGAGTGGCCCTCGAATTATGCCGATCTGCATGGGTTCCTCTGTAGAAGGAGGAGAGAGTGCCCTGGGAAGGGTACGTACAGGTGTCCAGCTAGGAGACGTGGCTTGTCGCTCAGATCGCCTCTGCCGGAGCCTTCTATCAATTTGTGTGGCCAGGCGCACAAACTCCTCCAAAGAGGACGGAACAGAAGTGCGGGCTAATTCATCCTTTATGGCCTCCGATAAACCCCAGCGAAATTGGTCATGGAGTGCTGGTTCGTTCCAGTTAGACTCTAAGGCCAGACGCCGAAACTCTGTGATGTATTCCTCTACTGGCCGCCGGCCTTGTTTCAAGGTACGTATAGTAGTAGCAGCAGAGGACATTCTGAAGGGGTCCTCATAGAGGGAATCCAGAGCTTCACGGAACGAATGCCAAGAGTCCAACAGCGGGCTATTACTGTGTAAAAGATGGTGTGCCCAGAGTTGAGGTTCACCAGAGAGCAAGGCTATAGCAGTATGTACTTTGATGTAGTCGGTAGGGTAGGTCCGGGGTTTAAGGCGAAACAGGATCTCACAGGACGTAATGAAAACACGATAGGCCTTATGATCTCCTGAAAACCTTTCCGGTAATGGGATTTGGGGTTCAAGGGCAGTAGCGCCCTCAGCGACTGGGGGTGCTGACGTAGAAGGAGTAGGTGGAACTTGTTCGGTAGGTGCACTCAGTTGTAACTGCAGGTGATGCACCTGTTGCCGTAGATTCTGTTGGTCAGCCCGCATATCTTGGAGCGTCTGTTGAAAACCGGTCAACTGCTGTGTAAGGGCAGCGATAGAGTCAGCTAATCCTGCGGGTTCCATGACAGGCTCAGTTATTATGTCAGGATCAAGGTGAGGAACCCGATATGCAGGAAAACCCAGCAAAGTCCAGATCAAACCAAAGGTTTGATAGCGTAGCCGGTAACAAGCCAAAGGTTCAGGATAGGAGATAGCAGCGTAGTCGGTAACAAGCCAAAGGTTCAGGGTAGGAGAAAGCAGCGTAGTCGGTATCAAAAGCCAAAGGGTTAATAACAGGGCTCAGGAGAGAACAACAATGTAGCTCTTAACAGCACAATAACTGAGCACTGAATGATTCTCAGTGCTCATTTTTAAAGCTACCACCAGAGGTCGCCCTTCCCCCTGAACGTGCTGACGGTGGTGTGTGTTCCCCGCCCTCTCCATTCAGGAGTGAATAAGGAGAGGTGGGAGCATGCGCGCTCGCTCTTTGAGACCGGCACTGTGGCAGGAGCAGTGAGAGCAGCGGTGTGGGAGCTGGTACCCGCAGTCAGCGGGTACTCAGGTGAGTCACTGCGTTGTGGGTTTCTTCGTGGACCCTGACAGCAAGAGATTATATCACTGCCGCCGGGACTCCAATCAAGAATGGGAAAGCAGTGAAAGCTTTGATGACTGCGGCCCTACTCCCGAAGCAAGTTGCAGTGATCAAAATCAAGGCACACTCACGAGCTGACACTACGGAAGCAAAAGGAAACGCCTTAGCAGACAGTGCAGCCAAACAAGCAGCCCTCAAAGAAGACTCAACGGTCCCTCTGATGACGTTGACCAAGGAAGCACCAATGGAATTAGACTGGGATATTCTAATTCAATTACAGCAACAAGCTTCAACCAAGGAACAAAATCAATGGATACAAGAAGGAGCAACCAAGGATGAACGGGGAGCCTGGGCCAGAGGCCAATATCTTTGTCTACCTCGGACTTTATATCCTTTGGTCGCGTCACTAGCCCACGGGCCGACATATCAGTCTAAGACCATTATGAAAGAGATTGTCGACAAAATTTGGATCGCACCGGGAATCACTACGGTGTTGGCATGAACTACCGAAGCGTGTTTAATTTGTGCACAGTGCAATATCGGAAGGACAGAACCTACACCATCTAAATGTTTACCGAATGCTCAATATCCTTTCCAACAGATTCAAATTGACCACATTCAAATGCCGATGTGTCAGACATTTCAGTATGTATTGGTAGTGGTAGATGTGTTTTCCGGATGGCCAGAAGCCTATCCAGTACGTAATCAAACTGCACCCACTACCGCAAAGAAACTTATTAAAGAACTTATTTGTCGTTTCGGAGTTCCTGAGGTCATAGAAAGTGATCAGGGACCTGCATTCACGGCAAACATCACTCAGGAAGTGTGGAAAATTATAGGTTCACATCTTGCTTTCCATACCCCCTACAGACCACAGAGTAGTGGGAAAGTGGAAAGACTAAATGGTATAATCCAGTCAAAAATGCTAAAAATGACTCAAGAGACTGGTCTAAACTGGGTACAGTGCTTGCCCATTGTACTTTTTGCTATTAGACATACGCCAAAGGCGTCACATAAACTGACTCCACATGAAATACTTCTTGGAAGTAGTCCTAGGCTAGGACAGTATTTCCCACAACAGTTGCAAATGAATTATGAAACAATGACAAAATGTTATTGCTTTGACTACTCAATTGTCTAACATACATGCCCAAGTTTTCTCTTCTATTCCAGATCCTAATACCCTCGAAGGTACTCATTCCCTGTTGCCTGGAGAATGGGTGGTCGTGAAGAAACACGTCCGATCTACTCTGGAACCGAGATTCGAGGGCCCTTTTCAAGTGCTGCTAACAACTCCTACCTCAATAAAAGTTGAAGGGAAGCCCACCTGGATACATGCATCGCATTGCAAGAGAGTCAAAGGATACGATCCTCCAGTCAGCGATTCCTAGAATGCATATCCTTTGCAATAAAGTGGGCATCCTGCTATTATGGTTCATGTTCCAGTGTATAAAAGTGATTAGATCCCACGGGTATACAGGGCCTACCGTTCAAGCTATCAGTCACCAGGGGGGTCGAGTAGCCATTACAAGAGATGCAGACCAAGCCCCGATTTTTTGGTACAATTCCAGTAGCACAACAGTAGCCACCTACTCATTTCTATATTGTATAGATTGTGTTTCCAGCGCCGACAATTATAATCCTGGATACTGTAAGGGTGAATGTGTAGGGTACATATGCTATGTTGGAGGGCAATGGGGGGACGACTGTGAGTATTGGGACTCGGTTATAACCAACTCAGGCACCAAATGGGGATATAAGCCCCCCGAAGCCCTAGCCCTCAAAGATCAATATGACAAATCCTTACTCACACGAATGACTCTTTTATCCACCGGAACTAGTAATAATCAGCGATTCACACTTACTATAGAAAATCCACGGCCAACTGATGCTCGAAAATATATTTTCGGGGTATTGCCAAGACCCGGGGTTATCGGCGACAAGATCCCCTTCTATTTTAAGGATATGTATAATAACCCGGAATGGAGAGAGCCGCAAAGTAATCCCTCAAAACAACCAGAAATTCCGTACAATGCTTTGCGTGCCATCCAACGTATGATAGCTATTGCAAATCCCACTTATGATGATACTGTAGCCATAGAAACCGGGTATAATGATATTAATCTGTGACTCGAGTGGATACAATATTCTGCTCTAAAGCACAATAAGTCCAATTGTTATGTGTGTGGTAGAGCCCGTCCCCATCTTGGAACGGTACCTTTACAGTTGCCCTATCAATCATTGTTATGTCTATTGAGTCTTTATACAAATACTAGTAATAAATTCACCGAATGTGAAAAGTGGAAAAAGGAATATCCCCTATTAACTGAAGCTCCCAAATTTAGTGATGGAATAACTATATATTCTGGTGCTTATACTTGTATTTCAAACACCAAAGGAACTGGCAAATTTTTTGGGAAATTCTCTAATGGTAATTGTGCTGAATACAGCAATTTGACTGGTGCCCCCACACAGAATCAAGTCTATTCACTAGAACATATCTATTGGCTATGTGGCGATATGAAATTGCGCACCAGATTGGAGGGTAGTTGGACTGGTGAATGTGCACTGGCCAAAATTATAATGCCATTATTGATAATGTCAGAAGAGCCAAAATCTATTGAGGCCCAGTCCACCCTGTCCCATAAAAGACGCAGTATTTCGAAAACCGCTGAAGGGAGTTTTGACCCCCATGTGTATATAGATGCAATAGGAGTCCCTAGGGGGGTCCCAGATGAATATAAAGCCCGAGATCAAGTAGCTGCTGGTTTTGAATCCATTTTTCCAATTGTTACAGTAAATAAAAATGTTGATTGGATTAATTATATCTATTATAATCAGCAGAGATTTGTCAATTACACTCGAGACGCGCTCCAAGGACTATCGGAACAATTGGAGGCCGCTACCCAGATGACCTTTCAGAATCGTATGGTATTAGATATGATTCTGGCAGAAAAAGGTGGGGTCTGTAAAATAATCAAAGAAATTTGCTGTACCTTTATCCCAGACAATACCTGACCTGATGGGAAAGTGACTGTGGCCATTAAAAAGTTAACTGCTCTAGGAGAGGAATTGAAGCGTAATTCCGGAATCGATCATCCCTGGGCTGAATGGTTTGGATGGCTCAAAGGATGGAAGCAGGGCCTGGTCCAGCTGGGAATAATTTTACTGATTATTGTTGCTTTTATGCTATTATGTGTGGTCCCTTGCTTTCGACGTTTATGTGATAAAATGTTTGCAGTAGATGAGACTACCCCATTGATGCTCATATATGATGATACGATGCCAAGTCTTACACCTACCTACGAAACACCATTCAGTGCAATAGTTCCCCCTAACGGTAGTCCCCACCCTGTGTAGGGACATATAGATCCGAGGGACATGTCCAAGGCCTGAAACCGGGATTTTATCCATTAGGGATAATTTGTCGCCACTGCAGGTGAAGAGGATGCGGGATTATGTCCGGTAGGATCTGTTAGGAATAGGGACAGTTAGCCATCATATATTCAAGGGGGGACTGTTATGGAACCAGAATAAATATATATATCAGCAAGAAACGCTTATGGCTTAGAATGAATATAAGCTGGCTCTGACCAGTATAAAGGGTTAAACCTCACGCAAGTAGCAGGACATAAGGAGATTTAGTGTCAGTTAAACAAATAAGTACTCTACGTTTTACTAACCGCAAAGATATCCGGCTAGCCTTATGTTCTAGTGATAGGGAAGTTGTCTAATATTGAGTAATGTCTGTTTATAGCAGTTTTTTGCTTATGTCCGCATAGTTTTAAGGATTTAACCAATTGTTGTGATGTACGTGTTGAGACGTCCTTCTTTTTGATCACTATATAACCTATGGTATTAACGTAATAAACCAGAGTGATTTTGGACCTGACCCAGAGCTGTGTCGTGTGTCTTATTTCTCTCTCCGTGCACATACATTTACATTCATATAATTTGGAGCAGTTCAACAATTGAAGAAAGGCTTTATTGGAAAGCATCCAAAACATATGTCCCTCCAGAGGTTCACCTGCAGATCCTACAAGTCTCCCACAACACACCTATTGCTGGGCATGGAGGAATCACACAGACCAAAGACTTAATTCAGCGGTCGTTCTGGTGGCCAGCTCTAAAGAAAGACATGCAAACATTTGTCTCTTCTTGCTCTACATGTGCTCGTGCCAAGGAGTCGCCCAAATGACCTGCGGGTTTATTACAACCTCTTCAATAAATTTCAGATATTTATTGTTGGATACATTTCTTAACCAGCCCAATTCTTTCTCTGTATTTATTTGATAAAGGATTTAGGTCATTAAAGTATTTTCGGAAAAGGAGAGGGATGATTTCCAATTGCGTGCAATAATAATTTTAGATGCTACCAAGCAATGGATAGCTAAATCTTCCACATCTTTAGAAAAATGATTTAAATTAAAATGTAATAATGTAAGTTCTGGTTTCTTAGTCAGATTTTCCTGATATTTGATGGAAATTTTCAAAAGCTCATTGCTATAGATCTTGCACCAGTTTATAATTCCACTATATATGTAGGAAGGAACCGTTTTTCGAACCACATCTCCAACATGCAACAATTGGGCATGTAATTTGGGTACATTTTTGCTAGTCTATTGGGGACTAGATACCATCTGTTAGCTAATTTATATTGATTTTCCAAAATATTAAGACAATGTATTGTCTTATTCACACGTATCAGGGATCTTTCCCAATTATCTGTCTCAATCTTAATTCTTAGTTCCTTTTCCCACGAAGCAATTGCTTTAATTGGGGGATTGTAAATCAAGGAGATAAGTCTCTTTGAGCTTCTCAATATCTTTTCTCGTAACAAAAGTATTTGATAATAAATTCTTAATCTCAAAATTACTCTTATATAACGCTTCATTCAAGAAGCTCTTAATTCGCAGATAGTTAAATATCTCTTCTGGATAAGTGCCATCTTGTGCTATATTTGGGAATGGGAGTACTTTACCTTCCTTTAGTATTTGGTAGATAAACTGGTTTCCTGGTTTATACCAATACTTTAAAGAAATATTCGGAATGTTATCTTCTAAACTACTTAATCTGCATGTGTCTAAGATTTTATTTTGAAGTCCTAGCGCCTTTTTAATTGTGTGCCATGTCTGTATTGTCTGACCCATTATTAAGTTCTTATTTATCAAATTTGTTTGACTTATTTTATTGCTATTAAACCAAATAAAATATTCTAAATTCCAGATTCCAGAGTATACCATGGATCTGTAAAAAAATATTGGGTTTTGAAGTTTATAAATATGAACCACCATATTGGCTTGATAAATCAGATTTATTAAAGGATAACTTAATCCTCCCTTGGATGTTTTTTTAGCCAATATATTGGCACTTATTCTAGGTCTCTTTCCTCTCCAGACAAATGCAGAAAAGCTCATCTGAACCATCTCGAGCCAAGATTTGGGCCACCAAGTCTTGCTTTGTTTCTTGCCTGGTCTCCATGTCCCTTGCATACTAAAAAGATATTCCCATTTGGGGATTATATATGAGTTTAATATATTAATTTTGTCCCACCACGATGTCTCTGTTGATCTCCAATCTTTTAATGACTTATTAGCCTGTTTTAACATAAACCTGCAATTATCAGTCCTAAAGAATTAAATTGTTGTTTTGTCCAAATAAAAGAGTATTTTTGGTCTAGTTCTTTTATCATTGGGTCTTTTAAGTTAGTCAATATCAATATTAAGTTTATAATTTGAAACAAGACTATACTTATCAATTTCAAAGGGGAGACAGAGGACAACCCTGTCTGGTACCATTCTTTAAATTAAACTATTGAGAACATATGTTAGGACCAACTGTTCTGGCTGAAGGAGTAGAATAAAGAGCTTTTATGGCATCATTAAACCAACCTTACAGGCCGAAAGCATTCAAAACGGCTCTCAAATATTTCCAACTGACCCTATCAAACGCTTTTTCGGCGTCTAATGATATAGTCAGTAGGGGCGTTTGTTCTTCCTCTAGAAGCATAGATAATATGGAAGCATAGATTTTCATATCAACCTTAATGAGAGAGATAGGTCTATAATTCTGGTCTTTATCTGGTTTTAGGATTGGAATAATGTTTGTGTTTAATAGCTCGCTAGGAATAGATGTTGCTGAAACTATATCATTGAATGTGTCCATTAATCTGTTTGAAATAATATGTTTAAATATTTTATAAAATGCATTTCCAAACCCATCTGGGCCAGGTGTTTTAGCAGCCTCTAATCTATCTATGGCTCTCTCTATTTCAATCTTCCTGAAAGGTAACTTTAGCATTTCTCTTTGCGTAACAGTTATTTTAGGAATAATCATTTTGTCCAAATAATTAATTATATTTGCTTCTGAAGAGGAATCAGGCAAATTATATAGATTAGAATAAAAGGTATTAAAGGCATTGCCAATATCTTCCGGAGAGGTGTATATATTTTCGGCTTCTAAAATTTTATAAACCCTGTTATTGGAGTACTTCTTTTTTAATTTATTTGTTAATATTTTATTGGCCATATTGCGTCTAAAATATGTTTTTATTATAAGCTTTTTATAGTGTTATTTATCTTATCCTCAAGTTTCTTATTAATCTTTGATTGTAATTCTGCTAGTAATTTTATATTAGTTTCTGTCAGGAACTGGGGCCATACAGACGACTGTAATGACCCAGGGCGCCCAAAGATGGAGTGCAGGAGTTATTGTGCAGTAGCGGAGCCACAGGACAGGGCCTGATGCAGTGTGACTGCACTCTCCCGGTTGGGCATCTAGGGTTGTACAGCCACATACCAGCGCCCTGACATAGCAGCTGATGTTAACCAGAACTTGGAGATATCCTACAGGCACCCTGGAACAGGCATGAGATGTAGCACTAGACTCATGTGCGTGATGCTGCAGGCTGGGAGTATTGAAGCTAAGCAGAGTAATAGCTGAAACATAGCGAGCAAGGGACAGGGAGACCAGGCAAGAAACATAACAAGACAAGATATACATAATACAGTTTACCACAGGGAACAAGACAAGGAATACTCAAGATCTGACATGAACAGGACAGGATGCCCCTCTACCGGGGATTCAGGACAGGACGCCCCTCTACCGGGGATTCAGGACAGGACGCCCCTCTACCGGGGATTCAGGACAGGACGCCCCTCTACCGGGGATTCAGGACAGGACGCCCCTCTACCGGGGATTCAGGACAGGACGCCCCTCTACCGGGGATTCAGGACAGGACACCCCTCTACCGGGGATACAGGTTACATCACAGACTGACACACATAAATACAGGAACTAGCCTAGGACTGTATAATAACTATTGGAGATTCCGTCACATCTTATGGCCATAGAATGCTTAGCCCACCACTACGCCAAAGTACTCCAATGACAGTGGATCCTAATGCTAAAATCCTGCCTACAGAGGTACTAAACAAACCAAACATGAAATCCAAACACAGCAATGAGACATACCTTTAGAATGCAGACTGAGACAAACATAACAGGTGGGGCACACCTATAAAGGAAACAGAGCAGAACTAGAAGCAAAGAATGGAAGATCAGAACAGAGCATAAGGAAATCCAGGAATGGATTGAAGCAAAACAGGGAAACAAAAGACAAGCAGCTCCACAGCTTGGATGGGGCCTGACAGTTTCAGAGGGGTAGCTTTTATTTATAATTTATAATTATTAATATATAACTCATTTAGATCAGCCCCTTGTTTTTTCTTTATATAATAATATATAATCTTTGTCTATCTGACTCTTCAACAAACCTTCATCCATCCTCCATGTATTTTGAACCCAAGGGGTTTTATTTCCTATCTCCAAGAATATATATCTATGGTCCGACCAAGGAATTTCTTTAATAGAAACTTTATTAATTTGTTTAATCGTTTGGGGTTAAAGGAGACACAGGTCTATCCTGGAGTGGGAGCCATGTGGTCTAGAGAGATGAGTAAAGTTTATTTAATTTGGATTCAACACTCTCCAGATATATATATAGGAAATACCTTCTACATATATTTCTTAATTTCCTAGCATGTTTGATTACATTTCTATCTATAGCTCTATTGGGTAATTTTTATCTAAATCTGGTTCCATGACACAGTTAAAGTCTCCAGCTATAATGACCGTGCCTTTGTGAATTAATTCCAGTTTGTCTAAGATCTTCTCAAATTGGGCAGTTGAATTAATATTAGGTAAATAAACATTCATAAGAGTAAATATTTCATCATCGATTTTACATACTATTATCATATACTGGGCTTCAGGATCAATATCTTGGTAAATCAATTCAACTCTTAATGTGTTAGAGAACACAATAGCTACTCCCCTGTTTTTTGTATCTGATAAAGAGGCATGTAAAATCTTAGGAAACTTTACATCACCCCATCTTGGTATGGACTTTGAATCCAGTAAATTTCTTATGCTAAATTCACTTTTGATTTGGTCAACAAATTATGGACCATTCTCTTTTGATAGGGGAATTCAATCCCTGAACATTGAGTTATATGATTTTAAGCATTTTACCCATATTCTTCTCCTGCACTCCAGAAAAAAAGATAAACGAAAAAAGAATATACAAAAAATAATAGAACTCCTCCGTTTTTAAACATGAGATACAGACACATCTGCAGCATCAGCTGCCAAAGTTACCATATTACTCATAATATATGAGAGCTAATATTAATATATTAATATTAATATGCGAGTAACTGCCATTAGACGGGGGGCGAATCAGGCGGGTAAAAAAAAATTACAATTTTACTCTGCTCCTATAACTTGTCCAAAATGTGCAAAACTATTATTCAAAATAATAGTGGCAATAAGTGCATCATAGTGTTAAATGTGTACTTTTTGTGAAAGCCCATAACTTCTTCTACTAATATAGAAGGTGATGGCACTAAACAAAGGGTGTTATTTCAAAATACCGCTTTGTTGATAACAATAAAGAAAAAAAAAAAATGTAAAATTTTTTTTAGATGTATATATATATAATATATATACCGTATTTCCCCATGTGTAAGACGCTCCCATGTGTAAGATGCACCTTAATTTTGGGGCCCGAAAATTACACTTCTATCATGCCCAGGTTCCAGGATGAGTGTAATGTTAGCTGTGCTGGAATCTGGGTATGCCTGGGCATGATAGGAGTGTTATTGCTGATCTACCAGGTCCCATTAGATGCCATTAGATGGGAGGGGGAACTGTCAGGGTCCGTGTACCAGACCTCAACGCAGTAACTCACCTGAGTAGCCGCGGGTACCGGATCCAGCGCCACATCTCCAGTCTTCTCCTCCTCTGCATCCGCATGTCTGCTTCTGGGTGTCCCCGAATGGAGACGGCGGGGAACACACTTGTATGACGTCCCGTACGGAGGCAGGGTGTCAACCAATCGGCAAGTTTAAAACCCAGCATTGCTCAGTGCTCAGTTATTGTGCCTCTTTATACCTCTTCTGCTGATTGCTATTTATATATTTGATTCCCGTGTACCGAACCTGGCTATTCCCTTGGACTCTGCTGACCTCCTGTACCCCTGATCTTGGCAACTAAACGGCTCTCTCTGATTCCTGTCTATCGACCTTGGCTTTGACCCCGGACTCCACTACCTTCTGGGTTCTGGACTTTGGCTTCTAAGTGCCTCTTGCTGATTTCTGTCTTCTGCATTCAGGGTTCCTCAGTACCTGCCCACCTCACCCCTGACAACCTGATTGAAATGCTGTGGTGTGTTGTGCATAAACAAATGCTCGCAAAGCTCAATGAATTGAAGCAATGTTGTAAAGAAGAGTGGGCCAAAATTCCTCCACAACAATGTAAGAGGCTGATAAAGTCATACAGAAAACAATAACTTAAAGTTATTGCTGCTAAAGGTGGTTCTACAAGCTATTGAATCATAAGGTATACTTAGTTTTTCATACATGGCTTCTCCATTTTGGCTTTATTTTTGTTGAATAAATCATGACATTGTCTTGTTGTTCATCTGAGGTTGTATTTGCCTAATTTTTAGACCTGATAATGAACAGATAATTGTTATTACGTGCTGATATGTAACACCATAGAATTCAAAGAGGTTGTATTTTATTTTTCACACCAATGTATATATGTATACACTGATCAGCCATAACTTTATGACCACCTGCCTAATATTGTGTAGGTCCCCCTTTCACCACCAAGAAAGCCCTTAACCATTAAGGCATGAACTCCACTAGACCTCTGAAGGTGTGCTGTGGTATCTGACAACAACACGTTAGCAGCAGATCCTTTAAATCCTATAAGTTAAGAGTTGGGGCTTCCATAGATGCATCATGGTGCCGTGTGTTCGTCAAGTAAGAGACGCACAAACACCCGGTCATCGACATGATGTAAAAGAAAATGTGATTGATCAGACCAGGCCACCTTTTCCCATTGCACTGTGGTCCTGTACTTATGCTTATGTGCACATTGTAGGCACTTTTGGCAGTGGATTGGGGTCAGCATGGGCACCCTAACTGGTCTCCGTAAGGATTTAGTTTCTGTATGTGTTCAAAATGTCTATGTGTGTTTATTTGTTTAATATGTGTTTCTTTAAATGTTCTAAATAAGAGGTCAAGGGTAATCAATTAACCCCTTAACGTCCATTGCCGGGTCAGGCACGTCATGCAAAACGGTCACTTAACGACCTATGACGTGCCTGACACGTCATGAGACTTAAACAAGCTTAGAAAGTGATCAACGATCACTTTCTCAGCTTAAACGGTGTTGCTGTAATGCCTCGATGTCGAGGCATTCAGCAACACCGAGATCGGCATCATGGGCCATGTCTGGCCCCTCCCCGGGCGTCAACATCCGCCATACATTGTATGGTGGCGGACGCCCGTTTTAAAAGCATTTAGGAGGCGATCACCTCCTAAACTGATCACCTCCTAAACTTCATTGGTGTCGCTGGAATGCCTCGATCAGGAGGCATTCAGCGACACCAAACACTTACCCCAGGACGGGCTGTGACCACTCCGGAGAGCGTTCACAGCCGCCACTGCCAGTGATCTTCGCCATCCGCAAGATGGCGGCTGCCCAGTAAAAAAAATAATTGAAAAAGTTCGCTAGATGGTCTCCAGACCCTCTAGAGAACTCTGGCTCCACTTGCAGGTTGAATACAGGTACTGCATTCAACCATACAAGTCAATGGAGCCCAGCTTTCTAATCACTATGTGATTAGTAAAATATTTTAAAAAAATTAAATTAAAAAAAAAAGGAAAGAAAGAAAAAGCTTAAAAAAAACATGGTAACATTTAAAAATGTATTATGCATCAGAGGAACTATCCAGTTCCAGCAAAATGTAAAAAAAAAGTCCAAAAGAGTAAAATAAAAAAAATAAAGTTTATTATTATGAGCAAGTGCTAAAATTAGCGCTGTATCTTCCCAAAAATCCTGAGATGGAAAAATTTAAATAAAAGCATTTCAAATACCCAAGGGGTGTCTAATTTAAAAAAATTAATGGTTTGATGGGGTAAATTGGAGTGGCCGGGCTCAAAGATAGGGCATAGGCACAGACTGACCGAAATGGGGGTATGACTGTACTCAGGGAATGTTCCTGAACACATATTAGGGTGTTGTTTGATAGTGACGTATACCTGGAGCTATAAATTTATACCCAAAGTACAATTTGGAAAAAATAAAAAATAAAATACTACCACAAAGTGTGGCAAAGGCTGATGGTAGAATCTGATGCATGGAAAGGGTTAAATACTACCATTTTAAGTACCTTGGGGTGTCTAGTTTTCAAAAATATATGGTTTGATGGGGTAAATTGTAGTGGCCGGGCTCAAAGATAGGGCATAGGCACAGACTGACCAAAATAGGGGGGAAAAAAAGCGCACTTCCCAAATGTGGCCTTTTAACCCCAAACAGCAGTCAAACCCATGCATGGGTGGTATCACTGTACTTGAGAGATGTTGTTGAACACATAGTAGGGTGTTGTTTGATAGTGACATATACCTGGAGCTATAAATTTATACCCAAAGTACAATTTGTGTAAAAAAAAAAAAAAAAAAATCCTACCACAAAGTGTGGCAAAGGCTGGTGGTAGAATCTCATGCATGGAAAGGGTTAAAATACTAGCATTTGAAATACCTTGGGGTGTCTAGTTTTCAAAAATATATGGTATGATGGGGTAAATTGAATTGAACACATATTGAGGTGTTGTTTGAAAGTGATGTATACCAGGAGCTGTAAATCCATACCTGAAGAGCAATTTTAGCGATAAAAAACACAAAATAAATTACTACCACAAAGTTTGACAAAGACTAGTGGTAGAATTAGTGCATGGAAATAGTTAAAATTCTAGCATTTGAAATACCTTGGGGTGTCTAGTTTTCAAAAATATATGATTTGATGGGGTAAATTGCATTGGCCGGCTTCAAAGAAACCCGAAATGGCACATGGGGGGAAGAATTACCAGATTTGGAAAAAATGGTTTTGAAATAGCAAAACGCTACCTGTACTTAATGCTCCATAACGTGCAGAAAAAAGCAAAAAAACATAAAAACATTGGGTATTTCTAAACTCAGGCCCCTGAATTTATTATTTTTGTTCCTGAATTATCTAAGCATATCTAAGTTCCTGATTCTGCTGTTCTCTGCTAACGTCTCCGTTGCGCTGGTTACTGAGCTCTCCATCTCCGCTAGGAGGCGCCTTTCCCATTTCTGCAGTGTGGATCCACTGCCAGTACTGCTGTAGTGATAATGGTAGAAGACTGAAAAATCAATTTCTAAAATAAGAGGATAACTCTTACCAGAGAAGATAGTAGGTCAAGCTTTTATTTATTATCAAAAATTATATAACCTACATGTAGAGGCAAGAAAAAGAACACATAGTAGCTTATTTTGATAGTATAAATCTATCTAAACTTAGTTCACAACAACTTGCAGCTCTAAACCAACTGATCACAGAACAAGAAGTTCGCAGAAACATAGAAGCTTAAGAACTGTAAATCTCCTGGTCCTGATGGCTTTAGCAATTTGATTTTCAAAATAATGAAGCGAAGCGAAACTCTTTTAACCCCTTGATGACAATTGCCGGTCCGGGCACGTCACGGAAATTCAAGTCGATAACGACAAATGACGTGCCAGGACCGGCACGTCATTAAACGGGTGCAGAAAGCGATCTATTTACGCTTTCTGCACCGAAACGGCGTTGCTGTAATGCCATTATCGATACAAAGGGGCCATCTCTGGCCCCTCCCCGGGGCGTCAACATCCGCCATACTTTGTATGGCGGCGGACGCCCGTTTTAAAAGCGTTTAGGAGGCGATCAACGAAAAATAATAAAGATGAAAAGGTTCGCTAGACGGTCTCCTGACCCTCTAGAGAACTCTGGCTCCACTTGCAGGTTGAATATAGGTACTGCATTCAACCATGCAAGTCAATGGAGCTCAGCTTTCTAATCACAGTGTGATTAGAAAAAATAAATTAAAAATAAAATAAAATTAATAATAATTAGAAAAAAAATAGTAAAAAAACAGTAAAATGTAAAAATAATTTCCTACTGATGTCACTATCAGGGGAACCTTCAAGTTGAAAAAACATTTTAAAAAAATACAAAAAAAGGCAAAAAAAAGATATATATATATAAAAATATATTTTTGTGAGCAAGTCCTAAAATTAGCATATTAGCTTAAAACAATTCTCGCATGGAAAGAGTTAAAATACTGGCATATTAAATGCCCATGGGGTGTCTACTGGGGTAAATTGAATTGGCCGGGTTCAACAAGGTCCCAATTAACACGGGGGGAAGGATGGCCACACATCTAATTTCCAATTAGAAAAATGCACACGTACCAAATGTGGCCTTTTAGTTCCCCCCAAAAATGACAAACCCATGCATGTGGGGTATCACTGTACTCAGGAGATGTTGCTGAACACATATTGGGGTGTCGTGTGACAGCGGCATATACCAGGAGCTGTAAATTCATACATAAAGTAGGTGTGTGGGGGAAAAATACACACACAAAAATACTACTGCAAACTTTGAAAAAATGCTGGTGGTAAAATGTGTGCATGCAAAGAGTTAAAATACCAGCATTTAAAATACCCTGGGGTGTCTAGTTTTCAAAAATATATAGCTTTATTGGGCACACTGAAATGGCCCGGCTCAAAGATGTACCAAATAGGGCATGGGCAGTGGATCCCCAAATGCCAAAGTTCAACATTGAAAAATGCGCATGTCCCAAATGTGGCCCTTTTGCCCCCAAATAGCGAGGCAAAATCATTCATGTGAGGTATCGCTGTACTCAGGAGATGTTGCTAAACACATATTGGGGTGTTTTATGATAGTGACATATACCAGAACCTGTTTATTCATACCTAAAGTAAAATGTGTCTGAAAAAACAAATGCAAAAAAATTACTACCATAAAGTTTGACAAAGGCTGATGGTAGAATAAGTGCTTGGAAAGGGTTAAAATACCAGCATTTGGAATACCCTGGGCTGTCTAGTTTTCAAAAATATATGATTTGATGGGGTAAATTGCATTGGCCGGCTTCAAAGATACCCGAAATGGCACATGGAGGGAAGAATTACCAGATTTGGAAAAAATGGCTTTGAAATAGCAAAACGCTACCTGTACTTATTGCTCCATAACATGCAGAAAAAAGCAAAAAAACATAAAAACATTGGGTATCTCTAAACTCAGGACAAATAGTAGAATCTATTTAGCAGGGTTTTTTATTACCTTTTATAGATGAGTAGAAGATTTTTCAACTAAAAGTTAGAAAGTCATTTTTTTCTAAATTTTTCACCATATTTTATACTTTTTTTAATAGTAAATAATACGATACAATCAAAACAATGTCATCTAAAGAAAGCCCTTCTTGTCCTGAAAAAAACAATATCTAATGTGTGTGGGTTCAGTAAACGGGAAAGAAGAAAATTACAGCTAAACACGAGCAGCGCAGAAATGTTAAAACGGCCATTGTCACGAAGGGTACAAAAAGTAAAATCAGCCTTTGTCACGAAGGGGTTAATGAATTTATTGAATATGGAAATATCCCAGATAAATTACTTAATATTAATAGATAATATTATTTCAAATTTTGAAGTATACAAATCCTGAATTGATAATAAATTACAGAGCATTTCTATTACTGAATGTAGACATAAAGCTAAACACCTCTTATCTTGGCAGAAGGAATGAAAACAGTCATAAAAGATAAAGATAAATAAAGATTAATAGGTTTCATACCAAAAAGATCTTCATAGATAAACTAGATGGTGCACAAAAAAATGATAGACTCCTTCTGACCCTGTCTTTAGAAGCCAAGAAGGCAGTTAACAGGGTCAGAGGAGTATTCATGGAACATTGTCTTAAATCTTATGGGATAGAGGACCAAATTCGCACATAAATCCTGTCTTTTTATATAACTCCGTCAGCAAGATCTATTAGACAGATTTGTCAGATTCATTCATGCCTTATATATCCAATTAAAAATGAAATGTAATTGAGACAATTGCTCTCAAAAAATATTATTAAATGAGATATAATGGATCTGCATAGGTTGGAGGCTTGGGCTGGGATGTGGCAGATGAGGTTCAACACAGATAAATGTAAGGTTATGCACATGGGGAAGAAAAATCCAGGCTGGGAATATGTATTAAATGGGAAAACACTGGGGACGACTGACATGGAAAAGGACTTAGGAGTTTTAGTTAACAGTAAATTTACCTGTAGTGACCAGTGTCAGGCAGCTGCTGCTAAGGCAAATAAAATCATGGGGTGCATCAAAAGGGGCATAGATGCCCACGACAAGGAAATAATTCTACCCCTGTACAAGTCACTAGTCAGACCACACATGGAATACTGTGTACAGTACTGGGCACCAGTGTACAAGAAAGATATAGTGGAGCTGGAGAGGGTTCAAAGACGGGCAACCAGAGTAATAAGGGGAATGGGAGGACTACAGTACCCAGAAAGATTATCAGAATTGGGGTTATTTAGTTTGGAAAAAAGACGGCTTAGGGGGGACTTAATAACTATGTATAAATATATAAGGGGACAGTACAGAGATCACTCCCAGGACCTATTTATACCCAGGACTGTATCTATAACAAGGGGACATCCTCTACGGCTGGAGGAAAGAAGGTTTCTACACCAGCACAGACGGGGGTTCTTTACAGTAAGAGCGGTGAGATTATGGAACTCTCTGCCAGAGGAAGTGGTGATGGTAAACTCAATAAAAGAGTTCAAAAGGAGCCTGGACGTGTTTCTTGAAAGCAATAATATTACAAGTTATGGATATTAGATTAATAGGGACAGAACGTTGATCCAGGGATTTATTCTGATTGCCATATTTGGAGTCGGGAAGGAATTTTCCCCCTGGTATGGGGCAATTGGCATCTGCTTCATAAGGGTTTTTTGCCTTCCTCTACGGCTGGAGGAAAGAAGGTTTCTACACCAGCACAGACGGGGGTTCTTTACAGTAAGAGCGGTGAGATTATGGAACTCTCTGCCAGAGGAAGTGGTGATGGTAAACTCAATAAAAGAGTTCAAAAGGAGCCTGGACGTGTTTCTTGAAAGCAATAATATTACAAGTTATGGATATTAGATTAATAGGGACAGAACGTTGATCCAGGGATTTTTTCTGATTGCCATATTTGGAGTCGGGAAGGAATTTTCCCCCTGGTATGGGGCAATTGGCATCTGCTTCATAAGGGTTTTTTGCCTTCCTCTGGATCAACACAGTAGGGACACAATATGTATATAGGTTGAACTTGATGGACTTTGGTCTTTTTTCAACCTTATGAACTATGTTACTATATAGAAGTAATAAAATCAGACTTTCATCTCGGTGGCAAAGAAGTAGACTTACCCTTTCAGGATGATACTGTTGAGAGTTCCAGCATCAACATCAGGTTGTTGATTTGGATAAAACTGGAAAGGGTTACAAAGTAATTTCAAAGTCCACAGTTTATAAATGGAAATGATTTAGTACTGTGGCTACTCACCCTATAACTGAGCGCCCACCTAAGCTGACTCCAAGGGCACAACACAGAATGGTCAAGGAGGTAAAAGGGAACCCTAGAATAATAGCCAAAGCCTTGAAAGAATCATTGGAACTGGTTAGCATCTCTGTTTATAAGTCTACAATATAGAAAACATTGAACAGGCATAGATTCCAAGGCAGAACACAATGGGGAAACCACTGAACCACTGTTCTCCAAAAAAAAGTACCAAAGAGGACATGGAGGAAACATCATGATTTGGGGCTGCTTTGCTGCCTTGGGGCCTAGGCCACATCCATCAAGGGACAATGAATTCCCAAGCTTATCAAGGAATCATACAGGATAATGTCAGGATGGCAGTCCACCAGCTGAAGCTCAGTAGACATTGGGTGATGCAGCAGGACAATGACCCTAAACATCAAAGTAAATCTACTACAGAATGGCTTAAAAAAGAAAATCCACCTTTTGGAGTTGCCCAGAACTCAGACCTTAACCCATGCAGAGATACAGAGATGCTGTGGAATGACCTTAAGACAGCTGTTCTCAAGAAGCTTACGGAGTTCTGCAAGGAAGAATGGTTTCAAATTTTTACTGATTCTTGTGGGAAAGCGGCCAATAATTATTTCGATAGAATTTTCAGATCATATTTGGCCCATTCGCTTTTGGACAACGAATTTCGTCTCCCGCCCATTCGCTTCAGATGTAAATTGTTTTGTTTTTTTTAAAATCGGAAACAAAATTTGTTGTCTGATGGCCACGATCACTCTTACTTTTTCATTCACCCTCTTCCTCACGTTCTCTGAATGTCTCCCTACCTTCTTTGCTGACATATTCTGCTTCAGTGTCTTGCAGCTCCTCCTCTTCTTCAGCATCCTCATCTTCTTCTTTCTTCGTACACATTCCCACGGGTGTGACATCCTGGTGAACTAACGCAAACATGGTGGCACAGTCGGGGAGCGGATGTCAACAGATGCACCTCCATTTTTGTGCAGTTCATTAGTCCCAATGACGAGGCCAATGGAGGCTGAAACATACATCTGGGGTTGTTTGTTCCTCTGTGCAGGGGAAATTTACCTTTATATGTTGATGGATATTTTTCCTCTGTAACGACAAAAGAGAGCTAAAACTTGAGATACTCCTAAGCAGGCACTCAACATAGGACAGGCTGTAAATTATATACCCACTTCTTAATTTACACTATATGGACAAAAGTATTGGGGCACTTGACCATTACACCAACAGCTTCCACTCTTCCGGAATAGAAAAGGGGCATCCCCAAATTGTTCCCACAAAGTTGCAGGCATAGCATTGCCCAAAATGTCTTGGTATGCTGAAGGGGACGGAAGACTGATATGTTGATGAAGATTTTTCCCCTGCAATGGCTCAAGAGATATTATTTTTCTTCTTTTTTGCCTTCTCGCTCTGGTCCACTACCCTTACATTTGACACCGTTTTCCTAAACGGATTTTATGATGAAGAGATGGAAAACCTGTGCTATCACTATAGCAACCATTAGATTATTTCTTGAACTTGTACTGATGAGATTTTAAAACCGTGTACCCAAAGACAACTAATATTTTCTTTTTTGATAGCCAGTTATATAATAAAATTAATAAAATAATAGAGGAATATTGTTGATTGGTAATAATCATTCCAAATGCAAAATCTTTGCTCTTTATGTGGTTTCTTGCTTGGAAGTTTACTCCTCCTTGTGTACATTTACACAACACAGTAAATAACAATGATTCCCAATGATAAAATGTGTTACATTACTCAAAAGAACCCTTAAAATGTCAGGTATGTATTACTCACAATATTAACATTTCACTTGTTAAGCAAAGGATAGGCTAAGGATAAAATGCCCTTTAGTAACTACATCAGCTTCAAGTTAAATAAATGCAATTACGTTAATAACAAATGAAAATAATAACTGCAGTTATATGAATAGTTTTTGTTGCTGACAACACGTGCCTACAAACAAACACTGCTGTATTGTTCCAAAGCAAGTTTCCTACAGACCCCTCCTTCTGAAATCAGTGGGAAATTTTGACTTAAAATGGACTGAACTGCCACACAGGAATTTCTTCTAATCTGGCAGCAAGTTTGTAAATAGCTTGAAGCACTGAAACCCATATAAAGGGAGAAAAATGTGGTCTCTTTTTAGAAAACATTAACAATTCTTGTCTGAGGCTTGGCATTTCTTGTGAGTTCTTTCAAATAATGAACTGTTACTAGTGAGTCCGGTGTTTTAATATTTTCCCTTTATAAATAATTAACCTGCTTATGTTCCAGTCTAGCTCCTAAACAGTTTTCCCAATTCATCTCAAAATGCCCTACAAATAACCTTCAAAAGTTGGCAACTACTGACTGTTGTCAAGAATTCTATTCCTCTGTCTAATCTCATGGCCTTCAAAGTCCTCAAAGACCTGTTTGTTTACAAACGTCAAGACACCAAGGTTATGTTAATGAGAGCTGAGCAGAAACTTTAACTATGAAAGAAGTACACTCTTTTGTTTCCATGTTTTTGTGTACACATGCATGTGCACAGGGATTGTTTGTCCCACAAAGACATGTTGTATTGTTGGGGTGCAATATTTGCAAGAGTTGGGTTTTTTTTTTGCATTATTCTGTCTGACAGATGTAAATCATATTTAGTTTTATAGGAAGAAAAATACCCATTTAAGGCCTTAAGTTTTACCAGGCTACTATAGAATATAAACGAGTTCAAGGCTGCATGACTAGAGAGACTATCTCTCAATTTATCCTGCAACAATGAGTGTAAATCAAGTAACCTTTTTTATGGTGATCTCTACCAGCTAACAAGAAGAAAGCCACGTGTTTATTGGTGTCTTGTTTGAATTTCTGCTAAATACATGGAATAAAATGAAGGAGAACTTGGGATGAAAGTGAGGAAAAGTAAAAAAAAACTTGTTTTGAGGTTGGCTGTACCCTATTAAAGCAAAAATGAACGATGTCTTTTCCTTTTTTTTAGAGCAGTAGCAAAGTTTCAGCCAATATTACATAAATACTAGAAGAATGGTAACTTTGGTCCATTTGTTTTCAGGTAGAGAATTTTGTTTCCTGCCCATGGTTCAGATGAAATTTGGAGAGCATTTTTTATTCGGAAACAGAATCTGCTTTTTTGATTTGGCAATAGAAGCTGTACTGTCACACTCTCTCTCAAAGTCTCTCTACCTTCCGTATCTCTGCTTCTCTTCTTGTTTTTCTCTGCTTCATGTTCTTCTTCTTCTCCTGGCTCTCCCCTGCATTATTCTGGCCTCTGCTTGGTTTTGTTGGGACCGTCCTCTTTTTTAGATTTGTGTATGAATTGACAAATTTAACAGAATTTGTTAAAATTAAAGTCCAAATGCACAAGTCAAAGAAATAAGTTAATTGAATCAATGCCTTTGAGTATGGTCTGGATGTTTTTTTGCAGCAAAGAAGATTATACAGGGGCATGATTAATTAAAGCTTGAGTCAAGAAGGATTTTTTTCCACTTTTTGAGGCACAGTTGGAAATCACTTCAATGTGGGGTTTTGGCTAATGGATCAGCAGCAGGGTTGTACTCTATGGACTTGTGTCCTTTTCTAATTTCTATGTAACACTAAGAATGCACAGGCATTTACTCCAATTTGTGTCCGTGGGTAAATCACTAGTTTTGGCATTCTAAATTGGTCCAAGTCTGGCCTCTGTTCACTAAAAATATGTTAATATTCCCAGTGGACTGTGTTGATGTTCATTGTAGGACAACCTTTATGTCTCATTAAAGGAAGCTAGTTTTAGAGATTTTCATGTAATCATGCCACAGCATGCGTATGAGAAAAGCCAAACCGTTTATCCACCAACGGCCAAATGCAGAGATTCCCCGGTGGGCTGGTCGGTCCGTGGGCCCCCGGCAGCTTTGAACTTCGCGTCCAGACGGCCACTTTCAAAGCAGCCGTCTTGTGGCTGTAACTTCTGTAAGACCGCCACCGCCGGCCGCCTAACGACCGCACACACCATGCCGCCCAGTGGCACCAGTGCCTCAGCTCTTTGCCCCGCCCCTTTTAAGAGGGGCGGGCTCACAGACAGGGAGAGGGTCGTCACGTCGGAGGACAGCAGGGAAAAAAGCAAAAAAATTTATGTATTGCCAAAAAAAATGTTAGGGGTTTTAGGAAAGAGGACCCATATTCAAGGGGGGGGGGATTCCCTTGGGACAAAAATTAAATAAAACAAAAGGGGGGTAGCTGGGTTGTGGCATTACAAAATCAATAGGGGGTGGCTGATTTAATGATGAACCTGGTGCGTGTGTGTTTGAGTGTCGATGTGACAGCCTGTCCTGGTGTGTGTGTTTGGGTGTCAGAGTGTCAGGGTTTCGGCCTACCTGCACTGGCTTTCCTCCTCATGGCTCTCTGTTTGTTAGGCCGCGCCCCCTTCCTCTTCCAACTTTATGTCCTAGTTAACCCCTCCTCTTCCTGCAGGCGGTGACTATATTAACCAGCTAGTTCAGTTGCTGGTTGCCCTTTCGTGGTTCTGGACCTGTGAGTGCGTGCTTCCTTCCAGTGTTTGATTCTTGTGTATGACCCGGCCTGTCTGACTCCCATTCTGGTGCTGACTCCTGCCTGCTTTTGAACTACGTGGATTTCTGGACTCCTGACCTTGGCTCGTATGACTACCCGTTCTGGCTCCTGACCTTGGCTTGTTCTACGACCACCCGCTTGTCTTATGTTTTGGATTCTTGTTATTATTTTATTTTAATAAACATTTTGACCAGTACCTTTTTGCCTCCGTCCTGATTCACTGGTACCCTGACATTACGAAAGGGCCATGAATCCTGATGGTACTGGTACTCTTCCTGTTCCTACAGTCTTCACCCGGTTAGACCAACAGGATCACAGGTTGGACCAGTTGGCTGCTGCAGTACAGACACTCCTTAACCGTACAGCGCATTTGGAACCACCACCTGCACGACCTATAGCTCCAGCTCCTTATGTTGTTCCTGCACCAGCTGTTGCAGCTGAACCACTGGCTCCCAGAGGCATGAGTGGTACTGCTCCTCTGCCCCAACGCTATGGAGGGGACCCCACCCAGTGCCGTGGCTTTTTGAACCAGGTTGGCATATATCTCGAATTGGTGCCTCAGGCTTTTCCGACCGAGCGGGCCAGGGTTGGTTTCCTGATCTCACTACTAACCGACAAAGCTCTAGCATGGGCCAATCCACTTTGGGAGGTGAATCGGCCTGTTGTGCAAAATTATGCAGAGTTTGTGGTTTCTTTCCGTAGAGTCTTCGACATTCCGGCCCGCGCTACCTCTGCTGCCAAACACCTTATGTCCATTCGCCAGGGGACTAGGACTGTGTCTGATTATGCGATTGAGTTCCGTACCTGGGCAGCAGAGGTCGGGTGGAACAATGAGGCTCTAGTGGCTGCTTTCTTCAATGGTCTGAGCGATTCCATTAAGGATGAAGTAGCAGCTAGGGATCTCCCTACTGACCTCGAAGCCTTAATCACCTTCCTGACCCTTATTGATACGAGGCTTAGGGAGAGACCCTCTTTCAAGGAACGCCTGAGGAGGCATCCTTTTAGGTTGACGCCAACCTTTTTGAACCCACCCGTTCCTCCCTCTCCTCCCGCGCCTCCTGTGGATGTCCTGCCGGAGGGCGTTGAGCCCATGCAGTTGGGGGCTACCCGGCTCTCTGAGGCCGAGAGAGCGTACCGTAGGAGGGAGGGCCTATGTCTTTACTGTGGCCAAAGTGGGCATTTGCTACGTTCCTGCCCAACTCGCCCGGGAAACGCTCGCACCTAGGGTCCGGTCGGGGACACACTCTAGGTGGGCTTACCCGGTCCCCTAACATTTTCAAAAAAAAGCCTCTAGTTACGGTTGTTTTGTCATGGCCAGTGGCTTCGATTGTTACTAAAGCGCTCATAGACTCAGGTGCTGCCGATGCCTTTATTGACACCTCCTTTGTGGCTAACCATTGTATACCTGTTATTAACAGGGAGAAGCCCTTGGCCGTCCAGGCTATTGATGGTAGGCCTCTACAGCCTTCGCTCATTACCAAGGAGACTATTCCTCTCTCCATGTCCATCGGGGCTCTCCATCAGGAGAAGATCCAGTTCCAGATGATCTCCTCTCCTTACTTTCCTGTGGTGTTGGGCTATCCGTGGTTACAAAAACATAATCCTACCCTCGACTGGCGGCAGTCTGAGGTGTTAGCCTGGTCGCCTTCTTGCCAAAAGGAGTGTCTTTGCGAAGTTATCAAGGTCCTTTGTACTGATGCTACCCGGGTGTTGCCACAAGGATACAAGGACTATGCTGATGTCTTTGACAAAGTTCGGGCTGGTTCCCTACCTCCCCATAGGTCCTATGATTGCGCCATAGAACTCCAGCCAGGCGCTGCTCCTCCTCGTGGTCGAGTCTACCCATTGTCAGTTGCTGAGAATAAGGCCATGGAGGATTATGTCTCCGATGCCCTGGCTAGGGGATTTATACGTAAATCCACTTCCCCCGCTGGTGCCGGCTTTTTCTTTGTAAAAAAGAAGGGGGGTGAACTTAGGCCCTGTATTGATTACAGAGGTCTGAATAAAATTACGATCAAAAATGCATATCCAATACCGTTGATCACTGAGCTTTTTGATCGGTTAAAAGGGGCCAAGCTGTTCACCAAGTTGGATTTACGTGGGGCCTACAATTTGGTACGCATTAAGCAAGGACACGAATGGAAGACAGCATTTAATACCAGAAGTGGGCACTATGAATATCTGGTTATGCCTTTTGGCTTATGCAATGCCCCTGCTGTCTTCCAGGAGTTTATCAATGACGTACTCAGAGATATGCTACAGGAGTGTGTTGTTGTATACCTTGACGATATACTCATACACTCGCCTTCTCTCGAGACCCATATCAGTGACGTCAAACGTGTCCTCCAACGCCTCAGAGAGAATGGTTTATACTGTAAGTTGGAGAAATGCGAGTTCCATAAAAACCAGGTTGCACTTTTGGGCTATATTATTTCCGATAAGGGCTTTTCTATGGACCCTCAAAAGGTTTCTGCGGTACTTAATTGGCCTCGTCCTGTTGGTCTTCGGTCTGTCCTACGCTTCCTCGGTTTTGCTAATTATTACCGCAAATTCATACGCAACTTCTCTGATTTAGTCAAACCCATTACTGACCTCACCCGAAAAGATGGTGATCCTTTACGATGGCCTCTGGTTGCGATTCAGGCGTTTGAGGATTTGAAAAAAGCATTCGCGTCCGCTCCCGTCTTGGTCCACCCAGACCCGACACTACCATTCATCCTGGAGGTAGATGCGTCTGAGACAGGAGTAGGCGCCCTTCTGTCTCAACGTCCTAAACCTGAAGGCCCACTACACCCGTGTGGCTTCTTCTCAAAAAAACTCTCTCCAGCCGAATGCAACTACGAGATTGGTGATAGGGAACTTCTGGCTATAATTCTAGCACTCAAGGAATGGCGTCATCTCCTTGAGGGGACCACGACACCTGTTTTGATTTTAACAGATCACAAGAATTTGACCTACCTCTCCGAGGCCAAAAGATTGACTCCTCGGCAAGCTCGGTGGGCCTTATTCCTTTCCAGGTTTAATTTTCTGGTATCTTACCTCCCGGGCTCGAAAAACGTACGTGCGGATGCTTTATCTCGACAATTCACTTCCTCTTCCAGAGAAGAAGTGCCTCCGACACCGATTATTCCTCCCGATCGCATCCTGGCAAGCATCCGTACCAGTCTGACCTCCCCATTGGGGGAGAAAATCCTGGCTGCACAAAATCAGGCTCCACCGTGCACACCGCCTGGCAAGTGCTACGTACCTGTTCCCCTCCGACATTCCTTGTTGCGCACTTACCATTGTTCTAATGCCGCGGGCCACCCTAGTAAGAATCAAATGATTTGGGGTATGACCCGTCAGTTCTGGTGGCCCAAGATCCGTAATGATATTAAGGAATTTGTTGCCTCCTGCCAGACCTGCGCTCAAAGTAAAGATCTCAGGCATCTTCCTGTGGGTTTACTGCAACCTATTCCCAATGGCGAAAGACCCTGGACACACATTTCCATGGACTTCATTGTGGAACTTCCTCCCTCCCAGAACAATACTGTCATTCTGATGGTAGTGGATCGGTTCTCCAAGATGTGCCACTGTATCCCACTTAAGAAACTCCCGTCTGCGCAAGAATTGGCAAACGTCTTTACGAGGGAGATCTTTAGGCTGCACGGAATACCTAAAGAAATAGTCTCGGATAGAGGGAGTCAGTTTGTGTCTCGCTTTTGGCGTGCCTTTTGTCTCCAGTTGGGAATACGCCTTTCCTTTTCCTCGGCCTACCACCCACAATCTAATGGAGCCGCAGAGCGCTCGAACCAGGGCTTGGAGCAGTACCTTCGTTGTTACATTTCGGATCATCAGAACAACTGGTCTGACCTGTTGCCTTGGGCGGAGTTTGCTCATAATAGCCATGTATCCACCGCCTCTGGTCTCTCGCCTTTCCTGGTAAACTACGGGATGCAACCTACCATGCTACCCGATAGCTTTCCACCCCAGAGCATCCCTGCTCTCGAGGACCGTCTACGCGAACTCCGATCCATGTGGGCACGGGTCAAGGACTCACTCCAGTTATCAGCACGACGGTACAAGCTCCAGGCTGACCGCAAACGGCTTCCGGCTCCTTCCTACCAGGTCGGGGAGAGGGTTTGGTTATCCTCTCGCAATCTGAACCTCCGGGTTCCCTCTCACAAACTGGCCCCTCGTTTTGTGGGTCCCTACCGTATTCTGCGCAAGGTTAATCCGGTGGTTTATGCCTTAGTTCTTCCTCCCAACATGCGTATTCCGAATGTCTTCCATGTCTCGCTGCTGAAACCACTTGTTTGCAACCGATTCACTGCTTCAGCTCCTCGCCCTCGCCCGATTCCGGTTAATGGTCATGATGAATATGAAGTTCAGTCTATCATCGATTCTCGTGTGTCCAGGGGTCGCCTGCAGTATTTAGTTCATTGGAAAGGATACGGACCTGAGGAACGATCTTGGGTGCCTGCCCAGGATGTTCATGCCCCTAGACTGGTACGAGCCTTTCATACGCATTTCCCCTCTAAACCTGGTCCCTCCCCCCGGGGGAGGGGTCGTTAGGGGAGAGGTACTGTCAGGGTTTCGGCCTACCTGCACTGGCTTTCCTCCTCATGGCTCTTTGTTTGTTAGGCCGCGCCCCCTTCCTTTTCCAACTTTATGTCCTAGTTAACCCCTCCTCTTCCTGCAGGCTGTGACTATATTAACCAGCTAGTTCAGTTGCTGGTTGCCCTTTCGTGGTTCTGGACCTGTGAGTGCGTGCGTCCTTCCAGTGTTTGATTCTTGTGTATGACCCGGCCTGTCTGACTCCCATTCTGGTGCTGACTCCTGCCTGCTTTTGAACTACGTGGATTTCTGGACTCCTGACCTTGGCTCGTATGACTACCCGTTCTGGCTCCTGACCTTGGCTTGTTCTACGACCACCCGCTTGTCTTATGTTTTGGATTCTTGTTATTATTTTAATTTTAATAAACATTTTGACCAGTACCTTTTTGCCTCCGTCCTGATTCACTGGTACCCTGACATTGAGCCTGTCCTGATGTGTGTGGGTGTCGGTGTGGCAGAGCCTGTCCTGGTGTGTGTGTTTGGGTATCGGTGTGGCAGAGCTTGTCCTGATGTGTGTGTGTTTGGGTGTCGGTGTGGCAGAGCTTGTCCTGATGTGTGTGTGTGTCAGGACCCAGGTAAGCAGGTCAGGTAGGAGCACAGTAGCAGGGGATACAAGGGGTTCCGTTTGTACCCCACGATGCATGACGGTAAGTGGGATGGTACGGACAGGCGCGATGAAACACAGCACAAACAGAATACTTGGAAAGGTACTGTATTGATGAAGGTGATAGGACCAGCAAGTAAAGGCAGTAAGTCTCTAGGCAGGATGCCCACTGGCAGGGCTGACGGATACGGAGGCCCACTGGATGGGCTGACGACAAGTAGCGCACTGGCAGGGCAGGCGGCAGGAATGCAGGTACAGGCAGGTAATTCAGGTACAGGCAGGTAGTCCAGGTACAGGTACTGGTTCAAGGCCAAAACAGAGCGGTCTAAACACTCCAATGCAAAGGCCCTGACTGCAGGGCAGGTTAATAAAGGCAGGTTCTACTCAGGTGATCAGACTCGGCTGACCTGGTAATCTGATCCTGAGCACTCCAGAGGGAGGGGGAGGGTGGTCACTAGTGGTAGCAGCAGAACATTACAGCAAAATAAATCATCCATGGTCCGGGCTAGTAGGGTGGAATCCTGACAGTGTGTTTGGGTGTCAGTGTGGTAGAGCCTGTCCTGATGTGTGTTTGGTGTGTCAGTGTGGCAGAGCTTGTCCTGATGTGTGTATGTGTATGGGTGTCGGTGTTGCAGAGCCTGTCCTGGAGTGTGTGTGTTTGGGTGTCGGTGTGGCAGAGCTTGTCCTGATGTGTGTGTTTGGGTGTTGGTGGGGCAGAGCTTGTCCTAGTGTATGTGTGTTTGGGTGTCAGTATGGCAGAGCTTGTCCTGACGTGTGTGTGTGTGTATGTGTGTTTGGGTGTCGGTGTTGCAGAGCCTGTCCTGGTGTGTGTGTGTTTGGGTGTCGGTGTGGCAGAGCCTGTCCTGGTGTGTGTGTTTGGGTGTCGGTGTGACAGAGCCTGTCATGGTGTGTGTGTGTTTGGTGTGTCAGAGCTTGTCCTGATGTGTGTGTGTGTTTGGGTGTTGGTGTGGCAAAGCCTGTCCTGTTGTGTATTTGGTTGTCTGTTTCCTGGCACTTTACTTACTGCAGGAATAAATAGAACTATTTAATTTTTACTTATCCAGAGATAAAACATCCTCCTGAATTTGTAGTCAGAGGACAAAGCATTCTTGGTCCAGAAATCAATGAGAGGAAAAGTAAAGGCTTTGTGTTATTTACTCTATTTTAATCTGCATGTTTTATTAAAAAGAATTAGTGGCACTAAATTGTGGCTTCAGGCGTCCCGTGATCAGCATGGGGCAAGTGTTCATATTATTACTTCTTTTTATGCACTCTGTAGTTGTACAGTATTTAGTTTCCCATCATCCTTGGACACACTGCTGTTTACCCACACATGCATCTATCACACATGTCAATACACCCCTCCAAACCCAAGCAAACTAGCAAAATATTGCAGAAAGCCCTCAAAGCCTGAAATACACTCCTCTATTTTTCCCAACAAACTTATTGCAAAAAGCTATACAGAGTGAACCCAGAGATCTCCATAATTATCTGTTATATTGTTTTCTGTCTTATTATCTTCCTGTTTCTGTGCCAGAATTGCAAATTACCCCTGTCTGCCCAGGAATGCCCATACTGGGTTATGTGGCACTTTTTCACTGATTATCTTTATTTGGTAAAATGTACGCCATGCCTGTCACTACTTATGTCTATTATATTATACTTTCTAGCTTTCTGCATCACTAACCCTCTTACTGCCCCTGTCTACTTTAACAGTATTTAACACTTTACACTCCATTAACCACTTAAGGACCGGGCTTATTTTTTCTTTTTGCACCCTTTGGGACTGAGGCTGTTTTAACACTTTTGCGTTGCTTGTGTTAAGCTGTCATTTTCTTCTCACCCATTTAGTGTACTATAAAAAAAAATAATAAAACATGGTGAAAATTTGAAAAATTTGTGCAAAATTAGTGCAGATTCTCAGGAGGGTCTGAAGAGACTCTCCTGAGGACTCTTTTCAACTTTATTGTTTTTTTTTAAAGGGCACTGCCATCTTACGAGTGGCAGAATCACTCGCAGTGGCGGTTGTGACCGCTCTCCGGAGCAGTCATGGTGCGTCCTGGGGTGGGTGTTTGGTGTCGCTGAATGCCTCACTATCGAGTGTATGGTGGACGTTGACGCCCCGGGGAGGGGCCAGATATGGCCCCTGATGCCGATCTGGGCATTACTGAATGCCTCGACATCGTTGATCACTTTCTAAGCTTTTTTAATTTAATGACGGTTCAGGACCGTCAAAGGTCGCTAACAGACAGTTTTTGCGTGACGGCCCTAAACCGTCAAAGGTCGTTAAGGGGCTAAACTATTCAAAATCTTTTCCCTCTGTACTTCAGCAATACACTTTTACTCTCATGTACACCTCTACTACTTCTGGTACCCTACATATTTTTCTCTATTGCTTTCATGATCAACCACTAAACTCAACCAACATCCGCAACCTGAACAGTCTCATTCCTATTATCTCCAACCATAAACTCCCTTCCGTCTTCTACAGTGCCCTATGGAAATGCCTGCTCTGTATGGAAAAAACTCACTAATATACATTACCTATTTCTCTCCCATCGCCTTCCAGGTCCTACCTCACAGTTCTTTGACCACTTTTCTGCCTGGCTCCCCTTCTTCCTCTCTTGTCTTATTATGGGTGATTTTAACATTCCTTTTGACATATCTAACAACTCTCCTTGCTCCAAACTCCTCTCCCTGACATCCACTTCTGGTCATTCTGAGTGGACTAATTTCCCTACACACACGAAGAAACACTCTTGATCTGGTTTTCTCCAGGTCATGCTCCCTTTTAGATTTCTCCACCTCTCCCTTCCCTTTGTCTGACCACCACCTTCTAAACTTTTCTTCAGTACTAACCCCTCACAAAACAATGTTGCAGCGCTCACCTCAGATTTGTAGGCCACTACCAGATAATACCCTTGCCCAACTGTCAGTCTCACTGGAACCTCTCTTACCATCCATATTAACTGTTTTGTGTACAGACACAGCACCCTCTTTTGTAACAATACACTTAAATGAATTAGTGTATGGATACATTTTGTGAATGAGGGAGAGAACTAATTAATTCATGTGTGGATGAATTGTCTGAATGAGGGAGTATGAATAATTTTTTCAATTCTCCGTTTATTGCACGTTTGGTAAAAGGAACACAATACAGAGTATCATACAGTAAGTCACAGTGTACATCCAAGAAGTGTATATATAATTTCAACAGAATACAATAGCTGAAGAAAATGTTGGTGCACATGGCTACCCCACGAGGAACACAGAAGAGGGCATGCGTCGGATGCCGCATCAACAGGCCGAGGGTCGCCCAGCACCCCGAGCCAACTGAAGCATCATATGATATGCCGACACGGGCCGACCCACGACCCCGCCTACAGGAGCAGCGTGACAACAGTGTACGATCCATAATAATTCCAAGCGCACTAGGATCCACATAACAGTGTAGTACGGAGCAGGCGAGACATTGAGAACATATTACCAACAAAACATATATAAAAGCAAAGGGTGAAGAGCGCCCCCGATTAGGGGCAGACACTAGTCTCTAGTGAGTGAATGCATAGCGGAGTGAATGAGTGTGGCCCTCAGTTCTACCCAAGTGGCAGACAGAGCCTACGAGGAGATTAAAGAAGAAGAATGCGTTTCCAACTTTGTCACATACTCCCACCAGTGGAACCATTTGAGCTAAATTTTGTGTCCAGCCCCCCTAGCAGACCATACCAAAACCTCCATCTGATATATAAATTCAACCTGATTGATCCAGGCTGTAAAAGAGGGAGGGATGGCCGATTTCCAGTGTCTGGGGAGAATGGCGTTGGCCGCATTGATCAGATGGAACGTCAAGGAGCGTTTGTAACTGGTGAGGGAAGTAGCGGTATGATGGAGTAGGATAGATTCAGGAGAGGCCTGAAAGTCTGGGTTGGCAACTGCACGGATGGCCGACACGACGGCATCCCAGAAGGGCCTGATATCAGGGCAATACCACCAAATATGCAGCAATGAGCCCGGGTGGATGCCGCATCTCCAACAGGTAGGTGGAACCTGGGGCGCAAACCTATGGATGTCCAGAGGGACCCTATACCATCTCGTGAGTATTTTGAAGGTCGTTTCCTGCATCCGGCTAGATACCGAGCCCTTATGAACAATATAAAGAACGTTGGACCATTCCTCTGGGGAGAACGAGCAATTCAAGTCCCTCTCCCAGAGGATAAAGTAATACGGTTTGGCCAACGGCTCCGGGGCCAGTAGTAAGGCGTATAATTTAGACAGTAAGTGGGAGGGTTCTTTCCGCTCAAGACAATATCTCTCCAATTGAGTAAGCGGCCTGTCCGCCTGCGGTAATGTAGCTAAAGACACGACAAAGTGTCTAAGCTGATGGTAGAGAAATTGGAGCGGGAAGGTTTGGGAACCCGAGCCCAACAGCATCCCCAGGGGTTTCAACACCCCACCACCCACTACATGACAGAGGCGAAGAATGTGCACCCTGGGGGCACGGAAGGCTTGTAAACTACCCATTGAGTGACCCGGAGGAAAGTCAAGGTTCCCCTCCAGGGGGGTCATCGGGCCAGGGAGTCTGGAGAGAGAGCCCTCCCTCAAGATCTTACGAAAGACCCTCAAGGTAGGACCAATGAACGGGTGGGCAGGGTATGTAATGCATTTCATCGGGTCACGAGTCCAAGGCAGAGCACCAATAGGGCATGTCAGAAATGAGGCCTCCAACGCTATCCATTGTTTATCGGAGTTAACAGACCATTCCACGACTTGGCGTAAATGAGCCGCCCTCCAATAAAGGTCCAAACTCAGAAGGCCCACTCCCCCCTGCAACTTTGGCCTAATCAGGTAAGAATATGATAAGTGCGATGGCCTCCCCCTCCACACATAGCGTAAGAAGGTTCTCTGGCAACGACGGAAAAAGGGCCTCGGGAGGTGGATGGGTAGGGTTTGGAATAGGTAGAGGAAGCGAGGCAATAGGTTCATCTTGATAACCCCCACTCTCCCAAACCAAGATATATGGGGATAAGCCCATTTACGTAAATCTGAGTCTAATGCGGTCAGTAGGGGATCGTAATTCAGAGTATGAAGTTTGGACAGGTCAGAGGGAATAAGCAGACCAAGATACCTAATAAAGTCTTCCTTCCATTTAAAAGGAAACCTGGCGCGTATTTGCTGGGTCATTGGCAGAGGGAGATGGAAGCCCATAATTTCTGATTTGGAGAGGTTAATCTTATAATTAGAGAGATCTTGGAACCTGGCGAGCTCCGACAGGACTCCCGAAAGAGACTGCACAGGGTTGGCAAGAGTAAAGAGTATATCGTCCGCAAACAGCGATAAGGCGTGGGGACGAGGTCCGATCTGGACCCCCGCAATATCCGGGTGAGCCCGGACGGCGTTAGCGAAGGGCTCAAGAACCAAAAGAAACAGAAGGGGGGAAAGGGGACAACCCTGCCTCGTGCCGTTAGACAGTGTAAAAGTATCAGACAAAACGCCGTTTAGAGAGACTCGTGCGGTTGGGGCGGCGTACAGTGCTTTAATACAGGACAAAAACCCATGACCTATGCCAATTCTCGAAAGTACCTTAAAGAGAAAGGACCACATCACCCGGTCAAACGCCTTTTCGGCGTCCATAGAGGCCATGATCATCGGAATTTTATGTTTTTGGACATGCGAGATTATATTGATAACCTTGATGGTATTGTCCCTAGCTTCGCGTCCGGGGACGAACCCCACCTGGTCAGGATGAATTAAGGAAGGTATGAAGGGTATCAGTCGGTTTGCCAGGATTTTGGAAAACAACTTCAGATCAACATTGATTAAAGAAATAGGGCGAAAGCTACCACACAGATCTAGGTTCTTGTCTGGTTTAGGGAGAACCACAATATGCGCCGTCAAGGATTGTGGGACAAAGGCAGCGCCCTGAGCGATAGCATTAAAAAAGGAAACTAACTGCGGACCCAAAATTGGGAAACATTTCTTATAGTATAAAATCGTAAAGCCATCTGGGCCAGGGCTTTTACCAGTGGGAGAATTTTTTATGGCCATATCAACCTCGGCCAGGGAGATCGGGCCGTCTAGAAGGGCTTTGGCGTCAGTCGGTAAGACCTGTGTGATAAATCTCGATAAATAGTCAGTAGTGGCCGCATCCGAGTCAGAGTCAGGGTCCCCCGGGCAAGGCAGATTATATAAGGAGGTGTAGTATTGTCTAAAGCATTCCGCTATCTTATCTGAGTGGAAATGAAGCCGATTGGCGTGGTCCCTAATGCGGGTAACATAATTCTGAGCCCTCAGCGCCCATGCCAGAAGCCTGCTAGGTTTGTCTCCATACTCATAGAACTGGCGCCTCACCAGCAAATAATTACGCTTGGTTTTAGTATCAAGAAGGGAAGCCAACCGCGCCCGCAGGGCCGTCAGCTCTAGCTGAATGGAGGGTCTCCAAACGCGCTATTTGCTGCGTCAGCTCTAATATAGTAGCCGAGTTCAGTCTCTTAATGGAAGCGCCTAGCTTTATTAGGTGGCCTCTCATGACTGCCTTGTGCGCCTCCCAGACAATCGGGAGGGGAACATCAGGGGTAATATTATCCTCAAAGTAGTGCTTGATATGGGAGGACAGTTGGGACACGTGATGAGGGTTACTCAGAAGATTTTCGTTAAGCCTCCAGTGCCACGTCGTTTTAGGTAAGTCTTTTAGATTAAGTTTCAAAAAGACCGGGGCGTGATCACTAAGGGAAGCTATGCCAATTCTAGCCGAATGCAGGACCGACAAGTGGAAATGAGTAATAAAAAAAGTGTCTATACGGGAGTATTTATTGTGACTTGGGGAGAAGTAAGTGAAGTCTCTCCCAGTGGGGTGGAGGGTTCTCCATGCGTCCATCAATTGGTTCAGTCTCAGATGTTTAACAACTTTACGTATCAGTGAGAACGGAACGTGAGAGCTCCCAGAGGAGGTATCGCTTTTAGGGTCCAGTACCATGTTAAGGTTGCCACCCAAGATGACGATACCCTCCTGGAAATCGGCCAGCTTAGTCAGGATCGATATGAGAAAACGAGCTTGGTTGGTATTTGGTGCATACACATTAGCTAATGTAATTTTATGCGAGCCAACGTAGCCTTTAACAAAAACAGCACGGCCTTCACTATCTTTCCAAACCTCCAAAGGTTGGAAGCGGAGCAGTTTATGTATGAGGATAGCTACCCCCTTGGTTTTAGAGGAGGGGGAGCTGGACAGAAACGATTGCGTAAAATGTCTATTCAGGAGTGGGAATTCCCTATTGGCAGAATAATGAGTTTCCTGGACAAAGGCGACGTGTGACTTAAAAGTGTAGGAACGCTAAAAGTTTAGAACGTTGTTAAAGTTTATTGAGGCCTCTAATATTCAGAGAGACCAGGTTAAGAGTATCATGAGACATTAAGGACTGGTGTAGAAGACTGAGGTGAGAACATCAAAAACACTGGACGCCTGGGACAGGCAAAAAAAGGAACAAAATAAAACAACTTAAACCAACATATGGAGTGAGGTGTGTGTGAGTTGTGTTGTGTAGGTAGGGACAACATCCCAAATAATGCAAAATGTGTGGCGAGCAGGGGGACTGCAAGCAGGCCCAAATCCACTGTCCAGGAACGGACAGGAAGGCTCTGGGGGGGGGTTGCCAGTAAAGGCAAGGGAGAGAAGCACCGGTTAGGTTCAGGCAAGGAGAGAGTGGGAACAACACGTCCCCGACTACGGAACAAAGTAGAAACATTTTACCGCTTGGGGACCTGAAATTAGGGGAACAGGCCCAGAGACTGATACATGTATGTCGTAGCAGTTTGATATGAAAAAATGATAAAAAACGTGTCATGAAAAGAAAACAAAGGAAAAAATGCATGAGTGTAAGATGGGAAACTAACAACAGGACTCTAAAGGTCCAGCAAAGCGTTGCGAGATGAGGTGGACAAGACCCATGTAGGATCCAGATGCGGGAGATGCAGTTAGGGTAGTATGTAGGGTGGTATGTAGATAGTGTGTGCAGTGATAACAGTGAGGAGGAACGGTAGATGATAGCACACAAACCCTTAAATGTAAACTAAACAACAACAATATAAACTAAACAACAATACGATATACCGACACGATGTGGAGGCCGAAGTCCATAATGCCCGACATTTAGGGTTAACATCAGCTTACCCACCGGGTGTGAAAGGCACGAATGCAGAGACGGGGTAATATAAACTCACGGGACAAGAGACCCAGACCACGGCTGTAGGAGCATAGGGAATCCATCTCGTGCATCGAGTCCCGGCAAAAAATCGAAGGGAGTGGAGATAAGCATGGAACTTGTCGATCGGGTGTATCAACCGGCTTGCTCCGTCGTGGCAGCTAAATGGCGAATCCTCTTCCTACGGTTGGTCGGCACCGACCAGGATCTGGATGGTTCCGTAAGCAGCTTTGGAGGCTCCAGCGAAGGTTCCCAGTTCGGTAGCGAGAGCTCATGGAGGCCAAGTTGCGTGAGAAAGGAAGCTAGTTCGTCGTGCTGGCGAAGAGTACAAACCTCTTTGTCCTTACGGGCAATTAATACAAAGGGGAAACCCCACTGATATGGGATGTTCGCGTCCCGCAGTGCAGCTGTGACGGGTTTGAGGTCCCGACGTTTTTGCAGGGTCATTGGGGATAAGTCCTGAAAAATATGGATCTGCTCACCCGCAAAGTTTGGACCCCAGACAGACGACAAGCCTTCAAGACTGTGTAGTCATGCAGGCAGCATACCACATCCCTCGGCGGTGCAGATGAAGGACCTTTCGGTCGAAGCGCACGGTGAGCTCTATCAAATTGTATCGGCGTGTCACTTGGCTGCTGTAGTATCTTGTTGAACAAAGATTGCAGTGTCGAGCGGATATCAGCCGCTGTAACCGATTCGGGAAGCCCCCTGACCGAAAGGTTGTTGCGTCTTCCCCGGTTGTCCAAATCTTCCATTTGTCTTTGTAGCGTTCTGAAAAGGTCCGAGTGGTCGCGGGATAGATTAGAAAGAGAGTCCACGGTTTCGCTGGTTTTAACCTGATCTTCCTCCAGCGTGGCCACTCGGTCTCCAATGTGTTGGACATCGTGTTTAATAGATACCAGGTCGGCTTGCACTCCCTGTAAAGCCTGATCCAGGGCAGCATCTAACACGGAGACCAAATCCGCCTTAGTAGGTAAGTGTTTCAACGCCTCCTGCCACGAAGAGGCCGCGGCGGGAAGATCTTGGGAGACAAAATCCTGATCCAACGAGGCGTTGTCAGAGCACTCACTTGCTCGACTGGAAGGAGAGGGTGCCATCTTGGAAGCATGGCCCCGAGTGTCCGAGTCCCGAGAGCCTCGGAAAAATTGTCGAACCGAAGGCGTTGGTTGTTTTTCCTGCGTACCCAGAGGTTTAGGGGTGCCTGTAGTTCGGTTTGATTTCCCCATGATTGCGGTATGAGAAGGTTAAATGAAGAAGTTCCGAGTTGGCGAACGGAGTTGCGGATTTAAGCAGCCATCAAGGTTCGGCGCTGGCCCCGCCCCCCGAGGGAGTATGAATTAATGTGTGGGCAAATCGTCTGAATGAGGGAGAGTATTACTGTAATTAGTGTGTGGATTAATTGTCTGAATGAGGGAGAGAATAAATGATTATGTGAATTAATTATGTGAATGAAAGTGTGAATTAGTGAGTGACTGTAAAAGTGTTTGTCTGTATCATAGATGTATAATTGATTTGTGGTAAGGCAAAGATGGCACAAGCAGGGTGCTTGAGCCTTGGGGACCAAGATGGCGCAGGCAGGGTGTTTATGGGACAAAGATGGCATAGGACGGACTGTTTGAGGACAAAGTTGACTCATGCTGAGCTGTTTGGGGACAAAGATGGCAAGTCTTATGTGTGTTATCTGGGTGCTGGTTATGTTCTATGTGGGCAGTGTGGACGCCAGGGCTGGCTTTGGGGTGTACAACCTGTGATCTATGCCTGTAATTTAGGGGATTTTATCTATACCTTTATTGCTGAGTTCTGCAGTGCTGTTTCCATGTGTTTTTTTATCTATACCATCAGTGCTAAGTTTACATGTGATTTCCAGTTGATCTATACCTGCAATGCTATGTTTCCATAAATTTTTATTGTATACCTGCAAATACAGGATCTGTTTTTCTGATTCTATGCCTTCAGTGCTGAGTTCACATGTGAATTTCAGTTGATCTATATAGGGCTGCAACTAACGATTATTTTCATAATCGATTAGTTGGCTGATTATTTTTTCGATTAATCGATTAATCGGATAAAAAAATGAATGTAATTTTTTCATTTATTTAAAATAATGTAATAAACAAATTATATTAAATACAAACAGCATAATAAAAAAACTTTGATAAAATGCATTTCTTGCCTTTATTTCGCAACCAGCCCCCCCCCCAATTTATGCACGTTTGAGCCCAGACACGCCACGCTGCCTCCCAGACATGCCACGCTGCCTCCCACATATGCCACGCCACGCTGCCTCCCACATATGCCACGCCACGCTGCCTCCCACATATGCCACGCCACGCTGCCCCCCACATATGCCACTCCACGCTGCCCCCCACATATACCACTCCACTCTGCCTCCCACATATACCACTCCACTCTGCCTCCCACATATGCCACTCCACACTGCCTCCCACATATGCCACTCCACGCTGCCTCCCACATATGCCACTCCACGCTGCCTCCCACATATGCCACTCCACGCTGCCTCCCACATATGCCACTCCACGCTGCCTCCCACATATGCCACGCTGCCCCCCACATATACCACTCCACGCTGCCTAACACATATGCCACTCCACGCTGCCTCCCACATATGCCACTCCACGCTGCCTCCCACATATGCCACTCTGCGTCCCACATATACCACTCCACTCTGCCTCCCACATATGCCACTCCACGCTGCCTCCCACATATGCCACTCCACTCTGCCTCCCACATATGCCACTCTGCCTCCCACATATGCCACTCCACGCTGCCTCCCACATATGCCACTCCACGCTGCCTCCCACATATGTCACTCCACGCTGCCTCCCACATATGCCACTCCACGCTGCCCCCCACATATGCCACTCCACTCTGCCTCCCACATATGCCACTCCACGCTGCCTCCCACATATGCCACTCCACGCTGCCTCCCACATATGCCACTCCACGCTGCCTCCCACATATGCCACTGCACTCTGCCTCCCACATATGCCACTCCACGCTGCCTCCCACATATTCCACTCTACCCTGCCTCCCACATATACCACTCCACCCTGCCTCCCACATATGCCACGCTGCCTCCCACATATTCCACTCCACGCTGCCTCCCACATATGCCACTCCACGCTGCCTCCCACATATGCCACTCCACGCTGCCTCCCACATATGCCACTCCACGCTGCCTCCCACATATACCACTGCACTCTGCCTCCCACATATGCCACTGCACTCTGCCTCCCACATATGTCACTCCACTCTACCCCCGCATATGCCACTGTGCCTGATACACCTTATACCCCGATACACCACTCCATCCTCCCCAGACATGCCACACTGCCCTCCCCACATATGCCACTCCACTCTACCCCCAGATATGCCACTGTGGCCCCTGATCTGCCTTATACACCCTGATACACCACTCTGTCCTCCCCAGACATGCCACATTGCCCTCCCCACATATGCCTTATATACCCTATATGCCTTATACCCCCAGATATGTCACTCCGTCCTCCCCAGATATGCCTTATACCCCCCCAGATATCTCATAGTCCCCTCATAGAGTCACAGACCATACTTTTATAAATAAGTACTGGGTTAATCTTCACTGCCCCCAGGATTTAGATTCCCCTTAGTTTGCCCCCCTTTATCTCTAACTGCACCTTAAGTTAACTTTAATAAATTAATAAAATTAACCCTCAGTCCTCATCATTAAATTAACCCTAAACACCCCATTAACCATAACTGCCCCTAAATTAACCCTAAAGACCCCATCAACCACAGCATCCCCTAAATTAACCCTAAAGACCCCATGAACCACAACAGCCCCTAAATTAACCCTAAACATACCATTAACCAAAACTGCCTCAAATTAACCCCAAACACCCCATTAACCACAGCTGCTCCTAAATTAACCCTAAACACACCATTAACCATAGCTGCCCCTAAATTAACCCTAAACACCCTATTAACCATAGCTGCCCTTAAATTAACCCTAAACACCCTATTAACCATAACTGTCCCTAAATGAACCCTAAACACCCCATTAACCATAACTGCCCCTAAATGAACCCTAAACACCCCATTAACCATAACAGCCCCTAAATTAACTCCCACCTCCCCTAACTTTCAGCAGCCCAAATATTAATTTTATACTTACAGTTAGATGAGTGTCACAGCCATGCGGTTCTGGCCTTCTGGGAGAAGGAAGGGGGCGGGGCCTGTTGTCACAGTGATTACAGGGAGGGACTGGTAAGTAGGAGCTGCTGCTGTGAGTCAGACTAAACGGATTATATAATGAGGGGTATTTTTCAGAGCGTTTGCTCTGAAAAAACCCTCATTTAATAATCGATAAAAATCGATTCAACTAATTGATAATGAAATTCGTTGGCAACGATTTTCATTATCGATTATTATCGATTTTATCGATTAGTTGTTGCAGCCCTAGATCTATACATGCAAAGCTGGGTTTGTGTGTTAATGTGTTGATCTATCCCTGCTATGCGATGCTTCCATACATTATTTATGTATGTAGTTATGTAGGTTTGTATGTCTTATTCAGTTGATCTATATATGCAAGTGCTGTTTTATGTGTTATTTATTTGATCTATACCTATTTTGTGGTGCAGGAGCAGAGGGAGTGATTGCATGCTAGGGAGCGTGGGGCGGGGCCCAAGGAAATGCTTGCATAGGGTCCAATTTTTTTCAATATAAAATGTATTGGCAGCAGGGTCTAATATTTATATATATTGGCAGCAGGGGCTAATATTAATATATATATCGGCAGCAGGGGCTAATATTAAAGAAACTGCCAGTTCACTTGTTATTTTGAAGTCATATTTCAATCATAGTCTTTACTTCAAAGAGATAAGTACATGTTATGTAGTTAAAAATGCATGTCTAATGCATATATTATATATATATATATATATATATATATACACACATCTGTGTGTGTGTGATCTCATGCGCTTCATAGTGTGTCCCTGAATGTCAGAAATAAAACGCGGTCACCCTACACAGGGGATGTGTCTCCAAACAATGTTATGGAAGGGTTTGATGGCCTGAAATGTACAGGCAAACATTCATTAATGTTATGTGCTTATACAAACTGTTTACCTGATGGAAACCCATTAAGGCCAAGGTTTTCTATGGTTTAAAAGTAGCATTACTGTGTGTTCGTACCTGAATGTATGATCATACTAAACCTCATAGAATTGCTTAATATGTTTTTTGTTTATTTGCTTCTTTATAATGACAAAATTAATTATATAATAACATATTTATTAGGGCTGAAACAACTAATCGATAAAATCGATAATAATCGATAATGAAAATCGTTTATCGATTATAAAAATTATAATCCGACCTCAAACAGAGATCGGATTATAACACTAGAATCCAGATCCCCCGCAACGCTGCAGGGGACCTGGATTCCCCTCACTGTCGGCCGGTCTCTCACTTCCGTCTCTCTCCCCCTCCCATACACCCCTCTGACTCCTCCCCCCTCCCATACATCACTCTGCCTCTCTACCCGGCTCCGTTACTGACTTCATAGAAGCCTCAGCGTAAGTGAAGGGCAGTAACGGAGGCTGTCTGTGCGCATCGTTTAGACCCCCACCGGCTGACAGAGGATCATCCTCTCTGTCAGCCGGTGGGGGTCTGCATCGCACAGACAGCCTCCGTTACTCACCTTCACTTACGCTGAGTCTTCTATGAAGCTGCAGTGAAAGTGCCTGTCAGTAATGGAGCCGGGTAGAGAGGCAGAGCGGTGTATGGGAGGGGGGAGGAGTCAGAGGGGTGTATGGGAGCCACCCTCCCATACACCACTCTGGCTCCTCCCCCTCCCATACGGCACTCTGCCTCTCCACCCGGCTCCCTGGTGTCTTGTGAACCTCCGTGGCTGACAGGAGGCAGAGTGGAGTATGGGAGGGGGGAGGAGGCAGAGTGGAGTATGGGAGGGGGGAGGAGGCAAAGTGATGTATGGGAGGGGGAGGAGCCAAAGTGATGTATGGGAGGGGGAGGAGCCAGAGTGGTGTATGGGAGGGGGAGGAGCCAGAGTGGAGTATGGGAGGGGGCAAAGTGGTATATGGGAGGGGGAGGAGGCAAAGTGATGTATGGGAGGGGGAGGAGGCAGAGTGGAGTATGGGAGGGGGAGGAGCCAAAAGGTATATTGGGGTAAAAGGTATATCAGGGGGCTCAGTTGCATATCACTGGCATATAAGAGGTATAAGGCATATATGGGGGCAGAGTGGCAAGCTGGGGGTCAGATGTACATAACCGGGGGCAGTTTGGTAAATAAAAAAAATTTAAACAAGGCTTTTTTCTCATAGTTTTTATTAAATATGAAAAATAGTTAACATATGAATTAATATTTACTAATAACTTTGTATTAAAACCTAGTTTGAGAAACACAGTGTTTGGGTTCTTGTAGCTTTTATTATTATGTCAGTAAAATAAGAAGGTGAATAGAGAGAGGCCATTGTGATAAAGAGATGAAAGTGTAAATTGTACGTTTTTTATTACATTATTTTAAATTGAAAAAAAAATTAAATTTTTTTATCCGATTAATCGAAAAAATAATCGGCCAACTAATCGATTATTAAAATAATCGTTAGTTTCAGCCCTAATTTTTATAATGTTCTGCTAAATGCCCAACCTTAGGTGTTTTGTGCACATTGTGTGCACAGGTGATGTGCAAATCTTGTGTATGGGTCCCTGGGTTGGAGCATTTGGAAAGTAGGGTGGGCCAGTGCACCACATTTGCAACAGATTGAATGCCCAAGCCCGGTTTGTAGGATCCAGTCCAGGACTCAGATGAAGCATGCACAGGTGCTGGACATTTAAACCCCTGGAGCGTGACATCAGAGAGACTGTTGTGGGGAGTGGAAGTTCCCCTGTGCGCCCAGGGCAAAAAGAGGCCCTGAAGAAGATTACCGTATTTGATCGATTATAATCGGGGTCGTTTTATAATCAGACCTCAAATAGGTCTGACTATGAGATCCAGATCCTCCGCAGCGCTGCAGGGGACCTGGATCCTCCTGTCTTATGCCCCCCCCGACTTACCGGTGCTTCTGAGTCCCTGGTTTGTAGTCGGGGCAGCGGAGTCAGAAGCACCGGTAAATTTGAGGGGGTTGTTAAATGTGGGGCATAAGGAATTTCTGTATGCAGAGTGCTCTATGATATGCCTTTTAACCCCCTTAATGCCACTCTTCCTCCAGAAATGCCTTTTAACCCTCTATACACCACTCTGCCTCCTGAAATGCCTTTTACCTCCCTATATGCCACTTCCCCATAATATGCCTTTTAACCCCCTAAATGCCAGAGTGGCATATAGGGGTATAAGGCATTTCTGGAGGCAGAGTGGCACATAGGGGGTTCAAAGGCATATCATGGGGCACAATGGCATTTAGAGGGTTAAAAGGCATATCATGGGGCACAGTGGCATATAGGGGGGTATAAGGAATTTCTGGGGCAGAGTGGCAAGCCTGGGGGCAGATGTGCATAGCTGGGGGGCAGGTTGGAAAATAAAAGAAAATAAAAACAAAAAAAATATTTTTCTCAATCATAGCTTTTATTATATATATTATATAGTTTACATGAATTAGCATTTACTATAGGGTTGTCTTATATTCAGGCTTTTTTTTTCCCCCTACATTAATATTCAGATTTTGGGGGGTTGTCTTATAATAAGGGTCGTCTTATGTTCGAGCAAACTTTATATAGTTTAATTTGCTATTTGAAATTAAGCTAATTTTTGACCAAAAAGTGATTCTTCTGATGAAAATATCCACCTGTTACGTACCTGGCAGGGAGATCCTTTAGTCAGCAACCACAGCCACCGCGAGGTAGGGGGAGACCCCCCGCTTCGGTCCGGCAACTACAGCCGCAGCCGCCGCTAGGAAGGGGAGACCCCCTGCCTCTGCACAGCAGGTAGGGAGACCGCCTACCTCCACGCTGCGCTCCCAGCAGCTGCAGCCGGGAGACAGGTCCTGTTCTGGAGTCCGGACTCCTTCTTCACGCCACCTAGTGGCGCTGGCAGGTACTACCTCGACTTATATTGGGAGATTATGAAATCGCCACACACAAGATGGCCACGCAGGAAGTGAAATCTCCAATTAGTGCCTAACCTCCTGTGCCTATTTAAGAGACTCTCTAACTCAGAGCCATTGCCTTCTGATGGTCGTGCCTATCTCGGTAGTGCCTATCTCAGTACGCGTTCCATTTTTTTTCCTGTAACTGACCTCGGCTATTCCACGACATTCCTGCTCTCCGGTATCCTGACCTCGGCTATTCCCACGACGTTCCTGCTCTCCAGTATCCTGACCTCGGCTCTCTGTACCATTCCTTACCAGTCCTACCTGACTTCGGTGTCTCCTTCTTACGCTGTGTTGTGATACTATCCAACTTATTCTCTACACAATCACAATGGGTTTCATCAATTATTAACAAATTTTAAATACTGGAAAAGATGCAGTAAATAAATAGTCTGGTTAGAAAACAGGTAATGTATGTGCTGAGAAACAATTCTAAGCAGAGACAAATAACAAACAGATAAGAGAGACAAATAGCATCTGCATAAATCTGTATTAAAGTATTTTGTAAACTGCTGAACAATTTTCAAAAACTCAGCAAAACACATATACACTTTTATACTATATTGACTAATAGACTATGGGTTCTTTAGAAAACTTATATAACATTTCCGAGACTTGGCTCTCATATTTATATACCCTAAGGCAGGGGCGTCCAACATGCGGCCCGCGGGACCTTGAGGTGCGGCCCGCATGAGATCGGCAGCCAGGATCACAAGAGCCCTGCGGCTTACTTGTGGGAGGGTCTATTCTCTGCTCCAGTCCTGCCTCCTCTGTGGGGAGAACGAGGGAGGCCGCGCCCCCTGCTGAAGTCTGTGATCGGCATTGAGAGGGCTGTAGTGCAGGTAAGGGGGTGGGGGAGATTGTTTGAATGAGTATGTCTGATTGAGGGAATGAATCTGTGAATGAATGAATTTGTGTGTGTGTGATAGCATGGATGTGTAAGTGCTGGAACCTAGGCATGATGGGACTGTGATTGCTGTTAACAATCACACTCCTATCATGCCAAGTCAGCCAGTACATGCTGAAACCTAGCTAGCTGCCCCCTTGTGTATTGATGCTGCCAGCAGTATGGGGTCTGCACTTGCAGCCACCCTGTACCAGCATGTACTGGCTGACTTGGGATGATAGGAGTGTGATTGCTAACAGCTAACAGCAATCTGCTAACAGCAATCACAGTCCCATCATGCCTAGGTTCCAGCATTTACTGGTTGCCTGGGTATAAAAAGAGTGTGTTTGCAGTTAGCAATCACACTCAGAGCCGGCCTTAGGTGTTCTGGCGCCCTGTGCGGACTACTCCTCTGGCGCCCCCCCATCCCAAAAAAAGAAAGGAATAAAAACTTGTAACAAAACCACTTCATTGTCTGGCTTAGTAGTAGGGAAGCACCGAAACAAATTCTGGACTGAAACCGAAAGTGCAGCATTTACCTGGCCAAAACCGAATATGACCCCCCACACACCATAAAAAAATCTAACACTTTTATTTAAAGGAAGTAACACACCAAAATAGGACAAAACAATTAAATAATATTATATATATATATATATATATATATATATATATATATGATTAACAGCAATCACATTCCTATCATGCCCAGGCATACCCAGATTCCAGGATTTACTCACAGACTTGGCATGATAGGAGTATGATTGCCCTATCTACCCCTTCTCACTCTCTTCTGCCCTATCTACCCCTTCTCACTCCCTTCTCCCTATCTACCCCCTTTCCCCTGTCTCACTCCCTTCTCCCTATCTACCCCCTCCTAACTATCTACCCTTTCCCTCTTTGAAGTTCACTTACCTTTCAGGAGTCCTGCGGTGGGGGTGCAAGGCCTCTGCCTCCCAGCTCTGTATGGAACAGTATAGAATGATGGGAGTTATGATGTACTTTTAGAGCATAATTAGATAATGAAAAAGATATTGGAAATGGTACAGCATAACACCCATCACTCTCACACACTTACCAATCCACACATATACTAATCCACACATATACCAATCCACACGTATACCAATCTACACATATACACTAATCCACACATATATACCAATCCACACATATATACCAATCAACACATATATACCAATCCACACACATACCAATCCACACATACTAATCCACACATATATACTAATCCACACACATACCAATCCACACGTATACCAATCCACACGTATACCAATCCACACATATATACCAATCCACATTTACCAATCCACACATATACACTAATCCACACATATATACCAATCCACACACATACCAATCCACACACATACCAATCCACACACATACCAATCCACACATATACCAATCCACACATACACTAATCCACACATATACCAATCCACTCTCACTCTCACTGAATGCTTTCCTACCTTTCCTCTTTTCTCCTTACAGCTCTTTTCCTTCTCTTCGCTCCTCTTCTTCAGTTCTTCTGTCTTCTTCCGGGCCCTTGCGAGCCTGCTCCTCCAGCGGCGGACATTACCCGCTAGGTACGCTGCTGGTCGCACAGGTCACACACCCCAAAGGCCGGCCCTGATCACACTCCTATCATGCCAAGTCATATTGTTGATTTTGTTTGTCCAATTGTGGTGTGTTACTTTTAATAAAAGTGTGGTTACACACTAAAATTGGACAAAAAATACAATGCCCAGCCAACCAGTACATGCTGGAATCTGGGTATGCCTGAGATTGCTGTTAACAATCATAATATATAATTTTTTGTACAATTTTGGTGTGTAACTTACTTTTATTAAAAGTGTGTGGGGGGTCATTTTCAGTTTCGGCTAAGTGAACCCTGAATTTTCAGTTTTGGTCCAGATTTTCATTTTAGTGCATCGCTAAAATAAATAGAACTATTTTATTTTTATTTATCCAGAATCCTGAATTTGTAAATTGAAAAGTAAAGGTTTTGTGTCATTTACTTTATTTTAATCTGCATATCTTATTAAAGGCCATATTTTCTCACAGTGAAAAATGAGTGCGGCCCTCGCACGGATACAATTCTGATGAAGTGGCCCACTGCAGAAAAAACTTGGACGCCCCTGCCCTAAGGCCTTCTACCTCCTAGCACAGACTGTTGTACTCCGTCCTTGTCTCCATGGGCCGGATAGGTCAATTCTTCGCCACCCTAGGCTGGCCTGCTCTGAAGGAGTCTTTGAGGCACCAGGGGTTTCTAGAAAGTTTGCAGAGGAGTCGTGGTTTCCACTCCCTCACTTCACTATTCAGTACGGGGAAATGTGGTCCATCCAAGCACTTTTTGACCACCCTCATGGCACCCAATTAAATCTCACTGTCCACCTCATTAGTACTCAAGTGTACTCAATGTTTAAAGGATGCATTGTATTCTGGTGAGGAGTCCAGGATGCAGGATAGACAGTGGTCAAAATGGAGGCCAAGGTCAGGGTTACGGAAGACAGGTCAGCGAGTAGAGGAGCCAAAATCAGGATACCAGTAAACTGCAAAGTTGAGGTCCAAAGTCAGGGTCAGGATACCAGAGAAGCAGCAGGAAGGTCAAACAATCCAGAGTCAGCAACACAGAGGACAACAGCAGGGAACACAAGGTAGCACAGCACAGCAGTTCTAAAGGAATCAAAACAACTGAGCAATAAGCAAAGGCTCAATATTGGCTTTTAAATCTGCTGCCTGTTAAGCCATGCCCATTTAAGCTACGCCCTTTGTGACATCATACTGAGACGCGCCATCACATCCACTGGGGATGCAATAAAGGTAACCACCCTAAGTGTACTTCATTAGGTTTAACCCCCCCCATTCCATTAGGCAAAGGGATGGAGATGTGGGGTATACTTGAGCAATACACCCCCTGGTTAGAAACATACAATTTGATGGCAGATAAGAACCATTCAGCAGATCAATTTTGCCCATTTTTGTCTGTTTTAAAGACCCAAGCTTTCATTAGTCTTTGGTGTTGTCTCTCCGTGCATGTTTTATATTCCCTTACTGCACTACTTCTGCTGGGAGGCTGTTCAACTCATCTACCACCCTTGCAGTAAAGGAAAACCTCCTTACATTTACTGTAAGACTCTGATTTTGTACTTTTAGATTATGACCTTTTGTTCCAACATTTCATCTTCATCTTTCATCCTTAGAAAAAAAACTTTTCTCCTGTACTTTATTGACTTGTTTTATGTATTTAAATGTTTCTATCACCAATGACGCGCCTGGCACATTAGGGCATTGGGAAATATAGGTATATAGGTGACATACAGCGCTCGTAGAGGGGAGGGGAAAGCTGCAAACCAAAGGTTAGAGTAGGTGAGCTGTGAACAATATAAATGAATATAAAAAAAAAATAAAACATGTTTTTACACCCTGTGATTCAAAATTACAAAAAAATATATTAAGTATAAAAGTTCTTCTTTCCGGATGATGTGGCTCATTTATATGGAAAACAAAAGAAACAAGTGATACATAGCGTGACCTATAAGCACAAAAATAGGGTAGAATGGATGGGAAGTTTCCTAACTCACACATTTGAAAAGCACTAATAAAGTGCTGTATGTGTATCTCAAATGGAGGGTGAAGCTCAGCCAGTTAATCTCCATAAAACGGTTTAACCCCTTCGTGACAAAGGCTGATTTTACTTTTTGTACCCTTCGTGATAATGGCTGTTTTAACATTTCTGCGCTGCTCGTGTTTAGCTGTAATTTTCTTCTTTCCCGTTTACTGAACCCACACACATTAGATATTGTTTTTTTCAGGACAAGAATTGTTTTGATTGTATCATATTATTTACTATTAAAAAAAAGTATAAAATATGGTGAAAAATTTAGAAAAAAATGACTGTTTCTAACTTTTAGTTGAAAAATCTTTTACTCATCTATAAAAGGTAATGAAAAAACCTTCTACTATTCTACTATTTGTCCTGAGTTTAGAAATACCCAATGTTTTTATGTTTTTTTGCTTTTTTCTACACATTATGGGGCAATAAGTACAGGTAGCGTTTTGCTATTTTCCAAATCTGGTAATTCTTCCCCCTATGTGCCATTTCGGGTATCTTTGAAGCCGGCCAATGCAATTTACCCCATCAAGTCATATATTTTTGAAAACTAGACTATTCCAAATGCTAGTATTTTAACCCTTTCCAAGCACTAATTCTACCATCAGCCTTTGTCAAACTTTATGGTAGTAATTTTTTTTGCATTTGTTTTACACACACATTTTACTTCAGGTATGAATTAAAAGGTTCTGGTATATGTCACTATCATAAAACACCCCAATATGTGTTTAGCAACATCTCCTGAGTACAGCGATACCTCACATGAATGATTTTGCCTGGCTGTTTGAGGGCAAAAGGGCCACATTTGGGGCATGCGCATTTGGGGGATCCACTGCCCATGCCCTATTTGGTACATCTTTGAGCCGGGCCATTTCAGTGTGCCCAATAAACCCATATATTTTTGAAAACTAGACACCCCAGGGTATTTCAAATGCTAGTATTTTAACTCTTTCCATGCACCATATCTACCACCAGTCTTTGTCAAACTTTGTGGTAGTCATTTTTTTGCATTTTTTTTGTCACACACATTTTACTTCAGGTATGAATTAAAAGGTTCTGGTATATGTCACTATCACAAAACACCCCAATATGTGTTCAGCAACATCTCCTGAGTACAGCGATACCTCACATTAATGATTTTGCCTGGCTGTTTGGGGGCAAAAGGGCCACATTTGGGGCATGCGCATTTTTCAATGTTGAACTTTGGCATTTGGGGATCCACTGCCCATGCCCTATTTGGTACATCTTTGAGCCGGGCCATTTCAGTGTGCCCAACAAAACCATATATTTTTGAAAACTAGACACCCCAGGGTATTTTAAATGCTGGTATTTTAACTCTTTGCATGCACACATTTTACCACCAGAATTTTTTCAAAGTTTGCAGTAGTATGCTTTTGTGTGTATTTTTCCCCCACACACCTATGTTATGTATGAATTTACAGCTCCTGGTATATGCCGCTGTCACACGACACCCCAATATGTGTTCAGCAACGTCTCCTGAGTACAGTGATACCCCACATGCATGGGTTTGTCATTTTTTGGAGGAACTAAAAGGCCACATTTGGTACGTGTGGCCATCCTTCCCCCCATGTTAATTGGGACATTTAATATGCCAGTATTTTAACTCTTTCCATGCGAGAATTGTTTTAAGCTAATGTGCTAATTTTAGGACTTGCTCACAAAAATATATTTTTTATATATATATATTTTTTTGCCTTTTTTCAAAAAAAATGTAAAAAAATTTTTTAACTTGAAGGTTCCCCTGATAGTGACATCAGTGGGAAATGATTTTTACATTTTACTGTTTTTTTTACTATTTTTTTCTAATTATTATTAATTTTATTTTATTTTTTAATTTATTTTTACTAATCACACTGTGATTAGAAAGCTGGGCTCTATTGACTTGCATGGTTGAATGCAGTACCTGTATTCAACCTGCAAGTGGAGCCAGAGTTCTCTAGAGGGTCTGGAGACCATCTAGCGAACTTTTTCATCTTTATTTATTTTTTTTTCAGGACGGTCGCCATCTTGCCGATGATGAAGATCACCGGCAGCGGTGGCTGTGACCGCTCTCCGGAGCGGTCACAGTCCATCCGGAGGTAAGTGTTTGGTGTCGCTGGATGCCTCCTGATCGAGGCATTCCAGCGACACCATTTAAGTTTAGGAGGTGATCGTTGATCGCCTCCTAAACGCTTTTAAAACGGGCGTCCGTCGCCATACAATGTATGGCGGATGTTGACGCCCCGGGGAGGGGCCAGAGATGGCCCCTAGTGCCGATCGTGGCGTTGCTGAATGCCTCGAGGTCGAGGCATTACAGCAACACCGTTTGGGTGCAGAAAGCGAACGTGGCACATCAATTGTCGTTAACCAGAACCGGCAATTGTCATTAAGGGGTTAATCATGACATATAAATAAAGGTAGATATGCTTACAAGACAGGTTCAGGATGTAGGCATAGAAATCCCAAAAAAGAGGATATACAAGTGTTAGGGCAGTCTGTTTGCGTCTATATTCTTTCTGTAGCGGACTGGTTACTTCCGGGTTCTTGCGTGTGACATTAGGGCATTAAATGAGCTTAGAAAGCGACCAAGGGTCCTGCAGCAGTTTTTGTACTGATATTAACCCCTTCACGACAAAGCCTGTACATATACAGGCTGCTTTCAAATACCTACGTTTGTGCTGCGTTCGGGGGGCTTATGTGATGCTTTGCAGCATCGACGTAAGCCTCACAAGTCTAGGCAACCACAAGCTCCATCAGTGAGTGACATTGCTGCCACTCATAAGATGGTGGCATCAATTGAAACACTAATGGCCTATCACAGAGGGTCTATTCAGAATACAGGTACTGCATTCAACCATGTAAGTCAATGGAGTCCAGCTCACAATATGATTAGAAAAAAATAAATGAATAAATAATAAAAAATGGCAACATGTAAAAATTGTTTCCCACAGATGTCACCATCAGGGGAACCACCAGTTTATAAATTGAATTGAATCATGATGGGGTAAATGGAAAACGTATTTTGTTTATTTTTTTGGTGACAGTGGGGAATTTTTACGTTACCATTTTTTCAATTTCTTTTTTTTACTAATCTCACTGATTAGTAAGCTGGGCTCCATTGACCTTGCATGGTTGAATTCAGTACCTGCATTCAACCTGCAGAAAGGGGCTCGAGAGTTCTCAAGAGGGTTCTATTGTTGAAGCCATCTTGTGAATGGCGGCAACGTCATTTACATGATGGCATTTATGGTTGCTCTTTGGAGCAATCACAAGCCTATCGGGGTAGGGGGGTTGTGTTGCTACATGCCTCAATATCGAGGCATGTCAGGAACATCGTTTATGCTTAGGAAGCGATTCCGATAGTTTCCTAAGCTGTTTTAGCCTGCCGCCATTTTTCTTGTGGGGAGGGCTTTCCTCACCGGATCCACGACCAGCCCGTTTAACAGCAGCCCGTACATGTTAGTGAAATACTGCTAGTGAAAGTACAAATGTTGGGAGATACAGAAAAGTGTTCCCTCTCCATGTATTCAGATTTCCCACTGGCAGGGGTTCTCAAGGGAACATTCCATCTCTCTTTGTGTACTCAATACACCGCCCTACGTGTTTCGTGGAATTCCTCCACTTCCTTTTTTCCCCTTTTGCCTTCTTTTCATCTCACTTTGAATTTCAGAACCACCTCCCACATGATTCTCACTTTTAAAACATTTTTATATCACTATTAGTATTTTATACACAATTGTATTTATATTTCACACCAGCAGTTTCACGATAGACACACTAACTCTAATTTTGAAGTGTGTGTTTTCTCTCTTCTTTGGAATTTTTGGTTGATAGATAGTGTTTGGATTATGCACCTATTGCGTCTGAGAAATTGCTATTTTTTATCCAAGTGACAGTCCCACTGTGTTTTAATTTCAGCCCAGAGATTTTCTAAAAGTTTGTAAGTGCCACAATGTCAATACCAATCAGTGACATCCAATACATCTCAAGTTATTTGTATTTGTATTAACATTTTGTTAACATAATGCATTTTGATGAAAGTACAAATGATATGAATCACAAGGTGTGTGAAAGCACAGTCAGGAGCATGTATAATACAAAGCAATATTCTTCTTTACAACAGTACCTGCCACCTTTTCACAGACTTCGATTACTCCTTTACTTTGAACCTTTGTGTTTCTGACTAATGATCCTTTGTGAAAAAGAAGGATTGGGGCAGGACATAGAATGGATCACACTGTAAAAGCAAATTCATACAGATTTATAGACCATTTTTTCAGGACATCGCCCACATGATAAAGCAGCTTTACAGTTATTCAACTACGTCTTTTTTAAATGGATGTAGTTAAAAACATTCTTTTGTTTGGCACATCAATTACAAATACTTCAATTGAATGCCCAGCAGGGTATCACCTAGCTCGAAGTTGGGGGAAAAGAATATTCAAATTTACATATGTTTATAGGTTTTTAAAGACACCTCACTGAATGTGACAAATCCAATTAAAACAATCCTATTGCATGAATCATAAGCGTTGCTTACAAATCTTCAAGAGTAAAAAAATACACATCCTCAAAATATGTATATGTGATGGGAAAAGAAAAAAAATAAAGAAAGAATATTATTTTTATTATAGTTTTAATAAAATGTTTTGCATTTCTAGGATGTTACATCTGCTAGACAATGGAGAAATATAGTGTTTTAATTATAATATTTTAATATTATATATTTTAAATATTTTGGAGGGAACCTACATTAGAAAGTATCCATTTGTGCTTTGTTTTCCCTCCCAGTAAGCTTACCCTGAGGTGTTTTTCACCTAAGGCTAAATCAGTCAACAGACTGATTGATTGCTCAGAAATCAGGAAAGTGCTAAAAGGTGTCTATTCTTAAAATGAGTGTGTAATCCTTTTTATCCCTGCACCACATGGAGTGTTCTTTAAGCATTCACTAGGCCAGTGTTCAATTGCTTAATAAAGAACTCCAACCATCTTTTTGATATTTGTTTGTGATAGATTTATTTTGTAAATAAGGTAACTACCAATGTGTGTTAACTAGGTAGTTAGTAGAAGAGCAGTCAATTAATATTCCTGTAGTTGCAATTTTTGGTGGCTTACCAAAGATGAAGTTCTCAGACAATTACTAAAAACAAAAAAATATAAAAAATAGCTACTTGCTACCATGACTATATGCCATCACAGATGCCCCCTCATTGTCAAAGCGATCAACCCCATAAAGTTTTTTTTTTATGAAAGAAATACACACTTAGGCCGATACATTTATATGAATAAATGATAATGCAGGGGCCTGCATGTGTGTGCAAATACTTAAATAGGTTAAATTTATAAAGTGAGTATGGGTTTTGAGGAAAATGACATAGTTTCTATTACTTTTAGTATTTAAATTAGTATTTTTTTACATTAATGAGGAAATAATGGGGCAAATTAACCTAGTTTTTAATTTTTACTAATATATATATTATATATATATATAATATATATATAGCTAACACAACATGCCAGTGGAAGACAGGATTGATGGTTGTTGAAAAGAGGTTTCTGTACACATGTGAAGATATATGTACACTGTATTTCTAATCTATTTCATGTTATTTTAATTTTTGCTTTTTTTTAAAAAACAAGGACAATTCATAGAAACATAGACGGCAAGTGACGGCAGATAAGAACCAGTAGGCCCATCCAGTCTGCCCAACCTCTGAGTACTTTCCTTTAGTACCTGCCATTATCCTATATCTAGCTTGGCCTTATGCCTATCCAATGCTTGCTTAAATGCTTTTACTGTATTAACATCTACCACTTCTGCTGGAAGGCTATGCCATGCGTCCACTACCCTTCCCTCTTTCTACTGCTAATACCTCTTGCTATACAACCAAGCATTCTGCTAGCATTACCTGCTGCTCTTCTGCATTGTCTGCCTACCTTTAAATCCTCAGAAATAATTACCCCTAAATCCCTTTCCTCACACGTTGAGGTTAGGACAGTATCAAATATTCTATACTCTGCCCTTGGGTTTTTATGCCCCAGGTGCATTACTTTGCATTTATCACATTAAATGCCAATTGCCACAATTTTTCCAGTTTACCTAGATTGTTGCCATTTGGCTTCTTCCTCCAGGAACATCAACCCTGTTGCTAATTTTTGTGTCGTCAGCAAATAAACTTACCTTTCCATCAAGACCAAATGCAATATCACTAATAAAAATATTAAAGAGAATGGGTCCAAGTACAGATCCCTGAGGTATCCCACTGGTAACAAGACCTTGTTCTGAATATACGCCATTGACTACGACCCTCTGTTGTCTGTCACTCAGCCACTCTCTAATCCATTCAACAACATTGGGATCTAAACCCAGAGATTGCAGTTTAAGTCTTCTATGTGGGACAGTGTCAAAGGCCTTACTGAAATCCAGATACTCAATGTCTACTGCACCACCGCGATCAATTACTTTAGTCACCCAATAAAAAAAATCAATAAGATTCGTTTGGCATGATCTTCCTGAGGAAAACCCATGTTGTTTTGATGTGACTTCAGATGTTCAACAATCCTTTCCTTTAACATAGTTTCCATTAATTTCCCCACTACAGATGTAAGACTAACTGGCCTGTAGTTGTCCGACTCCTCCCTACTGCCTTTTTTGTGAATGGGCACAACATTCGCTACTTTCCAATCCCCTGGGACGACTCCCGTTACCAATGATTCGTTAAATATATCAGTTAACGGTTTTGGGGTGTATCCCATCAGGTCCCATTGAATTGTTTGTCTTTACCTTAGACAACTGAAGTAGAACCTCCGCCTCGATAAACTCACATATATAAAATTATTCAGTCTTTTTTCCCAACTGAGGTCCCATTTCCTCATTTTCATTTGTAAAAACTGAACAGAAATATTCATTGAGGCAGTCAGCTAAACCTTTATCCTCTTCTACATACATTCCTTTTGCTTTTAGTCTAACTAAAGTTTTACTTGGAAATATTAATTCACATGTAAACTATTTTTTCTTATATAATAAAAACTGTAATTGAGAAAAATGTTTTTTTGTTTTTATTTCCTTTTATTTGCCAACCTTCCCCCAGTTATGCACATCTGCCCCCCAGATTTCCCTTTACTCCCTATATGCTACTCTGCCTCCCTGATATTCCTTTTAACCCACTATATGCCACTCTGCCTCCCTGATATTCTTTTTAACCCCCTATATGCCACTCTGCCTCTAGAAAGCCCTTATACTCCCCCCTATATGCCACTCTTACCCTCCCCCGACTTACACTTACTTGGTGTATAGTGGGGGCACTTAAAATGAATGAGTACCGGAAGGTCATATGACCAATGTCATAGATGCCCCGGCAGCAGAGGAGGTTGCAGATGCTCACCAGCTGCTGGAGAAAAGGATCCAGGTCCCCTGGAGCGCTGTGGGTGATCTGGATCTTAGCCTTGTAATCAGATCTCTATTTGAGGTCTGATTAGAAGATGACCTCAAATATAAGACAATGGTTATAATAGAGCAAATACGGTATGTTTGAAAACTAGACACCCCAGGGTATTTCAAATGCTGGTATTTTAACCCTTTCCAGTCACTTATTCTACTACCAGTCATAGTCAAAATTTGTGGTAGGATTTTTTTGTGATTTGTTCCACACATATTGTACTTTTGTTATGAATTTGCCTGGTCAAACAGTACAGTGATACCCCATATGCATGGGTTTGTCAGTTTGAGGACTATAAGGCCATGTTTGGGAAGTGTGCATTTTTCAAATTGGAATTTTGACATGTTAAAGATTCTGCCCCAAGTCCTATTTGGGAGATCTTTGAAATCGGTCAGTTCAATTTAACCTATCAAATCAAAGACATCCTGGGGTATTTCAGATATTTTAACGCTTTCCACTCATTAACTTTAGCACCAGCCTTTATCAAAGTTTGCAGTGGTATTATTTTGTGTGTTTGTTTTCCACACACATACTACATTAGGTATGAATTTTCAGGTGCTGGTATATGCCACAGAGAAACAACACCACAATATGTGTTCAGCAACATATCCTGAGCACAGTGATACCCCCATGGGTTTGTTGGGTTATTTGGGGGCTAAATGGACACATTTTAGAAGTGTGCATTTTTCAAATTGGAATTTTGATATATGGTCACCCTGCTCCTATGTGTTATTTGGGATATCTTTGAAGCTGTCCAATTCAAGTTACCACTAGACTTGTGCATTCGTCTTCGGGCAAACATGAAAACGAACACGAAGAGTGCGTTTTTGTGTTCGTTACGAAGACACGCCGAAGAGAAGACAGCGGCGGTTAAACTTAGACGAAGACACACACCACGATGATCTTCGTGATCGTCTTCGCCTACTAATCTCCCCGGTCCCTTCCCCATCTAACTTACCTTATCTTCGCGGCATCGCGGCAGTTCACGGAAACGGAAATCGCCGTCAGGGGTTACAGGGCAGTGCAAATGAGCCTATTGGTCGCCTACAGGGAAGACCCTGCAGGTGACCAATAGGCTCACTCGCACGGCCTTTGTAACATCTGACAGTGAACCTATGGATTTCTGCTCCCGTTAACCCCTTCGATGCTGTGTTAGATAATGGGAGCGGAAATCCGTAGGTTAAAGGGCCCTGCAAGCGACCAATAGGCTCACTCGCAGGGCCCCTTAACCCCTTAAGGTGCAACAAGTTACGGCACCAGGAGCCTAAAAGTCTGTACGAGCGACCAACAGAGTCGCTCATACAGACTTTAAAAAGGTAACCCCTAATGAAGCAACTTGTCTGGCAGATCCCACTGGTCTCCCTGTTCTATCAGTTAAATGTCTGTACAAGCGACTTTATTGGTCGTTCGTACGGACATTTAACAGATAGAACAGGGAGACCAATGGCATCTGCCGGAAAAATTACAGCACCAGGAGCCTAAAAGTCTGTACGAGCAACCAACAGAGTCGCTCGTACAGACTTTAAAAAGTTAACCCCTAATGAAGCAACTTCTCCGGCAGATCCCACTCGTCTCCTTGTTCTATCAGTTAAATGTCCGTATAAGCGACTTTATTGGTCGTTCGTACAGACATTTAACTGATAGAACAGGGAGACCATTGGTATCTGCCGGACAAGTTACGGCACCAGGAGTTTAAAAGTCTCTACGAGCGACCCTATTGGTCGCCAGCAGGGGGCTCCTGCTGACGACCAATAGAGTTGCTCATACGGACATTTAAACTCCTGGTGCCAGAGCTGCTGCGGTACGCGTTAACCCCGTATTAACCCCTTAACCGGAAAAAAATTAAGAAAAAACGAACACGAAGAATGTCCACGAATATTCGCCTGAATATTTTGTTGGAACTGGATGGTTCCCATGATAGCGACATCAGTGGGGAATTTGTATGTATTTTCTCGATAAGACGACTCTGATTATAAGAAGGCTCCCCAAAATTTGTATATTAATTTAGGAAAAAAAGAAAAAGCCTGAATATAAGACAACCCTATAGGAAAAAAGTTTTACTAGTAAATGTTAATTCATGTAAACTATTTTTTTTTAAATAAAAGCTATGATTGAGAAAAATATTTTTTTGTTTTTATTTCCTTTTATTTTCCAAACTGCCCCCCAGTTATGCACATCTGCCCCAGGCTTGCCCCAAAAATGGATTATACCCCATATATGCCGCTGTGCCCCATGATATGCATTTTAACCCCATATGTGCCACTGTGCCCCATGATATGCCTTTTGACCCCTATGTGCCACTCTGCCTCCAGAAATGCTTATACCCCTATATGCCACTCTTGCATTTAGGGGGTTAAAGGCATATTATGAGGCAGAGTGGCATATAGGGAAGTATAAGGCATTTCAGGAGGCAGAGTGACGTATAGAGGGTTAAAAGGCATTTCTTGAGGCAGAGTGGCATTAAGGGGGTTAATTAAGGGCTCCAGCAGTGCTGATGAGGAGAAGAGGAAGACCCTTTTCTACTCCAGGACCGCCTCAACTGCAGCCTCCACAGAGAAGAGGGAGACCTCCCTCCACTCCACAAACGCTCCACCTCTCCCACTTTGGGACTGCTGCGCGGAAAGGGAGACCCTCATCCTTGTAGCAGGTTGGTCCTGTGACGGAGGATTTGGTTCTCTGGTGTCCTCTGGTGGTCAACTCCAGGACTTAATATTGGAAAATTTCGCAAAACTCAAGATTGCTGCTCAAGTGACATTTTTGGATCCAAACAGAATTCCACGCCCCCTACTGCCGGCTCCTATTTAAATCTTCCAATTTTCAAGAATCATTGCCCTTTAAAGTCGCCTATGTTTATAGTGCTAGTCCTCAGTGCTCGTTATCTCCAGCAGTCTTCTGTATTTGTACATGGAGTGGGATTTAAGTGACACTGTTAAAACTTAGGAGGCGATTGGGAGTGAATTAACCTGTAGATTAATTTTTTTAATAAAATTACTTTAGGTTTTAGAATACCTTTTATAAGCAACTTCAGAGCCTAACCATGGGCAGTAATTTTGTCTCTCAATAGAATCCTATCAACAAGAAAATATTTTTCAGTCCATGCTTCAGATGTTATTTTTATTACATTGATGATTTAGTCTTCATCTGGCAGAGAAAAGAGGAGAACTTGCACTTGTTTGTGGATGACCAAAGTACCATATGTTTTGCTACCAATTGGAGAATGACTATTATTATTATACTTTTATTTATAAATCGCTGACAGATTTCGCAGCGCTACACAAGATGAAACATTTTACAGAAAACGACAAGTACAATACAGCAATTGACATACAGATACAAGAGGAATGAAGGGCCCTGTTCCCACAGGAACTAACAATCTAGGTAGATAAGGGTGAGAAAAGGGAGGTGAGGACTGTGTGGTAATGAATGATGTTAATGTAGGGCGAGATAGGGGTTGTAAGTCGGTGAGAGGGAAGTTTTGATGTTTATGTCAGTGGTAGGCTTCCCTGAAGAGAAAAGTTTTTAGGGAGCGTTTGAAGGAGAGTAGAGTTGGTGAGAGTCGGACAGCACGGGGAAGAGAGTTCCAAAGGGTTGGTGCTGCACGACAGAAGTCCTGTAGGCGGGCATGGGAGGAGGTGATGAGTAAAGATGCAAGGAGCAGGTCATTGTTGGATCTTAGAGGGCGGCCTGGAGAATATTTGCTGATGAGGGAGGATAGGTAGAGGGGAGCGGTGTTAGTGAGAGCTTTGTAGAATAGAGTTAGTATTTTGAATTTAATTCTGCTATGGATGGGGAGCCAGTGGAGGGTCTCGCAGAGAGGTGCGGTAGATGCAGAGCGTCAGGGGTGAGATAGATTAGTCTGACAGATGCATTGAGGACAGATTGGAGAGGGGATAGTCGGGAGAGAGGGTGGCCGGTAAGTAGGTTGTTGCAATAGTCTAGATGGGAGATTACGAGGGAGTGGATTAGTTGTTTTGTGGTGCTGGCAATCAGGAATATTTTGGAAATGTTGCGTAGTTGGTTGTGGCAGGATTTACTTACGATTGTAAAAGTAATTTATAAAGACATGGAGTCTCACATTATGCATTACTCTTTTCTTTAATTTAACAGCAGCAAAGAACATAAAGAGTTAATACAAATCAGAAAAAATAATAAGCCTACAACATTCCCCTCCCCTCCATATAAAGTAGGCTGTAATCCAAAGCTCCTCCTCTTTTCTTTGCTGCTCCCTCAGATAAAGTATACAGTTTGCTTGATTTGTCTCTTGTATATTTTATGTTATTATCCTATTGTACCTTCCATCTTCCCTTTTTATCCCCTTTGGGGGCGGTGGTGTCCCCTCCTGTCCATCTCTATCCTTCTTTGGTTGTGTTTCTGATTGTTTAGAGGGTGCAGCTGCATCTAATATTGTCACTATGTAAGTTTGTCCTAATACATTGTGTATGCATGACATATTTGGTTTGGTTTTCGCAAACATGTACATGTACATGTCTTTAGGTACCCTGCATCCTGTAAGATTGGTTAGACACCTGTGAGGTCTGTTACCTGCCTTTTGAGTTTGCTCCCTATACCTGCTCCTATCAGACTAACCATATCTGCAAGATCATGCAGACTGGCAGGGAAACCATTAAGTCTGGATCCTCTACCAGTACCCAGGTTTCTTACACTAAAATGTCCCTTGAACTCTGTACTACTGATGATGCCTCCCATGGGGACTGTATGAATTCACAAGAATTCTAGAGAATGCTGGATGCCACTATGGCCAATTCCGTGTCTCAGGCCCTTCAGTCAGCCATGGGCCTTATGTCCACGACTATTTCACATCTCATCTGTATTAAAGGCCGTGCAGGGTTCCTCAATAACTGACCTAGACCCACCCCACGAGCCAAAGACCAATTTGGCACTGCTGGTTGGTAAAGCTTCACACAAATCAAAACATACTAAGCCTCCCACCTGCCGTCTGCCCTGCCAGTGGGCATCCTGCCGTCTGCCCTGCCAGTGGGCATCCTAGCGTCTGCCCTGCCAGTGGGCTTCCTGCCGTCTGCCCTGCCAGTGGGCTTCCTGCCATCTGCCCTGCCAGTGGGCATCCTGCCGTCTGCCCTGCCAGTGGGCTTCCTGCCATCTGCCCTGCCAGTGGGCATCCTCCCTAGAGACTTACTGCCTGTACTTGCTGTTCCTGTTACCTTCAATAATACAGTACCTTTCAAAGTATTCCGCCTGTGCTGTGTTTCATTGCGCCTGTCTGTACCATCCCACTAGCCGTCATGCGTCGTGGGGTACAGACAGAACCCCTTGTATCCCCTGCGACTGGGCTCCTACCTGACCTGCTTACCAGGGTCATGACAGATGATGTGGTTGCACCACATAAAAGAGCCCCTCACAGGGCAAAATCTGTGAGAAATTGGAAGAGGGCTAAGACCCTCGAAATGATGGCCGACTCTGATTCGGCGCAGAAGGAGGTGTCCGATGAGTCTGAGGACGAATATCTCGACTCCGGGTCTGATCCCGAATCTAGTGAACAGGGGCTGACAGCTCCTACAGTTACGCCCTTATAGCCGCAAGGGGATGGGACCCTAACGGGAAGCCTTTATTTAATCCTGAAGAGTTACAACACCCGAGATCCTCTGCATGATGCCCCTCTGAGCATGTAGCTCAGTATGTAGCCCAACTTGTGAGTAAACCCCTAGACAAGGCGTACCCGGTGACGCATGTGTGACTCCAGAGGTTGATCCTAAACTGGACCAATCTTTAGGCAAGTCGGGGTGGAAAGCCAAGAAGGGCCTTGAATTCTTCCTACGCAGTTGTCAGGATAAGGTCTGGGACCTGCGACCAAGATCTTTGATACGGTGGAAACCGCCTTAGTGGACGAATCCCCTATTGATCTCATGGCTCTGAGGAGTTGGGTGCAGAGGGCAATATGCCTTATCGGCAATGCCAGCTCAGCCATTGCCACTGAACACCGTAAAGCCATTCTTCTAAAATTAGATACGAAATTGGTCAATATGGCTATCTCTGACCCTGGTCCACAGACAAAGGGCCTACTCTTTGGGGACGGTTTTGTCAAATAAATTGGTACCTATGTTGGTACCTTCACGGACCTCAGCAAAGCACAGACCAACATCTGATAGGTCTTCAGACCTAAGGTATTCAGTGAGGCCGGCAGACCCAGGGGCCGTCTGTCCGGCCGGTCGTCCAGGAACCCTTACATGGGATCCCGAGGCCCCGGAATATCAAGAACATGTTTCCATGCTATGACCTTCCTTCTCCAGAGAGGGTGTCCCTGGCAATCCAGAGGCGCCAAAGGCTCCTACCGGCCTAGAAGACCCTATGGTAAGTCTGAATCTATTTACCCCTTCTTCCCTAGTAAATGTGGGAGGCAGACTCAGCCGGTTTTATACAGTATGGGCAGCACTAACATTAGATGTGTGGGTGCTTCAAACAATCTGTGGGCATCGAATAGATTTTTCTCTGTTCTCCATATCAGCTAGTTTCACCCCAGTGCATCCAATTCTCGGATTCCAGGAAGTCCAATCCCTATTCAAAAAAGGGGCAATTATTCTCACTCCATTTCACCCATCAGATTTCCTCAGCAACTTGTTCCTCTGCCCCAAGAAGGGAGGCGGGGTAAAGCCAGTAATACATTTAAAACCTCTAAACACTTTTGTTCGTTAACACTTCACAATGGAGGGCATTCACTGTCTGAGAGATCTTCTGATATTGGGCGATTGGATGGTCAAGTTAGACCTCCAAGACGCATATTTGACAGTCCCTATAGCAGCAGACCATCAAAAGTTTCTACGGAGTGACATGGTGCTTCACATGTCTCCCATTCGGCCTGTCGTCTGCTCCTTGGTGTTTCACCAAGGTGCTCAATCCAGTGATGAGTCATCTCTGGAAACTGGGAGTCAGGATTATCGTCTATTTGGACGATACACTGATTCTTTCTCAGGAAATTCCCACTCTCCAAGTTCATTTAGAATGGACCATGCCTGAGGCTTCCTCCTCAACTGGGAGAAGTCATGCCTGATCCCAGCTCAGACTATGGAATTTTTGGGATTCCAGATCAGTTCCATTCATGGCTCCCTTCACCTCCCAACATCAAAGGTAAAATCTATCAAGAAGGAGATAAAGAAGGTGTTAGCACGGCCCTAGATCACTCTTTGCCACCTAGCACGGCTGATCGGTCTCCTCTTTGAATAAATCCAGGCGATCTTTCCGGGTCCACTTCACTACAGGGCGCTACAAAGGCTAAAAAATCGATCGCTGAGCCAAGGTCTCACGATCACGAAGTCTCAGACGATGCAGAAGCATCCGAGGAACTGACATGGTGGTTAGAGCACATAGAGTCTTGGAACGGCCGCACTATTTTTGGCTCAGTCCCGGACATAGTTATAGACTCAGACGCCAGCCTAGTAGGTTGGGGCGTGAGTTGCAGAGATACCTCCACAGGAGGGAGAAGAACTTGCATATAATTTGCCTAGAACTCCTAGCAGGTTCGTTTGCCTTGCTGAGTTTCTTACTTGGTGTAGTCGGTTGCTCCATCTTACTTTGGATGGACAATATATCAGCTGTTTGGTATTTAAATCATCCAGCTGGGGCACGAGGTCCCAATCCCTGTCCCAGCTGGCAATAGAGTTTTGGCATTTCTGCCTGGCTGTCAGGTCCCTACCTGCCGCAGGCCACGTCCTCGGCTTCCGTTGTGGCGCCGCCGGGACAAGTGGAATGACGGTCCTGCGGTCCAACACCGCGGTAGGCAGCCAGGGGGGCGTGTCCTGTGGTCCAACACCGCGTTAGGCAACCTGGGGGGCAGAGTTAGGGGGTGATGGACAGTCACAGTAATAGGAGGGGGAAGGAGGGGTTGTGGGTGGTGAAGCAACTTGGCGGGCTATTTAAACTTGCAATCCTGTACCTTAAGTACTTGGTTGTTCAAGTACCTTACCATTTTCCCAAACCCTTGCTGCTGAATACTGTTATATTGGATTTCACAGACTTTGACCCTTGGCTGGATAACTGGACTTTGTTTTTTGGATTGCCCCTTACTGCGTTGTACACGGTGTCTCTCTGAGCTGCACTCCGACCCCGACTCACCCTTGACACTGGCTCACATTTCATTACAAGCAGAATATATTCCCGGATTGTCGAATTCAGTCGCAGACTGGCATTCGAGATTTCTCGAGGGCTCCAGAGATTGGTGTCTTAATCGGCAAGTTTTTCAAACGATCCTGGAACTTCGGGGTCCCCTGGATATGGATCTTTTTGCGTCTTGGCTGAACACTCATCTTCAGGGGTTTTTCAGCTGGAGACCAGATCCAGAGGCGCTAGCAACGGATGCGTTTTTACACCCGTGGCCACCTCATTGGAACTATGAGTTTCCCCCCTTTTGCATGGTCCCTCGCATCCTGCTACATCTCAGACGCCTCAGAACCTCACTAGTCCTCATAACACCTTATTGGAGCTCCCAGTCGTGGTTTCCGACACTTTTAGAGATGTCGATAGATATTCCTCGACTCCTTCCTACATTCCCGACTCTCCTGGTGAACCCGGAGGGGGATTCACATCCCCTTCTCCCTCAAGGCCAAATACAATTGATGGCTTGGCTGGTATCAGGGGACCCTGGTGCCTTAGAGGCGTTTCGAGCACAACTTCGCAACTCTTGGCAGGGGCTTAGGCTCCAGGGACTAGACGAGCCTACGGACTTGCCTGGGGTGCATGGAGTCGTTGGTGCTTGGGGAAACACCTGTATCCCATTCTTGCACCTGTGAGCTCTATTCTTCTTTTTCTGTCCAAATTGTTCGAACAAGGTTTAGCATATCGCACAGCCAGCTTGTATAGATCAGCTATCTCAGCAGGTAAATACCAGCAGGTAAATATTCCACTGTATGTCGTCTCCTGAAAGGTGTTCGTAGGGCCCGTCCTCCTAAACCTAAATACTCGAAGGTATGGGAAGTTAATTTAATCTTACATATGTTTAATGTTTTGCCTCGTAACTCAGAGTTGTCATTGTATTAACTATCTGTAAAACTTGTTACCCTGTTCTGTTTTATCTCCTGTAAAAGGGTTTTGGATGTCTGATCGCTGGATATTACCAGACGATCGTTTACCCCTGAGGGGGTTCAGTTTGATATTGTCAGGCATGCTAAAACTGCCTCAAGATCAGTATTTTATCCAAGTTTTCCCTCATCAATCAATTTATTCCCAGTTGAATGCTTAAAAGAATATGAGAGTAGAACAGAGCCTTTTAGAAGGCAAGACCAACCCAAACTTTTCCTTGCCACTCGGCAACCTCACTTACTTGTCTCTACCCCATCTCTGGCCAGGTGGGTTAAGCGGACCTTAAGGGAAGCAAGGATTGATGTTTCTATTTTCGACACACTCTGTAAGGGGTGCTATGGCTTCTAAGGCGGCTAAGGTAGGTTGTCGATTACAGGATATCCTTAAAGCCGCAGATTGGTCAAGGGAATCCACATTCCGTTCTTTTTATTTTAAACCTGTATTTCATTTCTCAGAGCAGGTTATAGCACAGCTTTGAACATGCATAATGTGAAACTCCGTGTCTTTATAAATTACCAGATTTTGCTAATTCATGACGTAAAGTCATGATTTATAAAGACACAGAGTCGAACATTATTCCCAACGACGTATATACCTGTTTCATTTACCCTACCCTGTTTAGGCGATTACCTTTATAAGTATAGTTGGAGTTTGCATGCGTTTTGATGATGCTTATCTACACATGCGGATTACATGTCTGTATTACCATGTATTTGTTTCTTCTCTATTGCAGTTTGAGGATGCTGGTTGTCGAGTTGAGAGTTGGTTCCTTAACTGTTTCTGCTTCTCCAGTTGCTTTGGTGGCTATGCCGGTTGTTAAAAATGTTTTGGAGCTGTTTTCTGTTTGGAGGACTTTTACAGACAAAGAAAAGAGGAGGAGCTTTGGATTACAGCCTACTTTATATGGAGGGGAGGGGAATGTTGTAGGCTTATTATTGGTTCTTTTTTCTGATTTGTGTTAACTCTTTATGTTCTTTGCTGCTGTTAAATTAAAGAAAAGAGCAATGCATAATGTTCGACTGTGTCTTTATAAATCATGACTTTACATCATAAATTAGCAAAATCTGGTAATTGTTTCTGATCCTCCTGATAACATAGAAAAAAATTGTTCTTCTTGAGCATAAGTTACAGTGCTATATACAGTAATGTAGTTTAGCGTTGACACAAAATAAACAAAAATAGAGCATGCAACCTAAAAAGCATAAAAGGCACACAAAAAATCAGATTTCCGGGTTCCTGCTACAATGACCAATAACTACACAAAACAAAGCAAGAATTCAGCACATGCCCAGTGAATGTCATTAAAAAACACTTTTCAAGGGCATAAATATTGGGGATTCCATCATTCTACATGGCCATGCCATGCCCCCCAAATGTCCTGATTTAGACGGGACAGTCCCGATTTTCGGTCTCTGTCCCACCGCCCCGCCTATCCCTTCTTCTGACCCCCTTTGCAGGGGCAGAGGAAGGGTGAGGCCAGGGCCGGACTGGCCCACAGGGATACCTGAAAATTTGGCCTCCTTACTAGTTGGCCTCCTTACGAGTTGGCTCCTCAACTACTTGTTTTAAAGATAATCCCAGTAGGGAGTTTAGAATATCTTCACTCCGGGCACAACCAGCTACTTTGGTTTTCCTGAGTTTGGGCAGCAAGTGAACATTTCCTCCTCAAGGTTGCTGTGTTAGATGCAGGAAAATGGACAAATGTAAGGCGCAACTCTGACAAGAGCCAAATTGTTATGGCTAGACGACTAGGTCAGAGCGTCTCCAAAACTGCAGCGTGTTCCCGGTCTGCAGTGGTCGGTACCTATCAACAGTGCTCCAAGGAAGCTGAGCATTTGTGGAGATGCTCTGACCCAGTCGTTTAGCCATCAAAATTTGGCCCTTGTCATAGTTGCTCGGATCCTTACGGTTGTCCATTGTTCCTGCTTCTAACATCAACTTTGAGGACAAAATGTTTACTTGCTACTTAATATATTCCACCCATGTGCATGTTCACATTCTCATTAAATATTATATTCAGTGGATATAATTGGAGGATCAGGGATTGGATGTCCCTGGAAGCATTTTTGGTGACATGTCACCGGGAGCATCACCATTTTGGCGAGCAGAAGATTAAAGCTAGAATGTGCAATCAGTCAGTGTGCATACAGGTATGCTGCACGCCTATGAGAGAGCTGTCACAGAGCTGCACAGAGCGATCAGATGGTTCCCAATAGGATTCCACTGACTGATGTAGAGGGGGACACCACAGACAAACCCTCTACTGCACAGAGGAATCTCCTGATTACTGTATTCAGATGTTGCTGAACACATATCGGGATGTTGTTTTGAAATTACATATACCAGGATCTGTACAATTTATGTGGAAAAGGCTTGACAAACTCAGGACAAATATTAGCATCTGTTTAGCAAGTTTTCCATTAGTTTTTGTAGATTAGTAAACGCTTTTTAAAATAAAGTATTATTTTATTTATTTTTATAGTAAATTAAATGATATGATCAAAATAATGGCATCTAAAGAAATCTCTTCTGTTCTTGAAAAAGACAATATGTAACTTGTGTGGGTACACTAAACAAGAGAGAGGAGAAAAGTACAGCTGAATATGAGCACCACAAAAATGTTAAAAAGCCTTGGTCATTAAAGCCAAGGGTTCACTTACTATCAGGGTTCCACCCTGCCAGCCTGGGCTATGTGATAATTATACATGCCTACCGTGCCCAACTGCAGAAACTAGTGGCCACCCTTCACTCTCAGAGCCATGCTACCTGGGTGTAGCCCTGCCCTTACAGTATATGCATTCTCTGCCCTTCAGTCTGGGCCTTTGCATTGAAGTGTATTCAGCTTTGCTGTTTCTCTGCTTCCTGGTCCTGTGCTGTTCTTAGCTGTTGTATTCTACCGATTTTGACCCGTCTTGTCCTGAGCTTGATCTTGGCTTCCGATTTGGCTATTGTTCCTTTGATCTCCTGGTATTGACCCAGCTTGCTTGACTACGTGTGCACTGCCTGTGGGCCAGGGGCGTACCTAGAGTATTTGGCACCCGTGGCGGATCCTGTAAGTGGAACCCCCCCGCCCAAATGTAAAGACATCTACAAAATTATGTTGGCAAGAATATTTATTGCACCAATTTGTAAACTGTATGTCAACTGTAAACAACAAGAAATCTGAAAAAATAAATTCATAACTTATAAGTAAAATAAATACGTTTAAATAACATTTACTAAACATATAATAGTGCTTTCTTTAATAACCCAGCGTCCACATTGCCCATATTGCCCACATAGAACCTGACCAGCACCCAAATTACACACACATAGGACGTGCCACCTTTGCCCCCAAACAGCCCAGCATGAGTCAGCATTGTTCCCAAACAGCCGAGTGTACGCCATCTTTGTCCCATAAACACGCTACCTGTGCCATCTTTGTCCCATAAACACCGTGCCTGTGCCATTTTTGTCCCATAAACACCCTGCTTATACCATCTTTGCCTTTTTGACAAATCAACTATACACCTATGATTAACACAAACACTTTTACAGTCACTCACTAATTCACTTTCATTCACACAATCATTTATTCTTTCACACAAATTATTTACACATATTCATTGATGCATTCTCACAAATTCATTAATTCTCTCACTCATTCACACAATTCATCCACACATTAATCCATTCATTTTCGCTCTCTCATTCTGACTCTTTATTTCAATATTCTTGCTACCCTCCTTTCTCCCTATCTAACCATTCTCACCCCCTTCTGCCCTATCTACCCCTTCTCACTCCCTTCTCCCTATCTACCCCCTATCCCCCCGTCTCACTCCCTTCTCCCTATCTACCCTCTCCCCCCTTTGAAGTTCACTTACCTTTCAGGAGTCCTGCGGTGGGGGTGCAAGGCCTCTGTCTCCCAGCTCTGCCACTGTATGGAACAGTATAGAGTGATGGGAGTTATGATGTACTTTAGAGCATAATGAAAAAGACATTGGAAATGGTACAGCATAACCCATCACTCTCATACATTTACCAATCCACACTTACCAATCCACACTTACCATTCCACAGATTCCACACATACCAATCCACACATACCAATCCACAGATTCCACACATACCAATCTACAGATTCCACACTTACCAATCCACAGATTCCACACATACCAATCCACACATACCAATCCACTCTCACACTCATTACTGTCCGTCTCTGGAGGGGTGCCGGGTGCCGGCAAGTTGGCACCCCCCTGATGAGCGGCACCCGGTGCGGACTGCCCCCCCCCGCTAGGTACGCTACTGCTGTGGGCTACTAGCCGTGTTCCAGCCTTGTGCTCCGTGGTCCCCTATCCGAAGTCCGCATCCTGCCGTGGTGCATCTGCCTTTGTCACGCTTGTTGACTAGTCCTGTTTCTCCTATTATGCCAGCACGCTCCAGTATAGACTGTAACTTGTACCTACTGCCTCTTTGTCTGTACCCACCTACCAGTAATCATGGATTGTGGGGTACAGACAGGGCCTTTGGTAGTGATTAGACTTTACTGTGATTGGTAGCATCTGCTTCCACAGAGAGAACAATGTTTTCAAAGCGCTGCAAATCCATACATAGGCTGCTTTATAAAAATTATTCAATGGAAATCTACAATTATTGCATATATAAGGATTCATTCTGTTTTTAGCAACTCCAAGAAGCACAAGGAATGTAAAGCTGGGATTTTTTTTATAACTGTTAGGTATTACTATCACCATAATTAAGGGTTTAGGAATTACTTGTCCCCATCAGTGACATCGTTGTTGGCTATAAGGCTATAAGGTGATAGTGATAGATCTTTAGAAAACATAGATAGATAGATAGATAGATAGATAGATAGATAGATAGATAGATAGATCTTTAGAATTAAACAGCTGCATGAAATAACCTGATTCAATGGTCTATTTCATTTTTTATTTTTTTTTATCAAATCTCCGTTTAATGAAGGAAAAGAAAGTGATGCAATAAACACAAGGACCGGTACACAGGGCATCGTAACAGAGCAGTATACATCAGGCAAGGTATACAGACGAGAAAACAGTTCACATGTGGAAAAAAAAAAACGCACATCGCACAGCAGATACCTCCAGAGCTTACAAGAAAACAAAAAAACCAAAAACAAACAATAACAGGCACAATGCATACAGGTCCAGGAACAAATGCCCCACCAGGGAGGCAGTACAGAGGACTGTGATATGAGGAGCACCACAATGGAGATAAGAGCAAAAAAAAACCACCAAAAGTAAACAAAACCGAACAAAACAATGCACGGAAAGAAATGGAAGGTAGGTTCGCCAGGTAGATGGTATCCCAGAGGAAAACGGGAAGGGCCAAAATAGACAGGGGCCAGAAACTGGAAGGGTGCCAGGGATGGGGGAGAAGACCCAGTCGTCACACGTCCAAGTCTAAGTCAGGGGGTACGTCAAGAAAGCGACCCAGAACAGTCTGGAAAGTTGGGGAAGCCAGGAACTGCCTCCAGGGAAGCCACTTCAGGCCGTTTTTATAACCAAAGCCCCTAGAGGTCATGACTAGGTCCTCCATCTGGCAGATAAAATTGACCCTCCGGAGCCATACTGACACGGGAGGGGTCCTGGGTTGCCTCCAAAACTGAGGGATAACAGCCTTGGCGGCAGTAACGAAATGGATGGACAGAGATCTCTTGTAGGAGCCCACGCTGGAGGACGTGTGATGCAGCAAAAACAATTCAGGAGTGGCCTGGAAGCTGGGATCGTCTATGGCCCGTATGACCGCGGTTACAGCCTCCCACAGAGGACGTATCAGAGGACAGGTCCACCAAAGATGCAGGTAAGTACCGACATCGGACCCACAGCGCCAACAATGGGGAGGTACGTCCGGGAGGAATTGATGGAGATCAGCAGGAACCCTATACCATCTCGTGAGGAGCTTGTATGCAGATTCCTGTAACCGACTAGACGTAACCCCCCGCAGCGTGAGAGAGATCATCTGATCCCACTCATCGGCCTCGAATGTACGGTTCAAATCCCTTTCCCATAAACTAAGGAAGTAAGGCTTTTTAGAGGTACGGTGTGCCAGCAGGAGTTTATAAATGATAGAGAGGAAATGTGAACGACCAGCGGAGTCCGAACACAGAAGTTCGAACGGGGTCAGGGGCTTGGTGGCGGCAGAAGCGGGGGACAAGGAGGATAGAAAGTGCCGAATCTTATGAAAGAGAAAAGTCAGCCTAAAGGGCACGGGGGTCGTGAAAACAAAATCTGAGATGGAGCGAACAGAGTCCCCTGCGTATAGGTGATTGACGCGGAGTACCCTCTCCCCCTCCGGGAGCAGGGGCGCTATGGCAGCACAGGCCAAGCCGGGAGGAAATTCGGGGTTGGAAGAGACTGGGGTAAGGGGACCAGGGCAGCTAAGAAGGGGATACCTGGCCAGGGACCTGGAGAGGACACGGAGCGTCGACCTGACGGTCGGATGCCCCGGTTCAGTTAGCCTGCGGTACGCCGCGATATCGGTAGGAAAGAGGGAGTTCTCGATGCGCACCCACTGTTTGTGTGGACATGAAACCCACTCCACGACCCGTCGCAGGTGGGAAGAAGTCCAATACCCCTCCACATCCGGGAGGCCAAGGCCAGCTTGGTCCTTAGTGCCAATTAGATAAGAGTGCGCCAATCTAGGAGAGCGGTTGGACCAAACATACCTAGTAAAAAGCCTAGTCCACTGCTTAAGAAGGGATCGGGAGAGGAAGACAGGGAGGGTTTGAAAGAGATAGAGAAGACAGGGGAGGATATTCATCTTTAGCACACTCACCCTGCCGAACCATGAAATGTGACCGAATGACCACCTCCGAAGGTCGGCCGTGACAGAGGACAGGAGCGGAACGAAGTTAACCTCCACCAGGGAGGACAGATCCGCCGGGAGGCGGACCCCAAGGTAAGTTAGAGAAGAAGCAGCCCAACGTAAGGGGTATGTGCGAACGATCTGCGTCTGCAGAGGGGGAGGGATACGCAAGCCCAGGATCTCAGATTTTTGCAAATTTATCTTATAGAGGGAAATGTCTTGGAACCTACGTAATTCGGCAGTGAGATGTGAGAGGGAGGTTAAAGGATCAGTGACCAGGCAAAGCATGTCGTCCGCATAGATGGAGAGTTTATACTCCTCACCCGCGACCGAGAGGCCAGAGATGGATGGGTTAGCCCGGATAGCATTGGCCAGGGGCTCTAGCATCAAGATGAAAAGCATAGGGGAGAGCGGGCATCCCTGCCTGGTGCCATTGGCCAGGGCGATTTTATCAGAAAGGGTCCCATTGACACGAACATGGGCAGAGGGCGAGGAATAAAGGGCGCTTACGAGTTGTAAGAACCTAGGGCCCATGGCCAGCCGCTCCAACACCTTAAACAAGAAGGCCCACGACACCCGATCGAAGGCCTTCTCGGCGTCCATGGAGACTAAAAGCAGAGGAGTGCGGCGTGACTGGGCCAGCGCCATCAGATCAAGGACCTTGAGGGTATTATCTCTGGCCTCCCGGCCGGGGACGAAGCCGACCTGATCACTATGGATAAGACCGGGGAGGAGGGGATTTAGCCTCGAGGAGAGCACTTTGGCTAGAATTTTAAGGTCAGTATTGATGAGCGATATGGGACGATAATTACCACATATCTCCGCATCTTTACCGGGTTTTGGGATGACCGTGATGTGGGCGGTGTTGGTGTGTGGGTCTAGGGGTGCCCCAGTCGCCAAGGCGTTAAAAAGAGTCACCATGTGGGGGCCCAGGGTTGCAAAGAATTTACTATAATATAGCGGAGGGAAGCCATCCGGGCCCGGACACTTACCCTTCGGGAGAGACTTGATAGCCCTACCAATCTCCTCAAAACTGATGGGCGAGTCGAGACCGGCCCTATGCTCGGCAGAAAGTCGCAACTTCAAATGCTCGTCTAAATAGGCCACCATATTAGATACAGTCGACTCATCGGGGCCCACACCCCCCTGTAGGTTGTAAAGCTTACTATAGTATTCTGAGAAACAGCGAGCAATGTCTTTAGTGAGATAGTGCAAGTTGCCAGAAGCATCCCGAAGCTTGGGGATGTGCGTAGCAGAACGTTTAGCCCTGAGCGCCCTAGCAAGCAGCTTCCCGGGTTTGTCCCCGAGCTCGTAGAAATGCCTTCTGGTGAGAAGAAAATTCCTCTTAACTCTAGAGTCCAGGAGAGACGAGAGGCGGGTACGTAAGGCCTGAAGTTGAACCAGAACGTCAGGAGCTAGGGTAAGTTTATGTCTAAGTTCGAGGTCGGCTATTTGGCGTGTTAAGGACATCAAGGACAACTGGTCCAGTCGCTTAAGCTTGGCGCCGAGCTGGATCAGATGGCCCCTAATCACCGCCTTGTGGGCCTCCCAGATCGTCGGAACAGAGGCCCCGCAGGAGGAGTTATCAGAAAAATAATTTCTGAGGTGTGAATCGAGCTCCGGGAGGTAGGTGGGAGTGTTGATCAGATTGGCGTTAAGACGCCAACACCATACTTTGGGGGGGTGGAGGGGAAGGCGAAGAGTCATGTGTACAGGGGCATGGTCACTAATGGCCTGAGCGCCAATAGTAGCCGAGTGGAGGTACTGGAGGTGATGGTGGGAGAGGAAAAGGGCATCTATGCGCGTATAACGCCTATGTGGAGGAGAATAAAAGGAAAAGTCAAGGGTGGTAGGGTGCTGAGCTCTCCACACGTCCACCAACTGGTTAAGGAGGACCATACGTTTTACCTTTTTGATTTGCGAATAGGGGAGGTGAGACGTACCTGTCGAACAGTCAAGTCTGGGGTCAAGCACTATGTTAAGGTCCCCGCCAAAAATCGTCAGACCCTCCTGACAGTCTGCCAATCTGGAGAGGAAGCGAACCAGGAAGGGTATCTGGTCCCTGTTGGGAGCGTACACAGTGGCAAGCGTAACTTTATGCGTCCCTAAATAACCCTTAACTATCAAGCTTCTACCCTCCCTATCCCTCCACGTATCGAGAAGTCTGAAGGGAAGACTTTTATGCAGGAGTATAGCAACCCCTTTCGTCTTAGAAGTGGGAGAACTAGAAAAGAACGCCGTCTGGTAGCGCCTGTCCGTCATCTTGAAGTCCCTAGTGGCTACAAAGTGGGTCTCCTGAAGGAATGCAATATGGGATCTAAAGGAATGAAGGAGGAGAAGCAATTTGGACCTCTGCTGAGGTTTATTTAAGCCTCTGACGTTCAGAGAGGTACATTTAAGGTGAGTAGTAGCCATGAGACATCAGAGGCCAAAGGCCAGGAGGGGGCAGCGAACCATACCTGTCGTAACAACTCAAAGCATTAAAAGGGTTACAGAAATCCGTGCATAAGAAAACAAAAACAAAACCGAACTGGGCAACGAAGAGCCCGATGACCAAGCATCGAATAGTGAGCCGAGTGACCACGCGAGTGGTCGTTGACCTATTACCCCAGACCGAAGGACAGGGTAGGTAGGCTCTGGTGGGGGTGAAAACGCGGAGGAACTGAAAGTGTAAAAGTGTAGGTGTGTAAGTCATAATGTGTGGTGTATATGTAGTAGGGATGGAGTGCGAAAGCACCTCCCTCCCCGTGTCCAAGATAGGAAAGGAGCTCTAGGAAAAGCGTGTGGAGGCGCATGTATGTGACTACGGGCGAGACGAAGAAGGAGGCATAGGGGAGACTACAGGTGGCAAAACGGTGGAAAGCCCTGAGGACGCAGGGCACCGCCATAATGGCCCGGGGGTAGGGGAAACGAGGACCAGAAAGGTCATGGGTCGTGTATGCAAGGTAACCGCGTGTGTCACAAGGGACGGGACACCAAAGCCGAGGTAAGGCTAGGTGTGTACAACATGGGGGAGTTCAAAGAACAAATGAGGAGGGAAGAGACTAGCAGCGTTAAGGTGAGTAGTCGGCAGGCAAAGCCGACGCTGCAGAGAGTGGACACGTGTGTGTGCAAGTGCAAAAGGTAGTAGGACCGGTGCAGGGAAGCCAGGTAGCCTAAACGGCAGTGAACCCACAGAAAACCGGCACAGACAGGCACGTGAAGGCGCGACCGAGGGGGAAACACAGGAGTGTGCGGGGCAGGACGGCAAGCATAGAAAATAAAAATAAAAACAAACTACAGACCGTACAGAACTAGGTGAGATCAGGCGTATTAGGCACGACCTGCAACACAGGACCACCAAGAAGCAAGTCCGAAACCAGGACAGCAGCATCAGGAGAAGCTCCACGCCGCCGGGATGAGGAGACGCTAGCGGCGAACGGCGAATGGAGCCCCGCGGAGGACGAGACGAGGTGCAAAACCTCAGGAGTCCACCGAGGTCAGGCGACAATCCCGGGAGCTGGGAGCGACGAAACCGGAAAAAAAAACAAAAACAAAAACAACAAAAAAAAACCAAAAAAAAAAAAAAACCCCGAGCGGCAAAAAAGAGTCTGAAGTCCAAACGGCGAAAAAGAGTCTGAGGTCCGAAGGCGGGCGAGAAGCGAAGGAGGACACATACCCACAGGCCGTCAATAAGGCGACGAGGCAGGCAGTCCAGGACACCACGGCGGAGACGGACCGGAGAAGGCAGAAGTGAAGATCCTGGATGGCACTCCGGAGCGGAGAGCCGAGGGACAGCAGGGAACCACAGCCTTAGGAGGCAGGAAGCTTCGGGCGCTTGGCCCTGCGAGGCTTGGACGACCAGTCTCTAGAAGGGTCCCGAAGGTGAGTCGGAGCGTAGAGAGTCGTTTCCCAATCCGGGACCTCGAGGAGCGGTAGGCCCAAGCTTTCCAGGAAGGCAGGAGCATCCGATGCTTGACGGAGGGCAAAGGTCTCAGCTCCCTTACGGGCAATAAGGGCGAATGGAAAGCCCCATTGGTAAGGGATCGAAGCCTCTCTTAAAGCCAACGTGAGGGGCTTCAGCATGCGGCGGGCCTGCAGGGTAGCAGGAGACAAGTCAGGGTATATCGAGACAGAGTGGCCGTTCCACAAGACGTCTCCTCTCGCCCTGGTAGCTTTAAGCACGTCCTCCTTCACGGAGTAGTAGTGTAATCTGCACACAATGTCCCTGGGAGGACTAAGGGTGTCACCGCGGGGTCTGAGGGCTCTATGGGCCCTATCGAATTCAATGGGCGAGTCCGCCGGCCGTTGCAAAAGGTCATTAAAGATGGCCTGTAAGGTCGAGATGAGATCTGGCTGGAGTATATCCTCCGGTACACCGCGGATCCTTAAATTATTTCTCCGCCCCCGGTTGTCCAGGTCCTCCATCTTTCGAGCCATGAACCGGAGCGTCTGGGAGTGTGCAGACACCTGCGAGGACAAGGTATCCACAGCGTCGGTAAGTTTAGAAGTGTCCGATTCAACAGCTTCCACGCGGTCCCCGAGTTGCTGCATGTCGGCCTTGAGGTCTGAGATCGCATCACGAATGCCTTGGGTGGCTTTTTCAATGATTTGAAACATATCCTCCTTCGTAGGCAGGAGCCGTAGCGCCTCTTGCAGCGTAGAGTAGTCCCGGGAATCAGAACAGGCGTCTTCGGGACAATCAGTACTGGAGCCGGCGGGAGACGGCGCCATCTTGGAGAAAGAGTCTCCAGAGTCCGGGTCGTGGGATCCTTGAAAATAGGACCGGACCGAGGTGAGAGAGGACTTCTCTCTGCTCCCCGAAGGTTTAGGGGTGCCAGGAGCCTTATTTGTTTTACCCATCGCGGGCAGAGAAACACGCTATAGCGGTAGGACACGGAGAGAGGCTGCAGAGCAAAAAGCCTAAGCAGCCATCTTCTTCAGTAGCTAGCCACGCCCCCGGTCTATTTCATTTTAACCACAGATTATATATGCATTTTTTTCTTGACACTGATGTAGCTATGTGAAAATATATTCCTGTCTGATTTCTGACTGCAGTGTGTGCTGTCAGTTTATGTAACAAGGTTGTGATTCATGAAGCAGTCGTCAGTTGTACTGCATAAGCAGTGTCCCACTTATGATTCGGCCTATTGCTGCTTGTTATTCCTTATCATTGTGTTCATGACTCATGATTTAATTTAACTATATGTCTGTAGTTAAGAAGAAACATTTTACGTAACTTCCTGCTTAGAAGCAGAGTCGCCTCCACTATAGTTTGTTCTTTGCTCTACGCCAAATATCCCAAATGACTCTATAATACCACAAACATTCAAGATATAAAAATAATCTTTTACAGTTGTTTAGATGACTATATATATATATATATAAATTTTTTTTTTGCATTCCATCCCTTATTAAGCATGTTTTTAGTACAATAATTAAACGATTGTGTACAAAAGTACTGAGGTGAATTAAGCAATTTATTGCAACACAGCTGCTTTATGTCATACAAACTACTACATTGATCTTTAAAGAAACTCCTTGGCTGTGTTTCCTTAGCAACAAAAATCAGGTAGGACATACACCTGTAGTAGCCACATGAGGAATTGGAGCAAAGGATGCCTTAATGACAGAACAGTCTGCATTTGTACGTACAAACACAACAGACATTCATTGGTTAACACTATTGGTCACGTTCTTACAAGCAGCTAAACTGCAACGCAAAACAAACTTGGAAACTCAGATAATCCTTTTTCACTGGTGTGCATCTTGGCCTAATTTTAGAGAAAGTAATGCACACACTTTTTAGTGTACTTTGTCATCCTTCAGTACAGTAAATGTACATACAAAGTAATATTTAAAGTTATACGTCAATGACCCCTAATGTCTTTAACTTTGCAAACACATTTTCTTCCCTTCTCTTTTCAGTTCTTGTTACTTTTGCATGGTTCAGTCAAACTGTTACAGCCTTTAAAATGTATATTGTGTCACTATGCATAGGGCATGGTTACTTACCCTGCTTGACAGGTAAGTCTCTTACAGATACTTACAAAACTGAGGTTTATTATTGACCTAAGGTAGCTCATATACCCCCCCATCAGTCTACTTGTAACCTCCCTGATTAAGAGTCAGTAGGAATTTTGGAGTAGTTGATAACAGAACTAGAATGTGCCCTGGAACATCATCTTTATCAACTGTTTGATATTAAGGTCCAAGCTATTGATGTATTCCTTCCAGGTTACACTTCCATTTTAATGGCCATTGGAGTGAAACTAAAAACCTCCATTTGTCTAAATAAGCATAGGGATTTGGGATAGTGCACAGGTAACTATTTTTTGGTGTTTATTCTATGTATTTTGGGCTGATGAATACTATAGCCGTTGCTGCCGCCCAAGAGTGATAGGAGTTTGAGCGGAGGGCTTTCTTCTGTGTGTTTTGTATTTCAATTTTGTATTTCACAGCCAGGTTACAATTGCTGCCGCCCATCCTATGTGGTCCCTATTAAGGGCTAATAAGTGTGTAGGGGTTCAGAGAATACCCCTTTCTGTCTCATTGGAGATTTTTTTTTTTTTTTAATTCTCCGTTTATTGAGTTGTGCATAGTAAAAACAACAGATTGCAGCAAGCTGCAGCAAGGATGAACACAAGTGGTACAGTCATAACATAGCATACAATGAGCCGCGTGACCGCGTTACATCCAGAGAGCAACACAAACATCACTCATAGGAGAAATAGCAGAGAATGTGAATGGTAGGAGCAATGAAGAGTACAGACAAATGCCTAGGTTACAATGTCAATTCAAGAAACATGTTAAACACGTTGCATGAAAACCATTCCCAGTAATCAGAGGTATGCAGAGATGTGGGAGCCAAAAAAGTGAACATCCTGCACAGCAAGGACAACCAGGTTTAGAGATTTTATACCTTTAGCTCAAAACAGCAATTGTTCAGTGTAGGACTCGCCTAAGAGGTTTGCTGTGATGTGGCAGGCGAGCTTCCATTTTAATGGGCATTGGAGTGAAACTGAAAACCTCCATTTGTCTAAATAAGCATAAGAATTTGGCATAGTGCGCAGGTAACTTTTTTTGGTGTTTAAAAAAGCAGTTAGTGTCAGAAAGCGTCACGGATGGGCTCTCTTATTTTACAATCTGGACTCCATTTATTAAACTCCAGTCTAGAGCCATACAACAAAGTTTAAACCTGTTTTTCCAACATACTGCCTTGTATTGTACAGGACACATCTAGTAAACATATAGGTAGACAATAAAAAAAAAATCTGCATGTTTAGATGCCCATTTTCAATTGAAGGAGTGGGTATGTATGGCTGAAGTGAATATACACAGGTACTGTGCTTTAGATTTATGTAAGTTAACAGTGAACCCTGTAATGCCAGATTGAAATCCTTGGTTTGAAATCAAAAGTAATCCTTGGTTTGAAATCAAAAGTAATATGTCATCTGCACACGTCATCATTATAAGTCCACAAGAACTGATTTGGAGATTGTGCTTGCTGTTTTTGACCCTTGGCTTGCCTGACTACTCTTCTGACTAGTGATTCTGATCATGTATTTCCCAACAGGTAGCATACCCGACTTGTCTGACTACTTGAGATGTGTGCTGAACTCTGGATTATATCACTATCTGTTTAGAGTACTGAACCAGGCTTTGTCTGACCATGCATTCTGCATTAATCCCTAGCATCCTGTGTCACCCATCTTCAGCATGCAGTTTAGCTGTACAGGGATCTGAATCTGTCTGTGTTTTGCATGTTACACTCAGCACCAAACTTTACCTGACTACACAAGTCAGCTTCCTCACTGTTGGGAAATCCCTGTCCGCTGAGCTTGGGTCCTAACCCCTTGCTAGATGATTTAGGGCTAAACAGGCTGAACAGGGCTGGCAGACAGAAACAGACCAGGGAACCGGGAGACAACCTTGGTTATATATCCCCTAAATTGCCTTACAGGCCATCGGTGTCACAGGATCCTGGCACACTTGACAGAAACATGTGAAAGACAGAAATCCCAGTGAACACAGAGCCTCCTGTGTGTAGACTGCCATGCTCAGAGTCGCTTGTTCAAGTCCCATGATTTTGACAATGAGTTACTGGACAAGAAATTGGAAGGTCTGTAGGACAGAGGCCACAGGTATAGCCTCCAGCTGTTCGGCCTCCCAAAAGCAACTTTGGGAGATCCTCCAGAACTGACTGCCAAGGTCCTCCTTACTGGAAGCATTTGATAGCAAGAGCCCGCAGAATGGACCCTCCTTCGAAGAAAGCAATTCACAATTACTTGGCGACTGCAAAATGCCTGAGATTTTAGCACAGCGCTCTACCAGAAAAAATAAAATTGTAATTGCAATGTTCTTTCTGACAAGGCTGTGGGTTCAGCACCAGGACAAGGTGTGTTGAGGCCAAACAATACCTAGAGACTCTCCAAGTTTGAATACCCTGAATAGCCGCTGTTCCTCAGAGACCTGCAGCACTCGATACCCCATCTTCTAGGTCTCTTGGGGATATTCCAATGGCTTTAAGAAAAATTATACAAAGTCTGAATTGTCCCATTCGGTGGTCCACCCAGGCATTCACTCATTTGGGTATTACATTACCTAAATACCTTTCTCAATTCACTCTTAACCATAATCTGATCCTTCAAAGATCCAGAGCTTTTGATTGGCGCGTAAGCAATACTTTAAACAAATATTGGATTATAAAATAGATATCACCACCCCTGATTTTATTGTGACTTACCAACTCCCCTGAAACCCCGCTAAACATAGGATAAGATTAACAGACTTTATCATTTTTTAACTCTGAAATGTATTCTGAGAAATAGGTTACTCCCCAGAACACCACATTCAATAGACTTTTCGCTATATAAAATTGTGGAATACCAGACAACTTCAGCAGGCTGGGATAATAGACGCAGGGGCGTACCTAGAGTATTTGGCACCTGGGGCGGATCCTGTATGTGGCATCCCCCCCCCCACACACACACTTTAAAACTGCATAGCTGCTATCGTTATATACTGGCACAGACATTGAAGGTGGTACAGCATAACACCTATCATTATATACTGACGTAGACATTGACGAGGGTACAGCATAACCCCTATCACTATATACTGAGGCAGACATTGACAGGTACAACATTACACCTATCACTATATACTGAGGCAGACATTCACGGGGTAGAGCATAACACCTATCACTAAATACTGAGGCAGACAATGACAGTGGTACAGCATATCACCTATCACTATATACTGAGGCAGACATTAACAGTGGTACAGCGTAATCCCTATCACTATACACTGAGCCAGACATTGAAAATAGTGCAGCATAACCCCTATCACTATATACTAAGCCAAACATTGATGTGGTATAGGCCTACCACTTCAGTGTCTGGCTTAGTAGGGATGCACCAAAATGAAAATTCTGGACCGAAACCAAAAATTCAGCATTTACTTGGCCAAAACCGAAAATGACCCCCCACACCATAAAAAAAATCTCACACTTTTATAAAAAGTAAGTAACACATCAAAATTGGACAAAATGGACAAAAAAATAAAATAGCAATATATATATATATATATATATATATAATTGTTAACAGCTATCATGCCCATGCATACCCAGGTTCTAGCATGTACTGGTTGCCTGGGCATGATAGGAGTGTGACTGCTGTTAGCAATCATATATATATATATATTAATATTGTTATTATTATTGTTCACATGTGAACTCAGCACTGGAGGCATAGAATCAGACATACAAATCCCGTATTTGCAAATACACAATAATAATGTATGGAAACACCATTGCAGGTATAGATCAACTAGAAATCACATAAAAACTCAGCAATAAAAGGTATAGATAAAACCCCCTAAATTACAGGCATATATCACAGATTGCACACCCCAAAGCGGGCGTCCACATTGCCCACATAGAACCTGACCAGCACCCAAATTACACACACACATAGGATGTGCCATCTTTGCCCCCAAACAGCCCAGCATGAGTCTGCATTGTTCCCAAACAGCCGAGTGTACGCCATCTTTGTCCCATAAACACGCTATCTGTGCCATCTTTGTCCCATAAACACCCTGCCTGTGCCATTTTTGTCCCATAAACACCCTGCTTATATCATCTTTGCCTTTTTGACAAATCAACTATACACCTATGATTAACACAAACACTTTTACAGTCACTCACTAATTCACTTTCATTCACACAATTCATTCACAATCATTTATTCTTTCACACAAATTATTTACACATATTCATTGATGCATTCTCACAAATTCATTAATTCTCTCACTCATTCACACAATTCATCCACACATTAATCCATTCATTTTCTCTCTCTCATTCTGACTCTTTATTTCAATATTCTTGTTAAAGACCTCCGATACCGCTCCCTTGCGAGGCTGCTCCTCCAGCGGCGGACATTACTGTCCGTCTCTGGAGGGGTGCCGGCAAGTTGACACCCCCCTGATGAGCGGCACCCGGTGCGGACCGGTAGCCCCCCCCGCCCCCCGCTAGGTACGCTACTGAATAGACGTCTGGGGGAATCAAATTGGGAGTGAGGTGGTTGGATGGACATAAGCAATGGATGACCTCAAGAAATGTGTGGCCCGGAGCCAGGATGCCTGCTTCTTTAGACAAGAGTAAAGTCAGAGGACCTGGAAAGAGATTGTTAAAGTTATTGTTCTTCTTAATATAGTTTAACAAGGGACACTACTGAGGTAAAGCTAAGTTTTAGACTTCTCTTCAATCCTGCATACTTGTAAAGGGGACAGAGAAGACTTTTTGTACTACCTGGTGTCACCCGCTCCCAAAGTCCTCAGGTTCCCGCTACACTTACCTCAGGTCGGGGTAAGGGGAAAGCAGCGGGTAAGGGATCCTTTCTTCAGAGCACTCCCTCTGCTGGACGCACATGCCTCTGTGTGGCTTCAGGGAGGGGGCACGTGTGACTTCTGTGAAGGTGCATGGCTTCAGCCGGTGTCGGATTTAAAAATCTGGAAGTTCCCGTTTCGGTACCTTGGTCTAGTCTTTGCTTCGTTACCCCTTTGTTTGCAGTCCAACCCTTGGGGTTCCCGACCTTCCTTTTGTTTGCTTCCATCCCGTGTATGATCCCGTCCGTCTGACTACCTGCTCTGGTTGTGACTCTTGACTTGTCTGCTTTGGATTTTTCATGCCCAGACCCGATTTTCTCATTTATTGTGGGACTCTCTTTGATTTTTCGGTCCCCCCCTTGCATACTCTAGGACTATCTGTTATAATAAAACCTACCTATTCCGGAGCCTCCTCACTGTTGGGATCATCAAAAACCTTGTGAGCTTTGCTAGGGGTTTCTCCCCTGGTACTGTTCTACTGGGAGAACTTCTGCAGCGAGTGTTCCAGTCAGCGTTAGGCGTGACACCTGGTATTGTCAACTTTTACTCTCTTAAAGGGAGTGCTCCTAATCTGAGCTTGTTACCTGTTTAAAAGACACCTGTCCACAGAAGCAATCAATCAGATTCCAAACTCTCCACCATGGCCAAGACCAAAGAGCTGTCCAAGGATGTCAGGGACAAGATTGTAGACCTAGATAAGACTGGAATGGGCTACAAGACCATTACCAAGCAGCTTGGTGAGAAGGTGACAACAGTTGGTGCGATTATTTACAAATGGAAGAAACACAAAATAACTGTGAATCTCCCTTGGTCTGGGGCTCCATGCAAGATCTAACCTTGTGGAGTTTCAATGATTCTGAGACCGGTGAGGAATCAGCCAAGAACTACACAGGAGCACCTTGTTAATGATCTCAAGGCAGCTGGGACCATAGTCACCAAGAAAACAATTAGTAACACACTACTCCATGAAGGACTGAAATCCTGCAGCACCCGCAAGGTCCCCACTCAAGAAAGTACATGTACAGGCCCGTCTGAAGTTTGCCAATGAACATATGAATGATTCAGAGGAGAACTGGGTGAAAGTGTTGTGGTCTGATGAGACCAAAATCAAGCCGTTTGGCATCAACTCAAATCGCTGTGTTTGGAGGAGGAGGAATGCTGCCTATGACACCAAGAAGACCATACCCACCGTCAAACATTACGCTTTGGGGGTGTTTTTCTGCTAAGGTGACAGGACAACTTCACCGCGTCAAAGGGAATATGGATGGGGCCATGTACCGTCAAATCGTGGGTGAGAACCTCCTTCCCTCAGTCAGGGCATTGAAAATTGGTCGTGGATGGATATTCCAGCATGACAATGACCCAAAACACACGGCTAAGGCAAAAATGGAGTGGCTCAAGAATAAGAACATTAAGGTCCTGGAATGGCGTAGCCAGTCTCCAGACCTTAATCCCATAGAAAATCCATGGAGGGGCCTGAAGGTGCGAGTTGACAAATGTCAGCCTCGAAACCTTAATGACTTGGAGAGGATCTGCAAAGAGGACAGGGACAAAATCCTTCCTGAGGTGTGTGCAAACCTGGTGGCCAACTACAAGAAATGTCTGACCTCATGTTTTGCAAAGGGGTCAAATACATATTTTAAAGGAAAGAGTATACAGAGATAAGAGAAGGTTGCCCAAGAGCCCTGTGGCATTACTATTAAAAAGGGGAAATGCTTCCAGTCTATAAATCGTTATACCCCATGCAGATGGTATTTCAGTGGTAGAAAAATTAATTAGCGGCAACCCCTTTATACTGGGCTCCATGTGCATAGTAACATAGTTCATAAGGTTGAAAAAAGACCAAAGTCCATCAAGTTCAACCTATATACATATTGTGTCCCTACTGTGTTGATCCAGAGGAAGGCAAAAAACCCTTATGAAGCAGATGCCAATTGCCCCATACCAGGGGGAAAATTCCTTCCCGACTCCAAATATGGCAATCAGAATAAATCCCTGGATCAACGTTCTGTCCCTATTAATCTAATATCCATAACTTGTAATATTATTGCTTTCAAGAAACACGTCCAGGCTCCTTTTGAACTCTTTTATTGAGTTTACCATCACCACTTCCTCTGGCAGAGAGTTCCATAATCTCACCGCTCTTACTGTAAAGAACCCCCGTCTGTGCTGGTGTAGAAACCTTCTTTCCTCCAGCCGTAGAGGATGTCCCCTTGTTATAGATACAGTCCTGGGTATAAATAGGTCCTGGGAGTGATCTCTGTACTGTCCCCTTATATATTTATACATAGTTATTAAGTCCCCCCTAAGCCGTCTTTTTTCCAAACTAAATAACCCCAATTCTGATAATCTTTCTGGGTACTGTAGTCCTCCCATTCCCCTTATTACTCTGGTTGCCCGTCTTTGAACCCTCTCCAGCTCCACTATATCTTTCTTGTACACTGGTGCCCAGTACTGTACACAGTATTCCATGTGTGGTCTGACTAGTGACTTGTACAGGGGTAGAATTATTTCCTTGTCGTGGGCATCTATGCCCCTTTTGATGCACCCCATGATTTTATTTGCCTTAGCAGCAGCTGCCTGACACTGGTCGCTACAGGTAAATTTACTGTTAACTAAAACTCCTAAGTCCTTTTCCATGTCAGTCGTCCCCAGTGTTTTCCCATTTAATACATATTCCCAGCCTGGATTTTTCTTCCCCATGTGCATAACCTTACATTTATCTGTGTTGAACCTCATCTGCCACATCCCAGCCCAAGCCTCCAACCTATGCAGATCCATTTGTAATCGTGCGCTGTCCTCTATTGTGTTAACCACGTTACAGAGCTTAGTATCGTCTGCAAAGATTGATACTTTACTATGCAATCCCTCTACAAGGTCATTAATAAATATATTAAAAAGAATAGGACCCAAAACTGACCCCTGTGGTACCCCACTAGCAACAGTCACCCACTCAGAGTATGTACCATTAATAACCACCCTCTGTTTCCTATCACTGAGCCAGTTACTTACCCACATACACACATTCTCCCCCAGCCCAAGCATTCTCATTTTATGTACGAGCCTTTTATGTGGCACCGTATCAAATGCTTTGGAAAAATCAAGATATACGACATCCAGCGATTCACCCCGATCCAGTCTTGAGCTCACCTCCTCATAAAAGCTGATCAGGTTAGTTTGACAGGACCGATCCCTTGTAAACCCATGCTGATATGGAGTCATACACTTATTTTCATTGAGATACTCCAAAATAGCATCTCTTAGGAAACCCTCAAACAGTTTACACACAACAGAAGTTAAACTAACAGGCCTATAATTCCCCGGGTCACTTTTTGTCCCCTTTTTGAATATTGGCACAACATTTGCTATGCGCCAGTCCTGGGGAACAGACCCTGTCACTATAGAGTCCTTGAATATTAGAAATAGGGGTCTGTCTATTACATTACTTAACTCCCTTAGAACGCGGGGGTGAATGCCATCTGGACCTGGTGATTTGTCTATTTTGATTTTTTTTAGGCGGCACTGCACTTCTTCCTGGGTTAGACAGGCGACATGTACTGGGGCATTTATCTCATCCTGCTGTATATTACCTGGCATTTCATTTTCCTCTGTGAATACAGCAGAGAAGAATATATTTAATAGATTAGCTTTTTCCTGATCCCCGTCTATAACTTCTCCCTCATTACTTTTTAAGGGGCCAACGCTTTCATTGTTAACCTTTTTACCATTTATATAGTTAAAGAACATTTTGGGGTTTGTTTTACTCTCTTTGGCAATGAGTCTTTCTGTCTCCAATTTTGCTGCTTTTATCTGATTTTTACATATTTTATTTTTTTCCCGATAGCTTTTTAGTGCTTCCTCACTGCCTTCCTGTTTTAGTAGCTTAAATGCCTTTTTTTTGCCATTTATTGCCCCCTTTACATTTTTATTTATCCACATTGGTTTTCTCTTGTTCCTGACTCTTTTATTCCCATACGGTATGTACCTTTCACAGTGAGAATTTAAGATATTCTTAAAAATCTCCCATTGAGCGTCTGTACTCTTGTTTTTGAGGACATTTTCCCAATTTACAGTGTTAAGGGCTTCTCTTAGTTGATCAAACTTTGCCCTCCTAAAGTGCATAGTTCTTGTGGCTCCTCTAAGAGTTCCCTTATTGAAGGACAAGTTATAATGCATCATATTGTGATCACTATTTCCTAGATGCCCCCTGACCTGCACATTAGTTACTCTGTCAGGTCTGTTGGTTAATATTAAGTCCAGTAGGGCGCCCCCTCTGGTCGGGTCCTGTACCATTTGGGACAGATAATTATCCTTACTTATAGTCAGAAACCGGTTTCCTTTATGAGATTCACAGGTCTCGGTTTTCCAGTTTATGTCGGGATAGTTAAAGTCCCCCATAATAACCACCTCATTGTGATTAGCTGCCTTGTTTATTTGCTTTAATAATTGATCTTCTGCTGCTTCCATTATATTTGGCGGCTTATAGCAAACCCCGATCAGTATTTTATTATTTTTCTTTCCATATATTTCTACCCATAATGACTCCACATTATCATTTCCCTCACATATATTCTCCCGCAGTGTGGCCTTTAGGCTGGACTTTACATAAAGGCAAACTCCTCCCCCTTTTCGTTTTTTCCGATCCTTCCTGAATAGACTATACCCCTGTATGTTAACCGCCCAGTCATAGCTATCATCCAACCATGTCTCTGTTATACCCACTATGTCATAATTTTCTTCAGACATTATTAACTCCAGTTCGTCAGTTTTATTGGTCAGACTTCTGGCATTAGTAAGCATACAATTTAGAGGTGTATGGTTTTTTTCCCTATGAAGCCTATCCCTATTAACTATTCTAACCCCTCCCTCTGCTCCACCCCCAGGTACATTTATAAGCCCCAGCTCTCTATCTACACTATCTTCCCCTTCTATATTGTAGTTTCCCTCCCCCCCTTTCCCTAGTTTAAACACTCCTCCACCCTTCTGACCATCTTCTCCCCAAGCACAGCTGCACCCTCCCCATTGAGGTGCAGCCCGTCCCTACCGTAGAGCCTGTATCCGACAGAGAAGTCGGCCCAGTTCTCCATGAACCCAAACCCCTCCTTCCTACACCAGCTTCTGAGCCACTTGTTTAGCTCCCTAATCTCCCGCTGCCTCTCTGGTGTGGCACGTGGTACAGGTAATATTTCAGAAAATACTACCTTGGAGGTCCTTGCCTTAAGCTTGCTACCTAAGTCCCTGAAATCATTTTTAAGGACACTCCGCCTCCCTCTCACTTTGTCATTGGTGCCAATGTGCACCATGACTGCTGGGTCTTCTCCAGCCCCTCCCAGTAATCTGTCAACCCGATCCGCGATGTGCCGAACTCGAGCGCCAGGCAGACAACACACTGTTCGGCGATCCCGGTCTTTGTGACAGATCGCCCTGTCTGTCCCCCTAATAATTGAGTCCCCCACTACCAGCACCTGTCTGGCCTGCCCTGCGCTCCTCCTTCCCTCCTTACTGGAGCAGACACCCCTCTGGTGGTCAGAGGCAGTGACTTGCTGCAGTACTGCTAACTCTGAACTAACATCCCCCTCATCTGCCAACCGGGCAAACTTGTTGGGGTGTGCTAGATCAGGACTAGCCTCCCTGGCGCTTTTCCCCCTACCCCGCCTTCTAACTGTAACCCAGCTAGCTGCCTGACTGTCCTGTACCTCCATCCCACTATCCTCCCCCACCTCTACCTGCGAGAGAGCTTGCTCAGTGAGCAGCAGACTCCTCTCCAAGTTGTCAATAGATCTCAGTGTTGCCAGTTGCTCCTCTAGACTCAGGATTTGTGCTTCCAAATGAGCAACCCGCACACATCTCGCACAGCAATATGCACCCTCGAAGCGCTGCTCAAGGATTGCATACATTGAGCAAGATGTACACCTGACCGCATTGTCAAACATGGAGGACATCTTGGCAATGGGGATAGCTCCAATAACTGGCAAAAACAGACAGTAAGGCGCAAAATATATATAAATATATTATATGCAATCACAAGGATTTATACTTCACCCTCCTTCTTGCTTTTTAACTCCTTTTTGCTTTTTAACTCCTTCTTTGCTTGTAACTCCTCACTTAGAGATGTCACTTAGAAGATTCGCCCCAGCTCAGGATTCGCTTGTGTGTCCAAGCTAAATGCAACTGCAAAAGCCAAGCAGAACTCACATTCTGGAATTCCTCAGTCTTTTCCTTACACATATTAGTTTCAAACCATTACTTTTTGCAAATAACAAGGACAGTAGCAGCATGTATGGTACCTTCACACGCGGATTGCTTTACGCCGAGATAGTTGTGACCCATCCTGTAAAACAAAAAAGATATTGGATTATAAATGATACCTCCAAATAACTGTGAAAACACTGAGTTTAGAAGAGTATTTGCTCCAGTATTGCATTTAAATTTAGCTTTTTGAATATTTTTTTTGTTTAAGTTGAAAGGTGGTGTGATACCAACTGTATAAGCAGAGATTGATTGTAGTACCTGGAGCGGGAGACAAGGTGTGTGTGGGGAACAATATCAGCCAATGGTCCACCAGGCATTTGACTGGTATGCTAGGTGACCAGTCAGGGCCTGCTTACATTAAGCTGGCTTCAAATTATAGTCATACTGAGATTCCAGGTTTGGATGAAGACATTTCCAAGAATGCTTCATATTTACTTACAGAATAGAACGCCTGATACATGTTGGCGGTCACTATACAACAAACATCAAAATGAATATATCTTTCTCTCATCTATTGATGATAGCAAGGATAATACAGTATTCGCTCAATTATAAGACGACCCAAAATGTGAATATTAATTTAGGAAACAAAGAAAAAGCCTGAATATAAGACTACCCTATAGGGAAAAAAATACTAGTAAATATTACCGTATTTGCTCGGTTATAAGACAACCCTGATTATAAGACGACCCCCCAAATCTGAATATTAATTTAGGAAAAAAAGAAAAAGCCTGAATATAAGACGACCCTATAGGAAAAAAGTTTTACCAGTAAATGTTAATTCATCTAAACTATTTTTTTTTAATAAAAGCTATGATTGAAAAAAATATTTAGGTTTTATTTCCTTCTATTTTCCAACCTGCCCCCAGTTATGCACATCTGCCCCAGAAATGCCTTATACCCCCTATATGCCACTGTGCCCCATGATATGCCTTTTAACCCTCTAAATGCCACTGTGCCCCATGATATGCCTTTTAACTCTCTAAATGCCACTGTGCCCCATGATATGCCTTTAAACCCTATATGCCACTGTGCCCCATGATATGCCTTTTGACCACCTACGTGCCACTCTGCCTCCAAAAATGCCTTATACCCCTATATGCCACTCTGGTATTTAGAGGGTTAAAAGGCAGAGTGGCATATAGGGAGGTTTAAGGCATTTCAGGAGGCAGAGTGGCGTATAGAGTGTTAAAAAGGCATTTCTGGAGGCAGAGTGGCATTAAGGGGGTTAAAAGGCATTTCACAGAGCACTCTGCCTCCAGAAATGCCTTATGCCCCCCATTTAACACTCCCCCGCCCCCCCCAAACTTACCGGTGCTTCTGACTTCCCTGTCATGTAGCCGGGGCAGCGTGTAGATTCCACGCACTTACGCTGCAGCCGGAAGGAGGCGTGGCTAGCAGCGGGGGTTGTCTGCGTCCATCGCGCAGACCTTCCCCGACTGTCAGAGATCAGAGTTCCCGCACCGATGGAAGCAGACAACCCCCCGCTGCTAGCCACGCCTCCTTCCTGCTGCAGCGGAAGTTGTCTACGTGAATCGCGTAGACATCTACACGCTGCCCCAGCTACACACCGGGGACTCAGAAGTACCGGTAAGTGGGGCGGGGGGGCGACAGGAGGATCCAGGTCCCCTGCAGCTGCGGGGGATCTGGATCTTAGTCGTCTCATAGTCAGACCTATTTGAGGTCTGATTATAAGACGACCCCGATTATAAGACGAGGGGTATTTTTCAGAGCATTTGCTCTGAAAAAAACCTCGTCTTATAATCGAGCAAATATGGTAATTCACATGTAAACTATTTTTTCAAATTTAATAAAAACTATAATTGAGAAAAATGCATTTCTTGTTTTTATTTCCTTTTACCTGCCAACCTGCTCCCCCGTTATGCCCCAGATATGCCACCCCGTCCACAGACTTACCCCCAATGCTTTAGACTCCCTGGTGTCTAGTGGGGGCAGCCGATGGATGCACAATGCGTGTAGACGATAGAAGCCCAAGAGGTTATCTTTGGGCAAAATGGAGGAGTTTCCAGGCACACCTTCTCCCCAAATCCCCCAATCGAGGGAGGGGATGTCTGTTATGTCCTACCTGGTTTGTAGTAGACTTGGGCGCCGGTGGAAAGATTGTGTTCTTTTTTTAAGAGCAATGAATGGAAGAAAGAGGGTCAAAATTATCTTAGCGTTATAGTAATTAATTACTGATATTAATTAAAACAAAACTTTACAGAATCTGAGACACTGTGAGAAATGGCAGGCTGAAGCTCACCAAGTTTCACGCAGAAGGACTTCACTTTATAAAATGCTCAGATGCAGCACAGCCAGGGCCGGCCCAACAATGGAGCCGAGTGGGGCAACCGCTCCAGGCGGCACTTTTGAAGGGGCGGCACTTTGCCCCCCCAGGCCCTTTTTTTTTTTTTTTTTAAAGCGAAAGAGAGAGAAAGGGGCGCCGAGTGGTTTTCGCTTACCAGCTTGGTAAGTACCCGCTCGGCGCCCCTCTCTCTCCTCTGCGGCGAGTCTCCCTGTTCGGTCTCGGTGCCGGCTTGGAGTGCCGAACAGGGAGACTCGCCGCAGGACTGCTGAAAGCAAGGTAAGTACAAGGGGGGGGGGGGGGGTAGATAATGGGGGCAGGGATGGAGGGAGAGGAAGGGTAGATAAGTGGGGGAGGAAGGTAGATAATGGGGGGGCGGCAGGGACGGAGGGAGAGGAAGGGTAGATAATGGGGGGGGGCGGCATTTTAAAAATCGCCCCAGGCGGCATTTTGCCTTGGGCCGGCCCTGAGCACAGCAGTGTCACATAAAGCAGTCACAGTGAAATGAACAAATCCTCTGCTTGCTCTGCTCTCATATAGGTTCTCTGCATTACTAAAAACAAAAATTGTCTGCATTTCTCATCCTAACAAAGATGGCAACAAATATATAAACACAATATAAATGAGTTTTGGTTATATGAATCGTAGAGGGTGAGCTTAATTATGCTTTGGCCTCAGTATGATGTGACAGGAGATTGGACAAACGAAGATGAACTCACTCAATTTCCCTCCTCTTAGTGCAGGCAAGAACGAATGGATGTAACATTCAACACAAAAACACAGTCCGGAAAAGAATGCGCACGTCTAGTTTTTTAGTAAAGGAGAATAGAGAACTATTTGTATGTAGGCTAAGACACTAAGTTACTCCCAGTGTAGAGTGCAACTGACCAATCCCTCAAAGTGAGTAGAGCAGGGACCAGTGGACAGGTAGAAGTGCACGAAACACCTGTGTTCCACAGCAGAAAACTCCCAAAGGGTCACAGGAAGGATGAGAAGTCCAGCAGTACAGAGTCGTGGTCACAGGCAGGCAAATGACAGAAACAGCAATCAGAGAGTCCAGAGGCGGCAGCCAAAGAAACACAATGGAGAAGGACGAAATCCAAAATCACAAAGCAGACTGAAGCCAAACGCATATGATGGAGTGCGAGGTCAAACAGCAAGCCGAGGTCAGAAGCCAGGCAACCAATCACCAGGGGTCAGGAGAAGGGCACAGGAACACGGTTCAGGGTGCAGGTAACAGAACACTGAATTGCAGATACTAACCCGACACAAAAACTGAGCAACTAGGAAAGGTGTCAAATGCATTCATATAGTTAATTGCTTAGGCTGGTTAATTGGTAGAGGTGCCTTTAAGTGGTTTAGCTTCATGCATGCACTTGCATGTAGTACCACTCATTTATCACTAGATGCCAGCAGAGAACCAGTGCTAGATTAAGATTTCTCTGCAGATTTCATCTGAGGACACTGAAGCCAAAAGGTGGAAAAGCCCGCTGGTGTGGGACCTGCTACTCACCGGAAGAACGGAGACGTGACGGTTGGTAAGCAGGGCCGGACTGGACCACCGGGAAATTTCCCGGTGGGCCTGGCAGACCACATTAAACTTCATTAGGCGGCTGGTGGAGGCGGTCATACGACCACACAAGGGCTGCTTTGAACTTCGTGGGCGGGCTGCTGCTTTGAACACGTTCAAGGGGGCGGGCTCACAGAAGGTGTTCCTCGTGGCAAGGAGAGGGTCATCACATTGGAGAAGAGCAGAAAAAAATTGAATTACCAAAAAAATTGTTACGGGTTATAGGAAAGTGCACCCATATTCAGGGAGGGGGGTTCTGGGTTGTGGTATTACAAAATCCTTTACAAAAAAGGAGCGGGGGCATCAATACACAAGGGAGGAAGTTAGCTGGGACATTATATAAATCAATACACAAGGGTGTGGGGGCATAAATGCCCAAAGGGGGGCAATAGACAAAGTTGTGGGGGGGGACACATTAATCAATAGTAAAGGGGACCTGGGTGGGGCATTAACACACAAGGTGCAAAAATATAAAAGGGGGGGTTAATGACAAAGCAGTATAGAAAATACATTTTTCATGCTTCAGTGTGGCAGAGCCTGTCCTGGTGTGTGTGTGTGTGTGTGTGTTAGGGTGCTGGTGTGGCAGAACCTGTACTGGTGTGTGTCTGGGTGTCGGTGTGGCAGAGCATGTCCTGGTGTGTGTGTGTTTGGGGGTCGTGTGGCAAAGCCTGTCCTGGTTTGCGTATTTGGTTATCTGTTTCCTGGTACTTTACTTACTGTAGGAATAAATAGAACTATTTATTTTTTACTTTTTCAGAGATAAAACTCCATCCTGAATTTGTAGTCACTTCAGAGGACAAAACTTTCTAGGCCCAGAAATCAGTGGGAGGAAAAGTAAAATTTTTCTGTTATTTACTCTATTTCAATCTGCATATTTTATTGAAAAGGATTAATCGAACTAAATTGTGACTTCTGGTGTATCATGATTTTTTTTTTGTGTACTGATTACTCCTGATCCCATCACATAAAATTCTATCTCATACATCTGAGCTCTGATGTCATCTTTATCCATCACACATGGATGTCGAGGAGTTAAGATTCTGTCCATTCCCAGGTACTTATTTGGACCTTTTAACACTTTTGGTTCCTGGGATTTTAATAATAATGCAGTATTCTGTTATAGTAAAGGAACAATTTAATATAGTTTTAAAAAGATTGATTTATAGCTATTTGGATGGTAAATAGTGTGGCTCAGGAGTGTGCAAGGGGTGTGGCATGTGGGTACAAAAGCTCGACCACGCAATACAATACACGGGGCTGGTGTCTAAATATTTCCAGGTCTGCTCTTCACTTCCAGTCCGGCTCTGTTGGTAAGTACTTGTCACTGGAAGCTCCACCGTTTTTGTGGAAGTTCACCGCGAGGTCATGTCTGCAGAGATGCGGATGGAGAAGAAAGACTGAAGACATAAAAGAGAAGAACAAGAATATGCTAAGGAAGAAGCATAGCTGCGAGACGTGGTAGCGGTTGGCAGAGACGTTAGGGAGACATTCTCACATGTGAGAGAGAGTGAGCGTGAATGAGTCCACGAAATTCAAACAGTTCTGAGCTTTTTGCTTTGTTTTTTGTTGCCTTGAGACTCACGCAAATTGACAAAATAAGCAAACTTCATAAAATTAGCCATTTGTAGGAATCTGAATGCACACTCACATACCCAAAGACACATGTTCACATACTTACATACCCAGACACTTACAAAAAATAGATGACACACAAACATACCCAAAGACATAATCACACCCTCACATACCTGCAAACACACATATGTTAATGTATGTTAACTCAAAGACTCATGTTAGCACACTAATATACCCAGACACAAACACACTAATATACACACACTAACATAAACAGACACACAGATATCCACTAACATACCCAGACACACAAACACATACCTACACACACTCAACTCACTTACCTTTTGAAGCCTCAGCACGTCTTTGATGCAGTCTGGGGAGATGCCGCATTACTCCCAGAGCATGCGACTGTCTATCTTGGGGCGAGGGTGGGGCAGTTGGATCCACCAGTGGTTGAGTACATCACATGCAGGGAGATTTGGCCAAATGCATTTAGCTGAAGGGACGAGGAAAGGAGCAAGTGCATCCCCCCATGATTTTGCAAAATGGATCATATGAAAATTTACATGGAATCAAATGCATTAAAGAGCTAGAAATCTATCACCTTGTTAAATGTTGATTATAAAATTATGGCCAACATTTTATCCAACAGAGCAAAAACTGTAATAGATAAAATCATTCATCCAGATCAAGTATGTGGTGTCTATGTGCTATATTGGAACACCTTAACATAATTTGTGATTTGATCTGGTATCAAAAATATTATGAACAAAAATTGCCCATTTATTCTCTTTTTTTTAAAAATGCTTTTGACTGTGTATCCCATTAATATTTTTTTATGATTTTAATGAAAATGGCTTTCCCAGATTATTTTTTTCTAGTATTAAAGCTTTCATCAATGGATTGTTAACGCCTAAAGTTTTTCTTAATTCTGGGGTGAAACAGGGTTGTGCCCTGTCACCTCGTTAAGACTTACCTCGGTCCCAGGACTCCTCCCAGCTGTTATCGTCACCAGCTTGCTCCCCTCGCCATGAGTTCTTCCCCTGTGGACTAGCGCATGGCCAGTCCACAGGGGAAGAACTCATGGCGAGGGGAGCAAGCTGGTGACGATAACAGCTGGGAGGAGTCCTGGGACCAATGGCAAGCCTGACCAGCAGCCTGTCCAGCAGTGTGCAATCGCTTCCTGGCAGCGATGCCTTTGTGACCCCTTGTATTGATTGTTCGCAACTGGGACTCATTCTCCTCACCCTGAGCAGCTAGTCCCAAAACCAGTGTTCCGGGATAGCTCAGAACCTTAGCTATTTGTGTACCATATTGTGGTGTTCTAGCTCCGTAGGGTCCCAAATAATCACACTGGAAAGAATGACATTATGAACATATGGGTATTGCTGACTGTGCTGGCTAGATTGTGGTGTCTGGCTGTCTAGGCAAGGTATTGTGTTTCTGAGTTAATAATGTTCTTATCTAAAATTGTTCTGTTGTGTGTTGTTCCTGTTTTACTCCAACATCGGTTTTGTCAGGTGCTTGGGGTAAATTTCTACATATAGCTATTCTTCGTGGTTCCAGTGCTGAGGAAGCAGTGTCTGACGGAGATAGCCCACCAGAGTACCAGCAAGTCCATCACACATAGGATATATCAAATAGAAAAGAAGTGGGTCTATCTACTGAAACCTTTACAACCATTAGGGTTGAATATAGAGTTTGACCTTTTTAATTTTTTTATAATATATTCTCCATAATAACTCTCCTTTATTATTATTTATAAAAATATTTGCTGTTATTTTTTAATTGTTAATTCTTGAGTGGTTTACAAATCCACATGTGATGTATATTCAACTAAGAACATCTATATGGATATATATATATAAATTGTGAAAATGTTCTTTAGTCACCTTCATTATAAATAATTTATATATGTTATGTGTTGGAGTGCACATATATTTTTGTAATGAATATACTATTCTTTGTACATGGAGTGCTCCTTGCATTAGCTTATGGATGTCTATAAATATATAGATTGTGTATTCCATATGAATTATTGATATGATTAATATTTAATGAAAAACATTTTTAATTGAAACTATTAAAATAACATACAGCCAGATACAGATTATTAAAATTTAAATTCCGCCTCAGAAGTGTATCACAAAACCAATCATATGCTATATCTATCTAAAAAAGAACATGATTCTTGACAAGTTCCAGAAGCTACTCGATAAGAAAACTTGAAACAAAAAAAATGTTACTATTAAAAGAACTAAAGTTTTTTGGAGAGATCATTAGAAATGAAGGGGTCAGACCTGACCCCATGAAGATCTACCGTTGAACATGTGGAGATGTTCAATAATCCTACCCTTTAACATTATTTTCCCCACTACAGATGTAAGACTTACTGGCCTGTAGTTGCCCAACTTCTACCTACTTCTTTTTTTGTGAATTCACTAATTTCCGATCCTCTGTGACGACTCTCGTTAACCCCTTCAGTCCCCTATGGACGTACCGGTACATCCTGCCCTTCTTGCCACTGCCCGGGATATCAGGCTGTCGTTTGGCAGCATGGACTCGCCCGACAGCTGAAGCCGGCATCGCCCGCTTTCTGCTGTCTGATCTGACAGTTTAAAATGCCCGATCGCGCGATCGGGCATTCACTTCCGGGTTGTGTCACTGCTGACGTCACCCGGAAGTTCATCGGAGGACAGGATATCCCCCACAGGGGATATCCTGTCCTCCGATGAGGCACAGACGCTGCGATATCTATTGTTAGGGATATTAATGAGACAAAATAGGCAAAACCAATATTTTATCACACACGCAAAATAACGACGCTACCAAATATTGTAGGACCACATCCACAATATTAATTTAAGGAGATACCCTATATTTTATCTCCGATCCTAAATCCTTTCAGATCGCCGAAAATTATAATTCAAATTAGATATATATTATCACAATAATCAATCAAAAATATTATTTATTGTAAACACAATTTATAAAATATATATATGAGTCATACAGTGCATGATATAAAACACAAAATTCTTAAAACATGTCAAATTACATCAGTTCCGGGGTGACGTGATGACGTGACGCGTGTACGCGGACGTGCACGCCTCCGTAACATGTTCCGGTACTGGTAGCCTGCTCCCTACCTCGAGAGACCCCGCTGTCGGATGAACTCCACGGCCGGACGAGCGTAGTGTCTCCGCCGGCTGTTCATCGCCTGCCGCTGCCGTTTGGCTCCTGTCTCCGCTCCGCTCACCAGCCGCCCGCCGTTAGTTGCCTGTCTGCCTCCCCCCGTGCGCTGACTGCAGTCTCCCGTCGGATCCAACCTGCCGGAAGGTGTTCTAGGGTAGGATTCAGACGGGTGGGACATGCGTGGGGTGACGGGGGGAGTGTTTTTGGCGGGCGTATTTGGCGGGCGGTGATGTGGCCTGGGGTTCGGGGATTGAGGTGGCTTCGGCTCCTATCTGTGTGTAGCAGCACGGGCCTGCACAGGAGTGCAGGCGTTAAAATGATCAGCCGGCGGGTGAGAGATCTGGTGTGTTTGGAGGAGTGTACCAAGTAATAGGGTTCTCCCCCTTATCGTTTTTAGACCTTGCTGGTTGGCCGGTGGTTGTATTCTTATACACATTCCTAAAAATTTTATGAGAAGATTGAAGACAAAAGAAATTAAAGAAATACAGAGACAAATATCAATTTGGATTTTACACTATTGATTACAGCTTATATCAATTAAGCTAAATGAGTTAATTTCAATATCACCGAATGGCTGTTTAATCACCTAATAACTGTTTAAAAAGAAAAATATCAAGCACTATGATGCAGCATAACTTAATTGAATCTTAATTGAATCAAAAGATTAACAAAGATTAACCGCTGAGACTCTGCTGATTGGTTGGTGATTGTACTATAATATACACTCTTAAAAATAGATCAGTAGTTCGAAGACAAAAGATATACAGCGACAAACATCAATTTGGACTTTTCATGATTGATTGTAACTTACACCAACTGAGTTAATTGAGTCAATTTTGATATCATCTAACAGCTGTTTAAAAAGAAAAGTATCAAACGCAGTATAACTTAATTGAATCTCAATTGGTCTTCAATATAGTCTAACTGCTGAGGTAAAATCGAAGGAGGGAAAGGGAAAAGAAAGGAGAAAAAGGGATAGAAAGGAAAGAAAGGAAGAGAAGGAAAAAGAAAAAGAAGAGAAAAAAAAAAAAAGAAAAGAAAGAGAAGAGAGAGGGAAACATGGCTCCTAAGAAAGATAAAGAAAAAGTTGTAGACAAAATAAAATCAATCAACACTTTTTATTCGCCAAAACGGACTGAATTAGAAATGCCTAGTACAAGGAAATCCCTCGCTGGAGACACTAGAGAAAGAAGATCATTTCCCCTTGAGCCAAGGCCTACATCAGATTTGAATTTACCCGAAGAAGCAATATTACCTCAGGAGATCACTAATCAGTCATTGGGCGTAATGTTTGATTCATTATATAATAAATTGAAACAAGATATGGATAAAAATTCTGCGGACTTAAAGAAAGAAATTGAATATTTAGCTGAAAAAGTGGAAATCCCAGCAAAGCAGCTTAGTAAAATTCAAGATGAAAATACGAATCTAAGAATCATAAACGGAATAATTGATAAGCGAATTAATTTTCTAGAGAATAAGGTGAATGAAATTGAAAATCGTTCAAGACGTAAAAATATTCGCCTTAGAGGAATTTCGGAATCGGTCGGAAATGACCAGATGTATACCTTCTTGGAGCACTTTTTCAGTTCATTTATATCTGTAGAGAAACTTGGCTCTAATTACATAGAAAACTTCCATAGATTACGTAAACCCAAAGAAGTGGATATGTCATCTCCAGGGGACGTTATCTTAAGATTTGCAAGCTTACAATTAAAAAATCTTATTGTACAAAGCTTTAGAAAAAATTCGAACTCAATTCCTCAACAATATAATGATATTAAAATCTTTCCGGATCTTTCTTTTGCTACGCGACAATCAAGAAAATTTTTTTTTCATCTGATATAAATACTTAAGAAAAATGGGATTAGATATAAATGGACATTTCCAACAGCAATATTAGTTTTTTACAAGGAAAATTCGTATCTCTTGAAGGATCCAGAGACACTACAAGAAAAGATCACATTATGGAAATTGGACTAAAATATAAACAATTTCTTTTTTGTCATATTATGAATTGCACTTTGATACACTTACACTTATACTGAATTTATAGATATACGTGCTTGACTTACAATAATTGTTTATTATATTTGGGAAATTTAATTATATATAAGTATCCAGTCAAGCATACAAGAATTGTAGGTAACTATAATAGATAAGCACTATTTTTGCATTTGATTAAAAGATCCTATATACTGAGAGGTTATATATCGGTTTAAGAGATAATTTAAATCTATAGCTTTATAAACACAAAGTGGTTGATAATTGTTCCCCCTAACTTATTTTTTTTTTTTATAAGATCAGCACTTTGATATACTTTTACTTATACTGAATTCACAGATATATGTGCTTGATTTATATTAGTTTTCAACAATACTTTGGGTAATTAATTAATCTATTCAAGCATATAAGAATAGTTTATTAGCACATTAGATAAGCACTATTTTTGGCACTTTATTAACTGACCCTATATATTGAGAGGATTTAAATTGGCACAGAAGATAACTAAAGCTATAGTATTAAATACACAATTAAATCCAATAATGGGGATAATAAATACCCCCCTTTTCCCTCATAGGATTATTTTGTTTTTGTTAATATTGGCACTTCGACGCGTAATAATCTATCAGTAATAATGTGGGAAAATTTAGCTGAACTTATTTAATAATTACAAAAAGGAGAGAAAGGAAGGGAAGGAGAGGGAGAAAAGTAAGTAGAAAAAAAGAAAAAAAAAAGAAAAGGGGGACGAAAGGAGGAAAAAGGAGAAAAAAAAGACAAAAGGGAAAGAAAAGTGAATAAATGAAAAAAGGGAAAAGAAAAAAGGGAATAAGTTCTTAGCTATATTTAATGAATATCTCTCATAAAAATATTTTTGTTGGCACTTGACACTTTAAAGAATTATTTCTATGGAAACTATTTATTATGTAATTCACCCTTACACATTTATATTTATGTCGATTCCATAGATATTCGTACCTGGTATATAATAGCTTCCACTAAATACCTCTGGTTAATATTATTCTTGGTATTTGATTATTACTCTTTATTTATTGAGAAAATATACATTCGTGAGAGAATTAAATTACATCAGTTCCAAATACAGTATATTATCGATATTATCAATATGAATTACTACTTTATGAGTCTAACACACACAATTAATTTCCAGTCCACTCAGCAACCAAAATAATACTCATCAGTGTGGTAATAAAAAGATCACTAACTCTTTATATATTAGTTCAACTAATATGACAAAATAAGAGTATTAGTGAAGTTCCTAATAGATGCAAATGATGTCAAACTTCATCTACAGGTAAAAATACCTTTTCATTATTGTCATTATCACGGGTTATAAGCTGTAGTCTCACAATCCGTCATATACAATAATGCAATATACTATTTCCCAGAAACAGGGAATTCTATACGAAGAAGACAAAATTCATCTCTATTAGAATAATAAAACAATTATAATTACCACCACTTGTTGCTGTGGTCCAACTGGTCGTTGTAGAAGTTAATCCAGGTTCAGTGGCAAGAAATTAAGTGGGAAGCAATATAACTTTCTAAAAGTTATATATGTTAGGACTCAAAATAACTCTAAGAGTAAAATTATGGTGCCAGGATCTTAAGATTCCAATTCTCTGGGGTAAATTTGGTGAATGAGTCCGTCAGGGTCTGTCTGTTTCAGGGTGCCTTTGTTTTTAGGGTGAGTCCCTTAGGGTGAGTTATTCCAGGTGGGTCCCTCTAAGGTCAGTTTTTTAGGGTCAGTCCCTTAGTTATTAAAGACATCAGCTTTTAAAGACAGAGCTTATTATCATAGCCTCCACCTCTTGATTAGAATTATCCAATCATAACGGTGGGTTTTACCCATTATAATTAGGACTTCTACTCATATTTACACCGTTGTAATTTCTTAATTTACCTGCGAGAGACTCTCTGGTCTAAGAAATAACTTAATACCATTACATATGTGTTTGGAATTCATCCATGGTCATCCTTATCTTTAGATGTTACCTCCTAGATAGTAAATCAGGTCTCTGTAGTCACCCATATCTCCAGACGTTGCCTCCTAGGTAGTAAATTTAGGTTTTGGTGGTCTTACGACGTATCCCCCATTCCAATTTACATTCCTAAGGATATGTAGTGTCTACTCCTTAACTTTCTCATGGAAGATAACGTTAATTGGATCATATATACTGAAGCATCTATATACATGAATACTTCTTTGTTCTCAATTATAGAGGGAACAAAGACAGAAAGAAATAATCACTATATGATTAAGTAAACTAAAATGGCTCTAACTCCATTTTGTGCTCATGTAAAATACAGAATATATAGAATACATGTTTTCCCTCATAAAATATCTGACACTATGCACGTCTGTGGGGACTTGCATAGAGATCACAGTGTGATCGGTGCAGGGGGGTCGCGGGGAGGAGAGTTATAAACCATGCTGAAACAGAAAAAAACGGTTAGTTATTTAAAAAAAAATATAATAAAAAAATTATTAAAATAATACAATAAATTATATTTTAAAAAAAAAACAATAAAGTGAGCTTAGTAATGTCATTGTGACATCACTGGCATTAATAACATGTTCAATAGATTGTAAGCTTGCGAGCAGGGCTCTCTCCACCAAATGTATCGGTTTGTCTTAGTCTGTCAATTCTTGTTTTGTCATATGCCTTGAATTTATGTATTGTATTAAGCGCTGCTTAAACTGTTGGCGCTATATAAATAAAGGGTAATAATAATAATAAGAGGTCTCTAAGAGGACCTCTAACCGTTTGTGTGTGTGTTTGGATGTTAGTGTGGCAGAGCCTGTCCTGGTGTGTGTGCCTGGGTGTCGATGTGGCAGAGCCTGCCCTAGTGTGTGTGTTTCGGTGCTGGTGTGGCAGAGCCTGTCCTGGTGTGTGTGTCGGTGTGGCAGAGCCTGTCCTGGTGTTTGTGTGTCAGTGAGGCAGAACTTGTCCTGGTGTTTGTGTGTTTGGGTGTCAGTGAGGCAGAACTTGTCCTGGTGTTTGTGTTTGGGTATCAGTGTGGCAGAGCCTGTCCTGGTGTGTGTGTAGGTGTCGGTGTGGCAGAGCCTGTCCTGGAGCCTGTCCTGGTGTGTGTATTTGGTCATTGTTTCCTGGCACTTTACTTACTGTAGGAATAAGTAGAACTATTTAATTTTTACTTATCTAGAGATAAAACACCTTCCTGAATTTGAATTCAGAGGACAAAACTTTCTACACCCAGAAATCAGTGAGAAAAAATAAAGGTTTTGTGTTATTTACTCTATTTCAATCTGCATATTTTATTAAAAATGATCAGTGGAACTAAATTGTTGTTTCAGGCCGTGTATCCCGGCGCTTAGCATCAATAGCCTGCACACTTTGTGAGGTAGCAGTGAAACAGAGGTCTATATGAACAGATCTTCAGTGCTCCCTTTATTAGAGAGAGATCTATGATCTCCCCAACCGGCCTTTCTCCTCCACCACTTAGTAGTTGCCAACGGAGCTTCAGTTAGGGTGAATGATATCATGTAGGGGGCCATGGCTCCTGTATATATCCAATAAAAAACATTATCCCTAAGTCCTTACATATGCTAATTTAGGCATACAGTAAGCCCATCTTAAAACAGAGAACTTTCTACCATGTGTTACATGCTTTTTACATTTTCAGATGCACTTTTACCTATCCACAATAATTTATACCTGCTGCCATCCTAGTAGTGAAAGCAGGCGAAAGATAGTTCTCCAGTAGTCAAATTAAGAATGCTCCTCCAGAAAAAAAGCCTCCCAACAGAACCAAACTACCATTCACAATACGACACACCAGAACAGTCAGGATGCAAGAGAATACACTTTGTTGAGACTGGGCATTATTTTCCCTTCCTCTGGTAAAGTGGCTACAACAGGAAAGAGGAACAGAGTAACATGATTAACACATTGACAAGGGATTACACAGACAACAACGGCAACAATGTACTAGACAATAGAGGTAAAGGGATGTGGGAAGTAACACTTAAACGTGGACTAGACAGTGAGTCATTCTGAATACACCTACAAATGGAAACAAGAGAGTGAAAACAAATGTTACAACCTAATCCCTACAAATCGATGTAAAATTGCAGTCCTAATAATCTCTCTAAATGGAGTTCCAGCATACCTTACATTTCTCCCTCACCTCAAAATAGACAGACCTTATGACAAATCTTAAGTAGATATGCAGCAGATCTGTTGGTGTCCTCACTGCAAATGTAAGTTGGGGATCCATGTTTTTATGATCCTGCACTCCATGCTCGCAAAGGAGCCACTTGTAATGCAGTGCTGGTGTTACCAGGCCCAGGATCTCCTTCTTTTTTCAGGGGAACTACTCAGTGTCATTCCCACTGGATATCCAACTGCTGCTCAGAATGAGGCTCTGGCTCCCTGCATCCCTACATCTCAGACTGACTCTGTGGATGTGGTTCTGGCATTCCGCATTCTGCCTTTATGGGGTTCTCCTGTCCTGCACCCAGGGGCGGGCTGGGCCGGGGGCAGCTGCCCTAAATCTTAACTAAACGGCTGCGCACTGAAGTGGCCGATTCGGCCGCACAACCTCCAGGGCTGTCTTTAATGTGGGGCAAAAGCCTGCACCACCCCAGATCACAGGGGTCAAAATCAAGCCTGTTTTACCTATTTTGACCACCAGGGGTCACACTACATGGAATTGTCTGTTCTGACTTCCACCTTTACTTACCAGAGTACCAAACCTATATCTGATTACCAAGCATATACACTCCCTTTTTGTTAAAGGCCTTTACATTAACCCCTTCAATCCCAAGGGTTTTTGGTACCTCAAAGCCCGGAGCAATTTTGCCATTTTTGCGCTATGTCGGTTCAGAGATTATTTCCTGTGAATAGTGTACCCATGTAAACTATATATTGTTTTTTCAAGGAGAGATAGAGCTTTCTTTTGATACCATAGTTGGATGATTAGCTGAAAATTTAGAATGAGAAATTTAGTGAAAACTAGAGAAAATGAGAAAAAAACCTGATTTTTTTTTACATTTTCCGCCTGAATCCTCACAAAATTAGGTAAAGTGATGGAAAATCCCCTCCAAATGTACAAGGTGTACATTTTTTGTATAATTTTCTAATTTTTATGCGTATGGCTTAACGGGTTTGGGGGTTGTTTTTATATATTTTTTTTTTTACACAAAAATGGTTAGAGGTCCTCTCACAATGAGATCACAGCTCACATTATAATTTTTTAAGTATTATTTATATTATTATTTTAATTTTTTTCTGCTTTTCTGTTTCAGGACGGGAGGGGGAGTGAGAGACATGGTTTCTCACTCCCCTCCCCGCGATCCCCCTGCACCGATCACACTGTGATCTCTATGCAGGTCCTCACAGACGTGCATAGAGATCGCAGCGTCTGTGCCTCTGTGCACGTCTGTGAGGCAGTGCCATTGGAACACAGGAGTGATGGGAGTGATAAAGGGCCATTGGAACACAGGAGTGATGGGAGTGATAAAGGGCCATTGGAACACAGGAGTGATGGGAGTGATAAAGGGCCTCTTGTACACCTATGAAGATATTCCAGTCAAAATCAGCCGTTTTTAGTTACAATAGTGACGCAACCCGGAAGGGCAGTTTGAAATGTAACAGCTTTCCGGCTTTCATGACGGAAGCTCTTACGTCAGATCGGACAGCAGAAAGCCGGCGATGCCAGCTTCTGCTGTCAGTGGGGAGTCCCACTGTCAAACGACAGCCTGATCTCCTGTGCAGCAGCAGGGATGTTTCCCTGACGCTGCAAGAAGGGCTGGACGTACCGGGACTTCCATAGGGTTTTTTAATAGGCGTTTTTTGGACGTCCCGGTACGTCTATAGGGGATTGAAGGGGTTAAGACTATGAAGACAGTCTGGCTAAACAGGCTTGGGTCTCTGTTAGTCTGCCTTCAGCTGAAGAGCCTTTGCTGTGCGGTGTGTTTAGGCCCTGATTGTTTTAAAGCCTACTTTAAGCCTGAGTAATTTATTGCTCTGGTGAAAGGAAAGTGCCTGCAACCATCAATTTTATGTCAAGACAGGAGGCTTCACATTATGCAAATCTTACTTTACTACTCCCAAATAGCAGCAAAGAAAATATTACAGTACTGAAACAGTTAACAGAAAACTCAACATCACACCAATAGCACAACAGCAGAATATATATAAGGGCCCTGAGTAACTGCCAAATCCTCTTTCTTTGCTGCTCCCTAGAAAGATAAGTACCTGTGATTTTCTATTATACATAGTTTGGTTGTTATCGTATATATTGTTTCTTTCATTATTCTCCGTTATTTACTTCATAATTTCTGTTTTAGTTTTCCATTTTATCAAATGTCTGTTTGTTTACTCATTGCGTTAACCCCTTTTACTTTCCACTTTATGTGTATGTTATCTCTGGTTTTTCTCCTTCGGAAACTGCCATTTTTCTTCCGTTTTCGTCTATCTGACTTAAGTTTTTCGCACATTCTCAGTACCCCAACTTGCAATTCCCCGCCCACAGCTCTGACGCAGTAATTCATATCGTAGCAGAGTGTTATAGCTTTGTTTCAGACCCAGGTATCTTTTCAGACAGTAAAGCTATTCTTTTCTAAATGGATTCTCCAAAATCCGTTTCCTCATATGTGGATGCCTGTCCCCTTTCACCTAACAGTGATAGGGAGATTAATTAGCTATAGCTAAATCTGTGTCAGTGGCCATTGCTAACACCATGGCTCCTAAAAAAGCTGATATACAAATGTTCAGTCAGACCCCCAAGTGGGAGATAATGTGAAAGATGGGGTTAAATCAGGCAAGGCCCTTCAGAAAAGGCGCCATTGTGACGGACATGCTCGGATGATTCAAAACTTAGATATTTCCAATCTATGCAAGACCATAATGACTTGCTTCAACGTATGAGCAGCGTACATACACATAAATCACACATAAGACCCTCTCAGGAGGAAGAATTAATTAGGCCTAAAAGGCCAAGAATGAAACCTGACTCCTTTCACAGTACTTCTAGTAGTGAGTCAGATGACTCTTATGTAGACAAAACCTCCAAATTACCAGACACTGCTTCAGATTCTGATGGTTCTGACAGCGATTATGACCCCGATAAAAGGGAAGTTGACACCGATATTTCTTCCCTAAGGGATGAAGCTGGTAACCTAATGTTTGATACAAACACGACTTCTGTCTAGGGGCGCTTGTAACTCGCGATCTCAATCACTCGGATAAAACTAATAACAAATACGAAAAGATAGTGTAATAAGGTAAAACACTCTGGAACTTCAGGACAAAACTTCAATAATTGCACTCACAATATGTATGAGTGTTTTAAGCCTCCAAAAGCCAACTCCTCGGTGTGTGTATCAATTCCTCAACCCCCACGGACGTAGAAGAGAAGAAATATATCTACCATAGGATGATATCTTTCAGAACTAATATATGCACAGTAATTGGGTGCACTCACATTTGGATGGATATATCAAGCATATCTGATGTATTTTCTTGGAGTTGCAGTGGTCTCTGGTGAAATTCCTGATGTGAATCCAGTAGGTCCCAAATGCCTCTGAGTCCTGGATGGATGATTCCTCTGTGTTCCAATGTCAGTATTTTAAAGTGCCAATGCTTGTATAAATCAAGTATCAATTGATTGTAGTGTGTGTATTGATGTGAAGATGCAATAAATGGTATGTGTAAACATTTATAAAGAAACTACTATAAGTGCCATGATCTGATACAAAAAATAAATAAATAAATAATTTATTCCGGGACTCGGCCCTCACAAACAAATCGGAAACCACACTTTACATATGCTGACAAAATGATCCGATATTAGGTAAAAAAATGTTAAAAAAATATCAGTATTGAAGAATGAAAAGCAATAAAATCAGAGTATAGTCCAAAGAAAGTAATCCTCTATGCGTTTCGCCAGTGCGTGGCTTCCTCAGGAGGTATATTTCCAGGTTCTGTTGTGTTCTTCCTTTTATGTTCCCTCGGACGTATAGTCCGCGTCTTTTTTGTTCCGTGCGTCTGTTCCTATTCTATGATTTAGCGTCACCGCGTATTTCTTCTTAGTAATCCGTGCGTGCGTGCAGCGATTATTATTAGTCAGGAATTATATGGGGGGGAATATTTCTTTCCCCCCCCATCTATTCTAAAAAATACAGATTACCTAACTTCATATTCCCCTCCTACAACATTATTGTCTTATCCCTAGAGCCCTGTCATACCGGCATATACCGTATACAATGAATTCCTTATATATCGTCCCCTCGGCACCTAAAAAAAGAAGATTAAATTAAAAATAAAAACAAATACTGCCTTATTAACCATTATGTTTTTATTTGACAAGATATTCCGGCATACAAATCCTTCCTTTCGTAGAGAGGGAGACCGAAGATGATCGGCACATCGCTACACGCATGGATTACTAAGAAGAAATACGCAATGACGCTACATCATAGAATAGGAACAGACGCACGGAACAAAAAAGACGCGGACAATACGTTTTCTTTTGCTTTTTTCCAGTAGCCTTTTGCTATTTAAAAACCATTTTTTCCCCAAAGCTGGTCATTCTGCCCCATGTGCTATTTCGGGTATCTTTGAAGCCGGCCAATTAAAGTTATCCCATCAAACCATATATTTTTAAAAACTAGACACCCCAAGGTATTTCAAATGCTGGTATTTTAACCATTTCCATGCACTAGTTCTACCATCAGCCTTTGTCAAACTTTATGGTATTAAGATTTTTTTGTATTTTGTACTCCAGGTATACATTTACCGCACCTGGTATATGTCACTGCCAAATAACACCCCAATATGTGTTCAGCAACATCTCCTGAGCACAATGATACTCCACATGCATGGGTTTGTTAGGTTCTTCGAGGACTCAAAGGCCCTTTTTGAGAGGTGTACATTTTTAAAATTGGAATTTTGACATGCCAAAAAGTCTGCCAGATATCCTATTTCAGGTGTCTTTAAAGCCAGCCAATACAATTTACCCCATCAAACCAAATATTTTTGAAAACTAGACACCCCAAAGTATTTGAAATGCTGGTATTTTAACCCTTTCCATGCACTAATTTTACCACCAGCCTTTGTCAAACTTTATGGTAGTAATTTTTTTTTATTTTTTTTTTAATACTTCAGGTATAAATTTACTGCTCCTGGTATATGTCCATGTCAAACAACATGTGTTCAGTAACATCTCCTGAGCGTAGTGATACCCACATGCATGGGCTTGTTGGGTTATTTGGGAGGTAAAAGGTCGCCTTTGTGAGGTGTGTGTTTTTTAACATTTAGACATCTGGTCCTACTGCCCCATGTCCCATATCTGGGACATCTTTGAAGCCGACCAATTCAATTTACCCCATCAAATCATACATTTTTTAAAACTAGACACCCTATGGGCATTTATAATGCCAATATTTTAACTCTTTCCATGTGGGAATTTTTGTGAAGCTATAGCGTGAATTGTAGGACTTGTTCATAAAAAAAAACTTTTTGTTTATTTTATTGGTGACAGTGGGGAATTTTTAAATGTTACCATATTTTTTTGAAAAAATAAATGTAAACATTTTTTTTTTATTTTGAATTTTTCATTTTTTTTTATCCATTAACCCTGCGCATACGATTGCTCTGATGGAAGCGAATGTGGAGTATCCAGCTGGTCCTATGCCTACAGTGAATGCTGTTTGGCACCCCTTCTGGGGGCTGATGTGGAGGTCCTGGGAGACAACGCGGAGGAGGAATCCAAAGTAGAGTTTTCCAGGAGCGTGCTACCGCTAAGTGCCCCAGAGATCAGTGTACCCAAGATGAGACAGTGTTACATGTATTTTGGAACTGCTTTTATGCACAGGACATATGGAAAAAGACAGGCCCACTTTTAAAATGGGTTCGTGGCCTCTAGTTGTTTTATATGGCCTTTTTTTCCTCTCCCACAGCTGACCAGTAGCATGTTTTATGGATTATGATAAATTGTATAAAAGAAGCAATTTGGAAGACCAGAATTATTTTATTTCTTCATAAAAAATATATAGACCCTTCCATTTGTCTTAAGATGGCTTTAAGTGGTATGTACACACACTTTTTCAAGGATTGCAAAGGCCCAATGAACGCAAAAAGACTTTGGTGCCTTAATATGTGGAACATTTTACTTGCATGAACGTCCCAAAGACTGGTTTTATGTATTTATTCTAATTTTATGTAAAATGTATTTATTTTGTACTGTAGCATATACGTAGCTAATAAAAATATCTGTACCAGGTCCTGAATCATTCCTGGCATCCTGCTTCTGATCTTCGGCTTCTGACCCAGCTTGATTTTGACCACTCTCCTGCACACCGTATCTGGCTTTTCTGAGTCAAGCTACACAGAGCGGGCCTCTGCCAGTTCAGCTACATAGAGTGGCTTCCGAGTCGTGTGCCCTGCCAGAAGGGCTTTCGAGTTGTGTGTCTGTGTTCAGCCTGTACCTGCCTGTCATCCAGCTTCTCAAATATAGACCATATCGTACTATTCAGCTTGTGGTGTGTTTCATTTCACCTGTTTATATCATCCTTCTAGTTATAATGCATCGTGGGGTACAAACTGAGCCTCTGGTTTTTAAGCATTTTCAATTCTGTTTGAGCCTCAATGCAGTTGTCTGCAAACCTGTTATGCACCTAACCAAATTTCTCCATTTTCTTCTCCACAGTGATCTGATCCTTTTTACATTTGTTTCTCAGTTTCTTTTGTAGGATCGGTGGGTTAGAAAAGAATCTGGGAGAACTGCAGCCTAACAACGTATCTGAACTCTCCTCCTCTTCCTGTTTGTGGACTCCATCACACGGTAAGGGCTTTTTTTTTTACATTTTCTTACAAGAAATGGATTATATATTTATTCTTCTATACAAAGAAAGTAAGCAGATAGGACAGTTTTTTATGATGCCCAATCCACGCCTCTGCCTATATTCTTTCAACTACGTCCTCACCATTGTTAAAGAAGGACCAAGTTGGGACAGCACCTACTACAGTGCCCTACACTGATTTTGGCAACCTTGGTAAATATGAGCAGAAAATACTTTGAAAAATTGTCTTTATTGTTTAACTTGTTGATCTTGTCTCCAAAAAATACACACAAATATACTGTTCACATGGATATCAAACAATTGCAAACACAACTGTATGTGTGGCATAATTGTTGGCACCCCTATGACTTCATATAAGAGAAAAAAAAAATGGAAGTACTGTATTTGCCCAAATATAGGCCACCCCCCCACTTTAAGTCTTTAACGTAGGGGTGCGGCCTATATTCGGGGTTTAGCGCAGGGATGCGCAGTTTGTATCGCCCGATGCCCAGCACATGCAGTTCCGGGCGAGGGCGGGTGTCTTTTTCTGTTTCTCATTTAGCCCGCAGCAGGGGACCTGGATCCTCCTCTTCGGCAGCCGTGGACGCCTGTGCAATGCGGGTACACAACTTCCCCTGTCGGCACTTCTGCCGGGGCTTCTATGGTGGAGCACCGGTGTGATATAACCTTCCAGTGCTCCACCATAAAAGCCCCGGCGGAAGTGCCGGCAGGGGAGGTTGTCTATGCACATCGTGCAGACTTTCACCAGTTTTGAGGTTGATATGTGGCAACTCAAACCTTCAGCTCCCTCCACGTATTGTCTATAGGATTAAGGTCTGATCACTGGCTAGGCCGCTCCAGGACCCTAATGTGCTTCTTCTTGAGCCACTCCTTTGTTGCCTTGGCTATTTTTTATTCTTCAGCAAGTGCCATGGCAGGAACTTGGGAAAAGTCACTGAGACAAGGAAGGAACTATTTGCTATGGGATAGAAAGGAGCAGTACATGCCAAGCAATATTTGCTTTATTCAGAAAGCACATCTGATTGATTTTTTTATTGAATATTTATTGTTCAATAAACTGCATGGCATTACAACCATTCATAGAAACAAAGCCAAAATGCCTTATTGTGACGCCTCGCAGGGCAATACACGTACAGAATAACTTCAGTTAACGGAAAGCTAAACAATACAGTAAAAGCTAGACTTGGGCGCTGGCCAACTCTTTGTGTTCGTTTTCGTGGGGGACAAAATCTTTGTATTCCTTCGGGCGAATATTCGTGTACATTCTTCGTGGTTTTTTTCTTTTTCTTATTAGGGGTTAATACAGGGTTAACACGGTAGGCAGCAGCTTTGGCGCCAGGATTTTAAAGGTCCGTAAGATCAATTCTATTGGTCGCCAGCAGGGACCTCCTCTGCCATCAACTAAGTACAGCTGCTCTTCATTGGTTGATGTCAGACGAGCCCCCTGCTGGTGACCAATAGAGTCGCTCATACAGACCTTTAACTCCTGACACCGAAACTCTGCTTGGGGAGGCTCCAGAAGTTAAAGCTCCATGCGAGTGACTCTATTGGTCACGGGCAGGGAGCTCCTTCATTGGTTGATGCAGAGGAGGCCCCTGCAGACGACCAATATAGTCGCTCGCACAGAGCTTTAACTCCTTGCATGATCCTATGGAGTTCCCTTTAACCCCTGCGATTCTGTGTAGATAAGGTAGGCTAGAGGGGGAAGGGTGCAGGGAGATTAGTTGGAGATATTAACGAAGACGAACTCAAAGATTCTTTGTGTTGTGTGTCTTCGTCTTTGTTTTGCCGCCGCCATGTTCGTTTCTTCAGTATTCGGACTGAACAATGAAAACACACCCTTCATGTTCGTTTTCATGTTTGCTCGAATACAAATGCACAAGTCTAGTAAAAGCAGTGTACAATTACAGACATGGCACATATGGTTAGCACAATAGTGGAAACAGCCTTGGGCAATGGGGAAGTAGAGTGGTTTGATCAAACTGATTTTGTATTTAAGTTTATTAATACAAACTGAAAAAGATAAAACAGGTTGATGCCTGATTTTACAAGAGTACATAAATCAGAAAGACGATAAGTAGTACTGCGACGCAGGGCAATACACATTGCAGTATGACTTCGGTTAACAGAAAGCTCAATAAAAGAGTAAAAGCAGTGTACAATTACAATTCCAGACATGGCACATATGGTTAGCATATTAGTGGAAACAGTCTGGGGAAATGGGGTAGTGGAGAGTCTAGGGTGGGTGAGGGGAAGGGTGTGAGGGATTGAGGGAGATGGGGCTAGTCATCAGCCTCTAGACTGTACTTAAGAGTAGTCTCTTAGCAGGCTATGGATAAGCCTGCGGCAGTCACGGACTGTGACCTGCTCCCTCCTCGACACCAGCCAGTTCCTGGCAAAGCATAGAGCGTCCTTTACACAGCACATGAGACACCAAGCAACGTCAGAGAGGCAGGACAGGTACTTCCTCTTGATGGAGTCCTTGATTTCTAACTCCAGGTCTCTGAACAAAGCCTGTGGAAACTGGCACTGCCAGAACAAATGAAGGGCAATTTTCTCCTCTACAATGCACTGTGGGCAGTGTCTATATCTGCACAACCCCTGGCATGCATAAATGTCCTTAGGGGAGGCCTCCCTGAATGCCCATCCATACAATGTTTTTATGCCGGTTGGTCAGCCTGCTCAATGCCACATTAGCCCAAACTGTCTTGGATGGGATGTTCTTGATAGTGTCTTTGGATCTGATGAGCTTGTGGATCACACAAGGTGACCACATGTCTGGCTTAACTCCCTCCAGTTGGTGATCCCTTACAAATTTGCCCATGTCCGAGTAGAACCAGGGCATAATCCAATTGTAAGGGACGGAGCTGTCTCACTTTTCCCACTTAAGCTGCCTCCATAGGGGCCGTAGGAAGAAGCGAGACATGGAATTTCCAGCAGAGCCTTTCACTATGTCACTGAGAGTCCTGCGCACACAGTTACATACAAAGAAAGCCCCTTAGCATGGTAGGGATGTCAGGCACACCTTTGTCTCCCTTGAGAGGTTCATTGTACATTGTACTTTACTGTGTCCATTTTGTAGCCCCAGATAAAGTGGAAAACTGCTCTGTTGATGGGTCGTTGTATGGTAACCAGCAAGGGCCAGGCCTGAGCCACATACTGCAACACGGGAAGTATCTCGTTGCACAGCACCAGCACTTTCCCTTCGAAGGTAAGATCTCTGAGGCTCCGCAGTCCAGATTTCTGCTTTACTTTAGCGAGCCTCTCCTCCCAGCTTTTCAGGGCCATGCCGTCTCTGCCGAACCAGACTCCCAGGATCTTTAGGAAGTCGGTTTTGATGGAAAACGCGATTGGGTTGAAAGTCAGGTCCTACTCCCCGAATGGCATGGTCTCTAACTTCCCGTAGTTGACTTTTGCGCCTGAAGATTTGCTGAAGTCCTCGCAAGTCTGGACGAGCGTTCTCACCAACTGGCAGTCTGCACAGAACATGGTCACGTAGTCCATGTAGAGCGAACCCTTTACCTCTTTCTTTTCTCTGTCCGATGCGGTGATTCCTCTGATCTCTGGGTTCCGTCAGATGCGTCTAATGGCTGGTAAGATAAAAAAATTCACCCTCCACCACCAGCCGGGGCATTTTAAGAGTGGGTAAAAAAAAGGTGCATCATGAGGGAATCCAAGTTGAATACAACGTGCTTATCAACCCGTGCAAAGTGAAAAAAAAGTGTGCGTCCACACACTCATCACAATGCTGAGTGCTGAGGCCTATCGGGCCATGTCTACTCACCTCAGTAGGGATAATGATGAAGTGACCCCTGATGCTGAAAAGAGCCAGCTTAGAGAGACCTGCAAGGGAGATCAGAACTGCCTGAGTAGGCCTATAGCTTTGATTGAGCTTGCTCCAACTGGATACGAGGCCTACATGCCCACACACTTGAGGACTGTAGGTAGCTGTTCCTCCTTGAGCACTTCTATGAGAACACCTCAATTGACATCAGGAACTAGGTCTGTTACCATAAACTCAGCAATTTAGACCTCAGCTGGATGATGAATACTTAAAGACGTCCTAAAGCAGCAGCAACATCATCCAACCCAGGGAATTTAGGAGGGAGTCCCACCTTTTCCAACACCCATCTGCAGCACCGAGGTCTTACCGCAAAGGCAGACACACCGGGCAATCCAGCCAGATCACCTTCACCTCTACTGGACAGGCCCCAACTATTGCCAAGAGTCATCCATGACAGATTATGTGTTTGGTCAAGCCAGAAATTATGCCCCCCCCAATAAAATCTAGTGATGAGCCCTAACTACTTGATGTTAAGCAATTGGCCCGGATCCACAAGGTTAGCCCAGTTCAGCTACCATTTCTTTGTATAGGCACCATGTACTGGATGTTCCGTATTTGCTCGATTATAAGATGACCCTGATTATAAGACAACCCCCCAAAATCTGAATATTAATTTAGGAAAAAAAGAAAAAGGCTGAATATAAGACAACCCTATAGGAAATTCATGTAAACTATGTAAACTTTTTTTCCCCAAAACAATTTATTCAAAGAGGATATTGCACAGATGAAGTACAGAAAAAAGAAATAAAGGGCAAAATAAAATACAGTATACAAGGACAATAGTATGCATCGGTATCATAGGAGGCCTGAGAGGTTCAAATCGGTAGGACGGAAGACATGGTGGACGCATGTATAAGAAAATATATATACAGAAGGAGCCAACACAAAAGGCACACAATACAGGCAGCCCTGATGGTAGCAGGGACGCACAATATATAAATGGCGTCGGTACAGAAGGTGTTACAAGTAGACAAGACACCCAAAAATCTATTTAAACTTGTGATAACATAGCCCCATCACAACTCCTGAGGTACTCCCCCAACCAGAGCCTGAGAAGGACGGAACCCCGGTATCGGATAGGACCCCTTTAGCACCTGAAGGGAAAACCAACCAGTGGAGTGGAATGTATTGTAAAGGGATAGTTTAATTGAGTCATCCATAACCGCAATAAAGGAAGACCATTTTCGGAAAAAGGATTTAGCTTTTACTACTCTATGCATAGCGGCTTCCAGCCAGTCTAGTCGAAAAATGCAATGTAACCGGGCCACAACCATGTCTAGAAGTGACGGGGAAGATTGTATCCATTGGGTCAGTTTGGCATTTTTACCAACCGCTGATATGGTAATCAGAATGGTCTTTTTGAAGGCGGCAAAATACCAAAAAGAGCCCATTCCACTGTCAAGGGGAAGGTAACTCCCAAAACCATAACTACATATTGATGAATGTCTCTCTAGAAGTTGGCAATGTAGGAGCAGGCCCAGAGCTTATGATAAAGATCGGCATCAGGCACCACACATTTAAAACAATTAGAATTAACACCCAGCCGGGCCGCCACATAAAGTTTCGGAGTCATGTATGCCCGGTGAAGAATTTTCAGAAACAGTTCACTATAGAAGCGTGACACCAAAAGCTTAGAATTTAACACTGTGGCGTCAACCAGAGTTTCCAGGTCTATGTCAGGCAGGTCCTTCTTCCAAGCGGGTAGGCCCTGTCTAAGAGATCCCCATGTAATAATAGGACAAATTTGTCCATAGAGAAAGGACATGGTGAGGGAGCTGGAGGGAGTACACAGAGTTATACTGTCAAGAGGATTGTTGTGATCCTTAGGCGACAACATAGCTAGAATACTGACAACAAAACTGTAAATAGTGTGAACAGAAAAACGGAGAACTTCTCACGAAACTGTTGCCAGGTAAGTATACGAGAGGTAGCGGGGGAAATAAAATCAGTTACAAGACGACCCCCAACACATTCCAGTCTCCTGAAAACAGGAGCAGATTTACCATGTTGGAATCTGGGATTACGGACCAAGGACACAAAGGGAGTATGTAAAAACCCCAATCCCAAGTGTTTCCTCACCTGGGACCACGCCCTAGAAGTATGATACAGGGGGGTAGGTAGATGTAGGAGGGAAGGCAACCGAATATCGGGAGAAAGTTGGGACTCCAACCCAGTGGAAGCAAAACGGTGTCTATCTAAAATCCAGTCAACTGCATGTCTGTAATTGGCCACTAAATTATAATCAGGTAGGTGTGGGATATTCAAGCCTCCGTTGGAAGTGGGCTATTGTAATTTTACCAGCGCAATCCGAGACCGCTTACCGTAAACTATTTTTTTTTATTAAAAGCTATGATTGAGAAAAATATTTTTTTTGTTTTTATTTCCTTTTATTTTCCATCTACCCCCCAGGCTTGCCACTCTGCCCCAGAAATGCCTTATACCCACTATATGCCACTGTGCCCCATGATATGCCTTTTAACCCTCTATATGCCACTGTGCCCCATGATTTGCTGTGTGACCCCCTATGTGCCACTCTGCCTCCAGAAATGCCTTATACCCACTCTGGCATTTAGGGGGTTAAAAGGCATATTATGGGGCAGAGTGGCATATAGGGAGGTATAAGGCATTTCAGGAGGCAGAGTGGAGTATAGAGGGTTAAGGGGGTTAAAAGGCATTTCATAGAGCACCCTGCCTACAGAAATGCCTTATGCCCCCCATTTAACACCCCCCCAAACTTACCGGTGCTTCTGACTCCCTGGTGTGTAGTCGGGGCAGCGGGTAGACGTCTACGCGATTCACATGGGCAACTTCCGCTGCAGCCGGAAGGAGGTGCCGTTAGCAGCAGATTGACGCAGACAACCCCCGCTGCTAACCGCACCTCCTTCTGGCTGCAGTGGAAGTTGCCTACCAGAATTGCGTAGACGTCTACCTGCTGCCCCGACTACATACCAGGGAGTCAGAAGCACCGGTAAGCTTGGGGGGGGCATAAGACAGGAGGATCCAATCGAGCAAATACGGTATTTACATATATATAAATATTGGCAGCAGGGTCTAATATTTATATATATATATATATATATATATATATATATATAATAATAATGCATATCGGCAGCAGGGGCTAATATTAACCCCTTAACAACAAAGCCTGTACATGTACGGGCTTGCAGTGCAACGTGATAACGACAAAGCCCATACCTGTACGGATCGTGGCGGCGGCAGGCTAAAACAGCTTAGGAAGCGATCAGAATCGCTTCCTAAGCATAAACGGTGTTGCTGACATGCCTCAATTGAGGCATGTAGCAACACAACTCCCCCTACCCCGATAGCCTTGTGATTGCTCCGAAGAGCTACTTCCCTGGGCATGGGGATCCTGCATGGAGATTGCATGTCCAGCAGAAGGGGGTGAAAAAAGGATTGCAGTTCTGGCAGTTGTCTGTAGGTCCGGAAGCTTGAAGGCAAGTTGTTAGCATTTCATTTTAAGGTGAGCATGTCTGTCAATAAAATCGTTAAAGGTGCCCACAAAGTCTGTGCGAGTGCCCATCTGGGTCAAATCTTGGCGAAACTCTGCCAACATGTCCTTGATCTTGTCTGTCATGGATGTTGGCAACTCCAGGAGGATATACAGCATAACTGTCCTTGTGAGAGTGGTATCTTGCTCCAAAGGAACTTAATCTTCTTCAAATGTGGTTTGCAAAGGCAGGAAGTCACCATCTTGGAGATGCAACTTGCCACGTTTAGAAAAGTATTGGAGTAACCTCTGAGAAGAATGTTTTGTGAAGCTGAATATTTAGGTTTCTCTCAATCTTCATTCAACTTTTAGAGACGGTTTTTGCCACTTTCAAGATGGAGAAGTCCTGTCACATGTCTTCGTGCTCGTCTTCGGAGGGGAAAAAACCTTCGTATTCCGCGAATATTCGCCCGTTCCTGTCTTCTCTTCGGGCGAATATTCGCGGACATTCTTCGTGCTCGTTTAATCTTCGTTTCCTTCCCGGTTGCCTTGCAGGGGTTAATACGGGGTTAACAACACATCGGAGCAGCAGCAGCTGCCGTGAAGGAACGTGTGTGCAACTCTATTGGTCGTTTCGGCAGTGGGCTGGTCTGGCATCAACTAGTGAATTGCAGAACGCACTTCATTCGTTGATGGCAGGCCAGCCCCCTGCCGAAACGACCAATAGAGTTGCACACACGTACTGAGGTGTACTGTACACAAAATGACCTAGAGACAAATGCTCCAAGGAACTTGGCCTCCGTTTATCATACACAATCACACATCCATAGATGTTTAATAAAAGAATAGGGATTATTTTACATTTTTAAATTGATTTTGGACCACTTGTAATACATGCCTAACATTTGCTACCTATTTACAATGGCATACTTTGCAACAACCCAACTTTTACTGGACAGGACTGGAAAAAAGCAGGACTGTCCACCAAAATCTTGGGTGTGTTGGCAGGTATGCGGATGGAAAAATGTTGGACAAGAACTAAAAAATAGCTTAGGGTTAATGTACGGTTATGTTTAAGATTAGTAGCAGTGCACTGCTTTGGTTAAAGATGTATTATGTCTAAATAATAATTTAATTTTAATGGGTTTTAAAAAAAAAATTAGGGGTTTATTTAAATGTATTTTAAAGTTAGATTTATTATTTAGTACTTTATTATATTTATTTAATGTTTATACTAGTGCTACCTACCGAGCTATAACTACCAACGTGTATTTGCATACCTAGTTTAGCTAAATTAGATGGGACAGGACTGGAAAAAAGCAGGACTGTCCCTGAAAAAGTTGGGTCTGTTGGCAGGTATGTGGATGGAAAAATGTTATAGTATGAAGTGTGAGTTATAGCGTTAATGCTAGTGAGTGTAGAAATGAAGGCCAGGACAAATAACAAGAGGAAAGGTCCTTGTGATTTTTGCATTGTACGTGTATGTGTTATGTGTGTTATGTGTGTTGTCACTTGTCACTGTGTTATATGTGTTATGTGTGTTATGTGTTATGTCACTGTGTTATTTGTGTTATTGTGTGTGTTATGTTTGGTTGGTTGTGTATCAGAAGGAAAATAATGAAATGGAAATGGAAAAGGAAATGGGAAAGGCGAATGAGTGGGCAATTGGCGACCCACTCACCTGTTTCACCCCAGAGCAAAGCATCCAAACACTGTCAGTCCTAGACGTTTGGCAGCGGACTTCCAGAGCTCAGACACAAGGCCCTAGCGTAAGCTGGCCACTCCGGCGGAGGTAGCAGGCGTTGCCACACCGCAAACAGACGCAGCCAGGGGGGAGAAACTGCCCTTACCATTAGGGACATTTGAGGCATGACACTAGCCAGGAAGCGAACTGGCATCGAAGAGACGCTGGCACCAGCAGCAGCAGCAGAATTGGGAAAGGCGAATGAGTGGGCAATTGGCGACCCACTCACCTGTTTCACCCCAGGGCAAAGCACCCAAACACTGTCAGTCCTAGACGTTTGGCAGCGGACTTCCAGAGCTCAGACACAAGGCCCTAGCGTAAGCTGGCCACTCCGGCGGAGGTAGCAGGCGTTGCCACACCGCAAACAGACGCAGCCAGAGGGGAGAAACTGCCCTTACCACTAGGGACATTTTGGGCATGACTCTAGCCAGGAAGCGAACTGGCAGAGAAGAGATGCTGGCACCACCACCACCAGCAGCAGCATTGAAAAATGGGAAAGGCGAATGAGTGGGCAATTGGTGACCCACTCACCTGTTTCACCCCAGGGCAAAGCACCCAAACACTGTCAGTCCTAGACGTTTGGCAGCGGACTTCCAGAGCTCAGACACAAGGCCCTAGCGTAAGCTGGCCACTCCGGCGGAGGTAGCAGGCGTTGCCACACCGCAGACAGAGGCAGCCAGGGGGGAGAAACTGCCCTTACCATTAGGGACATTTGAGGCATGACACTAGCCAGGAAGCGAACTGGCATCGAAGAGACGCTGGCACCACCACCAGCAGCAGCAGCAGCAGCAGAATTGGGAAAGGCGAATGAGTGGGCAATTGGCGACCCACTCACCTGTTTCAACCCAGGGCAAAGCACCCAAACACTGTCAGTCCTAGACGTTTGGCAGCAGACTTCCAGAGCTCAGACACTAGGCCCTAGCGTAAGCTGGCCACTCCGGCGGAGGTAGCAGGCGTTGCCACACCGCAAACAGACGCAGCCAGGGGGGAGAAACTGCCCTTACCATTAGGGACATTTAAGGCATGACACTAGCCAGGAAGCGAACTGGCAGAGAAGAGACGCTGGCACCACCACCAGCAGCAGCAGCAGAATTGGGTAAGGCGAATGAGTGGGCAATTGGCGACCCACTCACCTGTTTCACCCCAGGGCAAAGCACCCAAACACTGTCAGTCCTAGACGTTTGGCAGCGGACTTCCAGAGCTCAGACACAAGGCCCTAGCGTAAGCTGGCCACTCCGGCGGAGGTAGCAGGCGTTGCCACACCGCAAACAGACGCAGCCAGAGGGGAGAAACTGCCCTTACCACTAGGGACATTTTGGGCATGACTCTAGCCAGGAAGCGAACTGGCAGAGAAGAGATGCTGGCACCACCACCACCAGCAGCAGCATTGAAAAATGGGAAAGGCGAATGAGTGGGCAATTGACGACCCGCTCACCTGTTTGACCCCAGGGCAAAGCATGAAAGTCTGTCAGTCCATGGCGTTTGGGAGCGGACTTCCAGAACTCAGACACTAGGCCCTAGCGTAAATTGGCTACACCGGCGGAGGTAGCAGACGTTGCCACACCGCAAACACGTGCAACCAGGGGGAGAAACTACCTTAAACATTACAGATAAAAAAAATGAACTTTCCAAGCTAAGAGCTGGGTAACCCAACTTGGGCAGATTGAATTTAAGGAAGGCAATCTGCTCCATCAGATGAGGTGCCATGCGTGAGCGCTGTGGACTCAGTATGTTTCCAGTCATAGAAAACACGCGCTCACTTTGAACAGTGGTTGGCGGACATGATAGTAGCTGCTGCGCAACCCATGAGAGTGCAGGCCACACACTCTTCTTTTCATCCCAGTAGCTAAGAGGATCAACATTAGGCGCAGAAGGAACTTCACAGAGGTAAAGTTTGACCATTTCAGCAGCACTACTCTCCTTTCTGCTGCTAGCTCTGTCAGATGGTCCAACTATACTCCCAAGTGCCTCTTCCCAAAACGCAGCTGCTCCACTCAGCTGTGTTGTGCTGCTTGTGGCACTGCTGCTGATGCTGCTGCTAGGAGTAGCAGACCACATCATCTCTTCCTCCTCCTGCACCTCTCCCTCCTCGGACAGCATTCCCATTTTACGCTGCCAGTCACGCACCTTGTTGACCAATTGCTCCCGGTAGCTACTGAGAACATTAAATTTCAAAGCTAGCTTTCCCTTAATTCTTGGATCGCAAAGGCACGGTAGCATCATTTCGGGACTCTCTTCCATTCGTTTGCGAAGGTGTACTTTTAGCAGATCCTTCAGCTTCCTGACTATGGCTGCTATGTCAGGATGTAGAGTGCCACCTTGAACAGCCTCACGGTTTCCAAGGAACACATCCATCTTGCTGCCTAGATGGGAGAACACTGGGATTACCTGGGCCAGACTGGCAGTGTTTGAGCTTAAATTTTCTGTGGCATCCCTGAATGGTTTAAGGACTGCCACTAGCTGGGCGATCACTGTCCAATCCTCCCTATTCAATGGAGAGGTAATCCCAATATTGTGCTCTGAGGCAAGATTATGGATTGCCCTCTGCTGCTCCAAAATCCTCTCCAGCATGTCTAACGTGGAGTTCCACCGTGTACTGACATCCTGACGTAGGCAGTGTACGGGAAGACCTGACCTCTCTTGCTCTTCCCTCAAAAGTTGGCTAGCCTTAACACTATGGTGAAAGTGCCCAGCGATCTTTCTGCAGCGGGACAGAACTACTGCTGCCACATTAGTTCCTTCTGACATTGCTGCCTTCACTACAAGATGGATGATGTGGGCTGCACAGCGCACACCAACAATATGACCATCTCGCAGCGCTTTCACCATATTGGCACCTCCGTCAGTTACCACAAAACCAACTTCAACATTGGTGCCCGCCTCTGCTCCCACCCAAAGGCTAAACATTTTCCTCATCGCATGCAGAATGTTTTGGGAAGTGTGCTTTTCATCCATCACTTCTGCATGGAGAAGGAAAGATCGGTAGCCTGCTGCAGCAGCTTCCTTAGACACACCGGGCTGCCACCAGTGTGCTGTCAAAGAAAGAAAGGCATGCTGGCCGCTAGGTGCACTCCACAAATCTGTAGTGAAATGAACAGACTGACCAGCAGCCTTGGAAAGCTCCTCTTTCACTGCTGCAACACAGGACCGATACAATGAGGGGACAATGTTCCTGCTGAAAGTGGAACGTGACGGAACTGTATATTGTGGAGCCACAGCCGCCATCAATTGTTTGAAAGGCTCCCCTTCGATCATAGAGAAGGATGCCCCTCCAACAGCAATGAACTGACCAATCAGTCGCGTTACTTTATTGGCCTGCTGTTTGGGCATTGACCTTTTGGATTGGAATGCCACAAATTGTTCCAGGGTGGGCTGGACATGCAGTGCTCCAACCTGCCTTGGTCTCTGGCTGCCAGCACTAGTTGCTGCTGCTGCTCAGAAGAAGAAGCTGTTGGGGTTTTTCCACGGCCACCAGCTATGCTGCCTGCACTAAGTTTTCCCTCTGCATCTTTCCCCAATAGCACAGCGTTGTGTTGAGTGCTGAGGTGATGCTTCATGCTAGCACTGGTAAAATGGCCAGACACTTTCCCTCTGCTTATTAGCTTCCCACAATGTTTGCACTTTCCATAGCGCCCTTCTTCAACATTTTCAAAGTGCTCCCAAATTGGGGCGCGCATAGCCTTGGAGTGTGCCTTGGGTGCTGCTCCTACTGCTCGGGGTGGATGAACAGAGGCAGAACTAGTGGTGGTGGGACTGGTGGTAACAGTACTGGCCATAGTGGGACTGCTAATTGCTTTAGATTTGCTAGGTTTTGCTGCTGCTGCTGGTGGTGGTGGTGATGATCGTAGCGGAGAAGGTGGAGGCTCAGGGGAAAATTGTGCACTAGTCATTTGGACACTGCTCCCTGAGGAATCTGATTCCTGACCACTCATCTCCTCTACTTCCTCTGGCTCATAGTCTAGCTCTTCATTAGCCAGATCGAATGGAATTCCTGCTAGGCTGGAGCTAAGACTGATATCGTCGTGAGACTCGTGACTAGTAGTAGTGCGAGCAGGAAGAATAGACTCTGCACTTGGCCTCTCAGTCTCAGGCTCCTCTGCTACCTCGCTAGGTGGAGTTCCACTATGTGTAGCCCTCTCTCTAACTGTCTTTACAAAAATTTTGTAAGGACTTGGTGGCTTGCTAGAGGTACTAGGAGGACATGGCGTGGCGGTACCAGTGGGAACAGTAGGCGCAGCACTAGTGGTGGTAGAGGCGGTAGAGGTGGGGGTGGTGGTGGTGGTGGTTTTCCCTACAAAGGAATGAGATCGCTTTGGTTTGGGACCCCTCTGAGTCTTGCTGCTAATTTGGCTCTGCTTGGTACCTTGCATGCTGCTGGTGGATGGGGAAGATGCTGCTTGGGGCAAAAGGCACTTCTTTTTAGTCACTGGGCTGGTACTACTTGTGCTACCCTTTAACTTTGAACGTGCTTCTGGTGCTTTAGGCTTTCCGTAAAAAACCATAGAGCTTGTGGGCCTAGCCGCACTACTACTGCCTGCTTTTGGTGCCTTTCCTTTACTTGATGATCCTTCAAGCAATGCTTCCCCAAATGATAAGCGAGAGCTTGGCCTACTTGGCCGACTAGACTGACGCAAAGGCTGCATCTTAGAACTGGTGGTGGTGCTGGTGGTGGTGCTGGTGGTGGCGGTGGTAGATGGAGCTTGTCCCTCCTTAGTCCCAAAAGGAGGATCCATTTCAAATTTTGTGTTGTGTGTGTAGTGTAGTGTAGTGTTTAAAAAACTATAAAAAAAAATAAAAAAAAATAAAAATAAAAAAAAAGGAAAAACGAATTAAAGACAAAAAATTAGAGGAAGTTCTCTTCAGTGCTACTGCTTAAAAAGTAAAACTATGCACTACTGCACTGTGCTGTGTGCAATCTGCCAAAGTGCTAAAGTTATTTAAATTATTAACTCAAGATTAACTATTTAATAACTAGCAGTATTTTATTTTTAATTTGAATTTACACGGGCCTAAGAGCTTAGCCTACTACTATGCTAGCCTAAAGCTATATTTCCTTACTATAAGTCTACCTCTAGGCAGACGCTCTCAAACCCACTAAGCTAAAGTGAGGTTAAATCAGATTCAGTATATGATTTATTAATTAATATTAAGTTATATAATATTAATAGATTAGAAATAATTTACTTATATATTATGTATTATAGATAGAAGAATATAGATTATGAATTAGAATTTAGAATTAGAATTACTTATATTATAGATTATGAATTAGAATTTATATTGTTATATATTATTTATAATATATTATAGATTAAGATTAAAGAAGATTAGAATTATTTTAGTACTACAGCTAGTAGCTTGAAGCTTTGCTTAGTACAGCTCGTCACAGTCAATTTTTCTTGAAAAGAATTAGAAATAAAATAAAATGTCACAGCAAAACAGTTAGCTTCACTGCTGGCTGCACTCACTAGCCCAACAAGTTCACTTCACTGATGGACTGAGGTGAGCAAAACACTAAGGGTACTTTTAATAAAATTGAAATAAAATGTAAAATAAATGAGAAAATCTTTGCAAAACAGTTAACGTCACTGCTTGCTGATCAAAAAAAAACACAGCACTTATGCGGCTGCACTCACTAGCCCAACAAGTTCACTTCACTGATGGACTGAGGTGAGCAAAACAAATGAAATAAAATGAAAGATTAATTAAGAAAAATTGACTTGGTCTCTTGCTGTTGCTAAAACAAAGCACAAACTATAGAGCTGCAGCACCAGTACTAATAAGATTAGCTGAACTATACGCTAGTAGTAATTATTTAATATTATTACTTTTATTTATAGCTAATTTAATTAACTATTAAGACAAGAAAGAATTATAGAATTATTGATATTACTGATTTTAGATTAGACACTTGTAGATGTCTTGAATGTCTACAGTACACTCTACACTAGTATACTATTACTAACTATAAATGACAAATATATATATAATTTTATAATGAATTCAATTATTAATTATATTAATTAATATTACTGATTTTAAATTAGACACTAGTAGATGAATGTCTACAGTACACTCTACACTAGTATACTATAGAATATATATATATATATATATATGACTGACAAATATATATATATATAATAATGAACTATTAAATTATAGAGTCTATTAAATTATTATTTATAAATTCTATTTAATTTATTTAAGCAGGACAGGCAATAGGCACTAGTGCCAGCCCAGGGCAAGGGCACCCCAGTGCCACTGAGGCACTGGGTGCACTGTCAACTCAACAGCACTTACACTACAGTTATTAATTATTATTATTAATTATATTAAGTAGCACTGAAGTGAGGATGAAGTACACTGTGAGAAATGGCAGGCTAAGGCTTACCAGTCTCACACAGAACAGAACAATCTCTCTCTGTAACGCTCGGATGCAGCACAGCAGTGTTGCCAAAGCAGTCACAGCGAAAAATGAATGGATCTCTCAGGCAAGCTCTGGTCTTATAAAGGCGCCTTCAGAATTCAAAAAACAGCAGCACAGGCATTGGACGAGACCCTTAGCGTGACGTCACAAGAGTGAGCTGATTGGACAGACGAGATCAGCTCACTCCTGTTTGAAATTTTGGCGGCTGCGCGGCAAAAACGAAGACGATCACGAAGAATCTTCGATTCTTCGTGGTTGTGAGTCTTCGTCTTCTCCTACGTTTTGCCGGCACTGTATTCTCTTCGGCGTGTCTTCGGAACGAACAAAAAAACGGCCTCTTCGTGCTCGTTTTCATGTTCGCCCGAAGACGAATGCGCAAGTCTAGTGAGGAGGGCCCTGCTCAAATGATTTTACAATCTAGAGGTAGTATATATATATATATATATATATATATATATATATATGTAATTATTTTTTTTATTGGGAAAAACTGTTGTGCGCAGGGGGTACCTAGAGTGGCACCCCCCACACACACTTTAAAACTGCATAGCTTCTGTCGTTAGGCAGGGGTACATCATAACTGTTATAATCATATAGTAAGGCAGACATTGACAGTGGTACAGCATAACACCTATCACTATATACTGAGGCACACATTGACTGGGGTACAGCATAACACCTATCACTATATACTGAGACAGACATTGACGGTGTTGCAGCATAACTGCTATCATTATATACTGAGGCAAATATTGACAGTGGTGCAGCATAACTGTTATATACTGAGGCACTCATTGATGGTGGTACAGCATAACTGCTATCATTATATACTGAGGCAAATATTGACAGTGGTGCAGCATAACTGTTATTATATACTGAGGCACGCACTGACGGTGGTACAGCATAACACCTATCACTATATACTGAGGCACAGCACAACACCTATCACTATACATTGAGCCAGACATTGCCAATAACGCAGCATAACCCCTATCACTATATACTAAGCCAAACATTGATGTGGTGTAGGCCTACCGCTTCAGTGTCTGGCTTAGTATATAGGGATGCACGGAAACGAAAATTCTGGACTGAAACCGAAAATTCAGCATTCACTTGACCGAAACCGAAAATGACCCCCCCCTTTAAACCCCCCCCCCCCCCAAAAACCCACTTTATTAAAAGTAACACACCAAAATTCAGTGCTGTGCAGTTGCCGCGCACATCGCTAGGGAGCAGGATCGGAGGCCTGCATTAACAGTCCTCCCACTCCCTTGATTGATTTTAAGCCGGTTGGAGGGAGATCCTTGATCTCCCCAACCGAGCTTGCTCCTCCAGCGGCAGACTGCCCGCCCCCCCAGCTCCCCGTTGGGTACGCTACTGGTTGGACGTGTGCGCGCTCTCTAAAAGTTATGTGCACGCACAAATGCACAGCTTAGAGGGAACACTGCATAATGAAGAATCCAGCACATACCAAGCGAATATAATTAAAAAAACACCTATCTAAGGCATAAATATGGGGGATACTGTCACACTATACGGTCATATTGCATTTTTACCCAAACAAGACTCTTAAGCAATTTAAAGCCTCATCTGGACACCATTAATAAATCATCTTTCGTCATAGTGTGAATGGTATTCGCTGTGTACATGCTTAATCCTTCCTCTGTTTTGTGTACGTATTGGTCATTATTATTATTCTAAATGCAAATCAGGCATTTGAACGTGTATGCCTTTTATGATTTGTTGTTGTGCGTGCCTTTATTTTGTATACACTTTAACACCTTAACGACCTATGACGGGCCAGAGTTGTCATGCAAAAATGGTCAGTTAACGACCAATGACGTGCTTGGCACGTCATGGCAGTAAACAAGCTTAGAAAGTGTTTGTAGACCTTAAATGGTGTTGCACTATATGGCGGCGGCGAGTCCTTTAAAAAAAGCTTCCAAGAGGGTCTCTCCAGACACTCTTGAGAACTCTGGCTTCCTTGCAGGTTGAATACAGGTACTGCATTCAACCATGCCAGTCAGTGGAGCCCAGCTTTCTAATTACTATGTGATTAGTAAAAAACAAATATGGAAAAAAATAGCTAAAAAAGATGTCGTAAAAGTTACAAGTAATTATGCAGTGATGTCACCATCAGGGGAACCATCCAATTCAGCAAAATATAAAAAAAAGTTCCAAAAATAATAAAATAAAATTAAAAAATAAAGCTTATTATTATGAGCACGTGCTAAAAATTTTAGTGTTAAAATAAAAGCATTTCAAATACCCAAGGGGTGTCTACTTTAAAAAAATGAATCGTTTGATGGGGTAAATTGGAGTGTCCAGGTTCAAAGATAGGGCATAGGCACAGACTGACCAAAATGAAAAACGGCGCACTTCCAAAATGTGGCCTTTTAGCTCTTTAACAACCAGACAAAAGCATGCATGTGTTGTTCACTGAAGTCAAAAGATGTTGTTGAACACATATTGGGGTGTTGTTTGACAGTGCCATATACCAGGGGCTGTAAATTCACATCTTAAGTACAATTTGTGTGATAGAAAATACAAAACAAATTACTACCGCAAATGTTGACAAAGGCTGGTGGTAAAATAAGTGCATGTAGCAGGGTTAAAATACCACCATTTGAAATACCCTGGGGTATCTAGTTTTCAAAAAATGTGTGGTTTGATGGAGTAAATTGAATTAGCCGGATTCAAATATGGCCCACTTAGGACATGGGGGCACTAGGACCAGATGTTAAAATTCCAAGTTGAAATATGCACACTTCCCAAATGTGGCATTTTACCTCCTAAGAAAACAGACAAACCCATGCATAGGGGGGTGTCACTGTACTCCGGAGATTAGGCTGAACACATATTGGGGTGTGATAGTGACGTATACCAGGAGTTATAAATTCATACCTGAAGTACAATTTGCGTGAGAAAAAAAAGCTAATTACCACCACAAACTTTGGCAAAGGCTGGTAGTAGAATCTCGGGCATGGAATTGGTTAAAATACCTGCATTTGAAATACCTTGGGGAGTCTAGTTTTCAAGAATATATGTTTTAATGGGGGAAAATGCATTTTTTGGATAAAGATATCCAAAATAGCACATGGGGCAGAATGACCAGATTTGGAAAAAACTGGCTTTGAAATAGCAAAACTCTACTTGTACTTGCCCAATAACTTACAGAAAAAAAGCAAAACAAATATTGGATATAAACTTGGGACAATTAGTAGAATCTATTTAGCAGTTTTTTTTATTAGCTTTTTTGGATGAAAAGATTTTTCAAATAAAAGTGAGAAAAAGTGGGTTTGTTTTCAATTTTTCATCATATTTTATATTTTTTTGTTATAGGAAATTAGATAAAATATTATCTGAAGAAAGCCCTTTTTGTCCTAAAAAAAATATATAACTTGTGTGGGCACACCAACTGTGTGATGAGAAAATTACAGCTAAACACAAGCACCGAAAAATAGTTAAAACAGCCCTGGTCACAAAGGGTACAAAAAATAAAAAAAACCGGTCCTTAAAGGGTTAAGCAAGAGGCTGCACATTCTACACTACATTACTGATCTCTTGCCTCTCATGTATTTTCCTCTCAATCTCTTCATAGATTTTAAGATTATGGTGCCCCTTCTCCTTCTTTACCAGTATGTCTTAACCTTATTGTTAAATAGTATATTGTCAATTTTAATGTTTAATTGTTAATTTTTACTGTCCCATTATGGTAATAGCACGGAATCTAAAGACACCGTATAAATTAATGTAATGTATAATCACTCCATATGTTTGTAAATTGTGAAGAAGAAAATCTCTTTGCAGGCAACCAAAAATCCACTAGCTACTGTTTTTTTTTGGTGCTATGCCCTGCCAAACTGTTTTATTTTCCGTTATCTACCCATTAAAGGTAAGTGTTTTGGAAATGATTGATATTTTCAGTGGTTCTGTTTTATCACTTGTTATTGTAACACTTATCTGAGGTAAAGTTCAAGCAAAAATTAAGCATCTGAAATACTGCAGCACAAATTATTTTAATGTTAGCAGTCAGGAGCAGCTGTTTGGCTCAGTAGGTAAATTTAGCAGTGGGGGAAGGGCAGGGAAAGCTGACAATGTTAGTTTCTCTACAGAAACAATTTTGGCTGTTGCAGCTTCATGCTGGTCACATGACAGTGTCCCTAGGCAGTTAATTTATTTCTGTAGCTTTCATGAGCAATCATTAACCTTCAGACACTCAGTTTGCTTCCTGTTTTGTGGCATTTGTTTTTCTTCTCTATCTTGTGCTCTAACTAGTTTAATTCAGAGGATGTCAGTGGAAAATTACAACAAATTCATAATAAATAAAATGACATGCACAGTGTTTATGTTATATTTATGAGTGCAAGCATCATGCTGTAAGTGTATTTCCTTAGTACTCTATCCTAAAATGAATTATATTGTTGGTTTATGGTTTGCTGTCTGCTCCTGTCCTCAAAAGACTTTGTTAAATTAGCACAAATCCACATGGGTTTTCCCAAGTCTTAAACAAAATGTGAACTTTCTGCCAACTGTATTGACAGTTTTACAAGTATTATTGCATAATTAAAATAATTATCAAACTGTGAGTTAAATAAAGCGACATACAATATGCTGGATTCAAAGCTGGAGAAAAATCTATCTCTAGTAACTAAATTGCATTTCTCCCATAGATGGCAATCAAAATAACCTAAAATCAAGATATATTGGCCCATATTCATTAAATTATAAGATGTATAGGCAGACTAGATGGGCTGAATCGTTCTCTGCACTCAAATCTGAATCTGCTCTCAAATTCTAGGTTTCTGTGTACCACTTATTTAATCTATTTTTTTCATCAATGTAAGGATTGGTATTTAGTTACTTCTAATAGATGTATCTCTGGCATTTAATTCAGCCCAATTTCACCTAAGTATAGGTGTTAAAATGTGTTTATATTATCTAATGCTTGTATGGTACAGATGATTGTCACTCAATTCTTTGTACATAGCTTTAACCATACAATTGCTGATTAAACAATTATAAAGCTATTATACAATTGTTTCTGTAGATAAACATACAGCCATGGCTAGGTCCTGTGTTTTTTCAAATTACTAGTATGTTAGACAAAAAAGTTTAATTACAAAGACTGGTTTAAAATAATACAGTCACTTGAACGTGTATAGTTAATCCCCAATACTGCTCATGCAGCACAATCTGTGCCCAGAAATGGGTGTAAACCTTTGCATTGAGCAAAGCCATGCACTGCTCGAAAAACTCATCAGCCAAAAGCTATTTCCTGCTATTTCCGGTATAATTGGGGATTACTCTAGCCTTGGTGTAGAGCTAATCTAAATTTTATTAAAGACACGAGGCGAATATTTGCATTTCTTCTTTACTACAAAACCTCCAGCAGCAAAGAAACAACCAATCAGGAACAGAACCTCCAACTTCCTTATCTTTCGGATGAAGCAGGTAGCACAATAAAACATCCACAGGAAAAGGAACTCAGGACAGAAACCATGGAAAACACGGATCCTCATAACAAACTGGAAAACGTCCCCAGCAGAATTAAGCTGTGAATGAAGACAGAAACATCGTGAAAGTAAACTGCATACGTAAAAACGTCAGGTAATTATGAAAGACCATAGCAGTAAGAAAATAACACCCAAACATAATATAAAAAAAACTCTGAGGGGTACATACAGAGCAAGAAAATAACAAACCCAGGGAGGGAGAGAAAACATGGCGGGAAATATTCGCCTCCGGTCTTTAATAAAATTTTGATTCGCTCTACACCAATGCTAGAGTAATCCCCAATTTTATGGCAAGACAGGAGGCTTCATATTTGCAATTTTAAAAATTCCCTAAAAACAAAAAAGAAGCATGCGCGTGAGGGCGATAATAAAAGTTATGAAAAGTAGACTCCCATTCCCAGTCCACCACATCTCATCCCAGCAACCGGCATGCGAACTGAAATTGCTGACCCGGACATGTTGATGGTACGATAAGAGTTCCCCAGCGAGAAAAGATGTGGCAGAAAATTCAAAACCATCACCACAGGTGCCGTAAAGGGATCCACCTATTGTTCCAAACACCAGCTATTCTAGGATCCCCGCGCCTGAAGGTAGGATCTTCTAGTGCCCGGTGTCCAGGAATCCCAGAGGAGATCTCTAGCCTCAGCTGATAGGCCTGACGAATTCCAGGATCCCCTGAAACCATCCAGGCCACTAATGACAACTGATCAAGGAGGAACAGCTGGTGAGGATTGCCCTTTGGATCCAAAAGAAGGTCCCATGATGAATAGAGTAGCAGTGGGTCAGCGCACGACAGTTCCAGCAACAGAGGAAACCAAGTCTGTGTCTTCCAGTATGGAAGTGACCCATTGTCTGCTGACCTGGTGGAGAGTCCTGAGGATCATTGAGTAAGGCGGAAAAGCATATGCCCCTGTGACAGGCCACACCTGGAGAAGCACATCCACCGCCAATTGAAGAAACCCGACGTCTGTCGATTCGCCCGGGATGTGAACAGATCCAGCGTCAACAGGCGGAACAGCCGTCTAGGCCGGAACGCGGGACAACCTGGGACGGAAAAAGGAGGCGATAGAAGGCGAGCGGAACACGAGCGGAAGGGGTATTGAGGGAGCAACAAGGGGACAGAGTGTCACTAGAAAAAATGGTACAAAAGATAGGGAGCACAAATAAGCACAAAACAGGCAACAGAAAAACGGGTACTAATATGAGACAAAATAAACGTAATAATACAGTGAAATAATACAAAACTAGCAGAACAGGTGTAGCATACTAGTATGGAGGGTGCTCACCTGGAGGCTATCAGCAAAGAAGTGGAAGTTGGAGGTTCCGAGGGGTTAATTATGGACTCTATTCTGTTCCTGATTGGTTGCTTTTGTTCTGTTTTTAACTGTTTCATTGCTGCTTTAGGTTTTGTAGTAAAGAAGTAATGCAAATATGAAGCCTCCTGTCTTGCCATACAATTACATCACTTACATTTCTAACTGCATAAGTATATATGCATGTAATCCATTATAACAAATTTACATGAGCAGAGAAGAAAAATGAAATTCCTTCCTTAACGCTACATACTCATGAAATGGTGAAAGGGTCATATAAATGCATACATAATACAGAGGGTATTATCTACAAGATGTGCTTCTGGTACATATAGGCCATAATAGAACAGTTCAAATCATCAGGAACCATATTTCAACCCTGGATTCCACAATACTGGGACACTAAATGATGCTTGATACTTGTAGGCCTGCCCACAATATAAGAACAACATTATGCTATTGTGTTTCACTCTACTCATTTGATGTTAGCAGCCATGTGATGTCACAAGATGTTTCTCCTATTGGCTGCTGGCTTTTAGCCTTCTTCAAGGAAAGCTGTAATATAACTTTGCTTGTCAAAATTAGACTTGAGCATTTGTTTTCATACAAACTATATTTTTAATAAAAATTGCACTAATCAATGAAAATGAGGGGATCTCCAACAAAACCGAATTGTAAAAGTGATTTCTTACCACGTGTAGCCGTCACCCGTGGGAGGGTACACATCAATGACTGATAGGTAGAGGTAGCCAAAAAAAAGAGGGGTAGTCTCATTGATGGTAATAGCTGTGGGTGATGGGTCCAACAACCTGTTGGAGTTTTTCCCTGTGTGACAGGGCCAGGCTAGCTGGCTCATGTGTCATATGAAGTTTAGCCGGGTCACGGAGCACTTTTGTGTCCGGTTCTGTATACTGTGACCCGGTAATATATTATATTGTGTTTATTGTGTAACCGGTCTGGATGATCCGTGGATAGCTGAGTGCTATCCGTATGAGGGAAGGCAGCGTGGCCTACTGGTAGAAGGCACTGGAGGAGGCGGGCTCCAGTCTCAATGAGAGCGTGGGTTCGATTCCCACCGCTGCCACCAATGTTACAGGGTCACCGTACCCAAGGCTGGGTACCCCTGTTTGAGGGCTGAGGAATCACCAGTCAGTCCCTCATACGGATAGCACTCAGCTATCCACGGATCATCCAGACCACCATTCGTAGTAAACCAAGAAGAACTCTCTTTATTACAAACACACAGAACTTATATACAATCTTAATGCAATGTGTACCGAACCCAACCCCCAATCCCATCAGCCACATCCCATCACAAATCCCATCAGTATACAGGGGATGTATCAGGTGAGGGGATTACAGAATACAATGGGTTCCCCCACCTGTGTTATCCCCCTGTAGTGCGGGGGCCGTCTGGGCAGACAGGGCTGTGTTGGCTGATTAAGAGCCCCAGCCAGATTATAGGATCGTCTCTTTGAGGGCTGGGGCTGAATCCACATCAGTCTCTGGGCCGGTTACACAATAAACACAATATAATATATTACCGGGTCACAGTATACAGAACCGGACACAAAAGTGCTCCGTGACCAGGCTAAACTTCATATGACACATGAGCCAGCTAGCCTGGCCCTGTCACACCCTGTATTTTCACTCTGACCAATCAGGATTTACATTAGATATATTAGATATATGTGTGCTAACGGCTTTTTAACTTGACAGTAGCAGCACTTACAGGCTGATGGGAGTAGGGGTGTGAGAGCTGTAGAGCAATGCTCATTGCTCACCTACCGTACTGCAAGTTAATTAATTGGTTTTTTTGGTGCGGAAAATGTACTGTTGTGAGATGGATTGGAGAAGCTATAGTGACTACTGTAGTGTATTGCAGGGACTGCAGTAGACATTTTTTTCCTTGTTCCTGAGTAGAGTTTAGTTGATTAAGTCACTTTCTATCATATCATCTATTATTCTTCATTGATAAATTGATGACAAATTGGTGTCATTGGTGACAAAACCAAGCATTATAAAATATAATATTGGGGAAATTCAGTTCTGCTCCACGGGGCTGCATGTGCCTATGATGTGCTAGTGTCTGCCTGCCTAGCCCCAATGCTCAACTACTACTGCTGAACTTTTTCTGAATCTAAAAAGACCTCCAAATTTTGTCAGAAAAGAAATGAAATTCGGTGCCCACAAACAGATGCGGCTAAAACTAAACAAAAATTTTTGTAATCGCCAATGCCAACTTATGAAAATATTAAAGGTTTCTATGTTAATGGATTTTCACCCCCAAAAAGTAAACCTGTTGTAATAAATGTAATACAAAGTGTTATATTTTAGCATGAACACTGAGCTAGTGTCACACACAGCAAGGTTGGAGACACAAGAGTCAGGTAGAACCCATGGGTAGCAGTAGCATGGTCAAACAAGCCGAGGTCAGGATACCAGGAGACAAGATCAACGGATAACAAGTTGAGGACAGGATATCACAGAATCAACGTAAAGGAGGAAACAAGCCAAGGTCAAACACAAATGGACTGCCGAGGATAACTCGTACTGAGGAAACTGAAAGGTTTAAATAGTATCAGGAAGGAAGGGGGGTGGGATTCAGTTTGGAGCCAAAATTAGTCAAACATCACTTCCTGTGTCAGGATCTGTGGCCATCTTGTGCGTGTGGCGTAATCTTCCCTTATAAAGTCCAGTAGTTCCGGAGGTGACTACTAGATGGTGCGCACGCACAGACGCTTCAGTTGCAGGACCTGACTGCGGCAAGGGAGGAGGTCTCCCTCTCCTACATGGCTGAGAGGTGGAAGTGGCTGAGAGGTGGAGGGAGGTCTCCCCCTTCTCCATGGATGCTGCAGCTGTGGCGGTCGGGAGGTGGAGGAGGGTCTCACTCTTCTCTGTACTGGCTGCTGCTGAAACAGTTGCTAGGTACACTGATGTTGAAGTAACTGGTTTATTGAACAACACACAGGTTTATATACATAACAAAATCAGATAAGAACATGATTAACTTAGAAACACAATACCCTTCCAAGACAATCTGGAGCCACAATCCGGTCAGCATAGCCAGCAATGAGCCACATGCTCATAATGTCACTCTTTCCAGTGTGATTATATGGGACCCCATGAAGCTAGGACAGTGCAATATGGAACACTAATAGCTGGGGTTCCGAGCTATTCAGGGACACCCTGGGTTTTGGAGTAGCTGGTGAGGGTGAGTCCGTTTTATCCCTATTTTGAACAACTACACAAAGGCATCGGTGTCAGGAAGTCTGAGTGATAGCTGTTTTAACAGGTCCCTTTGCAGGAAAAGGGCATCCATATTGCCATTCTGCTTTCCCTGTATTGAACAGTAAAATTGTATGGCTGCAGGGCAAGGCTCCACTGCAATAAGCGTTCATTGTCCCTGGAGACTCGATTTAGCCAAATCAGGGGGTTATGATCCGTGAGCATCCGTCCGTATAAGTAGGGTTGGAGTTTTTTCAGAGCCCACACAAACGCAAGATATTCTTTCCCTACTACTGCGTACCCCAACTCTCAAAAGCAGTAGCTTCCAGCTGATGTAGGCAACTGGGTGCTGTGTGTACCTAATAAAGTGGCCAGTGAGTGTATATATAAATATATATAAATATCTCTAGGTATACCTAATAAGAGGCTGTTCCGCATGTCAGCGATCTAGCTAATCTCCCCATCAAAAGCCAAGTGATTTTCCCCTTTTAAGAAATACCTTAATAGTTAAAAGTTCATGCTTAATCTACTGGGGACTCCTCCTCAGTGGCGGAACTACCGGGGTCGCAGGGGTTGCGACTGCGACCGGGCCCCGGCGGCAGGGGGGCCCAAGCCAAGGGGCCGCCCGAAATCTTTTTTAAATCAGGGGCGTCCAACATGCGGGGCAACCGATCTTACGAGAGCCGCACCTCAAGCCCTGCTACTTACTTGTGGGAGGGTCTTCTGGACTGCACAGAGGAAGCGGAGTTCACGTGACATCCTACTTCCTCTGTGCTTTAGCAGAGAAGGCAGAGGGAGGCCGCGCCCCCTTCTGAAGTCTGTGAGCGGCATCGAGGAGCTGCAGTGCAGGTAAGGGGGTGGGGAGGGCGTTTGAATGAGTGTGTGTGATTGAGGGAATGAATCTGTGAATTAATGATTATATGAATAAATGAGTGTGTGTGTGTGTGTGTGTGATAGCATGGATGTGTAAGTGCTGGAACCTAGGCATGATGGGACTGTGATTGCTGTTAGCAATCACACTCCTATCATGCCAAGTCAGCCAGTACATGCTGAAACCTGGCCAGCTGCCCCCCTTGTGTAGTGATGCTGCCAGCAGTATGGGGTCTGCACTTGCAGCCACCCTGTACCAGCATGTACTGGCTGACTTGGCATGATAGGAGTGTGATTTCTAACAGCAATCACAGTCCCATCATGCCTAGGTTCCAGCATTTACTGGATGGATGTGTAAGTGCTGGAACCTAGGCATGATGGGACTGTGACTACTGTTAGCAATCACACTCCTATCATGCCAAGTCAGCCAGTACATGCTGAAACCTAGCTAGCTGCCCCCCTTGTGTAGTGATGCTGCCAGCAGTATGGGGTCTGCACATCACTTACAGCCACCCTGTACCAGCATGTACTGGCTGACTTGGCATGATAGGAGTGTGATTGCTAACAGCAATCACAGCAAGCACAGTCCCATCATGCCTAGGTACCAGCATTTACTGGTTGCCTGGGTATGATAGGAGTGTGATTGCTGTTAGCAATCACACTCCTATCATGCCAAGTCATATTGCTAATTTTGTCCAATTGTGTGTTACCTACTTTTATTAAACATGTGAGTTTTTATTATTATTTTTAAAGGTGGGGGTCATTTTCGGTTTTGGCTAAGTGAACCCTGAATGTTTTGGTCCAGAATTTTCATTTTAGTTCATCCCTAGAATAAATCTAGGGAATCCTGAATTTGTAGTCGCAAAACTTTCAAGGCCCAGAAATCAGTGAGAGGAAGAGTAAAGGTTTTGTGTTATTTACTTTATTTTAATCTGCATATTTTATTAACCCCTTAACGACAATTGCCGGTCCTGGCACGACACGGAAAAGCATGTGCTTTACGACAATTGACGTGCCAGGACCGGCACGTCTTTAAACGGGTGCAGAAAGCGATCTGTTTTCGCTTTCTGCACCCAAAAAACGTTGCTGAATGCCTCGACCTCGAGGCATTCAGCAACGCCGCGATCGGAACGAAGGGGCCATCTCTGGCCCCTCCACGGGGCGTCAACATCCGCCATACTTTGTATGGCGGCGGACGCCCGTTTTAAAAGCGTTTAGGAGGCGATCGATGATCGCCTCCTAAACTTAAATGGTGTCGCTGGAATGCCTCGATCAGGAGGCATCCAGCGACACCAAACACTTACCTTTCGATGGGCTGTGACCGCTCCGGAGAGCGGTCACAGCCGATGATCTTCGCCATCAAGCAAGATGGCCGCTGCCCTGTAACAGGAACCAACAAATTTTAAAAGTTCGCTAGATGGTCCAGACCATCTAGAGAACTTTGGCTCCACTTGCAGGTTGAATACAGGTACTGCATTCACCATGCAAGTCAATGGAGCTCAGCTTTCTAATCACAGTGTGATTAGAAAAAATAAATTAAAAATAAAATAAAATTAATAATAATTAGAAAAAAAATAGTAAAAAACCAGTAAAATGATGTCACTATCAGGGGAACCTTCAAGTTGAAAAAAAATGTAAAAAAAATAAAAAAAAAGGCAAAAAAAAAATATATATATATAAAAAATATATTTTTGTGAGCAAGTCCTAAAATTAGCATATTAGCTTAAAACAATTCTCGCATGGAAAGAGTTAAAATACTGGCATATTAAATGCCCGTGGGGTGTCTACTTTTAAAAAAGGTATGATTTGATGGGGTAAATTGAATTGGCCAGGTTCAACAACGTCCCAATTAACACCGGGGGAAGGATGGCCACACACCTAATTTCCAATTAGAAAAATGCACACGTACCAAATGTGGCCTTTTAGTTCCCACAAAAATGACAAACCCATGCATGTGGGGTACCACTGTACTCAGGAGATGTTGCTGAACACATTATGGGGTGTCGTGTGACAGCGGCATATACCAGGAGCTGTAAATTCATACATAAAGTAGGTGTGTGTGGGAAAAATACACACACAAAAATACTACTGCAAACTTTGAAAACATGCTGGTGGTAAAATGTGTGCATGCAAAGAGTTAAAATACCAGCATTTAAAATACCCTGTGGTGTCTAGTTTTGAAAAATATATGGGTTTTTTGGGCACACTGAAATGGCCCGACTCAAAGATGTACCAAATAGGGCATAGGCAGTGGATCCCCAAATGCCAAAGTTCAACATTGAAAAATGCGCATGCCCCAAATGTGGCCCTTTTGCCCCCAAACAGCCAGGCAAAATCATTCATGTGAGGTATCGCTGTACTCAGGAGATGTTGCTGAACACATATTGGGGTGTTTTGTGATAGTGACATATACCAGAACCTTTTAATTCATACCTGAAGTAAAATGTGTGTGACAAAACAAATGCAAAAAAATGACTACCACAAAGTTTGACAAAAACTGGTGGTAGATATGGTGCATGGAAAGAGTTAAAATACTAGCATTTGGAATACCCTGGGCTGTCTAGTTTTCAAAAATATATGATTTGATGGGGTAAATTGCATTGGCCGGGTTCAAAGATACCCGAAATGGCACATGGGGGGAAGAATTACCAGATTTGGAAAAAATGGCTTTGAAATAGCAAAACGCTACCTGTACTTATTGCCCCATAATGGGTAGAAAAAAGCAAAAAAACATAAAAACATTGGGTATTTCTAAACTCAGGACAAATAGTAGAATCCATTTAGCAGGTTTTTTCATTACCTTTTATAGATGAGTAAAAGATTTTTCAACTAAAAGTTAGAAACAGTAATTTTTTTCTAAATTTTTCACCATATTTTATACTTTTTTTAGTAGTAAATAATATGATACAATCAAAACAATGTCATCTAAAGAAAGCCCTTCTTGTCCTGAAAAAAACAATATCTAATGTGTGTGGGTTCAGTAAACGGGAAAGAAGAAAATTACAGCTAAACACAAGCAGCGCAGAAATGTTAAAAAGGCCATTGTCACGAAGGGTACAAAAAGTAAAATCAGCCTTTTTCACGAAGGGGTTAAAGGCCATATTTTTTGTCACAGTGAAAAATGAGTGCGGCCCGCGCACGTATACAATTCTGATGAAGTGGCCCACTGCAGAAAAAACTTGGACACCCCTGGATTATGCCCTTTGTACATGCGCCCCTTTTTCTTTGATTTTTTTACAGATATGATTCAATATGTAAATTGAATTTGTTGAATTAGTTGAAAAAAAATTGTTGGGTAAAAATCATGTTTTTTTTGGGGGGGTGAGGGGGTGGGGGGGGTTGCCCTTAACAGATTCTCGTACCCGGGCCCTGAGGCGTTTAGTTACGCCCCTGCTCTTCCTGTACCATACCCTCCAGCTGATATAGAGACCAATGAGACCATATTTTTTTCAAAAAGATCTTCACTATCTTTCAACCAGTAAGACATCTCTTACATAGTTACAAAGTTGCACAGGCTGAAAAAAGACTAATGTAGAGACGGAATTTGATGGTGCTATATAATACAATAAATAATAATAATGATCCAGATAAATATAACTATTAACATCAGTGGGTTTCAGTGGAATTTTCTACATAGACGTTTAAATCAAGAAAGCCCACTTCTTTAGTGCTATATGAAGTCAGTTCAATTCCCCTTTGATTGTCATTAGTTTGGCATATAAAGTTTTCCAAATTATCTAATGTTCCACTCCAAATAAAAAATAGGTTCTCTATATGTCTTTTAAATATATAATTGTTTCCATGCCGACATGAAAAGATTGGCATAATTAGGCAGCAAATCTAATGCCCATAGCTGTACCTTGTAGTTGTAAATAAAACTGATGGTCAAACCAGAAATAATTATGGGTAAGGATCACATAGATCCCCTTCCTAATGAAATCAATTTGTTCCTGTGGGAGTATTGTCCTTTATTAATAGACCCTGCCTCACATCCTTATAATATGTTCTATAATAGTATATGCCGTATGTGTTCGATTATAAGAAGACCCTGATTATAAGACAACCCCCCAAAATCTGAATATTAGTAAAAATGAAAAAGCCTGAATATAAGACTACCCTATAGGAAAAAAGTTTTACTACTAAATTAATTCATGTAAACTATTTTTTATATTTAATAAAAGCTATGATTGAGAAAAATTTTGTTTTTATTTCCTTTTAATTGCCAACCTGCCCCCCCCAGTTATGCACATCTGCCCCCAGGCTTGCCACTCTGCCCCCAGAAATGCCTTATACCCCCTATATGCCACTCTGCCCCATGATATGCCTTTTAACCCTCTATATGCCACTCTGCCTCAAAAAATGCCTTATACCCTCCTATATACCACTATGTGCCATGATATGTCTTTTAACACCCTATATGCCACTTTACCCCATGATATGCCTTATACGCCTATATGTCACTCTGGCATATAGGGGGGTTAAAAGGCATATCATGGGGCAGAGTGGCATATAGGGGGTTAAAAGGCATTTCTGGAGGCATATATACATATATGATTGCTAACAGCAATCACACTCCTATCATGCCCAGGCAGACAGTACATGTATAGGAGTGTGATTACAGCCTCCCTATGCCATGCTACCGCCCTCCCCCCACACACACACTCATTCACAAACATTTAAATACTCATTCATTCCCTTAACCATGCATACTTGCTCATAAACCCCCCTCACCCCCACCCCTTACCTGAACTGCAGATCTCTGACTCACAGACTTCTGCAGGGGCCCAGCTTCTTCCCTCTGCAACTTATCTTGTCCCGGGCCCCAGAGGAAGAAGGAGGGGAGCAGAGGCACGTGACGTGCATTCATGTGACTCTGCTGGGTTCCTGTTCTCCTGACTAAGACAAGAGACGCTGCTCGCACACCGTGCGACCAAAGCACCGGTAAGCAGCCTGGCCCTATTTGAGGTCTGATTAGAAGACTACCTTGATTATAAGACAGGGGTATTTTTCAGACCATTTGCTCTTAAAAAACCTTGTCTTATAATCGAGCAAATACGGTAATTTAGTAACATCACATGTAAATAAAATACAATTGGTTTGCAATCTAATACCTTCTAAAACTCGGAAAATATCTCCATCCAAGTCAATGGAGCCCAACTTTTAATCACAATTTGATTAGTAAAATAAATGTAAAAAAAACAAAACAAAACCATGTAAAAAATAATTTCCCACTGGTTTCACCATCGGTGGAACCTTCGGGTTCCAAAAAAAAACAAATAAATAAATATATAAAAATATTTTTATGATCAAGTCCTAAAATTCGCACTTTATCTTATCAAACAAGTCTCGCCTGGAAAGAGTTAAAATACTGGCACGTTAAATGCCCATGGGGTGTCTGCTTTAAAAAAAATTATGATTTTATGGGGTAGATTGAATTGGCCTGGTTCAACAATGTCCCAATAAACACAGGGGGAAGGATGACTACATGTCTAATTTCCAATTTGAAAAATGCACATATCCTAAATGTGGCCTTTTAGGCCCCAAACAACCCAACAAACCCATGCATGTGTATCACTGTATGCAGGAGACTTTGCTGAACACATATTGGGGTGTGCGACAGTGGCATATACCAGGAGCTTCATACCTAAAGTACAAAGTGTGTGGGAAAATGCACACACAAAAAAATACTACTGCAAAGGTTGACAAAGGCTGGTGGTAGAATTAGTGTATGGGAAGAGTTAAAGTACCAGCATTTGAAATACCCTGGGGTGACTATTTTTCAAAAATATATCCTTTTATTGGGCACACTGAATTGGCCAGACTCAAAGATGTACCAAATAGGGCATGGGCAGTGGATCACCAAATGAAGTTCAACACTGAAAATTGTGCATGCCCCACATGTGGCAAAACAACCAGGCATGGGTGGTACCATTGTACTCAGGAAATGTTACTGAACACATATTGGGGTGTTGTGTGACAGTGACATATACCAGGACCTGTTAATTCATACCTGAAGTAAAATGATTGGTGGTAGAATTAGTGCATGGAAAGAGTTAAAATACTAGCATTTGAAATACCCTGGGATGTATAGTCTTAAAAATATATAGTTTGATGGTGTAAAATGCATTGGCCAGCTTCAGATACCCAAAATAACATATGGGGGAAGAATTACCAGAATTGGAAAAAATGGTTTTGAAATAGCAAAAGGCTACTTGTACTTGCCTCATAACATGCCAAAAAAGCAAAAAAAACCCATAAAAACATTGTGTATTTCTAAAATCAGGACGAATAGGCGAATCTATTTAGCAGGTTTTTCATTAGCTTTTATAGATGAGTAAAATATTTTTCAAGTAAAAGTCAAGTACTTTTTTTGTATAGTAAATGATACTGACCTTCCTGACCTGAAAAAACAATATATAACTTGTGTGGGTTCAGTCAAGGGAAACAAGAAAATTACAGCTAAACACGAGAACTGCAGAAATGTTAAAACAGCCATTGTCACGAAGAGTACAAAATTGAAATCAGCCATTGTCACGGAGGGTTTAAAATAACAAACCCTCACCCCTTTTCTGCTGGCACCGGAAGTTGTATACCGCTCTGCGTAGAATAGATGTCCCCCGCCGGCCCCGCAAGACACCCGGGACTCCGGGAGTCTGCACTGGTAAGTCTAGGGGAGGGGGGCACACAGAGTGGCAGCATATCTCGGGGGGGGGCACAGAGTGGCAGCATATCTCGGGGGGGGGGACGACACACAGAGAGTGGGACACACAGAGTGGCAGCATGTCTCTGTGGGGGCAGAGTGGCAGCATATCTATAACACTTTAAATTGCATTTTTTCTTTAAAAAAGCACCTAACTTTTAGGGTGCGGCCTATACTTGGGTGCGGCCTATACTCGAGCCAATACGGTATATATAAATATTAGCCCCTGCTGCCAATATATATACTAGTAAATATTAATTCACATGTAAACTGTGACGGGATCGACCTGTACCCCGACTGCTAACAATTAACCCCTTCAGCGCCAGGCAGAACCAGCGTTGTAGATAGAAGGGGGGACGTCGCTGCACCGAAGCTGCGTTGGCACTGTGGCTATCCTAAGCTTAGCTACACAGCATCATGGCTGTTGTCCTGAAAAGGACAATAAGGGATCATAGCAGCCCACCCCAAGCATCAGGCAACACTCATTATTAAAACCAAATACAGAGCTATATATATACACAAGTAAGAAAATGGGCAAGAGAAATATCACATGATCTAATTACCATGTCAGGAAGGAAGTAATTAGATCAAATCCTGCAACACAATATCCGGGGAAGGACAGAATGACATGAGACACAAATAATTACATTAGTTGGGGACGTAGACATGGAATGATGATAGACATATAATTGGCTTGAGACAGACAATGGCCAGGACACAGAGATAACAGAAGCTCACAGGATTAACAGCTACCTGTTGCACAATTGATAATTAGGTATGCAGCAGTGACACCTAGTCATACCTACAAGGGGTCGTAGTAAAACATGGGGAAAATCAGTAGAAACTGACCCCCCCTGTGTCAACACACAGAAGTCTCTACAAGGCCTGGGCCCATAGTCGATAGGGAGGAGGCTGTCTCTCAGGCCTCTCCAGGGGCCCCAGTGATGGAGGGTTCCATCACAGTGCTAGACATACTGTGCATATACAATTTAAATAACATATCTACTTGAACAATTGGATGGCACTTATGATGTGTGAATTTAGGGCTAACTCGCACAATAACAGGGGAAACACTTCACACCTATAAAATTGTGTGATTTTGCTAACTTTGTGACCCAAAATAGTGATTTTATTAAAGACAGGAGGTGAATATTATGCAAATCTCTCTTTACTACTCCCAAATAGCAGCAAAGAAAATATTACAGCACTGAAACAGAAAACTGAACATCACACCAATAGCACAACAGCAGAGTATATATAAGGACCCTGAGTAACTGCCAAATCCTCTTTCTTAGCTGATCTTGCCGTAACATTGTCCCCAAATTTGAACTTCTGCATCTTAAAGGTTCAGAAAGTAGAAACTGAAGATCGTCGGGTCACAACCACATCCTTTGTCAGGAAGGCAAATAACAGCCGGGAACGGTGACAACAGGAGCCCCCAGATGCCAGAAGAACGAGTCATTCTCTGTGGTGCTGAAGGCAAATGCGGCAAAGTTAACCTAATGACTATAGCAGAAGGGAGGGTTAATAAACAATATAAACAGGGAGGGACAATATCCGCCTCCTGTCTTTAATAAAATCACTATTTTGCGTCACAAAGTTAGCAAAATCACACAATTTTATGTCAAGACAGGAGGCTTCATATTATGCAAATTTAAAGCAATTAGAAAACATATCAATGAATCATAGAAGTCGAAGCATGCAATACAGGTTTCAAATAAAACAGTTTGAATGTAGATTCCCTGGACCGGTCTGCTGCTCTAAGAATATCTTCTAAACAAACTCCTGAGGAAAAAGCGTTAGAAGCCATAGCACCTCTGAGTGAATGAGGTTTAAACAGTGAAATGTCAATACCAGCTAATTGCATAACCCACTTAATCCATCTCGTCAGAGTGGCCGATGAAAGAGGAGCATAAGGTTTACGGTAGGAAATCAAAAGTTGAGAAGAAGAAGATTGTCTTAGAGACAAAGTTCTGTCTATATAATGACGTAAACATTGCACAACACAGACGTGAGGTTGATCAGGAAAACTAGGATAGAAAACAGATCTGAGAAAAGTCTTAGTTCGACGATAAATAAAGAATGTGACACCAGAAGGAATAAAAGATTTATTATTGAAATCCAGAGCCTTGACATCAGACACTCTTTTACACGAAATGAAACATAAAAGCATAGTAAGTTTTGCTGACAATTGTTTTAGAGAAAGAGTTTCATTCGCAGGCCATGAGGAGATAAAATGAAGAACTATGGTAACGTCCCATGTTTCCATATACCTTGGAACCGGAGGATTTTTAATCTTAACACCTTTTAAGACCCTGCATATCAAAGGATGTCTGCCTATAGGCACATCATTGACTAAAATATGATGTGCCAAGATCGCAGAGCGATATAGATGGATAGTTCTGTAAGCTTTACCACTATCAAACAAAGATGGCAAAAAATTTACAACATGAATTACATCTGCTCGAACGGGATCCAGACCCTGTTCCAAACACCTGCAAGACCATACTTTCCAGGCAGATGCATACACTGCCCTGGTACCTGGTGCTCTAACATTGGATAGGATGGTAGCTGATTCTGAAAGTCCCTCGATAGATGAGGGATTCCCGAAATCAGCCATGCCACTAAGGTAAGTGATCCTTCTAGAATCAGCGTCCACTGTTAGGGCTTCCGGATCTGGTCTCCAACTGAAGAACTTGGGCAATTGGGCGTTCAACCTAGACGCAAACAGATCTACCTGGAAGGGGCCCCAGAGATCCGCTAGTCGTTGGAAAATGGATTGGTGCAGTCTCCAGTCGCTGGAATCCTTTAAATATCTGGAGTTCCAGTCTGCTACCGTGTTCAAAAGACCTGGAATATATTCCGCCTGAATCGTGATGCCACAATCCAAGCAAGAATGCCAGAAATCTTTTGCCAATTCGGTCAAAGGTCTCGAAACGAGTACCCCCTAGACGGTTTATGTATCTTACCGCAGATACATTGTCCATTTTGAGTAACACTCAACAGTTCACTTTGTCCTTTGCAAAGGACTTTAGGGCAAAGGATCCCGCTAGAAGCTCCAGGCAATTGATTTGAAGATATACTTCCTGAGAAGACCATCTGCCTCCCGTCTGACTCTATGATGATGTCCGGAAGAGAACTGAAAATGGCCTTGCCGTTCCATGCATATACGTGTTTCAGCCACCAAAGAAGTTCCTCTCTTGCTTCGACCGTAAGAGGTACTAGGTCTTGATAGATTCGACCTGCTTGGAGATGACGGTTCTTGAACCTTTGTAGAGCACAATAGTGGAGAGGTGCTGGGAAAATAGCTTGAATCGAAGCTGACAGCATTCCTATAATTCTTGCAATTTTTCTCAATGAGACTAAACCCTTTGATAGAACTGATCGAATTTCCTTCTTTATGAGGCTGAGTTTGGAGGTCGGAAGACTTAACCAAGCATGTATGGAGTTTACGGAAAACCCGAGAAACTCCAGTTGGTGCTGAGGAATCAACACCGACTTACATAGTAACATAGTTCATAAGGTTGAAAAAAGACCAAAGTCCATCAAGTTCAACCTATATACATATTGTGTCCCTACTGTGTTGATCCAGAGGAAGGCAAAAAAAACCCTTATGAAGCAGATGCCAATTGCCCCATACCAGGGGGAAAATTCCTTCCCGACTCCAAATATGGCAATCAGAATAAATCCCTGGATCAACGTTCTGTCCCTATTAATCTAATATCCATAACTTGTAATATTATTGCTTTCAAGAAACACGTCCAGGCTCCTTTTGAACTCTTTTATTGAGTTTGCCATAACCACTTCCTCTGGCAGAGAGTTCCATAATCTCACCGCTCTTACTGTAAAGAACCCCCGTCTGTGCTGGTGTAGAAACCTTCTTTCCTCCAACCGTAGAGGATGTCCCCTTGTTATAGATACAGTCCTGGGTATAAATAGGTCCTGGGAGTGATCTCTGTACTGTCCCCTTATATATTTATACATAGTTATTAAATCCCCCCTAAGCCGTCTTTTTTCCAAACTAAATAGCCCTAATTCTGATAATCTTTCTGGGTACTGTAGTCCTCCCATTCCCCTTATTACTCTGGTTGCCCGTCTTTGAACCCTCTCCAGCTCCACTATATCTTTCTTGTACACTGGTGCCCAGTACTGTACACAGTATTCCATGTGTGGTCTGACTAGTGACTTGTACAGTGGTAGAATTATTTCCTTGTCGTGGGCATCTATGCCCCTTTTTATGCACCCCATGATTTTATTTGCTTTAGCAGCAGCTGCCTGACACTGGTCGCTACAGGTAAATTTACTGTTAACTAAAACTCCTAAGTCCTTTTCCATGTCAGTCGTCCCCAGTGTTTTCCCATTTAATACATATTCCCAGCCTGGATTTTTCTTCCCCATGTGCATAACCTTACATTTATCTGTGTTGAACCTCATCTGCCACATCCCAGCCCAAGCCTCCAACCTATGCAGATCCATTTGTAATCGTGCACTGTCCTCTATTGTGTTAACCACGTTACAGAGCTTAGTATCGCCTGCAAAGATTGATACTTTACTATACAATCCCTCTACACGGTCATTAATAAATATATTAAAAAGAATAGGACCCAAAACTGACCCCTGTGGTACCCCACTAGCAACAGTAACCCACTCAGAGTATGTACCATTAATAACCACCCTCTGTTTCCTATCACTGAGCCAGTTACTTACCCACATACACACATTCTCCCCCAGCCCAAGCATTCTCATTTTATGTACCAGCCTTTTATGTGGCACCGTATCAAATGCTTTGGAAAAATCAAGATATACGACATCCAGCGATTCACCCCGATCCAGTCTTGAGCTCACCTCCTCATAAAAGCTGATCAGGTTAGTTTGACAGGACCGATCCCTTGTAAACCCATGCTGATATGGAGTCATACACTTATTTTCATTGAGATACTCCAAAATAGCATCTCTTAGGAAACCCTCAAACAGTTTACACACAACAGAAGTTAAACTAACAGGCCTATAATTCCCCGGGTCACTTTTTGTCCCCTTTTTGAATATTGGCACAACATTTGCTATGCGCCAGTCCTGGGGAACAGACCCGGTCACTATAGAGTCCTTGAATATTAGAAATAGGGGTCTGTCTATTACATTACTTAACTCCCTTAGAACGCGGGGGTGAATGCCATCTGGACCTGGTGATTTGTCTATTTTGATTTTTTTTAGGCGGCACTGAACTTCTTCCTGGGTTAGACAGGCGACATGTACTGGGGCAGTTATCTCATTCTGCTGTATATTACCTGGCATTTCATTTTCCTCTGTGAATACAGCAGAGAAGAATATATTTAATAGATTAGCTTTTTCCTGATCCCCGTCTATAACTTCTCCCTCATTACTTTTTAAGGGGCCAACGCTTTCATTTTTAACCTTTTTACTATTTATATAGTTAAAGAACATTTTGGGGTTTGTCTTACTCTCTTTGGCAATGAGTCTTTCTGTCTCCACTTTTGCTGCTTTTATCTGATTTTTACATATTTTATTTTTTTCCCGATAGCTTTTTAGTGCTTCCTCACTGCCTTCCTGTTTTAGTAGCTTAAATGCCTTTTTTTTGCCATTTATTACCCCCTTTACATTTTTATTTATCCACATTGGTTTTCTCTTGTTCCTGACTCTTTTATTCCCATACGGTATGTACCTTTCACAGTGAGAATTTAAGATATCCTTAAAAATCTCCCATTGAGTGTCTGTACTCTTGTTTTTGAGGACATTTTCCCAATTTACAGTGTTAAGGGCTTCTCTTAGTTGATCAAACTTTGCCTTCCTAAAGTTCATGGTTCTTGTGGCTCCTCTAAGAGTTCCCTTATTGAAGGACAAGTTATAATGTATTATATTGTGATCACTATTTCCTAGATGCCCCCTGACCTGCACATTAGTTACTCTGTCAGGTCTGTTGGTTAATATTAAGTCCAGTAGGGCGCCCCCTCTGGTCGGGTCCTGTACCATTTGGGACAGATAATTATCCTTACTTATAGTCAGAAACCGGTTTCCTTTATGAGATTCACAGGTCTCTGTTTCCCAGTTTATGTCGGGATAGTTAAAGTCCCCCATAATAACCACCTCATTGTGATTTGCTGCCTTGTTTATTTGCTTTAATAATTGATCTTCTGCTGCTTCCATTATATTTGGTGGCTTATAGGAAACCCCGATCAGTATTTTATTATTTTTCTTTCCATATATTTCTACCCATAATGACTCCACATTATCATTTCCCTCACATATATTCTCCCGCAGTGTGGCCTTTAGGCTGGACTTTACATAAAGGCAAACTCCTCCCCCTTTTTGTTTTTTTCGATCCTTCCTGAATAGACTATAACCCTGTATGTTAACCGCCCAGTCATAGCTATCATCCAACCATGTCTCTGTTATACCCACTATGTCATAGTTTTCTTCAGACATTATTAACTCCAGTTCGTCAGTTTTATTGGTCAGACTTCTGGCATTAGTAAGCATACAATTTAGAGGTGTATGGTTTTTTTCCCTATGAAGCCTATCCCTATTGACTATTCTAACCCCTCCCTCCGCTCCACCCCCAGGTACATTTATAAGCCCCAGCTTTCTATCTACACTATCTTCCCCTTCTATATTGTAGTTTCCCTCCCCCCCTTTACCTAGTTTAAACACTCCTCCACCCTTCTGGCCATCTTCTCCCCGAGCACAGCTGCACCCTCCCCATTGAGGTGCAGCCCGTCCCTACCGTAGAGCCTGTATCCGACAGAGAAGTCGGCCCAGTTCTCCATGAACCCAAACCCCTCCTTCCTACACCAGCTTCTGAGCCACTTGTTTAGCTCCCTAATCTCCCGCTGCCTCTCTGGTGTGGCACGTGGTACAGGTAATATTTCAGAAAATACTACCTTGGAGGTCCTTGCCTTAAGCTTGCTACCTAAGTCCCTGAAATCATTTTTAAGGACACTCCGCCTACCTCTCACTTTGTCATTGGTGCCAATGTGCACCATGACTGCTGGGTCTTCTCCAGCCCCCCCAGTAATCGGTCAACCCGATCCGCGATGTGCCGAACGCGAGCGCCAGGCAGACAACACACTGTTCGGCGATCCCGGTCTTTGTGACAGATCGCCCTGTCTGTCCCCCTAATAATTGAGTCCCCCACTACCAGCACCTGTCTGGCCTGCCCTGCGCTCCTCCTTCCCTCCTTACTGGAGCAGACACCCCTCTGGTGGTCAGAGGCAGTGACTTGCTGCAGTACTGCTAACTCTGAACTAACATCCCCCTCATCTGCCAACCGGGCAAACTTGTTGGGGTGTGCTAGATCAGGACTAGCCTCCCTGGCGCTTTTCCCCCTACCCTGCCTTCTAACTGTAACCCAGCTAGCTGCCTGACTGTCCTGTACCTCCATCCCGCTATCCTCCCCCACCTCTACCCCCGAGAGAGCTTGCTCAGTGAGCAGCAGACTCCTCTCCAAGTTGTCAATAGATCTCAGTGTTGCCAGTTGCTCCTCTAGACTCAGGATTTGTGCTTCCAAATGAGCAACCCGCACACATCTCGCACAGCAATATGCACCCTCGAAGCGCTGATCAAGGATTGCATACATTGAGCAAGATGTACACCTGACCGCATTGTCAGACATGGAGGACATCTTGACAATGGGGATAGCTCAAATAACTGGCAAAAACAGACAGTAAGGTGCAATATATATATATATAATTATATGGAATCACAAGGATTTATACTTTACCCTCCTTTTTGCTTTTTAACTCCTTCTTTGCTTGTAACTCCTCACTTAGAGATGTCACTTAGGAGATTCGCCCCAGCTCAGGATTCGCTTGTGTGTCCAAGCTAAATGCAACTGCAAAAGCCAAGCAGAACTCACAGAGACTTAATTACTTAATTAGCAACACACCTGAAATAGCCCTTACCCCTTTTTTTTTGCTTTTTTCAACAAAACTTTACACTGAACACAACACAAACAAACACAGTGCTCCCCCTTGCAATAGTAATGAATATACTCTCCTTCTTTGCTTGTAACTCCTCACTTAGAGATGTCACTTAGGAGATTCGCCCCAGCTCAGGATTCGCTTGTGTGTCCAAGCTAAATGCAACTGCAAGACTTCTCTTGGTTTATGACGAAACCCAAGCTGGTAAGAGTTTTGATGGTCCACTGAGTGTGAATTCGTCCCTGACGCTCGCTTTGAGACATGATGAGAATGTCGTCTAGGTAGATAATCAGCCGAATTCCTCTGCTTCTTAACAGGGAGATCACTGGTTTCATTAACTTTGTGAAACACCAAGGGGCTGATGTTAGACCGAATGGTAGACATGTGAATTGGTATTTGACGTTCTTCCATTGAAACTGTAGGAATCTTTGGTGCGGCACATGTATAGGAACCGTCAGGTATGCGTCCTGTAAGTCTATCTTCGTTAACCAATCTTCTGGAAGGATAAGGTCTCTTAGATTGTGAATACCTTCCATCTTGAAATGTTGATAGGTAACCCATCTGTTCAGATCTTTGAGGTTTATGACCGGACGGTAACCTGCATCTTTCTTTTTTACCAGAAAGAGATTGCTGAGAAAACCTGGGGAAGAAAACTGAACAGGAACAATAGCCGCTTTGTTCAATAAATTTTGAATTTCTAAGTCTATAGCTAGAATGTCAGATTTTTGGAAAGAAATAGGGGGAGGTGGGTAGGGTTGCACAGGAATTTCTATGAAATCTATAACATATCCCTTGACCGTCTGAAGGATCCAAAGATCCTGAGAAATCATAGACCATTGATGGAAAAAATGGATTAGTCTGCCCCCCACTCCCTGAGGAAATAGAGAAAATTGAGGTCTTACCTGAAAAAGATCTAGGCTTTTGCCACCGTCTACCACCTCTCTGTCTCCAGGAAATCCCTCTGGATTGGAGAAATGTATTTCTCTCCCGTGGTTCTTGTTGATGTTGGGATTGCCAATAGTTTCTGGAACCTCTGCCCACATTGTGGGAAGACATGGATCGGCTGGCAAAGCGGTTCCTTCCTTTACCAGCCCTTTCAAAAACCTTCTGGGAAAACACTCTTTTAAGAGATGACTTTGCTTTATCAAATGATGTAAATGTATTAACGAATTTCCCTAACTCTTTCACAAAAGAGTCTCCAAAAAGGTTACCCTGGGCTGACGGACCATAGTAACATAGTAACATAGTTCATAAGGTTGAAAAAAGACCAAAGTCCACCAAGTTCAACCTATATACATATTGCGTCCCTACTGTGTTGATCCAGAGGAAGGCAAAAAACCCTTATGAAGCAGATGCCAATTGCCCCATACCAGGGGGAAAATTCCTTTCCGACTCCAAATATGGCAATCAGAATAAATCCCTGGATCAACGTTCTGTCCCTATTAATCTAATATCCATAACTTGTAATATTATTGCTTTTCAAGAAACACGTCCAGGCTCCTTTTGAACTCTTTTATTGAGTTTACCATTACCACTTCCTCTGGCAGAGAGTTCCATAATCTCACCGCTCTTACTGTAAAGAACCCCCGTCTGTGCTGGTGTAGAAACCTTCTTTCCTCCAGCCGTAGAGGATGTCCCCTTGTTATAGATACAGTCCTGGGTATAAATAGGTCCTGGGAGTGATCTCTGTACTGCCCCCTTATATATTTATACATAGTTATTAAGTCCCCCCTAAGCCGTCTTTTTTCCAAACTAAATAACCCCAATTCTGATAATCTTTCTGGGTACTGTAGTCCTCCCATTCCGCTTATTACTCTGGTTGCCCGTCTTTGAACCCTCTCCAGCTCCACTATATGTTTCTTGTACACTGGTGCCCAGTACTGTACACAGTATTCCATGTGTGGTCTGACTAGTGACTTGTACAGTGGTAGAATTATTTCCTTGTCGTGGGCATCTATGCCCCTTTTGATGCACCCCATGATTTTATTTGCCTTAGCAGGAACTGCCTGACACTGGTCGCTACAGGTACATTTACTGTTAACTAAAACTCCTAAGTCCTTTTCCATGTCAGTCGTCCCTAGTGTTTTCCCATTTAATACATATTCCCAGCCTGGATTTTTCTTCCCCATGTGCATAAAATCAGCCTTCTTCCTAAACAGGATGTCCAGCTGACATTACAGTTTTGAGAATCTGAGTAGTAAAACATGGGGAAAATCAGTAGAAACTGACCTCCTGTGTCCACACACAGAAGTCTCTGCAAGGCCTGGGCCCATAGTCAATAGGGAGGAGGCTGGCTCTCAGGCCTCTCCAGGGGCCCCAGTGATGGAGGGTTCTGTCACATAAACTATTTTTCCATATTTAATAAAAACTATGATTGAGAAAAATGCATTTTTTGTTTTTATTACTTTTATTTGCCAACCTGCCCCCCAGTTATGCACATCTGTCCAGAGTTATGCATACCTGCCCCAGGCTTGCCACTCTGCCCCCAGATATGCCTTATACTCCTTAAATGTCACTCTGCCTCCCTGATATCCCACTCTGCCTCCCAGATAAGCCTTAAACCCTCTATATGCCACTCTGCCCCCAGATATGCCTTACACCCCCTATATGCCACTCTGCCTCCCAGATAAGCCTTTTTACCCCCTATATGCCACTCTGCCCCCCAGAAATGCCTTATACCCCCCGATATGCCACCCTCCCCCCCTGATATGCCACTCTACCCCCCTGATATGCCACTCTGCCCCTCCTTGACTTGCCAATGCATCCCCAGACTTACCCCCAAGCTCCAGACTCCTTGGTGTCTAGTGGGAGTAGCCAGTGGATGTCTGCGCGATGCGTGTAGACCACTTCCGCTTTTGTCTGGCACTTCCGCTGGTGCTTCTTTGACTGAGCGCTGGAAGGTCATGTCACGTCAGCCCTCTGCCATAGAAGCCCCGGCAGAAGTTCCGGGCAGAAGTGGAGGTTGTCTACACACATCACGCACAGGTGAGGAGGATCCAAGTCCCCTGCAACGCTGCAAAGGATTCTCCTGTCTGGCAGCGAGATGCACACAGACATCCTCCGCTTCTGCCCAGCACTTCCGCTGGGGCTTCTATGATGGAGCACCAGAAAAGCCATCTTATGCAGGCCCTTGGTCATAGAAGCTCCAGAGGAAGTGCCGGCAGCAGCGGGGATTGCCAGAGATGAGGATCCAGGTCCTCTGCAGCACTGCAGGGGATCTGGAGCTTAGTCGTATAGTCAGACCTCTGTTTGAGGTCCGATTATAAGACGACTTTGGATATAAGAGAAGGGGTATTTTTTAGAGCATTTGCTCTGAAAAAAACTTGTCTTGTATCCGAGCAAATACGGTACTCTTCTTTCATTCCTAAACTGTAACCCTATTATAATAATAATCATCTTTATTCTGCTTATCACTCCTTCTACTTTTATTACCTTTTGTTTGATTTCATGTGATAACTCCTCATAGTCTATTGAACCCAAAAAGATTTTATTCACTTCTTTATCCAGTTGTGTAAGCATTTCAATTCTGTGTTGAACAATTAAATGCATAGGTGCAACAGTGGATTTTTCTAATGGTATGTTCCATTGACTTATAAAATGTATCATTAGATGTCATATATTGCCATATATTGATCCATGTGCCATACTATTGATGCTTGCACTTAGTTATGCCCCTATTGAACTACATAGCACCCTCAGTGGAGGATTCGAATAGCTGCATTGATACATTGTTATTGATATATTGGTACAATTTTTTTGTATTGATTTCACATCACATTGATTGTTCTGTTGTGCGCAGTCACTGGTGTTTTTTAACCGTCTGTAGATGGTAGGCGTTCCGTGTTATTGGTGCAGTGTATTAAACCCACGAAATTCTGGAAAAAGTGGCCTGGCTCTTCCTTAGTAAAGAGTGTTTTTATTACTGTTTCCCATACGGTCAAATATTAACGTAGCGTAGAATACTGAGATGGTCCCCACACTACGTGGGGTGCTTAATCAGAGCCTGGTTACCTCCTGAGATACAGGTGGCATCTCAGAGGTTGTGCGTAATTTTAATATGCACCTCTCTCAAGTAAATGTTACAACTTCAGTAAACCTCTGCCCGTCCAGCCAGACAGCTAGAGATCTGGGATGGTAAAAAACAATGCTGCCGGAGGAAAACACTGGGAAATTTTCTACATTTATCCCAGAAGGGCAATGTGACGGAACCCTCCATCATTGGGGCACCTGCAAAGGTCTGAGAGCCAGCCTCCTCCCTATTGACTATGGCCTTGTAAAGACTTATGCGTGTAGATACAGGGGGTCAGTCTCTACTGATTTTCCCCTGGTACAGGTTTAACTATATTTCCTAAATATTAGAGGCTCTGAGGACTGATATTGATTTTGGATTGGTCCTGTACTTTGCCAACACATATGATGGTTTGCAATTATTTATTGCATGTTATAACTTTCCCCTTTGTCTCCCTATGTTTTCAGCTACCCCCAGAAGTATATTGTCTTATCACTTGCTGAGGCGATTACCGTATTTGCTCGATTATAAGACGACCCTGATTATAAGACGACCCCCCAAATCTGAATATTAATTTAGGAAAAAAAGAAAAAGCCTGAATATAAGACGACCCTATAGGAAAAAAGTTTTACCAGTAAATGTTAATTCATCTAAACTATTTTTTTTTAATAAAAGCTATGATTGAGAAAAATATTTAGGTTTTATTTCCTTCTATTTTCCAACCTGCCCCCCAGTTATGCACATCTGCCCCAGAAATGCCTTATACCCCCTATATGCCACTGTGCCCCATGATATGCCTTTTAACCCTATATGCCACTGTGCCCCATGATATGCCTTTTGACCCCCTATGTGCCACTCTGCCTCCAGAAACGCCTTATACCCCTATATGCCACTCTGGCATTTAGAGGGTTAAAAGGCATATTATGTGGAAGAGTGGCATATAGGGAGGTTTAAGGCATTCAGGAGGCAGAGTGGCGTATAGAGGGTTAAAAAGGCATTTCTGGAGGCAGAGTGGCATTAAGGGGGTTAAAAGGCATTTCACAGAGCACTCTGCCTCCAGAAATGCCTTATGCCCCCCATTTAACACTCCCCCGCCCCCCCCCAAACTTACCGGCGCTTCTGACTTCCCTGTCATGTAGCCGGGGCAGCGTGTAGATCCCACGCACTTACGCTGCAGCCGGAAGGAGGCGTGGCTAGCAGCGGGGGTTGTCTGTGTCCATCGCGCAGACCTTCCCCGACTCCGGTGCGGCGAACTCTGATCTCTGACAGCCGGGGAAGGTCTGCGAGATGGACGCAGACAACCCCCGCTGCTAGCCACGCCTCCTTCCTGCTGCAGCGGAAGTTGTCTATGCGAATCGCGTAGACATCTACACGCTGCCCCAGCTACACACCGGGGACTCAGAAGTACCGGTAAGTGGGGCGGGGGGGGGGAGACAGGAGGATCCAGGTCCCCTGCAGCTGCGGGGGATCTGGATCTTAGTCGTCTCATAGTCAGACCTATTTGAGGTCTGATTATAAGAGGACCCCGATTATAAGATGAGGGGTATTTTTCAGAGCATTTGCTCTGAAAAAAACCTCGTCTTATAATCGAGCAAATACGGTATGTCTGGCAGACAGCCAGGATGCAACCAGGGAGTGACAAGCTATTGTTTCAGTTAATCTGTTTAATGTCTGACCCCCCCCCACGGTGCATTGAGATGTTGTTTTTCTCATCATCCCTCCCCCCATTGTATTCCATTATGCTAAAAAAAAATGTATGTCTGTATTAAAAACCCTGTGTGTGTGAATAAACAGCTCTTGTACTTCAACCTGTATTAAGCTTCAGCTAGTAATTCGGGTGCCTGGAGATTTGTTGCTTTGAAGTGTGCCCTTATACAGTTCTAGTAAGAGCTAGGAAGCAATTCGCGTAGGCAACTTCCGCTCCAGCCGGAAGGAGGTGCCGTTGGCAGCCGGGGTTGTCTGCGTCCATCGCGCAGACCTTCCCCGGCTGTCAGAGAGTGCAGACAATCCCGGCTGCTAACGGCACCTCCTTTATAGCTCCAGGTATTTGTCACTATCAAACAACACCCCAATATGTGTTCAACAACATGTCTCGAATACAGTGATACCACCCATGCATGGGTTTGACTGCTGTTTGGGGTTAAAAGGCCACATTTGGGAAGTGCTCTTTTTTCCCCCTATTTTGGTCAGTCTGTGCCTATGCCCTATCTTTGAGCCCGGCCACTACAATTCACCCCATCAAACCATATATTTTTGAAAACTAGACACCCCACGGTATTTAAAATGGTAGTATTTAACCCTTTCCATGCATGAGATTCTACCACCAGCCTTTGCCACACTTTGTGGTAGTATTTTTTTTGGTATTTTTTTCCACACAAATTGTACTTTGGGTATAAATTTATAGCTCCAGGTATACGTCACTATCAAACAACACCCCAATATGTGTTCAGCAACATTTCCCGAGTACAGTCATACCCCACATGCATTGGTTTGTCTGGGGTTAAAATGCCACATTTTGGAAGTGCGCTCCCCCCCCCCCATTTTGGTCAGTCTGTGCCTATGCCCTATCTTTGAGCCCGGCCACTCCAATTTACCCCATAAAACCATTACTTTTTTTAAATTAGACACCCCTTGGGCATTTGAAATGCTTTTATTTAAATTTTGTCATGACAGGATTTTTGGGAAGATACAGAGCTAATTTTAGCACTTGCTCATAATAATAAACTTTATTTTTTATTTTATTTATTTTATTCTTTTCAGACTTTTTTTACATTTTGCTGGAACTGGATGGTTCCTCTGATGCATAATAATTTTTAAATGTTACAAGTTTTTTTTTTCCATTATATTTAAAAAAAAAATGTAATTTAATTTTTAAAATATTTTACTAATCACATAGTGATTAAGGCACTGGGCGGCATGGTGCCGGCACACCGGCCGCTCAAGGGGGCAGGCTCACGCGGAAGAGTTCCTCGTGATGGGGAGAAGAGCATGTCAGAGGAGAGCAGTCTGCAGAGGAAGAAGCCAGCAAAAAAATTCTTAGGGTGATAGATGGAAGGGGACCCATATTGAAAGGGGGATGCCTTGGGGCAACAATTTAACAATACAAAAAGGGGGTGGCTGAGGGTTATAAGTACACAACAGGGTGGTTTGGCATCACATATAAATCAATACAAAAAGGGGTGGGTGGGTGGTTGGCATTACCTGTACATTACATTAATGGGGTAGGGGCGTCAATACACAAGGGAGGGGGGCTGGTTGGGGGCATTACATAAAAATCAATACACAAGGGTGTGGGGGAGTACATTAATACTAAAAGGGGGCCTGGCTGGGGCATCAATACACAAGGGGGCAAACATACAAACAACAAAGCAGTGTAGAAAGCATTTTTTATGCTTTGTGTAGCTTAACCCATCCTGATGTGGGTGTCAAGGGGTTCCGTCTGTACCCTGCAATGCATAATGACTTAGGGGTTGTTACAGACAGGAGTAAAGAAACAAACCACAGACAAAATACATTGATATGATCTTTATTGAATATGTTGGCATGAAAAACAAGCACAGGGGGTAAGTCTCTTGGCAGGAAGCCCTCTGGCGGGACACACGGCAGGAAGCCCTCTGGATGGGGCGCAAGGCAGGTAGCCCTCTGGGTGGGGTGTACGGCTTGGGAGCCCACTGGCAGGGCACTCGGCTTGGGAGGCCACTGGCAGGGTACTCGGCTTGGGAGCCCACTGGCAGGGCACTCGGCTTGGGTGTGGGTCTGGGTGTGGCAGAGTCTGTCCTGGTGTGTGTGTGTTTGGGTGTTGGTGTGGCAGAGCCTGTCCTGGTGTGTGTGTGAGGGTGTCGGTGTGGCAGAACCTGTCCTGGTGTGTATTTGGTCATCTGTTTCCTGGCACTTTACTTACTGTAGGAATAAATAGAACTATTTAATTTTTACTTATCTAGAGATAAAACACCCTCCTGAATGTGTAGTCACTTCAGAGGACAAAACTTTCTACACCCAGAAATTAGTGAGGAAAAGTAAATGTTTTGTGTTATTTACTCTATTTCAATCTGCATATTTTATTAAAAATGATCAGTGGTACTAAATTGTGGCTTCAGGCGTCCTGTGTATGATGACTTTTTTTTAGTGTACTGATGTACTCCCAATCCCATCACATAAAATTCGATCATGTATTATCTGCTGAACACGGATGTAATCTTTATCTAGTACAAATTGATGCCGAGGAGTTAAGATTCTGTCTATTTTATTTATTCCCATGAAATGGCCACAAAAATCCTCAGCACCAGGTCTCAATCTGGCCCTGATCAACTCAGTGTGCGTCAGCCATCTTAAATCCAGCCTGTACCCATAGTGTGCTCCAAACCTTGTGGTTTTATTTGGCTATTTTAAATGGTTTGTGGACTGACTTTGTTTCACTGTTTAAGTAATTTAGTTTTGATAGAATGACATATAAAACAGTTTGTCCACTGCTTTTTTGATTATCGCCAAATAAACCTTGCATTAATATGCATTATAAAGCTAAAAGGCCATATTTTCCGATGAAGTGGCCCACTGCAGAAAAAACTTGGACGCCCCTGTTATATGATCTGGTTAAACTTTTACAGTTGTATAGCACATTAAAACTCTGATAGCAGTCTTGCATGGCACCACCCATAATTGTATAATCTGCCATAATACCTTGCAAATTCATTGGCTTTGTCTTTAGGATTAATATGCTTTTGCTCATTCTCCCCCAAAATGTAAGGAATCTTTGTTTGGGCGATCCTTTTCTATAATTTGTTTGCTATTTATGTATCAGCCTTGTCTCCCTTTGAATAAAGCTTCTGTTTCAATTTCTGTTTGGCAATTTGCATTTTAAGTACTTTTTGTTTTGCTATCACATATGTATCTTGTATTGTGGGGTCATGGATTTTTAAAAAAATATATTTTTATTTTTATTCGTCTTTTATAATAAGAAATTTGCATAGAAGAAAAATACATATAACGTACATATTAAATGTTCAATCGGTCTAAAGGCGATGTTATATAGATACAATATAATCCTATTCCTCATACTCAGCAGGCAGAATACCTTATACCAAACAAAAGCAGTATAAATCCTTGGTGAGATGGAGTTGGGGATAATACAGCTAGAAAAATCATGCTTCTTTAGATATCAATTTGTGAGGTAGATCTATTCCTACTCAAGAGTGAATGCCTAACATAGTCTATTCTATTTTTTTAAGACATATCTCCCAGATGTGCATTTTTTAAAAAGAATTATGTGGAAGTCGTGATACTTCTTTTTCCATTGAGATTTGAAATTTCAGTTGACTCTCTAAATTGGACTAATTAAAGTCTCTAACCTGTTTCCATTCTTTGGCAATAATTCTCTTTGCTGCTATGCAAGTATGTATTGTTAAATTCAATTGTACTTGGGTTAAAGGGGGCCAACCTATATGTAATAAAATAGAAGATGGAGAGTTTGGTATAATGATATTGTCTGTTCTTTTTAGATATTCCAGGATCTCTGACCAGAATCCCGCGACCTTCGGACATAACCACCATATATGCACATATGTACCCTCCGCTTGACCACATCTCCAACATATTCTAGGAGCGCCCGGGAACATCCTCGCGACCAGATACCATCTGTTCATGATCTTAAACTGGGAAACTCGAGTAGGAAGAGATCATGGATCCTGGGAAGCAGCTTCCTGAACCCATTTAGCCACTCAGTTGGTGAAATTGAAACATTTAAATATTTTTCCCATCAAACTATTATTGATACAATATCTTTATCTCCTTCTTTTGTTTTTACAAATTCTGTACATTTTGAATAAAGCTTAATTTCATGATTTACACTGAGCCAGTGCCAGTGTCTGGAATTTGGCTTCTTTTATGCACAAAACTGTATTTATTTATATATTATACTATTTTCCAGACAAAGTTGGAAAAACAAGTATGCACAATTTTCAGCCAGCTCTGCGGGATCTTTAAGGAAGCATCCGAAAGAGATAATTCCATCTTGGCAATAAATAGACTTTTAGGGTGTTAACTCAGCCCCACCAAGAAAGGTCTATTTTACGCCATTCGTTCGAACAGAGCCGGCCTTAATTGTTCTGGCGCCCTGTGCGGACTACTCCTCTGACGCCCCCCCATTCCCAAAAAAAGAAAGGAAAAAAAATCTCCCCCCTCTGCCCCTTCTCACTGCCTTCCCCCCTCTGCCCCTTCTCACTGCTTCTCCCCCCTTGCCCCTTATCACTGCCTCCCCCCACCCCTTATCACTATCTACCCCCCCTGCCCTTTATCACTATATCTACCCCCTATCCTTACTTACCTTGTTACAGGAGTCCTGCGGTGGGACCGGGAGGCGTCCGCCTTCCCGCTCTGCCACGGTGCATGCTTCACAGCTGAGCGCCACAATAATTCTGGCGCTCAGCACGATACGCCGGCACCGCGACGGAGTCACGGAGAGTGAGGGGCGCGGAGCGGTTGCTGAAAACTTCATGAGCAACCGCTCCGCGCCCCTCCCCTGGACTTAAATGAAAACACCGTTTTTTTTGTTTAACTTTATTTAACATCCTCCATGTTAAATAAAGTAAAAAAAAACTTTATTTAACATGGAGGATGTTAAATAAAGTTACAAAAAAAACAAACGATGTTATAATTTAAGTCCCGGACGGCGCCCCTGTTGCCATGGCGCCCTGTGTGGCCGCACAGGTCGCACACCCCTAAGGCCGGCCCTGTGTTCGAAGCTCTCAGGAGGCGAAGAAAGTTTTTCTCCATTATCTTTTCAGTTTTGTCAGTTATAAGAATCAAGATATTCGCTCATTTTTATGGACAAAGAGAAACGCTCAGAGAATTCAACGGATAGTTGATGGCTAAAATTTCTAGCTTGCAAAATTGTCTTATTTAAGTTCAGTTAGTAATTAGAAACCAGACTGTATGCTTTGACCTCATTTAAAAGGTGAGTCATTGAAGTTAACGGGTTGGAGAGAGAAATGACCACATCATCTGCGTATAATGATATTTTAAAATCATCGCTGTTAATCTTGATACCAGTAATGTTTTGATTATTTCTGACCTTCTTGGAGAATGGCTCGAGAGAGAATATAAAGAATAAGTGAGAGCAGGCAACCTTGTCATGTGCCATTTTGCAGATCAAACCAGTCGGAACAAAGTCCCGAACCAACAGGATTCGAGTAGAGAGAGGTGATAGCTGAATAAAACCACCCGGACAATCCCAGACCCCTGAGAACCCCAACGAAGTAACTCAACTGAGTACCCGCCGATCGCGGGTACCAGCTCCCACGCCGCCGCTCTCACCGCCATCCCCGTTCCTGCTCCGTCGGCTGCTCACGCGACTGAATCTAAGAGCGCGCGCGCCCCCACCTTTCTTTATTCACTCCTGAATGGAGAAGGCGGGGAACGCGCGTCAACGAGGCCACGCACAGGGGTGGAGCGACACCTAGTGGTGGTTTTAAAAAGCAGTTATTGTGCCAGTAAGAGCTATTCGTTTGCTGTTCTTTCTACGTTATCCCTGGTTTTGACCCTTTGGCTTTTGTACTACGACTTCGCAACCGTCTCCAGTCCTGACCCTTTGGCTATTCGTACCACGACTTTGCTGCCGTCTCCAGTCCTGACCCTTGACTCCGCTTCTGTCCTGCATACTGGGTTCCTCTCCTCAACCCCGACATAATAATTGAGCCACTATGGAACCCGCAGGATTATCTGAGACGATCGCTGGCCTTACTCAGCAACTGGCCACATTTTCACAGACTTTACAGGAGATCCAGGCTGATCAACACCATTTAAGACAACAGGTGCACCATCTGCAGCTGCAACAGAATGCACCTGCTGAACAAGTTCCAGCCACACCTGCTACCATAGCACCTCCAATTGCTGAAGGCGCCACTGCTTTGGAACCTCAGATACCACTACCTGAGCGATTCACAGGAGACTGTAAGACATATCGTGCATTTATAACCTCCTGCGAGATTCTCTTTTGTCTAAAGCCCTGGACCTACACTACAGATTATGTCAAGGTGCATACGGTGATATCTCTGCTCTCGGGAGAACCTCAACTTTGGGCACATCACCTATTACACAGTAATAGCTCCCTACTGGACTCCTGGCGTTCCTTCCGCGAGGCCCTGGATGCTCTTTATGAAGATCCATTCAGGGTATCCTCATCTGCTACTACGCTGAGAGCCTTAAAGCAAGGACGGCACCCTGTGGAAGAGTACATCACAAAATTCAGGTGTCTGGCCCTGGAGTCGAACTGGAACGAGCCCGCACTCCACTACCAGTTTCGCTGGGGCTTGTCGGACGCAATCAAGGACAAACTAGCCCGTACCTCTATTCCACCTTCTTTGGAGGAATTTATGCGCCTTGTGACACAGATCGACAGAAGACTCTGTGAGAGGCGATCAGAACGGCAAGCCACGTCTTCCAGCTGGACACCAGCGCTAGGGCCCTGTCTCCCCCTTCTACAGAGGAACCTATGCAGATAGGCATTGTTCGAGGTCCACTCTCAGCTGCAGAGAAAGAACGTTGCAGAGCTTTGATCCTGTGCATGTATTGTGGTAAACCAGGCCACACTTATAAGGACTGCAGAATCCGTACCCGCTATACTCAGTGTAAGAGACCAACCATCCTACTTCACACCAACGTTGGAGGATATCCCTACCTGTCACCTCACTTATCCATCTCTGTGTTTGCGAGAGATATTCCGTCTCCACGGCTTACCTACAAATGTGGTTTCCGACCGGGGCTCACAATTTACCTCTTGTTTCTGGAAAGCTTTTTGTGAACAGCTGCACATACAGCTGTCCCTCTCTACGGCGTTTCAGCCCCAGAGCAACGGTCAGACTGAACGAACCAATCAGATGTTAGAACAGTATTTACGCTGCTTCACCACATACCTCCAGGATGATTGGGACTGCTATTTACCCTTAGCTGAATTTGTCTATAATAATCATATACATCGTTCCATCAAGATGTCCCCCTTCTATGCCAATTATGGGTACCACCCGTCCATGCTCCCGGGCTCCCCCATTCCATATGTTGTCCCTTCCGCCTCCGAACATGTTGTCAAACTGATGAGGAAATACGAGGTACTTCGGGAGACTCTGCAAAAGACACAACGACAATACAAACAGTTTGCAGATCTACGCCGAACCGATGCACCTATATATCACATGGGTGATAAAGTTTGGCTGTCTACCAGACACCTCCACCTTAACTGTCCTTCTAAGAAATTGGGCCCAAAATATATAGGGCCTTTTCGCATTATTCGTCTTGTATCCCCTCTAGTTGTGGAACTTGAGCTACCTAAGACTATGTCTATACATCCCATCTTTCATGTCTCCCTCTTGAAACCATGGAGGAGGAACCCTTACCCTGGCCGATGCCCTGATTCTCCTGCGCCCATCCTGGTTGAGGAATATGAGATTGAGGCGATATTAAATTCACGACGATACCATGGTCGCTTACAGTATTCGATCCGTTGGAAAGGGTATGACCCCCAACGAAGACTCCTGGGAATCAGCTAATGAAGTCCACTCTCCTGACCTCGCCTCTGCTTTTCACCGTCACCATCCAGATCGTCCAAGACCTACGAGAGTTGGGAGGCCTCCCCTCGCGGATACCAGCTTCCACACCGCCGCTCTCACCACCATCCCCGTTCCTACTCCGTCGGCTGCTTGCGCGACTGAATCTAAGAGCGCCCGCGTGCCCCCACCTTTCTTTATTCACTCCTGAATGGAGAAGACGGGGAACACGCGTCAACGAGGCCACGCACAGGGGTGGGGCGACACCTAGTGGTTGTTTTAAAAAGCAGCACTGAGTAATTTGTTGCTTGGTTATTTTATCTCAAGCCCTTATCTTTTTAAGTTGATTAGTGATTATTTTGTTCGGTCTATTGCTTTTATAATAGTATCTTAATCTCAGTTTTTCCATGCAATATCTTGTTCACTCCAATACTCTTTGATTGATTTTTTCTTTGAGCAGTTTCCACTTTTTTGTATATGTTACTCGGTAGGATCTTGATTAGCTAATATCGCCAATTTATAGTATGTCACATTTAGTGGCTGTTCATTTTTTAATATCAGCTTTTTTTTTTTTTTATAAAAAGCCCTCTAAGAACTGCCTTATAAGCACACCATCTGGTTACTTGTGATGTTTGACAAATCATGTTTTCTTGGAAAAAAGATTTGGTCATCTCAGATATATAAAGTTTATTTTCCTCTGAGTATAAAATAGAGTCATCTAACTGCGACCCCTCTTTTTTTATTTTCCATCAGCGATGGTAAGTATGTGGGAAAAATCTACTGCCCCATCTAATTTTAGCTTTAATTCTCCAATGTGTTTTGTGAAAGAAAGCTATATCTATCTTCTCTTTACACTCTCTTTTACACTTTCTTTTAGTAGGTGTGTTTAGCCCCTGGATATTGACTGAAATACATCTAACCCCCATTAATATGGAAGTATCTGGTTGTAAGTTTAGACCATTCTACCTCAGGGGACACAACCCACCGCAATGGAAACAGGACTACCTCCATTTAAATATTAACTCCCCAACTCCATTTCGCAGTAAACCACATAAATATATAGACATGTAAAAAACCAGACAAAGGAGAGAAAATTCTCTCCCCACAAATATAACAAAAATATATATTGCATGGATAATAAACATATCCTTATACAATCTTAAGTTCAATTGAACAAAAAAGATGTATTATTGGAGATCTCTCTTGATGAAGATGTTAATATAGTCTGAGCCATAGGGTACCATCTCAATATATATAAATAAAATAAATTAAAGCGCAACACAATGTTATTTTATACAAAAACTATAATGATTCTCATAGGCATACATTATTACATTATAGTATTTCTATTGTTATCTATTTATAGACTATTCTTAAGCGAGGCAGAGGAGAAGAAGAAGGAAAAAAAAATTTAAGGACAAGAATAATCAATAATCAATAAATTAATTGTATATACAAATTTCTAAAAAAAAGGAAAAAAAGAAATAACTAGGAGAAATTGGACGAAAATATTGATAATTGTTATGGAACACAGTCATTAAAATTCAATATTTAGATTGATTGTGCAAAATTTCCAATTGAGCAAACAAATTACTATTAAAGTGCATGTGCATTATCTACAGGACTCATAAATATGTATTCTCATAAATCAATATATTAAATACTAAACAAAACAAAAAAATAAATTAAGAACAAGAGTATTCAATATTCAATAAATGGATTGTATATACAAATTCTGATCGTGCAAATAAATTATGCTGTTGCTCCTATAAAAGTGCACGTGTTGAAAAAAAAAAGAAAATAAATTGCTAAGTAGTTGATTGGAAATTTGTTGAACAGAGGTATTAGTGATTGATACAAAATGCCATCATGATAATTAATATAAAATTGTATAAAAAAACTATTTATGCCATGGATTTTTTTTTGTGTTCCTGAGAAAGAGAGTACAAATCTCTTAAAGCTTTAGAAATATCATCCAATCTAAGCCTCTTCAGATGTGAAGCTAGGGAGATTAGGCAGCCTCTCACAACGGCCTTATGGGCTAACCAATTAGTAATAGAAGAGGTTCCTGAAGATGAGTTATGTCTAAAAAAATCTCTTATATAAGATTCAAGATTGTCCTTATGTTCGGGACTCAAAACACTTGTTAAAGCTCCAAAATCCTGGACCAACTGTTGCTAAATTATCTTTAAACATAAAGATTTGTTTAAAGATATGCCGTGCTCCACGGCCACATGGTCTGGCCATATAATGGAAGAAATCTAGCATTTGAGCACTAATTGTAAGAGTATACGAAATGAAATAGAAATCGGCATAGAAATGATCAATGCGAGTATACAACTTATGGGTCGCAGAGTAAAATTTTAAATCCTGTTAACCAGGGTGGAGCACTAACCATGCATCAAAAATGTTTCTCTGGTGCAACCAGTTTGAAAATCAATTTCTCTATTTTGTACCCTGGCAAAGTGCAGGATTCACATAGACGTAATAACAAATGGGAAGTAGCGTACCTAGCGTGGGGCGGGGGGGTTTTCCACCCCAGGAGTCGCTCATCAGGGGGGTGCCGCGGGCTAGGGTGACCACATGTCCCTGATTGCTCGGCAGCGTAGTCGTCTTTTTTTTTTTTTTTTACGCGGAGGAGACAGAGGGGTGCCTAGCAACCGCTCGGCACCCCTCATTCTCCTTCGCGAGGCTTCTAAATCCGTCGCGGTGCCAGCATCTCATGCTGAGCGACAAAATATGACGTCATATTTCAGCGCTCAGCAGTGAAGCAGCGGCAGAGCAGGAAGCAGCGGCAGAGCAGGAAGCAGCGGCAGAGCAGGAAGACTGAGGCGTCGTGCTCCCACCGCAGGACTTCTGAATGGTAAGTCCAAACAAAGGGGGAGAGGGTAGATAGTGGGGAGGGAGAAAGAGGAGCGTAGATAGTGGGGAGGGAGGGTAGATAGTGGGAGAGGAGGGTAGATAGTGGGGAGGGAGGGAGAGGGGGTAGATAGTGGGGAGGGAGGGGGTTAGATAATGTGAAGGGAGGGGGTAGATAGTGAGAAGGGGGTAGAAAAGGGGGAAAGGTAGATAGTGAGAATGTGTGGATGAATTGTCTGAATGAGGGAGATAATGAGTTTCTGAGAATGCATTAATGTGTAAATTTGTGTGAATGGGTGAGAGAATAAATGATTGTGTGAATTAATTATGTGAATGAAAGTGTGAATTAGTGAGTGACTGTTAAAGTGTTTGTGTATATGATAGATGTATATAGATGCTAACAGCAATCATATTCCTATCATGCCAAGTCAGCTAGTACATGCTGGAATGTGGGTATGCCTGGGCATGATCGGAGTTTGATTGCTGTTAACAATCATATATATATATTAATATTGTTAATTAATTTTTTTGTCCTATTTTGCTGTGTTATTTACTTTAAATAAAAGTGTGAGATTTTTTTTTATTGTGGGGGGTCATATTCGGTTTCGGGCAGGTAAATGCTGCATTTTCGGTTCCAGTCCAGAAGTTTCCGTGCATCCCTAAGCCAGACAATGAAGTGGTAGGCCTACACCACATCAATGTTTGGCTTAGTATATAGTGATAGGAGTTATGCTGCACTATTATCAATGTCTGCCTCAATGTATAGTGATAGGGATTACGCTGTACCACCATCAATGTCTGCCTCAGTATATAGTGATAGGTGTAATGCTGTACCACCGTCAATGTCTGCCTCAGTATATAGTGGTAGGTGTTATGCTGTACCACGGTCAATGTCTGCCTCAATATATAATGATAACAGTAATGCTGTACCACCTTCAATGTCTACGCCAGTATATAACGATAGAAGCTATGCAGTTTTAAAGTGTTTGTGGGGGGGGGTGCCACATACATGATCCGCCCCAGGTGCCAAATACTCTAGGTACGCCCCTGCAAATGGGTGAAAGTGTTGTGGTCAGGTGAGATCAAAATCGAACTATTTGGCATCAACTCAACTCGCCCGTGTTTGGAGGAGGAGGAGGAATACTGCCTATGACCCCAAAAACACCATCCCCACCATCAAACATGGAGGTGGAAACATTATGCTTTGGGGGTATTTTTCTGCTAAGGGGACAGGACAAATTCACTGCATCTAAGGGACGATGGATTGGGGCCATGTGCCATCAAACCTTGGGTGAGAAGCATGGATGGGTATTTTAGCATGACAATGACCCCAAACACACGGCCAAGGCAACAAAGGAGTGGCTCAAGAAGAAGCACATTAAGGTCCTGGAGCGGCCTAGCCAGTCTCCAGACCTTAATCCCATAGAAAATCTGTGAAGGGAGCTGAAGGTTCGAGTTGCCAAACGTCAGCCTCGAAACCTTAATGACTTGGAGAGGATCTGCAAAGAGGAGTGGGACAAAATCCCTCCTGAGATGTGTGCAAACCTGGTTGCCAACTGCAAGAAACGTCTCACCTCTGTGATTGCCAACAAGGGGTTTGCCACCAAGTACCAAGTCATGTTTTGCAAAGGGGTCAAATACTTATTTCAAATGCAAATCAATTTATAACTTATTTGAAATGCGTTATTCTGGATTTTTTTTGTTGTTTTTCTCTCACTGTTCAAATAAACCTACCATTAAAATTATAGACTGATCAGGTCTTTGTCAGTGGGCAAACGTACCAAATCATCAGGGGATCAAATAATTTTATACACGATACGTATACTACCATTCATAAAAAAAAAGATCATGCCATTGTTATTAAATAGGATGAAATTCTGAATGAGACCTACGTGACAGCCCATCTGTTTTTTCCCTATGTTATTTTGGCCCCATACCTGTTTTTGATTAAAGGTTTACGGACCCTGTATACCCTCCCCTCTGCGGCTGACAGGGATCTAGTCAAAAATTCATAGAACAGTGCGGCGGCAGCTGGGAACCACGGCAATGCCTGCCGACAATTGAAACTGTGTCTCTACGGACCTCCTTTGTCCCACCACATCGCTCTTTTGAGGTTACATTAAACACGTGGTGGACATTGAGAGGGAGCTCGTTTGGGAACCCTGGTTTTTATTAACATGAGACATAGCTCTACAGACGAATGTGCAGGATGCTGCAGGCTGGGAGTAGGGAAGCTAAGCAGAGTAACAACAGAAACATAGAAAGCAAATGGGACAGAATGAGCAAGGGGGGCAGAGCAAGGAACAGGGAATGGGAGACCAAGCAAGAAACATAGCCAGACAATACATACATAGTACAGGACACAACAAAGGACAGGGAACAAGAAACACAGGGGATGAAGTGAGGAACCGAGACACTCAGACGCTTCTCCTTTAAGCAAGGATAGGATATCTTAACTGGGACATGGGGAGAGGAGAACCGAGATGATGATTCAGGGAAAGGAGGGCAAAGGTTCATAAGGGACAGGCAAACATAAATACAGGAACTAGTCTAGGACTATGTGATAACAATTGGAGATTCCATCACATCATATGGCCATAGTATGCTTAGCCCACCACTACGCCAAAGTATTCCAATATTCGGTGGGTCCTAGCACTAAACCCTGCCTACTGAATTCCGAATAAGCTAAAACTAAACATTGAACCTAAACACAGAACCAAGAAGGACATACCTTTAGACTGCAGACTGAGACAAACATAATCAACGGGTGGGGCACACCTTATAAAGAAAACAGAGCTGAAGCAAAGAACAAAACCGAAATCAAGGAATCAGAAGCACAGAACAGAGCATATGAAAATCCTGGAATGGATTACAGCAAAGGGGAAACTCTAGCGAGACAGGGGGAAACTAGCGAGATGGGTGGAACAAGAGAGAAGCAGCTCCGCAGCCTGAATGGAGCCTGACAATATTACCTCCAGCTATACACACCCCTGTTTATGTTTATTTTGTAATGCCATAACCCAGCCACCCCCCCTCCTTGAATATAGGTCCGCTTTCCTATAACCCCTAACAATTTTTTTGGTAATACTTACATTTTAGTTTTTTTCTTTTTTCCTGCTCTCCTCGGACGTGGTGACCTCTCCTTGCCACGAGGAACACCTTCTGTGAGCCCGCCCCCTCGAACGTCACGTCTTCAAAGCGGCCACCCGTCCTCGAAATTTAAAGCAGCCGTTGTGCAGCTGTAAACCACCTCCGCTGGCCTCTTAATGAAGTTAAAGCGGCCGGCCGAGACGGTCTTACAGCCCCATGATTGCTGCTTTGAACTTGGCAGCTGGGCGTCCGCTTCGAATGTGGTCTGCCGGCCCACAGACCGGCCAGCCCACCGGGAAATTTCCCAGTGGGCCAGTCTGGCCCTGCTCACGTGGGCAGCACAACAATATAATTTAGGTGAAGACACAGGGATCCCCAAAAAGGATGCAGGCAAATAGGTTAGCCTCTGTGACGGAGGCCCATACTCGGACCAAGTATCTCCGCCATAGAGATCTTCCTTGCAGCTGAAAGCTTAATTGCTCAAGGGATTAAGCCTTCATATTTCCCCAAGCACTAGCCGAGACTTAGTATAGGGGTAAAACAGAACTCTCTTTATTGAAGACAGCACAGATATTTATACACATAATATAGTTCTATGGCCAGCAATGGCCACCCGACAACGAGTCTCTATATTTCGGGATGATCCGGAGGGAGCGTCATCAATCCTGGGGTATTGTCACGATCAATATGCGAGCTGGTAAACGAAAGGGGTCCTAATCGCAGAAACCAATCCACACGGGAAAATCCAGGCGAGGTACAATGGGGCACGAGCGGAGGCAAAGTCAAAATACAAGCAAGGGTTAAAGGCAGGCAGCAAGTGGTCAATAGTCAGTTAAACGAGAATAGGGTCTGGTACACAAAGGGTCAAAACACAGAGAACGCTTCAGTATAGGAATCTAACTTCAACTGATACTTCAGCAAAGGATACTGGGACTTTTTTTGGCACCAAAATGACATCAGCATTTAAAATGTGTTGCTATGGCAACTTTGGAGCATGTCCTGCGTACAGATTGATTCTGCCGGCAGCTAGAGAGAGACATGTCTCCCTGGCAACGGAGCGAGCGCCCCCTCCCTCCTGTTAACCTCCGGCTGCAGCTGCGGGGGTGTGTAGCTGGAAAGGCCCTGCTTGCTGCCGTGTCAGTAAGCCGGGAAGGAGCAGAGACGACACGAGGCAGCGTTTCAGCGTGGGAACGCTGGCGGGGGTAAGTACTTGATTTATGACAGGTATCAATTGAGTGTTCAGGGTCTGAAGATGTTATGATCCAAAAGGCGACGAGATCCGACGTTGGGACCCTGAGCGGCAGTGTCTTAAACTTCCCCAGGAATACTTCACGTGATAGCTGGACCAGAGGTCCATATCCGCGGCTGGGCAAATCCCCGGTCCTAAAGACTGGTAATAAAACCAGGGTTCCCGAATGATCACCTTCTCTATAACCACCTCCGAGTGTTGCCTACCACAATCTAACCTCAAAAGAGCGACATTGTAGGGCAAAGGGTGTCCGTAGCTGACAAAAGATCCGAAAGGGAACAGCCCGCCGACAACGCTGCGGAAGCAGCCGCGCCACTAACCGAATGCGCCCCAAAGGATCCCTCAATGCCGGCCAAAAGGAGGATCCACCTGGAAAGCGTGGGGACAGAGACAGGCCAAAAAGGACGCACGTAATAAATAAAAAGCGGACCCGAAGGGGACGAACGAAACTGAGCTGACATGGCAAGATAAGACTGGATACATCGAGCCACACAAAGACGTGGCTGATCAGGGAAATAAGGATAGGAAACGGTGGCCGAAATAGATTTTGTTCTAAGAAACACGGAGACCGCGACACCCTCGGGTGAAAAAGAAGAGACATCGAAAGCACGAATGTCAGACACCCGTCGGAAAGAGACCAGACACAAAAGAAGTGCCGTTTTAGCAGAAAGCTGGCAAAAGGCCAAATGATTGTTGTCTCGCCAGGCCTCCAAGAAATTGAGAACCTGGGAGACATCCCAGAAGGACTCATAGCGAGCCCTCGGGGGCTTGGAAAGCCGAACACCACGGAGGAGACGACAGACAGAAGGATCCTTGCCAACTCCCAGGCCCTGTACCGGGACATGAGCTGCCGAAATGGCAGAGCGAAACAAATTAATAGTGCGGTAGGACCAGCCAAGGGAAAACATGTGAGCCAAAAAATTGAGGACCGCAGTTACAGGTGCTGTAAGGGGATCAAGGTGTTGAGCCACACACCAGCGACCCCAGGTGCCCCAAGCCTGGAGGTAAGATTTTCTGGTGCCAGGAGCCCAGGATACCCAGAGCAAATCTCGAGCTGACTCCGATAATCCTGGCACATGCCAGGATCCCCGGAAACTGACCAAGCCACCAGAATGAAACGACCCTGGAGGATGAAAGGATGAGAATTCCCCTCCGGATCCTGAAGCAAGTCCCAAGTTGAGGGGAGGATCAGAGGATCCTCGCATGACAGCTCTAGCAGCAATGGGAACCATGGCTGCGTCCTCCACAGGGGGGGCTATCAAGAGGATCGAGACACCCTGACGCCTGACGGAATGGAGAGTCCGTAGGATCATGGCGAAGGGGGAAAATGCATAGGCTCCTCGGAGCATCCACGTCTGCAAGAAGGCGTCCACTGCCGAAGACAGCGATCCGGAAGCCAACTGAAGAGGAGTGGACCCCGACAATGGTGGAGAGAGTAGAAAATGCCCGGGAGGAGATGCCAATCGCTCGCTTACCTCCAGTGGCGGGAGAACCGGTCTGCCACAAGATTTTCCTTGCGGGGCAGGTATTCCACTTGGATGGAAAAGTGATTGTCCAGGCAGTACTGGTAGAGCCACATCCCCGCAAACTGCCCCCCAACCACACAGGCTTGCATCTGAGTCTAAGACAAAATCTGGGCTTGACCCAAAAATGGCATGCAGAGAGAAGGCCTACAACCCTGGCAAGGTTTTGGAGAGAGACCAGACCACAACAAAGGAGTTTGCAAATCTCTTTCTTTATGACCACAACATTCTCGCGAGGCAGCCTGAGGACCGACGCCACTGAAGCCACTGAGAAACCGAGGAATTGGATGTTTTGCGTCGGGACCAAAACCGACTTGGCCTCGTTGATAACGAAACCCAAGTCCTGAAGAAGATGAACAGTGAGTTAAGTATCGCGCTGGAGAGACTCGACATCCTGAGCCATGAGGAGGATGTCGTCTAGGTAAATGATGGAATGGAACCAAAAATTGTATGGGGCGCAGGTACATATAAAGGAAAAGAAAAAAACAACACAATATAGTGTAGATGGTATATCCAGTATAGTGATGAAGTGTTGTATTACACTCACAAATAAAGAAGGTGATTCAACCCATCAGCATGGACTGTGTAAAATCTTTAATGTTCTTCATATAAATCTAGAAAACAAACTAAAAATGGTGCAGTATCTCTAGGTAAAATATAGATGTACCAATAAGAATGCACTCACAATTTTTCATGCACCAAAAGTGCATATGCAGGCGTTTGATATAAAAGTCCACCAAAAGGTAGGATGTAGTGAAGTCCAATTGAGTCTTTCAACGCGTTTCGCCTCTTGGGCTTCTTCAGGAAATCAATTGGTGAAATAATCAGCAATATTCAGCAATCCGTGAGTAGTTCCATTCCCTCTGTCTGTTCTTTTATAGCCGTTTCCATGTGTATCATCGCGTATTGACCTTTCCCCTTGATGTCATCACGTATCGTCTGTATTATCAGGTTGTCTCCCCGTTTGTTGATAAAGTTGTAGGTGAAAAAAACGAAGGCTGTCTAGCCTATATACGGGAGGATCTTCAAGATGAGCCTCCCATTAATCAAGGAGAGAGAAAATGTCAATCAGAAGAGAAATCGGCCTCGGGGGAGTGAAAGCATGCAATTCATATGCTAAAGAGAGAAAAGGGAAAAAGAAGGAGAGAGACCATAAAGAGAACCGGAGAAAAGGACAGAAGTATCCACCGTATGTTTTGCACTCGTGTGTATTCATATATCTGCACGGGAACTTCGTTCATGCCAGATGTTAAACCGGGGGATGTAACCGCAAAGAATGTAGCCGCAAAGAATGTGAAGTCCGTTAATACGTGTGTTAATGATACAGGACTATGAGTGACTGTGCCTGGAATAGCTCCACCGGATAAAACAACAACTAGAATATATCCGTTGGGAGAATTGAGAGAGTTCATTAATTAGACAATCGAGATATATATAAAATTGTGTAAATAATAAATGTGCCTATATGTGTAGTGATTGTGTCCTAAATAAATGGGTTGAAGTGATAAATGTGTTTAATAAAGTAATCATATAATAATTAGACTTGTGCATTCGTCTTCAGGCGAACATGGAAACGAACACGAAGAGTGCGTTTTCGTGTTCGTTCCGAAGACACGCCGAAGAGAAGACGGCGCGGGAAACCGTAGGCGAAGACGAAGACACACACCACGAAGATCTTCGTGATTGTCTTCATCTTCGTCTACCATTTTCCCCCCTCTTCTAACTTACCTTGTCTTCGCGGCAGTTCCCGGAAGTGGAAATCCGCAGGTTCGCCGTCACGGGTTACAGGGCAGTGCGAATGAGCTTATTGGTCGCCTACAGGGACCTCCTCTGGCATCAACCAATTGGTTGATGCCAGAGGAAGACCCTGCAGGTGACCAATAGGCTCACTCGCATGGTCTTTGTAACCCCTGACAGCAAACCTATGGATTTACGCTCCCGTTAACCCCTTCGATGCTGCGTTATCTAACACAGCATCAAAGGGGTTAACGGGAGCGGAAATCCATAGGCTAAAGGGCCGTGCAAGCGACCAATAGGCTCACTTGCACGGGCCCTTAACCCTTTAAAAAACAAAGTTAACCCCTAACTAATTGAACAGGGAGGGAGACCAGTGGGATCTCCCGGGTAAGTTGCAGCATTGAGGTTTTAAAACCCCAATGCTGCAACTTACCCTGCCGATGCCACTGATCTCCCTCCCTGTTCAATTAGTTAAATGTCCGTACGAGCGACTTTATTGTTCGCTCGTACGGACATTTAATTAATTGAACAAGAAGGGAGACCAGTGGGATGTGCCGGGTAAGTTGCAGAATTGGGGTTTTAAAACCCCAATGCTGCAACTTACCCTGCAGATGCCACTGGTCTCCCTCCCTGTTCAATTAGTTAAAGACCAGTGGCATCTGCAGGGCAAGTTGCAGCATTGGGGTTTTAAAACCTCAATGCTGCAACTTACCCTGCCGATGCCACTGGTCTCCCTCCCTGTTCAATTAGTTAAATGTCCGTACGAGCGACTTTATTGTTCGCTCGTACGGACATTTTATTAATTGAATAAGAAGGGAGACCAGTGGGATGTGCCGGGTAAGTTGCAGCATTGGGGTTTTAAAACCCCAATGCTGCAACTTACCCTGCCGATGCCACTGGTCTCCCTCCCTGTTCAATTAGTTAAATGTCCGTACGAGCGACTTTATTGTTCGCTCGTACGGACATTTAATTAATTAAACAGGGAGGGAGACCAGTGGGATGTGCCGGGTAAGTTGCAGCATTGGGGTTTTAAAACCCCAATGCTGCAACTTACCCTGCCGATGCCACTGGTCTCCCTCCCTGTTCAATTAGTTAAATGTCCGTACGAGCGACTTTATTGTTCGCTCGTACGGACATTTAATTAATTGAACAGGGAGGGAGACCAGTGGGATGTGCCGGGTAAGTTGCAGCATTGGGGTTTTAAAACCCCAATGCTACAACTTACCCTGCCGATGCCACTGGTCTCCCTCCCTGTTCAATTAGTTAAATGTCCGTACTAGCGACTTTATTGTTCGCTCGTACAGACATTTAATTAATTGAACAGGGAGGGAGACCAGTGGGATGTGCCGGGTAAGTTGCAGCATTGGGGTTTTAAAAGTCTGCACGAGCGACCAACAGAGTGGCTCGTGCAGACTTTTAAAACCCCAATGCTGCAACTTACCCGGCACATCCCACTGGTCTCCCTGTTCTATCAGTTAAATGTCCGTACGAACGACTTTATTGGTCGCTCGTACGGACATTTAACTGATAGAACAGGGAGACCAGTGGGATGTGCCGGGTAAGTTACAGCACCAGGACCCTAAAAGTCTGTACGAGCGACCAACAGAGTCGCTCGTACAGACTTTTAAAATCCCAATGCTGCAACTTACCCGGCAGATCCCACTGGTCTCCCTGTTCTATCAGTTAATAAATGATAGAACAGGGAGACCAGCGGGATCTGCCGGACAATTACGGCACCAGGAGTTTAACAGTCTGAACGACTGTTAAACTCCCAATGGCAGACGAGCCCCCTGCTGACGACCAATAGAGTTGCTCATACGGACATTTAAACTCCTGGCGCCAGAGCGGCTTTAACCCCGTTTTAACCCCTTAACCGGGGAAAACGAAGAAAACCCGAACACGAAGAATGTCCGCGAATATTCGCCCGAAGAGAAGACAGGACCAGGCGAATATTCGCGGAATACGAAGTGGTTTTTTTTGCCGAAGACGAGCACGAAGACGAACACGAAGAGCCCCCTGGTGCCCAAGTCTAATAATAATCAAATCATAAGTAGATTATGTAAATGAATGATTACATTGTGTGTGATGTGTGTAATATATTAAATGATAATCAAGGATACTGGATTAATTTGAATAAATAATTTAATTCAATTAAGTGTAATGTGTTGATATATTAATCATCTGGAAGTGCTGTGAAAAGATATATATTAATATCCTATAGATATATATTAAATTGAATAACTAAATTGATTCAATTAAGTGTGATGTGTATTAATCATGAAAGTGCTGTGTGAATGAAAGGATATAAATTAATATCCTACAAATATATATTGAATTAAATTATATGTGCTGCACATATATGCATATTAAATGACTATATACCACCTAAATTATAATGAAAGAAATTATGTACGCCATACCCCTGTATATGTGTGTGAGATATTTGGAAGTGGTAATAAATTCCTAAAAATAATATATAAATAAATGATATGTAAAAAATATAAAATTGTATACTCCATACATCTGTATATATGTGTGAGACAATTTATACGTCTAGAAATGGTAATAAATTTCTAAGGATAATATATAAAAATATAAGAATGTATAAATATATAAATATATATATGAATAAAAATGTAAAATATTTTAAAAATATATTTTTAAAAATAGGAATAAAAGCTGTCTAGTCCATGAAGGCTAAAATGTCTAATTCCATATTTAATCCCACTTTTTTGTGCGTTTGGAACTTATATATCCATTCCGTCTCTCGCTTGGCTAATTGTTCCTTGATGTTTCCCCCCCGCCAATCTGTATCGATACCCATAATTTTGAAACTGTCAAAAGAAAATGCTTTACAGTTGTTTGCATGCCTAGGGACACTGTGTTTAGGATTTTTATTTCTGATTCCTCCAATGTGTTCTAATGCCCTTGTTTTTAGTTTTCTGGAAGTCCGTCCTATGTATTGTGCACTGCACTTGCATTCTAATAAATAAATTACGTTAGTTGTGTTGCATTTAATAAAGTGCTTGACCTTGAACTCCTTCCCCGTGTTTGTGCATCTAAAATTCGTGCTTTTCTTCTCTTGTAAATTGCATACTTTACATAATTTGCACCTTCCGCATTTGTGGTATCCTGGGGTTTTTATTGTGAGAAAGTTTAAGTTGTTTTTCTTCCCTATCTCAGGTAGTGCACTGGGTGCCAGTAAGGACTTTAAATTATCTGTTTTTTTGTATATGACATTGGGGTGTTCAGGTATAATGTCTCTCAAAATGTTGTCTTGTCTTAAAATGGGCCAACATTTTTTAATGGCTTTTTTAATTTCAAATGCCTTATCATTATATTTAGTAAAAAAGGCAAATTCAAAGTTCTTATTGGGTTGTTGTGGATTCTTTTTAAAGAATTCTTCTCTTTTTCTTTGATGGATGTAAAGCTTTTTTCCAATAGATCTCGTGGATAATTCTTTTCTTCAAATTTCGTTATCAGCTTTTTACTTTGGGTTATGAATTCCTTTTCTTCCGTACAGTTCCTTCAAATCCGAGCGATTTGACCTTTGGGGATATTTTGAAGCCAGTTTGGATGGTGACAGCTGTTAAAATTAATATAGCCATTTCTGTCCGTAGGTTTAAAAAAGGTTTTTGTATAAATGTCTTCTCCGCATGTGTATAAAGTAAGATCTAAAAAATGTATCTCTTTCTCATTTATACAGGAAGTAAATTGGAGATTATAGTCGTTTTGATTGACATATGCAATGAAGGAGTTTAAACGATCCCTAGAACCTTCCCAAATTATTAAAACATCATCTATATAACGTCGCCAGAGGACCAGATTTGCGTCAAAGGGGTTGTTAGACCAGATATGTTCTTGCTCCCAGTCTGCCACATAGAGGTTGGCATAACTGGGCGCAAATCTGGTCCCCATGGCGGTACCGCACAATTGCAGAAAGTAGTTAGATTGGAACCAAAAATAATTATGTGTCAGAATGAACTTAATGCATTTTAAAATAAATTGTTGTTGTAAAGGGTCCATTTTTGCATCCTTACTTAATACTCTTTCAATGGTTTGTATTCCCTTATCATGAGGGATTACTGTGTACAATGATGAGACATCGATCGTGGCCCACATGTAATTTGGTAGCCACTTTATCGCATTTAAAGTTTCTATTATGTGTTTAGTGTCTCTAATATACGAAGGTGAAAGAGTGACATATTTTTGCAGAAAGAAATCTACATACTGAGATGTATTACTAGTTAGGGAATGTATTCCGCTAATAATGGGTCTTCCTGGAGGACAGGTCATATTTTTGTGTATCTTGGGTAAAAAGTAAAAGACGGCCACCTTAGGGAATTCTATATTCAAAAAACTAAATTCCTGTTTTTTAAGACTCCATTGTTTTTTCTTTCTAATAATAAATCATTAAACTCCGTTTTGAAGGACTTTGTGGGGTCTGTTGATAATTTCTTATATTTCTTCAGGAAATCAATTGGTGAAATAATCAGCAATATTCAGCAATCCGTGTGGTCTCTCTCCTTCTTCTTTTTCCCTTTTCTCTCTTTAGCATATGAATTGCATGCGATCACTCCCCCGAGGCCGATTTCTCTTCTGATTTACATTTTCTCTCTCCTTGATTAATGGGAGGCTCATCTTGAAGATCCTCCCGTATACAGGCTAGACAGCCTTCGTTTTTTTCACCTACAACTTTATCAACAAACGGGGAGACAACCTGATAATACAGACGATACGTGATGACATCAAGGGGAAAGGTCAATACGCGATGATACACATGGAAACGGCTATAAAACAACAGACAGAGGGAATGGTATTACTCACGGATTGCTGAATATTGCTGATTATTTCACCAATTGATTTCCCGAAGAAGCCCAAGAGGCGAAACGCGTTGAAAGACTCAATTGGACTTCACTACATCCTACCTTTTGGTGGACTTTTATATCAAACGCCTGCATATGCACTTTTGGTGCATGAAAAATTGTGAGTGCATTCTTATTGGTACATCTTATTTTTATTTTTTTGGGAAGTATTATTTTACATATTGATTTATCTATTTATCATTCACTATATTCCACTTTAGTAGCACGTAATTTTAGGTTTATTCACGGTGTTATTTAAATGATTGAATGGATACTGCGCGCCCGAAAGAACTCCATGAGCGGATTCATAAGTTTGGTGAAGCACCATCTAGCGGAGCTGAGGCCGAAAGGGAGGCAAGTGAATTGCCAGAGGTGGCCCTGCCAGCGAAATTGCAGAAACTCCCGATCGTCGCGATGAACGGGAACCGTGAGGTATGCGTCCCTGAGGTTGAGGTGCGAGAATCAATCGTTCTTTCTGAGCAGGTCGCGGAAGAGATGGATAACCTCCATCTTGAAATGTCGGTACACGGCGCACGTAGGTTGATGACAGGGCGGAACTCCCCCGATTTCTTGCGCGCCCTTCTCTAACAGGGAAGAGAGCTCGGAATAGACATGGGGCGCTGCGTCGCTGGACAACCTGGGGAGCGGGGGGGTGTTGACGAGGAGGAAACTCCAGACGGAAGCCCTCTATGGTTTGAAGGACCCAAGGGTCCGACATAAGGCGTGACTAGACACAGAAAAAATGGGCGAGACGACCTGTGACAGAAATATGGGGACGAATGGGAGAGTCTTACCTGAGGCTGATCTTCCAGGGCGGGCCGAATATCCTCTGCCTCTGGTTCTACCTCTAGAGAATGGGAGCAGGTAGGCGGTGGAGGGGTCTGGAAATCAGGGTCTAGTGCCAAATGAGGCAGATCTGCTGGCGGCACGACCCCTCTGCCAACCAGCTCTGGATCCAAAAGTTTATCTTGCGCTGAGCGCCCTTACGAGGGTCTTTGCCGTTCTTGGTGAGGGACTTAAAAGTCTGGTCAAATTCAGGGGTATTCAGAACCTTATCCCGGACAATGGGCCGAAGACACTCTGAACGGAGTCGTTGCCGGACCTCTTTATCCAGGTTGCGGCGAAGCCAAAATCTCAGAAACTCTGCTATATGGACCGAAGGTGTCCACTCAGAGGAGCGAGGGTGGCGCAGGGCTCTGGGATCAAACAGCCGAGGTCATCCATCACCTCAAAAGGTTGGTCCGGTGCATTGGTTGGGTTGAGTGGGATCTTGGGGGGTTAGGGAGCGAAGTCCTGAGCTCGGGCAGGAGAGGCTCCACCTGAGGAGCCTGCGCAGTACTCATCCAGAATCTCATAATCGGTGAGTTCCTCAGTTGGGGAGACCATGGGAAGGACTGAAGTGCCCACTTTCTTCAGCGGTGCTTTGCCCTTTCCTGAAGTGGAGGATGCCTCGTCCTAGGTACGCTTGTGCAAGGCTGCTGTGCCCGCGGGAGAAGATGAACCGCTAGCGTCTGAATCCTCAACTCCAGTAGGAGAGATGAGAGGCTAAGCCAGACGAGAAGATTGGCACTCCTCGAGGGCGGCAGGGAGAGACGCAGCCAGGGCAAAGTGGAGCCAGGCCTGGATGGTGGCAGGAAGCTGATTCTGGGAATTGTCAGCCATTGCACTCCAAATGTGTCTATATGGAAGAACACAAAATAACGGAGTGAGTAAACTTAAGGCCCTAATACTGGGCAAAACGGGGATCACCCGTACAATCAAAAGTAAAGGGAGGAGGGGGTCACCCCTAAGCAACAGGTGTCATGCACCCGGGAGCGTGTCCCAAGAACCCAAGGCCGGGAGAAGAATGGGTTGGTCCTCAGTAAAAACAGGGGTTCACCTGTATGGTGGCAACAGGGGGTTCACCCTGAATACTAAGCGACAGGGGTTCAGCCAGGCCAGAAGGGGTTCACCCAAAATTTAATCAAGAATGTAGAAATATATATATATATATATATATATATATATACAGTGCAACACAGAGACAAAATGCAGCAGGGGTTCACCCACAGTGAAAGAATCAGGGAATCACCCTAAGTACAAATAAGTTATAGCCAAGGAAAATCAAAAATCCTGACTAGCAAGGGAAAAAACCTAAATGGAAAGGAAAAACAACCTAAGGAAAAAGGCGCCATGAGGCAGACCAGGCCCAACCGTCGACAAAACAGCTCGCAGCGTGGTGAGGACCCACGGGCACATCACCCGAGCCGAAAAGCGGCCCGAGGAAACAGTCCGGAGCAACCACCGCACCGGGGGGACGGAAAAAAAACTGCTGCGCGGTAACTGACAAAACTGCTGCGGGAACAAACAAAGATAACCTCCGCGCGGGGACAATGAATCCTCCGCGCGGCGGATTTGTTTTCCTGTACGGGAGACAAATCCGCCGCGCGGGAGACAAATCCGCCGCGCGGGAGACAAATCCTGAAATAACGGGTAAGGTATAGGAAGTGTAACAACACAATAACAACCCAAAGATACATAAAGGTAAAAAACACAGAAAAAAAACAGAGACAAATAATGGCTAAGAAAGTTCAATAAAATAGATTCATTTTATATCTATTTAAAATAGATAAAATGGACAAGCCAGTAATCGCGAATAAGCAATATATATGAATTCCATTATATACATATATATAAATGTTCTCACCTGGAGGTTAAACACCCCATCAACCATAACTGCCTCTAAATTAACCCTAAACACCCAATCAACCATAACTGCCCCTAAATTAACCCTAAAGACCTAATTAACTATAACTGCCCCTAAATTAACCCTAAACACCCCATTAACCATAACTGTCCCTAAATTAACCCTAAACACCCCATTAACCATAACTGTCCCTAAATTAATATTAACTCTTCGACATCCATGTGTACTGGATAATGATGACAGTGCTAGGCAGCTGGTACAGGATATAATCTTATGTAAATGGATTGGGAGTACATAAAAAAAGTCATCATACATGGCACACCTGAAGCCACAATTCACACTGAATTGTGGCTTCAGGTGTGCCATGTATGACTAATCCTTTTTAATAAAATATGCAGATTGAAAAAGATTAAATACCGTATTTGCTCGATTATAAGACGAGGTTTTTTTCAGAGCAAATCGAGGTCGTCTTCTAATCAGACCTTGATTAGGTTGCCAGGCTGCTTACCGGTGCTTTGGTCACGAGCAGCGTCTCTTCTTCTAGCAGCAGGAGAACAGGAAGCTAGTAGAGTGTCACATAACTCTGCCTCCCCCCTCCTTCCTCTGGGGGCGGGGCCAGAGAAGTTGCTCGCACAGACGGGCCCCTGCAGAAGTCTGCGAGTGGGATATCTGCAGTTCAGGTAAGGGGGTGGGGGAGGGTTTTTCTGATTAATGTGTGAAGTATGTGTGATTAATGGAATGAATGAGTATTTAAATGTTTGTGAATGAGTGTGTGTGATAGCATGGATGTGTAAGGTGGGTGGTGGTGGTAGCATGGCATAGGGAGGCTGTACTCACACTCATATCATCCCCAGGTTCCAGCATGTACTGGCTGCCTTGGCTTGATAGGAGTGTGATTGCTGTTAGCAGTTTTATATATATATGTATATATATATATATATACCTCCAGAAATGCCTTTTAACCCCCTGTATGCCACTCTGCCCCATGATATGCCTTTTAACCCCCTATATGCCACTCTGGCATATAGAGGGTTAAAAGGCACATCATGGGGCAGACTGGCAAATAGGGGGTATAAGGCATTTCTGGGGGCAGAGTGGCAACCCTAGGGACAGATGTGCATAACTGGGGGGGGCAGGTTGGCAAATAAAAGGAAATAAAAAAAATATATATTTTTCTCAATCATAGCTTTTATTAGATATGAAAAAATTGTTTACATGCATTAATATTTACTAGTAAAACTTGTTTTTTTTCTATAGGGTAGTCTTATATTCAGGCTTTTTGTTTTTTTCCTAAATTAATATTTAGTTTTTGGGGGGTCGTCTTATAATCAGGGTCGTCTTATAATCGAGCAAATACGGTAACACAAAACCTTTACTTTTCCACTCACTGATTTCTGGGCCTAGAAAGCTTTATCCTCTGAAGTGACTACAAATTTTATCACACACACCAGGACTGGCTCTGCTACCGACACCTAAACACACACCAGGACCGGCTTTGTCACAAAAACACCCAAACGCACAAACTCCAGTACAGGCTCTGCCACACTGACACCCAAACACACACGCACCAGGACAGACTCTGCCACACCGATACCCTAACACACACACACCAGGACAGGCTCTGCCATACCTACATCTAAACAAACACACATCAGGACAGTCTTTGTTACACTGGCACCTAACAACACATACCAGGACAGGCTCTGCCATACCGACACCCAAACTTTCAAGCTAATTGTGAGGTACAGAGGGTGACAGAAGTACAGGTATAAATACTGTATATTTAGAAATTAGAACTGTATACAATTTACTAAAATTAACCATTCCCATCCCTTCCTGGTCACAGTGATAAACTGTGATCAGTGTTCTTTTACAACATTTTTGCTTTTTTAAATATTCCCTTATGAAAAAATTACTGCAGTTTTTCTGAAGTAATACTGCAGTTTTTTGGACATGAAAAAACTGCAATACTGCACTTTTACTGCAGTATTACTGCACATTTACTGCAGTTTTACTGCATTTGTACTTCACTGTACTGCAGTTTTACTGCAGTTATTTTTGTACGGAAGTACAAATGCAATAAAGCTGTAGTATATTGAAGTACAACTGTAGGTTTGCAATATAAAAAAAAAAAGTGCAGTAAATGTGCAGTAATACTGCAGTACAGTGAACTACAAATGCAGTAAAACTGCAGTAAATGTGCAGTATTGCAGTTTTTTCATGTCCAAAACACTGCGGTATTAGTTCAGAAAAACTGCAGTAATTTTTTGTAAGGGTTGAATTCCGTTTTTTGTTGTTTTTTTACATCTAAAAGCTTTAAAAAATATATTTTAATTTAACCCTTGCAACACCATGCCATTGCTCGGATTGCTCTGATCAGTACATTGTACAGCTCAGATTTCTTTTTACTTTGTGTATGTTATGGGCATTAGTTATTTAGGTGGGTAAATGGTTGGGATAAGTGTTAGGTTGGGGTTAGAAATATAAATGTGTATATTTTGTTAAAAAATATTTAGTATTTTGATTTTTATTTTTGTTATTTCTTTACATTTTTTTGTTCCCCATACCCATAGTGTGGATGAATTTTAGCATCCAATTCAGACACCCCATACGCAAAAGTTGGACTACTCTGTATTACGGCGTGAATTTTCTACCTTTTTAACCAACAATATCAACTGCTTAGTATATTCGAGCAGGATACACACAACAAAAAGAATGTAAGGAAGGAGATTGAGCCGCAGAGGCAGGGCTCCTTTTGGTACCGGACTGAGTTTCCTCAATATTAAAAAAAATAAAATTTAAATAATTAATCATCAAAGAATAAGGAGGAAGACTGAGCCACAGCAGCAGAGGCATCACGTGGCGCAGGCAGATCCATGCAGCCAGGAATAGATTTCCTCCTAATATTAAAAAAAATAAGAACTGATTCTATTGGAGTAAGGAAGGAGCTGTAGCAGCAATAGGTGGGACAGGGCATAGGGCAGGCACAAGTAGACAGACACATCCAGTCATATGGTATAAAATGGAATACTCCCATTAATATTAGAAAAAAACAATTGATCCTCCAGAGTAATGAATGAGATTAAGCCGCATAGGCAAGACAGGGCACAGTGTAGACACATATAGTACAATATATTCTATATATTCCCCCGATATTAGAAAAGAACAATAATTAACCACCGCAGAGTAAGGAAGAAGATAGAGGAGCAGCAGTAGGGCATGTAATAGAGGACTGCACTTCCCTAATATTTCTCAGAGTAACTGCCATTTTCCCCTGAAACAAAGCCGCACTCTGGTGTGTACATACATACTAGAACTGACGCGATGTCCCAATACCTTTCCCTAACTCAGTTCCTTGTGGCCATCTTCCATACTTTCCTATAGCAGAGTACACCAGATGTGGTGGTAGCGGTTGTAGTGTTTTTGTTTTTTTCATGAGGGTGTTAGGGATGGTGGTAATGGTTGTGGAATCAGTGCACGTAGTGGCAACTAGTGGCATAACTATGCTGCTGTTGCTTCTGCAGAGTGGAAGGTACAACACATCTAACAGAGAGATTACTGTGAGATTTGTCGTTTGACGACCTCTTCTCTGGCTTAATCAAAATCCAGGTAACTGACATTGTCGATGACCATATCCTTTTCCACTTGTATAAGGTGGAGTAAGACCCACTTCTGCTGCAAGAACTGACCTTCCCTCTTTTTCTTCACTTTCTAACATAGATGTGCAACTATCATCTGACAGTGCTTGCCCAGCTTTACTCTGGGGAGGTAGTAACATTTCAGTGATGGCTGTGCTTGCTTTAATGGTGGCACCAGTAGCAGCACTGCTATTTTTTTTTTTATGGACTTCAACATAAAATAGCTTACAATCTTCAACTTTGATCCCACAAGGCATCAGAACATGACCCCTCTGTAAGTCCTTGATAGTGACTACAATTGTGCCTCAGTTTGGTAGGTAGGGTGGATAATATTTTACCACTACTACAGCCAGCATGTTTGCTAGTACTGCTGCTGGTGCTGCATGCAGCTGGTTGTATTTTTGTCCCTAGGCAAGAAGGCTTTAGCCTTGGGACTTGTATACCAGGGGCCTACTGTTGTCTTTGTCCAACCCATGAAATGTTTTGTCTTTGTCCATCCCATGAAATGAAAAATCGCTTTGTCTCAAAGACCTTTCCAAGTCAATTGTAGTCGCTGGGGGGGCAAGTCAACAGCACTGCCTAATTTGTCACCAATTTTCTGATTATTATCCAACATTAAAAACGTTTTGCTGCCAGTGTAAATGTGTAACTTAAACTGAATGCAGGAACAGTATTTCCTGCATGCATGCACAGTCCAATTCCTAATTTGTCACAAATATTTATTGATTTTATTTTTGGACAATGCCAATAACAAATGTTTTGCTGGTATTATAAGTGCATTGCTAAAGCACAACTTAACAGAAAAAATATTTAAAGCACTGGAAAAAAATAGCTCTTAAATAAGTCAATTATTACATAAAAAAGGGGGGGCAACGTTCTGCTGCAGTGTCAGTAAATCAATAAAATGAACTATAATATATTGTACAGCTTCTCCAACTGGGCCCAAATAATTACGATAATTATATATTTTTGCAAAAAATAATCCTTTTATTTCATAAAGCTAAAAGATTATCCATGAATTATTATTATTTTAAGTGCTTCTATTATTTTGACATAAATATTCACAATTATTAACCTCATATTTAACAGTTGAGATGGCTTCAACTACAACCCTAGTGGTGTTAAATTCACCCTGGGACATTAGGAGTAAACTGTGACTATTTTAGAACATATTTGATCAGTAATTATTCAACAAGGGTTTTGTATTAAACCAAGAGCAGGTATATTGGCAAAAGTATTTTGGAGGATATTATAAATTGTGATAATATTCACACATTCAGGGATCTTGGCTAAATCTTTAGGGGAACCAAATTACAGAATATTCAGATCTGTTCTGTTTTATTATAGCATATCAACCGGGTCAGCACTTTGACTAGGCAAAAACCTTAATTTATTTTCTTTTAAGTCTTTTAAGCTTGTGTGCTTCAGATGATTGCTGCATAACCTAACTATGCTTGAGTTTTCGATCATAATCTGATGGCCAGATATGAGCAGAATTCATATTGCCATTAATAATGGCAAGATGCAAGGTCCTGAGCAGCAAAGCATCCCCATCACACTACCACTACGCAGACAACCCCTTATGCTAACGGCACCTCCTTCCGGCTGCAGCGGAAGTTGCCTACGTGATTCGCGTAGACGTCTACCCTCTGCCCCGACTACACACCAGGGAGTCAGAAGCACCTGTAAGTTTTTTTGGGGGGGTGTTAAATGGGGGGCATAAGGCATTTTCTGTAGGCAGAGTTCTCTATGATATGCCTTTTAACCCCCTTAATGCAACTCTGCCTCCAGATATGTGTTTTAACCCCCTTTATGCCCTCGCCTTCAGAAATGCCTTTTAACCCTCTATACGCCTCTTTGCCTCCTGAAATGCCTTATACCTCCCTATATGCCACTCTGCCCCATAATATGCCTTTTAAGCCCCTAAATGCCAGAGTGGCATATAGGAGGCATTTCTGGAGGCAGAGTGGCACATAGGGGGTCAAAAGGCATATCATGGGGCACAGTTGCATATAGAGGGTTAAAAGGCAATATCATGGTTGGAAAATAAAAGGAAATACAAACAAAACAAATATTTTTCTGAATCATAGCTTTTATTAAAAAAATAGTTTACATAGTATACATGAATTAACATTTACTAGTAAAACTTTTTTCCTATAGGGTCGTCTTATATTCAGGGTTTTTCTTTTTTTCCTAAATTAATATTAAGATTTGGAGGGGTCCTCCAGCATTAAACATCAATCTCAGCCTCTGCTAAGCTGTCACTGTCTCACACTCCAACCCTTATCAGTGTGTAAAAGCTATTTACAAGTTAAAGTGGCTTCAGCACTCTTGTATATCATGCCCCCCAATTTTTTGCTACTTCTATCTGTCATTTATATGCACATTCCTTACCCATTTTACCCCATCAAAGTGCATCAAAACAGGTTGTAATAGTGCCAAAAGGGGTTACAAGGAGGGAAAAACATGGTAAACAAATTAATGACTCTTAACAACAGTTTTGCCATTCCTTTTCATCTGTTTCTTTGGGGATCCCTCCTCATTATCAGAGATACATACGCATGCAAGAAATTGGCAACTTTCTGTAAAAATAAACTTGTATGAATCAGAATGCACATGTCTAGTACAATTCCCAATTTCATGGGAAGAATAGCTATTAACAATATAAAAGACCATTTCAAACAACCCCAAAAGAGATTGTGTCTGTTGCCGATTGCCTTATTTCTTTAACATTTTTACACAGTTATTGAAAAAATATACTTTTATTCCTCCTGCACTTTAATGTCCCACAGCATTTAATAATTCATCAAGATGATCTCTTTAATGAAAAGCAGTGTGAGAAAGGAAATTAAATGAAAACATGGCAGTGGAGGATGTTTGTACTGTAAGCATCATATAAAAAGAGACATTTTGCCTTTGAAATTTTAACACAGGATCTGTAAGGGTAACGTGATGTAGAAATGAATCAATTGTTGATGATTTCTTCTAAGAGCCTAGATAATAGATTGTAACAGTGATGGTCTCTTTGTGCAATGGCTCATTGTTTGTACTGCAGTTAGCTGACATTTAATCTCCACTACTGAGAATAAAATACAATACCTTTGGCTAATGAGATCATTATTTTCCTTAAAGCACATGATGTTTTTTTTTTGACTTTTGCTACAGACAGCATTCAACTATCTTTTATCCATGTTTCAAGAAAGTAATTTTAGACCAAATTAGAAAAGATTGGATTAATTTGTTCACAATTTATTAATGTAAACATAATAAAAGACAAGCAATATATTGTCTCATTTTTAAGACTATGTTAGATCTGTTAAGAAGCCTATCACGAATGCGCACTACTCCAAGCAGCACGTGACTTATTTTTGAGGTAAGAGGGTCTAAATCACTATCTGTCTTCACTAGACCCGAAAATAATGATTAAACATCCCAGCTGCACAGGGCTGGCCCAAGGCAAAATGCCGCCTGGGGCAAATTATAAAATGCCGCCCCCCCCTTATCTACCCTTCCTCTCCCTCCCTCCCTGCCGCCCCCCCCATTATCTACCCTTCCTCTCCCTCGGTCCCCCCCCCTTGTACTTACCTTTCAGCAGTCCTGCGGCGAGTCTCCCTGTTCGGTCTCGGTGCCGGCTTGTAATGCTGAGCGCCGGAAATCTTCCGGCACTCAGCATTACAAGCCGGCACCGAGACCGAACAGGGAGACTCGCCGCAGAGGAGAGAGAGAGGGGCGCCGAGCGGGTACTGACAGCTTGGTAAGCGAAAACCATTCGGCGCCCCTTTCTCTCTTTCGCTTTTTTAAAAAAAAAAGGGCTTGGGGCGGCAAAGTGCTGCCCCTTCAAAAGTGCCGCCTGGAGCGGTTGCCCCACTTGGCTCCATTGTCGGGCCGGCCCTGCAGCTACACACCTCCCACTCTACTATAAAGATAGGTAATGCTGCCACTAAACCAAACCTGGTTAAAGCTCTCAACTCAGGGCGTGTCCGGCTGCTGAGCAAGATGGCCGCATAAACCACGAGAGCTGTGTCCTTCCCTCACAGAAAAGCTAATTTCGCTGGAATCCGAGAGCATGAGGCGAAATAAGAGGAATAACCCTGAATCCTCAACACCCAGAGGCAAGCCCAAACTGACTTCACAAACTCACTGGCGAGTTCCCTGGCAACAGATGAAGGTGAGGGGAGATCTTCACCACACCGCCTGGAAGAATTATCCCCGGCCGCATTACAACAGATTTTTTTCTTCGGCGCTATGGCATAATGATTTTGGCACTCTGGTCACAGAGTAAAGCAGGTGGTGCATTATGCAGTGGCGACCCTGCGAACGGACCTAACTGCGGTTGATCGACGAGAAGTGCTCCACTTCAGCCCAGGGAGGCTAAGACGCTAGATCCCTATTTCCATAACACGTTTGGCCTATGATTCCCTGAGACCGGCTACAGAACACCTGGTGGTCCACCCGGCTTATAGAGTGAGGTGGCACCCCAAATTAAGTTTGTCTTGTCTCACATCTGCAGACGAGACTTGCAATCACTTGAACGTGCAGGTACCCGAATATCACGCCAAGTTCTCCCCCGAACAGTGGGGTCATGGTGTCTGGAACTGTGTGCCTCCTACTCGAGTAAGAGTCTGGTAGCCCCAAGAATGTAGAAATACACTAAGGCCTTAACTCAGTCAATGCCTCCGATAGTACTGCATTTTTAGGCTCCAGGGGTGGGCTACTGTGGGATTAATAGTACATGTTTGGCAGGTAAGCTGTGAGGTTCATTTTACCAGGAGGAATCCAGAATGCAGGAATGGAACATACTTGCTCAGAACAGAACACGCACAAGGGGCCTGGTGAGGGTAACAGGGCGCTTGGCAGTGTAACTGTAAGCACGGGTGGTCAGAACGAAGCCGTTTAGTAGACCAGGGTTGGGATGCCAGAGATACACAGGAGCCGTTGAGATAGCCGGGGTCAGGAAGCCAGAGGTACACGTAGTCGGTATGGAGAGCCAGGGTCAGGATGCCAGAGGTACACGAAGTCGTAGGGAGAGCCGGGGTCAGGATGCCAGAGATACACAGAGTCGTAGGATTGCCAGAGTCAGGATGGCAGAAGTACACGAGAACCGTTAAGCAGACCAGGGTCGGATACCGGATAAACGAGATAAGCAACTTGGAATACTGGAGGGGCTCACGAGATACAGGAAGCACCAGTATAACTGAGCACTGAGGACATGGTGAGAGAGGTTTAAATAGCCCGGGGGGGCATTCCCCGACGTCCGGGACGTGATCGCGTCCTGCGCCGCCATAACCAGTCGGCGGTCAGCCTCATAAATATTCATGAAGCGGCCGCACGAGCGAGCGGCTGCTTCATGTGTCAACGAGCGGTGCCAGCGTTTCTGCCGGGAGTGAGAAGAGGACAACTGGGAGCCGTTTAAGGTAGGTGCCTTACAGGATCCCCCCGCAAGACACGACCTCCGGGGGTGTGGATGACCTGGCTTGAGAGGATGTAATTTGTGAAACCTTTGAACACACATGGGAGCATGGACCTGACTCGCAGGTTCCCAGGTCTTTTCTTACGAGCGATACCCCTTCCATTGTATCAGGTATTCTAGATGCCCTCGATGGATCCTGGAATCTACAATCTTTTGTACCACGTACTCTTCAACTCCATCGATGACAACCGGAGCTGGAGGAGGAGGTACCCGGTCAGGAAAAGGATTGGCCACCCATGGTTTGACCAGCGACAGGTAGAGGGTAGTTTCAGCTGTACTGTCACTGGATTGATGATCTTAGTGATGCTGTAAGGGCCAATTAACTTAGGTCCCAGTTTCTTTGAGGGTATCTGCAGGCGCAAATTGCTTGTGGATAGCCAGACTTTGTCGCCGCAGTGGTAAGTAGGGGGACTGGAATGATGGCGATCCGCATATAATTTATAGGCCTTACGAGCCTTAATCAGGTTTTGTTTCAGGACTCGAAATTGCCTCGTTAATGCAGTGACTCGGTCAGTAATTCCGGGGACTGTGGGTTCGGTAGGCAGACCAGGAATCATGGTGGGGTGATAACCATAGTTTGCAAAAAACGGTGACATCTTTATAGAACGTTGTTTCTGATTGTTGTAGGTGAATTCTGCGGAAGGGAGAAACTGGAGCCAGTCGTTCTGAAGGTGCGTGGTGTAACATCTTAAATAATGTTCTAATATTTGATTTAGACGTTCCGTCTGACCGTTGGTTTGCGGATGAAAAGCCGTGGACAAAGTGGGACGAATGTGCAGATTGCGACAGAAAACCTTCCAGAAACGAGATGTGAATTGTACCCCACGGTTTGAAGTGATGGTCTGTGGTAATCCATGAAGCCGGAGCACTGTATCCAGGAACAAGGTGGCCGTGGTTGATGCGGAGGGAATGCCAATGGTGGGAATAAAGTGTGCCATCTTGGTGAACCTGTCGATCACCACCATGATTGTGTCGTGTTTCTTTGAGGGTGGTAGATCTACAATAAAGTCCATAGAGATTTTAGACCAGGGAACCGAAGGAGTGGGTAACGGTCGGAGGAGACCCACCGGTTTTCTGCGCAGGGTCTTGGTACGAGCGCAGGTGGTACATGAATGGACAAATGAGGTCACATTTGATCCAACAAAGGCCACCAGAACTGACGTCGAACAAGGTCTTTGGTTTTTTTAACACCTCCATGTCCGGAGAGGAGGGAATCATGGCAGGTTTGCAATACCTTTAAACGAGCCGGGGTTGGTACAAATATCCTATTACGATAATACAACAGGTTTCGGGTATGACGAATAGGAGGATTTGTTCTCGGGGCTGAATCTCTACGGGATAAGGAGCAAATGTGGTCCATGAGAGATGGCTGGTGGGTGAGAAACAGACTGGAGGGAAGAATAGTGTCTGGCTGGGTCTCCGGACGACTCAGTACGGGTGGTAACCGAGACAAGGCGTCCGCTTTGGTATTACGGGATCCAGGACGGTACGTGATGTGTAGGTTGAATCTGGTAAAGAAGAGAGCCCACCGAGCTTGCCTCGGGCATAGTCGCCGTGCGGAGTGAAGATACTCAAGATTCCGGTGGTCAGTGTATACCGTTATTGGATGTTTAGTCCCTTCCAGCAAATGACGCCAGGCGTCCAGAGCCTGTTTTATGGCCAGTAATTCTCTGTCCCCCACACTATAGTTCATCTCGGACGGGGTGAGTTTAGGCGAGTAGTAAGCCACAGGGTGTAATCTTTGTTTCTCCCCGTGTCTTTGGGACAGGACTGCTCCTACCGCTAGGTCTGAAGCGTCCACCTCCAAATGAAAAGGTTCACCCACCTTGGGTTGAATGAGGATAGGAGCAGTAGTAAAGTGCTGTTTCAGAGTGTCAAAAGCATCCTGTGCTTCCGGTGTCCATGCGAAGCGAGAATTTACGGGTCAATCTGGTGATAGGTGCAATAACGTGAGAAAAATTCAGAATAAATTTGCGATAGTTCGCAAAGCCAATAAAACGTTGGACCCCTTTCTTATCAGAAGGCACCGGCCACTCCAGGATAGCTGACACCTTCTTAGGGTCCATTTGCAAGTTCCCAGGCGTGATGATAAACCCCAGGAACTCTACCCGATCGGCTTCAAATTGTCATTTTTCAAGCTTAGCGTACAGGTGATGTGTGCGTAGGCGTTCGAGAACCAACTTGACCTGGTCACGATGCTCAGATAGGGCTGATGAAAATATGAAGATATCATCAAAATAGACCACCAGAAAGATATTCAGATAATCCCGAAAGACGTCATTTAAAAAGTGTTGGAATGTAGCAGGGGCATTGCACAGCCCAAAGGGCATTACGAGGTATTCAAAATGTCCATATCGACTTCGGAAAGCGGTCTTCCACTCATCCCCTTTGCGTATGAGGACTAAATTGTAGGCCCCGCGGAGATCAATTTTGGTAAAGATCCGAGCGCTTTTAAGTCGATCCAGGAGTTCTGGAATGAGAGGTAATGGATATCTGTTTTTGATGGTGATTTTATTTAATTCCCGATAGTCTACACAGGGTCGCAGACTCCCATCTTTCTTTTCCACGAAAAAGATTCCTGCACCTGCTGGAGAGGTGGATGGTCGGATGAACCCTTTAGCTATATTTTCTTGAATATAGTCCTTAAGGTGATGTAATTCGGGTTCTGATAATGGAAATATCCTGCCAAAAGGAATGGGAGCGCCCGTGAGGAGATCAATGGGACAGTCATAAGTCCTTTACGGAGGAAGTGTGTCAGCTCCCTTCTTGTCGAACACATCACTGAAACCTGCATATTGTTTAGGAAGACGTGGATCAGGAGGAGAGGACGAACAATCGGGAAGCAACAGGAGTGTTGGGTGATCCGCCAGGCAATGATTGCGACAAAACAGAGATTGGAAGGAGAGGGTGCCCTTGGACCAGTCAATTGTAGGATTATGGAGTCATAGCCAGGGCAGGCCAAGAATCACCGGAAACATGGGCGATGGGATGAGGTCAAAGTTCAAATATTCCAGATGATTATTCCCCAAAAGTGCATGGAGTGGTGATGTTTCTTGTGTAACGGGTCTGGTAGATAGGGGAGACCCGTCAACCACTTGGATATGTATAGGAGCCGACATGATTAAAGTTGGTATGTGCAGTTGCTTGGCGAAGTCCTGATCCATGAAGCAACTGCTGGCTCCAGAGTCGATGATACGGAAACGGTAGTAGAGTTATTGGTCCACTGTAAAAACAAGGAGATGTATAGGTGAGGAGAACTGTCTTTAGGGAAGGAACTTAGGCAAACTTATGTGTGGGCTTACCCTTAGGAGGGCGTCGTGGACAGGCGTAGATCAGATGCCCAGGTTGACCACAGTATAAGCACAGATTGTTCTTCCTACGACGAGCTTTCTCGGTCTCTCACAGTGGACCACGTGCCAATCCGATCTGCATTGGTTCTTCTGTGGGTATGGTCACTGGAGGCTGGATGGTAGGAACAGCAGGAAGGAAGTGGCATCTCGTGGTAGGAAAGGCTGAAGCTGCGAGTTCCAGGCGTCTTTCCCGAAGTCTGTGGTCTAGCTGTATAACCAAATATATAAGGTCTTCCAATGAGTCAGGAATGCCCACGCGGGCCAGTTCATCCTTCAATCCCTCGGACAGACCCAGACGAAACTGATCCAAAAGTGCTGGTTCGTTCCACTTGCTTTCCAGAGCCAGGCTTCGAAACTCAGTCACATATTCCTCCACTGGCCTCTTCCCTTGACGTAAGGCACGTATGGCAGTATGTGCAGAGGTAGTGCGAAAAGGGTCATCAAACAAAGTGTCCATGGCATGACTGAAATCGGCCCATGAGTTCAGGACAGGATTATTGGTGCGTAGTAAATGATGAGCCCAGATTTGCGGTTCACCCGAGAGTAGGGAAATAACAGTTCGTACCTTCACATGATCAGAGGCATATGTTCTGGGTTGGAGTGAGAACAAAATTTGGCAGGATGTCATGAAGGTACGATAACAAGTTCTGTCTCCTGAGAAACGTTCGGGAAGAAGTACCATGGGTTCAGGAGCAGCAGCAGCAAAGGCCCCCTCCATTGGTGGAAGTGGAGCGGTACCAGAGGATAGTCCCCCAGGGGCAGGGGGATTAGTCTGAAGTTCATGAAGCTGGTGCTGCATATGCATATGGCTGGTTTGGAGGTCCTGGAATGAACGTGTTAGTGCTGTAATCTGTCCAGAGATCGCCGAGAGAGCATCAGCAATTCCTGCGGATTCCATGTTAGGGCTCAGTTATTCTGTGAGCTTCGTTTTACCAGGAGGAATCCGGAATGCAGGAATGGAACACACTTGCTCAGAACAGAACACGCACAAGGGGCCTGGTGAGGGTAACAGGGCGCTTGGCAGTGTAACTGTAAGCACGGGTGGTCAGAATGAAGCCGTTTAGTAGACAAGGGCTGGGATGCCAGAGATACACAGGAGCCGTTGAGATAGCCGGGGTCAGGAAGCCAGAGGTACATGTAGTCGGTATGGATAGCCAGGGTCAGGATGCCAGAGGTACACAAAGTCATAAGGAGAGCGGCATTTATCCTGATGCCAGAGATACACAGAGTCGTAGGATAGCCAGAGTCAGGATGCCAGAAGTACACGAGAACCGTTAAGCAGACCAGGGTCGGATACCGGATAAACAAGATAAGCAACTCGGAATACTGGAGGGGCTCACGAGATACAGGAAGCACCAGTATAACTGAGCACTGAGGACATGGTGAGAGAGGTTTAAATAGCCCGGGGGGGCGTTCCCCGACGTCTGGGACGTGATCGCGTCCTGCGTCGCCATAACCAGTCGGCGGTCAGCCTCATAAATATTCATGAAGCGGCCACGCGCGCGAGCGGCTGCTTCATGTGCCAACGAGCGGTGCCGGTGTTTCTGCCGGGAGTGAGAAGAGGACAACCGGGAGCCGTTTAAGGTAGGTGCCTTACATAAGGTTACCTCTCATTATAAATCAGAGATGCTCACAGCATGTTTTCTTTTCTTTTTTTAAAATTATTATTTATTTATTTTTTATTATTATATTTTTTACCTCTACCTAAGTTATGCCCCACCCAACCACAGCCGGCTGTTACCGGGTTTGTCATAGGCCACCAAGGGTGGTTGCTGTCACGCATCCCTTCCGGCTGCATATAATTTTTATTTTGAGTGAAATTGGGGTGACCGATATTTTACAAGTTATTAAGCTGCCACCACTATGTTACAGTTTATACTGATAAAAGTTCTGGTTGATATGCAATAATTTTTTCAGGTTCATATCTAGTTGAATGTAGCTCAGTTCTGATGCCGCTGGAACATAGCATATTGTTTTGTGAGGGAGGTCCGAGATACTCTCACTTCACTTTCATTCTATTTGGGATTGTCTTTCCTTTTGACTTTTCTTTTTTATTTATTGTTCATTACATAGGTTTTGGCATTGCTATATATATGTCATTTTGTTTCTCTCTCTTTTGTTGGCCGGGTTCTCTGGGACATTATATTTCCCCCACACACCACAACGACCTTGTAGTAGTGGCAGGTACCTAGCCCTTCCACTGTTAGTGATACCGAGTCCCCTACCTTGGCCAATAAGCGTTTCAGGTGTCTTATATTAGTTTACTTATTTTCTTCCTTCCCCTCCCACCCCTCCAGCTCTGTCGCATCCAATCCAACTCTTGAAGCCATGTTGCAGCCCCCACTATAGCGCAATTCCAGCCAATGGGCTTGAATATACTTTCCTTCGATGCAAAAGGGCTTAACTAACCTGAAAAAAGGTCTTGTTTGATCCCAAAAGGTCTCGATAGCGTTTCTACAGGAAACGCATTTTTGTGGCACTGCTTTTCCTTCATGGCTTAACGCAGATTACCCCTTAGGGTTCTTTAGTAATGAAGCCACATCCAAAGAGAAAGGCACTGTCATTTTGTTCTCGAAACATACTCCAATCCAGGCAGTGACTCATATGGCTGATCCTGACGGCAGATATCTGTTCATAAAAGGTAAACTGGCAGGTCAGACCTACACATTTGTTAACATCTACCTACCGAACACCACCCAGCACTCCTGGCTCACTAAACTCTTACCTAAAATACCTCTTTTCAGGAGGGCGTCCTTATACTAGGTGGTGACTTAAATGTGGCCCTAGACGCTAAACTGGACACGTCTGTATCAAGTTAACTTCCCACCACTCCTCCAAACGTTACAAAAGGACCTGGGTCCCCAGCACATATATTGGACGGGTAGGGTAAACGTTCTAAAAATGAATGCCCTCCCATGAATTCTCTATCTCTTACAGACGATCCCGATAAAAAATAAAGGAAACTTTCTTGGCACCTCTACAGATGGCCCCCTTACGCTCAACAACTTGGTAACAGGAAAAACACTAAACTCATTAAATACCATCATAATTGCCACTTGCCTCACCATTCTCCACACCTTCCAGTACCACCAACTCACTAATTTTTTTCGGAAACTCACACAAAAACATAATCTCACAAGACAATTAATTCCATTTGAAAAATTTTCTACGGGGGAAGACCTTCCACCCCACACGATCTCGCTGCTCTGTAGGCTCCTTACTACCGAAACTTTATTGCAGCTTTATTGTAGCTTTTATATGAGAGAATAACCACAATAGAGGTGTACTTATATACTTCTTTATTTATTTAATTTTTTTACATTTATCTATTTATTTATTTTTGTTGGATTTCATGGGTTTCAATGTCGGAACCTACGCATGATTAAGCCTTATACACTGATGGGGCAAAGAGTACATGAATCTTTTTCATGCACAAGTTGTAAACATTGATTGTTTTTGAATGTTTGTGTGTGTTTTGATGGGAAGATGGGCTCTTGGGTGGAAAGGAAGGGATGCTAATTAACCTACATGGCACTTAGACTGGTGTCCATCAATTGCCAAGGATTAAACTCCCCATACAAAAGAGCTTTTTTATATGATATGTTGATTCAAGAACAAATAGACATGTTTTTCACAGGAAACACACTGGAAAAAAGGAAACCCCGACCCGTTGGACATATAAGCAATATCCCACTGTTTTTGTGTCCAGTTTAGACTATAAGAAAAAGAGAGGAGTCGCAATTTTGTAAGTGATAAAATTAAATTTGAAGATCTACACTTTGAGTGTGACCATGAAGGTAGACACGTGATTCTTTTATGCAAACTGAACGACGTGATCTACGCGTTCTTTAATATATATGGTCCAAACGTGTTCACTTTGATAGGGTTCAAGAAATTTCAAAAGTCTTCCTTGTGATTGGGGGAGATATGAATTGTATGGAGAACGCACAATCCATCTGTGAAAGACTTCACGTTTTTCTCTTCTGCACATCAATCCTATTCCAGAATTGACATGTTTTTGGGTATACTATAATGAATTGTATAACTTAACAGACAAAACAAAAGATAAACTACAGATAAGTTATTTTCTTGATAAGATGCATGTACCTCAACTCTCTAGTGTGAAGTTGGCCAATTTAAATGCACCTATTCAGCTTTCTGAAATAAGAAACATTATACGTAATTTACGGAAATCTAAAGCCCCTCGTCCAGATGGGCTCTCTGCTCCCTTTTATTTTATTAGATTCAGTTGTCTCTGCACTTGAGAATTTTAGAGAAATCCCATTCAAGAAAACATTTCTAAATGAAATGCTACAAGCCACGATAACTCCTATTCCTAAAACAGGGAAAAAAAGGTAAGGTTACAAATTATTGACCCATATCTTTAATAAATCTAGATATAAAAAATGTCTCTAAAATTTTAGCCGAAAGATTAAGTGGCGTTTCTTATAGGCGGTAACGGCGAGGATAATAATCGCAGAATTTTAAATCTTATTCAAGAATTACATGTTACAAAAACTCCTGCCGTTTTCATAGCTTCAGATGCTGAAAAAGCTTTTGATCGGGTAAACTGGTCGTTCCTGGAAGAAACCTTAAAGATCTTTGGTCAAAGAGTGGACAATTTTTAGATAATACACTGGCCCTATACAAAAACCCACAAGCTAAAATATCAGGATTAAGCTTAGACTCCAATATTTTTAACATTAACAATGCCCATTGGCCCCTTTGTTTTACGCCCTTTCAATTGAACCGCTTGCGGCCATAATACGCCAATCCACTAAAATTAAGGGAATAATAACTTGTCAATAAGAACACAAAATTTGACTGTACGCGGACGATATTCTTCTCAAACTAACTTCACCTGAAACATCGGTCCATGAAATTATAGAACATTTTAGCAAATATGGACTATATTCTAACTATAAATTAAATTTAGACAAAATGCAAATTATTGACTTTAATATGGATATTTCCCACATCAAAGACATGAAAGCTAAGGTAGCATTCCCTTGAGGCAGAACTTTGATTATTTAGGTATTAAAATCTTCAAAGATATAATCAATAAAAATTATATGCTCCTCCTTGACTCTCTGAAAACTCAATTTGCAGAATGGAAACGACTGGAGATTTCTTGGTTTGGCAGATTAAATACATTAAAAGCATATGTTCTACCCAAACTAATTTACTTTTTTAGAACTATTCCACTCTCAGTTCCTTTAAAGATTTTAAATTTGTATGGTTGAGTAAGACACCAAGACATTCACGTTCCTAATTACAAAATTTATATAAAAATTGTTTTAGCTTGGGATGTTAAACAAGACCTAGATTTAGGCTGGTACAATTTTACCAAATTTCAATTTTATTGGCTTAATCCAAAAGGTATAAGTTAGAGATATCTAACCCATTGATATAAAACATCTTGAATAATATGTTCAGCTATAGGAAAAAAAATGGTTCTAATGAATCATGGTCATTTCATACACCTGTAGAAACGCAATTACTAATTGAAGATATTGATTTAAAGCCTTGGCACTCATATGGGATTACTAAAATAGCAGATATTTGGTCCCCTTCGGAACTATATTCTTTCAGTGAATTGCAAGTCAAATTTACTCTCCCAGAGAAATCCAATACTATTTTGAAATGGGAAATATAATTAGGAATCTCTTATTCAGTTAAAGTTTGGCATGCTGCCTGGAGTAATTTAAGGAAAGCTATTCATTGCATAAACTTTCATGAGCATGGTACTATGTTCCAATTACCCTACATAAAATGTTTAGATCTACCTCTAATAAATGTTGGAGATGTAATTTAGAATTGGGATCTTTGGCCCATATCTGGTGGAATTGTGATAAATTGTCTAACTTAAAATCACTTAACTAATACAATAAATAATAATAATAATAAAACAATAAAGTGAGCTAAGTGATGTCATTGTGACATCACTGGCATTAATAACATGTTCAAGAGGTCCCTAAGAGGACCTCTAACCATACTGCACTGATAACAGTGCATTAAAAAAAAAATTACATTAATTAAATATATATAAAAAAGACAATAATAATAAAAAACCCTTACATCCCATTGCCCTAACACAACATCTAAAAAGTATAACCCTCCTGCCCCCTTTCACAACCCCCAAACCCGTTAAGCCATAAGCATAAAAATTCTACAAATAATGTACACCTTATAGTATTTTCTCTATAAGTGCTGGGAAAGTATGGAAAATATATATCAATTAGGTATTTATGAAATCAGGACACCTGCATTGATAAACTTGGTGGGGATTTTCCATCACTTTACCTAATTTTGTGAGGATTCAGGAGGAAAATATATAAAAAAAAAATAGGTGTTTTTTTCTCTTTTTTGCTAGTTTTTACAAAATTTCTCATCCTAAATTTTCAGCTAATCATTTAACTATGGTATCAAGAGAAATCTCTATCTCTCCTTGAAAAAACAATATATAGTTTACATGGGTACACTATTTGCAGGAAAAGAGAATAATCACTGAACCGACATACCGCAAAAATGGCAAAATTGCTCCAGGACTTGAGGTACCAAAAACCCCTGGGATTGAAGGGGTTAATTTTCCATTGTTTTCCCCCCCTTGTTTACTGAAAAAATAATACATTTCAATAAACATTGATTTAAAACAAAACAGCTCTCAACTCACAATTAAACTACTGTACCCAAGTAGCTTATGAAAGATACCCAAACATGCATATTAGCCAAGCATCTATGCAAGATACGGATTATTAAATAAGTCTCTTCAAGGAAAACTTCTTCAGGAACTTAAAAAATGAATGATTTATTATGAAAGAAAAAATATTCACAGTACATAGAAAAACAGATATTACCAATTTAGTTTCACCAAACAGATAAAAATAAAAGGGAGAACAATTAATAAAAATCCTACTTACAGAAGTACTTGATTATATTCCTGGGGGAGCTTCCGGCAAGAGAAATGGTGACTTACTGCAAAATTGGATCTTGGCCCCCAAAATAAGCACACCCTAATTTTATGTCAAGAAAGGAGGCTTCATATTTGCATCATCTCCTTTATGCAAAACCTCCAGCAGCAAAGAAATGGTTAACATGAGAAAAACAACCAACCAATCAGGAACATACAAAGACCATAAGAAACCCTACAAAACTCTCTACTTCCTCTTCTTTGCTGCCGACCTCCAGGTGAGCACCCTCTTTTCTAGTATGCTACACACATGTGGCTTAATTTGATTTTCTTTCTATATCTCTATTATTGTTTTTTTTTTCTTCCTAATTTCTCTTTGTCATGTATGCTATTGTCATTTGTTTCTCAATTGTGTTTTGGTTACTGTTGTTTTCATTATTTTATTACCTGCCCCTCGTCTGCTGTGGGCGGGTGACGAAGCTGTCCGGCAGCTGTCTCGCCTCCGGCAGTGGGCGGACGTGTATAACCTTTGTCCGCTCGGGGTGCATGGGGCTTCTTCTGCCACTGGAGCGCGTTATACATAGTAGCCGGGGATTGGTGCCCCAGTGCTACTCTACTTTCCTCTGCTGTCAGAACGATCTATTGTTGCTTTGGGCTGCATAACTAAGCAGTGCGTACCCCCTCTGTTTATCCTTGAGGGTGAACCCCACTGTGCTTCTGTGAGGGTGACTCCCTCTGTTCCTCCTAGGGGTGATCCCCCTTTTTTACACACAATTTTTTTCTTTAACCTCCAATGTTACATGCATACTTAACAGCGCAACCTCACACAAATTAGGTACAGCTGGCAGGGAGGGGGAACCTGTAACAGCAGGTAACTGTGACCTCCCAACATTGGGGAAGGGGTCAGCTGTAGCTGCCCCAGTATCACCAAGCCTACCCAGTAATTCTTTGAGGACCCTTGCCAGGTCAGCCCCAGAACCCTCCCTCTCATTCTGTGAGTCCCTTAATCCCCCAATCTCCATGCCCCTGGCCCTCTGGCCCAAGCACTCACCATCGACGCTTACAGCAGGAGGAATTCTGGGGTGCAGATTGTCGCATCAGGATGAGGTGGATCTGCTTCCTGAAGTGGTCAACGCTGGAGAGTCCTGTAGCAGCAGGAGCAGGGTGGTTCTAAAGGCTGCCGCGGAAACCCGCCTCCCACCTTCACGAGGAGTCATCGCGCTGACGTCAGCAGACAGCAGACCAGCAGACATGCGATCACGCTGCTGCTGCTGCTGTCTTCGCACAGGGACCGTTGACGCTGCACTCACCGCCTCTCTCCGTCGACTGCCTGGTGAGCGGGGGCTTGGCTACGCACACAAGATGGGCCGGCATCGCTCACGGCCCTTGGATCATTTTCTGCAGCGGGGGAAGGTGGACACGCCTCCTGCCGCTGATCTCCTCCTGTCGGATGTTGCAGACGTCTTCTGGATCGTTCAGGCCTTGGATCCCCGGACACAAGTATCGTTCTTCAACCTCTGCCCCTTAGAGGACTAGGGCTTAAATGGGAAGGAGGTCTGGATCGTCTGGGTTGTCTGCTTCTCCCTTCTGCAGCGTCACTCTGGGCAGAAACTGGTTGGAGGTGATCTGGAGAAGCTTGAGACTTCTCCATAAGCCTCATCAGCGAGGCTTTATCATTATTTGGTAGAAACGCCGCTAGGGCAATTTCTAACTGCTCTAACTGCTCAGACGACATTGGGAAGCTTGCACAGGTAAGACCCTCCTTTATTCCTCCTCAATACATTATAGCAACAATGTTGCAACTGTTACCTCCTCCATTGTCCCGCGGGCAGGGGAGCTGAGACGCAGCCCGGTCCGTTGTGCTGGTAGACGTGCGTCCCAGCAGAGATCAAGGGATCCTGACGGGGTGCGCGTCTCAACGTCATTTATCCTTTTTCCTCCTCCCCCTAATTATAATTTATCTTTTTTCCTCCTCCCCCTAATTAGGTGGGTAGGAGGATCCAGGTTGTTAGAGGGATATTTCAACCCTCATTAGGCACTACACCTTTGCCTGTCATAGTGCCTTATAGCCTTCACTAGCGTTCCCTTGCTGTTTTGTTATTTTTGGTGACTCCGGCTAGTTTTTAACCTTTGATGTTTGCTGCCTGCCCTGACCTCTGCTTGTGACCCCGACTACTCTTCTGCCTGAATTTATTATTTTATTTATTATTTTGGTTCCTGGAGCTTTGCTACGTTCCTGTGTCCGCTATACGCCTCCGTGCACTGTTGCTGGGCTCTCCATCTCCGCTAGGAGGCGCCTTTCCAATTTCTGCAATGTGGATCCGCTGCCAGTAACGCAGCCGCGACAGCAACCCACATCCTGTGACAGGACCATGAACTACTGACCCCAGGCAAGGGCCAGCAGTCATGTTCCCCCTTTTGACCGTCCAGGGGGCCCCTTTACAGAAAAATTATTTTAAACATCATTCTTGATATGACTTCATGTATTTAGACGAATAGCTTTCTCCTGGGCTGGATTTAGGGGGTACTGCATCCAACAAGGAAGATAAATATCCTCTTTCAATTTTACCTGTAGCGGTGCAACTTTTAGCCATCTCGTATCAGCTTTTTCAGGTGACTATAGTTTGTCAGATACCTGATTTACCTGATTTAAAACATTCATACAAGACTCGGTCGTAACTTTCTTGCATCCACCTCTCAGAACTTCATCAGACACTCTCTGCCAAGCAATCGTCTTCGATTCTAGACCATGGTCTCTCAGCCAACTCTTATTGTTTCAATTGAACTTTTTCCAAATCAGAGGATCAAGACTGGCAGTTTTTACAGTCATACCGGCTTGTTTTAACTTTTTTTTTTTTAACATCGTTTATGACTCCCTTCCCCTCTCTTTCACGTACTATCCTCATACCTCCAACAATTATATGATAAAAGTCAGAATACTTCTCCCTTCACATAAAACTGGTAGGGGAGAGCACTTTTTACACTTTCGAAACAAACGCCAGACATGAAAAAACACCAGCTAATGCCATGGTCTGGACAATACACACAATTTTCAAAGTCAAACATTAGTCATCACCTATACCTCTCATACCAAGAGTGCCCACAAGGTATAGGTATTCGTCTAATAGTTCGCAGAACCCAACTTTATTTAACCAAACACTCATGACCACTCACCCGGGCTGAAGGTGAGTGATCCCTCCTCGAGGAGGGATGACCACGCAATTACGGGGAAACAAAGTGGAGTAAGAATAAAGCTTCTTACTGTGCTGCAGCTGATTTTGCTTCCCCGTCATTGCGTGGTCATCCCTCCTCGAGGTCCGGATGCTGGGGATGTCACCAGGTCCCGGGTTTCAGCTCCATGTTTTCTGACGGATCTCATGGATATAGGGCGACGCAAAGCACATAAGCCTTATCTACACAGTTCATGACCTTATTTGGCAGTGTTTCTACGCTTAGGACATTACTTTTTTTTTTTTTTACGCAAACATCCTTTAGTTGCCTCAACCACAAACCACCAAAAGACAGTCTCTAACGTACCAATAGATTGACAATAACATGTGAGTTATCTCAGTAGAGAAGATAGAGCTGCATGCGGTCTCCTCCACGGGAGAGTACGATGGGGGGAAGTTTATGCCTAGGAAAGCAAAGCTAACATAACTGTATTTCTTTGATTTAATATTTGTAGCATCTCTATATGTTTATGTATGTATGTTTTTTTTTGTATTTTTGTATTTTGCTAAATAAAAAAAATTCTAAAAAAAAAAAGTGAGTTATCTACTGAAAGAACATTCTATACAAATATTCTTTCACAGAATACAAAGTAATCTCAAGTTTACATATTCATCAGTACACAGTTAGACAAATTGATTTAGAGTCGTGGCAACTTTTAGCCACACGAGCAGCTCAAACAATTTTTAAGGGTCACCATAAGACTTTAAATAAAATGAAAAACACAAACACAAACCACTGGTGTAAATAAGAAAATAATACTTAACGAATTAGGAAGCAGCACCCAAATAAGCATTTCTCCAAAATTTAGTAATCTATACCACTTTTCAAATGGGGCACACATCTGTATTGGGAAAGTTTTTTGGACAGAAAATAGCGTATCTCCATATGGAATAGAGGCTTAGCAGTAGTACAAAAAATAATGCAGTCACATTTCTAAGGACATAAAACCAATCATCATAAAAAAAAGTCTTTAATCCTTCATAACTGGAAAAATTACAAACACAGCAACAATGGCACAGTATCACTCAATATAGTAGATAGGGTAAAGTTTTGCACTTACAACAAATGACATGTGAGAAAGCATGTAGAAAATAGTCAGCACAAAACCAGGAACAGGGACAGTCCACCGTCCAACAGTAGGAACTTCCCAGTATATCCCTCTCTTTCTAAGCGTGTTTCACCGGACAACCGGCTTCCTCGGGAGATAAATTAGTATTTTCTATGTAACTTGCCCAAAATTTTAGTACAGATCACAGTCCTTATAAACTCAGCAGATCAAGAGTGATTTGATTTTGGAGTGTCCATATACTTCCTTATAAGTAGTAATCCCCTCCACTCAATATGGTCACATGACCACTGAATATACCAATGAGATGGAATTTCCATCTTTAAGTTAATTCACCTGACACAAACAAATAATTTATTTACATGTATGCAAAAGGTGCATTAGACATTACATATAGTAATGATGTCTCCTCTCCACAAGGGAGGTATGTGAGGTGATCCCTCTCTGTCCCCCGGACCTCTGGCATTCAGAAAAGGAATCGCCAATTCGTGAATACGAATACGAGAGAAGATAACCTACACAACTTGCTTCGACTGACCCGGACGTGTTTCAGATCAAGACAGCCTTTAGACAAAACTCGGGTAAGAGGTAAAGTAGCCAGATCACCACTCATGACAGCTGTAATGGGACTTGTCAGCTTGAGGTTGTGATACTGGCTTTATACTTGAAGCTTGGGGAAGCACAAGAAATACCAATAACAAAAGTTATGGTGGGTAAAAGTGATGGGTAAATGGGGTAGTAAAATCATTTTTAAACACTCATCTACAGACACCAGACAAGCCTGAAGGCTTGTTTTTTCCCCTCAGAAATCTCATGGTGCTGCCACAACCACAGGGGATTCTGGGTAGGCGCATGCAAATAAGGTCAACAAGTATCACCTTTTGCCTCTATATCCACTTTGTACATGGATCCCTTGAAAGTAAGTACCCGCTGTACAAGACAGCCTTTAGACAAAACTCGGGTAAGAGGCGCAGTAGCCAGATCACCACTCAGCATCATTTATAAAAATAGTATTATGCTTATGTAGAAAAGCATACAAAAATATGTATTAAAGAAAATAGATTAAAGAAAATCCATGAGAAAATGGTAAATTATGAAAAATATGAGAAAAAATGAATAAAGCAATAAAAATAAATATAATAATAATCAAAATAAAATGATGAATATAATAAAAAATAATACATGTCATGAAAATAAAAGACTATGAAGAAAATTGTACAAATAAAAATATAATAAATAAATAAAAGTTATGTTGATCTTCTATAAAAAGGAGAAAAAACAATAGTATGAGCCATTATAAATGTATTCATTATTACCACCACCAGCAAACAATAGCTACATGCCTTATTTTGGAACTAAATAATTTACATAAATGCTAGAATATCTAGATCAGTGTTGAGACCTCCCTTTTCATGGGATTTGAACTTGGAAACCCACTCTGTCTCCTTTCTAGATAGGGATTGGACATTGTCATCACCCTTCCAATGTGGTGTGACCATGTCAATCCCAATTACCGTAAACGACATAATGAGTTATATTGCTGGCAACCATTGCAATGCTATGTTTTTTACTATTATTTCTAATTCCGCCTATATGTTCCAATGCTCTTACTCTGAGTGCACGTGTGGTCCTCCCAATATATTGGGTCCCGCATGTGCACCGTACCAGACATACCGTATTTTCCGGCGTATAAGACGACTGGGCGTATAAGACGACCCCCAACTTTTCCAGTTAAAATATAGAGTTTGGGCTATACTCGCCGTATAAGACTACCCCTCTGCCCAGTATACACAACAGCCAATCACGACAAGCGATATACCTTACCAGTGATTGGCTGGTTGTGGTATACAAAGCCTGCTTGGATTGGGTGGGTCAGCTCTCCCTAACATATGCCTGTCCACACACACATGTATAGACATACACTGCCCTCACACACCCCTTCCTTTACACACATATTGTCACACACTGGGTAAGCAGGTTAGCGAGGGGCCTCGGTGCAGGGATAGGGTTGTCTGTTTGTACACTGCGATTCATGGTGCAAGGTAGACAGGCACACAGCAGACAGAAGTGCGGGACTGGAACTGGCAAGGCTGATGCTGAAATAGAAGCCCACCGGCAGGGCACATGACTGGAAGCTCACTGGCAGAGCACAGGACTGGACATGCTGCTGGAAGCCCTCAGGCTGGGCACATGACCGGAAGCCCACTCGCAGGGCACACGACAAGAAGCCTACTTGCAGGTCTGAAGGCAGGAGCAATACAGAATCAGGTACAAAAGGAAGCCAGGAATAATTCAGGAACAGGACCAGGGCAAAACAGTCCTATTACTACAATGCCAAGGCCCAGTTTGCAGGAAGCTACAGCCCTTTATACTGCAGGGCAGCAGGTAACGAGGCCAGGTGACAACAAAAGGAGGAGAGCAGAAACATAGGCAGAGCGGCCACTAGAGGCTGAACAAGGAACAGTCTAAAAACCTAAATGCACAATACAGGAGGCAGGAAACCAGGGCAGAATGTCACAGTACCCCCTCTTTAAGGAGCGAACTCAGGACGCGACAAAACTTGAAACGAAGAGGGACCACACTAAAAGGAGCTGCTGAAAACAGCACACTCCAGTCCCTAATGCAGAAAACCAGACAGACAGGGCATGAACAGGTAACTAGTCAGAATTAGTACACAACATATTTTCATAAATCTGTAGGTCTTTAAGTTTCACTACAGTCCCATCAGAGGCATAGGTACAATCTGGTGGCAAAACGTAGCGCGACTCCTCTGTATGGGCTGTCATAATCTTCTATTGGCGAGCACCAGGTTTCTTTTTCTTCTTTACCTTAGCTTTATCAGAGACCAGAACTGTGCCAAGGACAAGGGGTTTAGAAAAGGAGCTAGGGGTTCTTTCCGAATCATTTTGGCTTATCAAAGAAACATGTTTAGACTCATTAGGTAGCCGTTTACATTGGAGTGACTTGTGTTCACTTAAATGTTTTTCATACTGAGCAAGATTTTCTCTACCTAAGATTGTCCCGCCAGAAGCCAAGACAAGACCTGGGGCCCCTAAAGGATGTCGTGCAGTCTGAAATTTTCCAGAGTTATATTTTGGTTTGCTTTGAGTGATAGGAGTAGTACTCCTGACAGAACCAATCGCCATAGGAGTCCTTGCAGCAACAGTTTTCCTTTTATAAGTTTTGCGTCTGCGGGGAGTAGAAGAAACAGCCTCTTTAACAGTGCAAATAGGACTACAAAAATTATTCTCAGTTATGTCCTCCTCACTGAGATCTGGAGCCTCGAAAGACATATTTTCCTCTTCTGTAAGTGCAGACACACTAGGCATTTCAAGATCATTAGGCCCAACGACAGGATTGAAAGGGTTAATGGAAGCACTGGGTTCACCCTCCTCCGATTCACCTCTAGTTTCCCCATGATTTTTATGTTCTGAGGCTTGCATATTTTGTTCATCAGCAACAGAGGACTTAGCTGGTTTAGGTGGCCTGAACCGGCAGAAAGAAATCCTGTGATCTATCCCCCCACAATAAAAGCATAAATTGCCCTCCTGTCGCTTTTGTTTTTCGGCTTTAGTGAGGGGTTCTCGTTTACAACTTTTGTTTTGGACCTTTTTAGGTTCAGACACAGCCCTGGACTTACTGGTACTAGCACACCTAGTGTTGCACTCAACCATGCACTTAACTGACTTGCACAACACCAGCATACCCTCAGCCAGCATCAATAACACCGATGGTATCCCTGCGGACTCCTCAGTATGGCCTTGGCATTCTGTCACACACTGGGTAAGCAGGTTAGCGAGGGGCCTCGGTGCAGGGATAGGGTTGTCTGTTTGTACACTGCGATTCATGGTGCAAGGTAGACAGGCACACGGCAGACAGAAGTGCGGGACTGGAACTGGCAAGGCTGATGCTGAAATAGAAGCCCACCGGCAGGGCACATGACTGGAAGCTCACTGGCAGAGCACAGGACTGGACATGCTGCTGGAAGCCCTCAGGCTGGGCACATGACCGGAAGCCCACTCACAGGGCACACGACAAGAAGCCTACTTGCAGGTCCGAAGGCAGGAGCAATACAGAATCAGGTACAAAAGGAAGCCAGGAATAATTCAGGAACAGGACCAGGGCAAAACAGTCCTATTACTACAATGCCAAGGCCCAGTTTGCAGGAAGCTACAGCCCTTTATACTGCAGGGCAGCAGGTAACGAGGCCAGGTGACAACAAAAGGAGGAGAGCAGAAACATAGGCAGAGCGGCCACTAGAGGCTGAACAAGGAACAGTCTAAAAACCTAAATGCACAATACAGGAGGCAGGAAACCAGGGCAGAATGTCACACATATACACGTACACACCAGCTTACAAACACACATATACACATACACTGCTTCGTGGGGAATTGTGATTCTCCAGTCCGACTCGGTAAGTTTGAGCACTCCGCGTATAAGACGACCCCCGACTTTTGAGAAGATTTTCATGGGTTAAAAAGTCATCTTATATGCCGGAGGGGGGGCGTGGCTAGCACTCGATGGAACTGCACGTGTAGCTGCTGAGCGCCGAGGCTTTCTTTCTTTTAAACTCCTAAAAGGGTGCCGATTTCCAGCATGGGCAAGCACTCGAGGACCGCGTCTACTCCTAAACCCTCCGGGACTAAGGAGAAGCACTCTAACACCTCGGTCCGGTCGTTTTTCAACACTTTTACGGAGGCAGACAATCGGGGCCTACCTGACAACATGGCGTCGCTGCCGCCGAGTCCGCGGAGTGCTCGCTCCGGATCGCCCTCCGTGGCCGATTCAGATACCCTACTGCCCTCGCAAGTACATACCTCATGGCAGGATGCGGTGAAAGATCTGCCTACTAAAGCGGAGATGTCTGATTTGTTCCGCACTTTCTGGTGTCCGCGAAGACCTGCATGATATAAAAGAAAACCTTTCGCAACTTGGCGACCGCGTGGTCGCTTTGGAGGATGAGCGGGAGAAAGTTCACACTACACTAGATGAGATCTCAGCAACGGTCTCCCATCAGCACGACACAATTTCGAGGCTGCTACGACAGATGGAAGACCTTGATAACAGGGGCCGGAGGTCTAACCTTCGTATCAGGGGCCTCCCGGAGTCTGTTCTTCCTGACTCTCACATCCATTTTCAACAAGCTTCTGGACAGATCGGAGGACTCTCCAATTGTGCTTGACCGGGCTCATAGGGCGCTCCGACCCAGAGGCCCTGACGCACAACCGCCACGAGACATAATTTGTTGCTTCCATGAATAACGTACCAAGGAGCTGATTCTCCAAAAATGCAGATCGAAGACACCTATCCAGTATGAAGGCCATAACATCTCTATTTTCCAGGACTTATCACCCATCACACTACAGACGAGACGGATGTTGCGCCCACTTACCTCCTTGCTCCACAAAGCGTCCATTCCTTATCAGTGGGGATTTCCTTTCGCCCTGATAGCCCGTAAGGGTACTCAGGCGGTGATCTTACGCCATCCTGCGGATTTACCCGGCTTCCTGAGCTCGCTGGACCTCCCTCCTCTGGACCTGCCGGAGTGGTCGTCTTCACTGCGTGGACCGTCCATCTCGCCACTGCCGAAATCCGGCTGGTCATCTCTGCCGCAACGCCGCCAACGTCGCAGAAGGGTCTCCCAGATGGACGGGGGAAAGGACTGACCGCTGCTGCCTGTGTTAGCTGGTATTTTTGCCTCCCTGTGCCAGGCGGTTTGACCCGCTGCCGCTCCTCCATGAGGACCGTTGAGTATTCTCTGCTGAACTTTCCGACGCCTTTTCGTTTTGCTTTGAGTGTTCGTTTGCCCTTTTTTTTTTTTTTGTTCTCGGGTCTGTGGGCTCATGCCCTATCATGCACTTACTCCGTGCCTTATGGTCACTTACCTTGGCCCATGTCGGCCTACACACTCCTACACACATTCACTTAGGGTTCGTTCGACCCTGTAGCTACTCACCCTTCTTTCGTGTTTTTTTTTTTTCACTCGAAAGCCTCCCTCGGGGCGCATGTATCTTTGCACCACTACATCTTTTTATTGTTTTCTAATACACCGTTTTTTTTATTTTACTGATATCTGATGAAGATGCATGTTTTGTGGTTTGGTAGTCTCCCCCCAGAGCCTACCACACAGGGCTCCTTTGGACCCTGCTGTGTGGTCTATGTCCATTTTGTTGGTCATGTTGCTCATTGGTCGATGCTACAGCATCCAGCTCTTATTATCTTAATAAGAGATTGTTTCCGTTTATTACTTGTTGATTTGTTTTTTGCTCCAATACTATTGCTCTTGCTGCTCTTTACTATTGGTTATCTTGTGATGCTCTTACCCTTCCACGGTCCTGCCAGTCTCAATCCATATGGCGCTTGATCCTATTACATTGATTTCCCTCAATATTAGGGGCCTTAACAAACCCGAACAGAGGTCCAAACTATTTGCTGAACTCCGTCCCACTAAATCCAGAATAGCTTTTATTCAAGAAACACATTTCAAGGTCACTAAGGAACCCAAATTGACTAACAATCACTTCACCACCTCATTTACATCTAGTAGCCTGGATTCTTAATCCAAAGGGGTGGCTATCCTCTTGCACAAACACTTGCCCTTTCGCATGTTGGATCGCTGGCAGGACTCTGAAGGCAGGTGTATTTTTATTAAGGGGTTTTTGGGTACTCATAAGGTTACCTTCGCAAACATTTATGCCCCAAATTGTCGCCAATCTAAATTTATGGTTCTGGTCCTGAAGAAATTGATGGACTTCCAGGAGGGTTTGACGGTTTTAGGGGGCGACTTCAACATGACTTTCCTCCCGTTACTTGACAATTCCTCTGGTACTTCGTCTATCCCCCATACTCAGATTAACCGGGTCAAGCGGCTGTTACATATGGCGCAGCTTATTGACGCTTGGCGGACACAACACCCTACTACTAGGGACTACACATATTATTCTGCCCTACATGACTGTTATACCCGTATTGACTCCCTTTTCCTCTCCCATCACCACCTCCCCACCCTTCACACCACATCTATTGGCCCTCGTGTGCTCAGTGATCATGCCCCGGTCTTTATGACCATTAAACTGGCTTTGTTCCCTGTTCGGCCCTGGTTGTGGCGTCTGAACGAAAATATTCTTTCTGACCCGGCGCTTTCCTCGGAGGTGGCTGACCATTTACGCCTTTATTTTTCCGAAAACTACCCCTGGGATGCCCTTGCCCACCATCTGGGAAGCCCGTAAGGCCGTGGTGCGAGGGAAGTTTATACAACTCGGCTCTCGGCTTAAAAGGAACGAGTTAGCCGCCACTCTTGACTTAATTAGGAAAATAGCGGAGCTAGAAACACTGCATAAGTCCCTTCGTGACCCCGCTCTTCTGACCCAACTTGATTCTCTCCGGGCCCGATTGGCTTCTCTTACAAATCATCGCCTTAAGCGGCAGTTTCTTTTGACTAAGCGGCATTTCTATGGATACGGGGATAAGCCCGGCAAGCTGTTGGCTAGGGCGCTTAGAGCGCAGACTGCTAAACATTTTATAGCTCGGGTACGCACGTCCGCTGGTACTCATGTTTCCTCCACACCTGAGATCGCGGAATGCTTCCGCGAGTATTACCAGGATCTCTACAATTTGCCTTCCGTCCGGGACTCCTGTCCTGACTTTCAGACGGTCCTTGATAGTTATTTAGATAAACACTTACCGTGCCCCTTACGTCCAGAGGAATCGGACCTTCTCAACTCTCCTATTACACTGGAAGAGGTCAGGGTTGCTATTAAGTCTACCAAGCAAGGTAGATGTCTGGGACCGGATGGCTTGCCGATTACTTATTATAAAAAATTTCTCCCTATCCTAGGCCCGCATTTGGTAACTACATTTAACTCCCTTACTTCGGGCTCCCACTTTGATCCTCGATCTAACATGGCGCATATTTCTCTGATTCTGAAGCCAAATAAACCCGCTGATGCCTGTGGTAGCTATCGCCCCATTTCATTACTTAACTCAGATGTTAAATTACTGGCAAAAATCTTGGCAATGCGGTTGTCGCCCTACGTGCCCCGCTTTATTCATAGGGATCAGGTGGGCTTCGTCCCCGGGAGGGAGGCCAGGGATAACACCACAAAGGTCATTGACCTTATTAATTTCGCTAACCGTAATAATCTCCCTCTTACCCTGGCTTCGCTCGACGCGGAGAAAGCTTTTGACAGGGTGGCCTGGCCTTACCTCTTTCGTGTCCTGGAACGTCTGAGACTTGGCCGTCACTTTCTCGGTTGGGTTAGGGCCCTATATCATGACCCTACGGCGTTGATTAAGGTTAACGGGCTCGTGTCACGCCAGGTCACTCTGTCGAATGGCACTAGGCAGGGCTGCCCACTCTCGCCTCTGCTCTTTGTGCTGGGGATGGAGCCCTTGGCAAACGCTATCTGGGCAAACGCTTCCATCTCGGGCGTTTCTGTGGCTGGGGTTCAACATAAACTGGCGGTTTACGCAGACGATATGCTGTGTATCAATACTGACCCTATGGCTTCCCTCTCCCACTTGCTACAGGAGTTGCGAACCTTTGGTTCGCTCTCCAATTATAAAATCAATCTCGCTAAATCGGAGATGCTGTGTTGCAATGTCCCGGCGGACTTGCTGGGCGGATTTGTCGCATCATTTTCCGTTCAGGGTGTGTGCCCGTGCCCTTACTTACCTGGGTTTGCAGATTCCTGGGGACCTTTCCCTTCTTTTTTCGCTGAACTTTGCCCCTTTACTTACCTCTGTTACGTCCGACCTGCGGAGGTGGGATTACACACACGTCTCTTGGTTCGGTAGGGTGGCCGTTGTTAAAATGAATATTCTCCCCAGATTCCTATACCTCTTCCAGACCCTGCCCATTTTTCTCCCTCGTTCGTTTTTTAAGACCTGTCACCGGGTTTTTTGCTCTTATGTTTGGTGCTCTCGGTCCCCTAGACTCTCCCATGCCCACTTAATTAGACCAAAACTCAAAGGGGGTTTGGGGTTGCCGGATTTGGAGAAATATTGGCAGGCGGCCCACCTCCGCAGGATTGTGGAGTGGTCCCTTACAGTCCCTAAACAATGGCTGGAGATTGAGGAGTCGTTGGTGGGTATCTCTCTTTCTTGCCTTCCTTGGTTGCTAGATCCCAAAAAGCATTTTGTGGCTGGGGTGTCGCTTGCTGTCAGCGCTACTCTGCGAGTGTTTACCAGGATTTTGAAGGAGGGCGGTTTGTCCTCCAATCCTGGTCCCCTCTATCCGATTGTCCCTAACCCTGACTTTCCTCTCAGTATGTCTGTCCACCGGTCCCCTTTGCAGCCCTCCCTCCCGTGGCGTGTTTTGCGGTTTCACACCGCATATGTGGGTGGCAGATTTGTATCCGCCGAGATTTTTTATGGTAAACAATCCCTATCTCTGGCCGAACTCCTGTTTTATATTCAGGCCCGCCACTTTGTGTTGTCTATCCCCAAGACTCCCCTTTTGTCCCGGCCGTTGTCTGCTTTCGAGACACTTTGCACCTCCTCTAAAGAAGCCCCGCACCTGCTTTCTGTACTCTATGCCTTGCTGTTGGACTCGGCCTCCAGATCGAAACCCTATTTTTTGAGCTTGTGGGAGGGGGATCTTTCGGTTGCGCCATCCCCCCCAAGACTGGGATGGGGTTTTTTTTGCCACTCATCGGAGCTCCATCTCCAGCAGAATACAGGAGTGTTCATACAAGCTTTTAACGAGGTGGTATAGGACTCCCGTGGACCTTCACAGGTTCTTCCCTTCAGTCTCTGACGTTTGTTGGAGGTGCGGTTCCGACAGGGGGACGTTGTACCACATATGGTGGCTGTGTCCAGCGATTCAACCCTTCTGGCAGGTGGTGTTACGGGTAGTGGAGCGTGTGGGTGGCATGGATCTGTTGGCTAAGCCGGAAGCAGCCCTGTTGCATCTTACCTCGCTCTCACCGCAGGCTTATAAACGCACACTCACCGTACATCTCCTCAATGCGGCCAAGGCTGTGATACCCGTATTTTGGCGTACCCCCACCACTCCTTCGATCGCGTTGTGGCTCCAGAGGGTGCAGTTTCTTGAACACATGGAGGACTTGGTGTGGTCATCCAGGGGTAGGGGTTACCAGCATGCCCGGCGTTGGTTTTGGTGGCATGAATTTGTTGCCTCCGCGGACTTTAGGGTCATTCTGGGTCAGTGCCTTCCAGCTACTCCTCCCCCAGTTCTCCTCCCTAGTGTCTGTTCCCTTCCATTCCCATGGTGACAGGTAGGGCTGGTTGACGTTTTGGGGTCCCGGGTTTACTTTTCGGTTTCTTTCTTTCTACACGGAATATCTTCTCTCGGTCTTCATGTGTTCTAGATAACGGCAGGTCAGTTCCACATTGTTTCTGCTGTCCCACTGTGCTATGGTTTTGTCGCCTCCTCGCTTTAGGTGCATATACTTACCCGGAGCAACTGTTTGCGGAGCTGTTTGGTTTGGTTTGAATTTGTTTTCTCTCTGTATTTTTTCTTTTCCTTGGCTCCGTTTCTTCGATGTCCTCAACTCATATTGCCACCTATTCTTATGCCTTGTTTTACGCACCGCTCTACCTCTGGTTGCTGAGCTGGACATGCCAGGTGGCACCCCTGCTTTTCTCTATTCAGAATCGGAGAACTCCTGTTACGGTCTAGTCTGTATCATTTGCACCACTTTAATGTTTTTACTGTGAACCTTTGTACCTTTGCGTGGTGTGCTACTTACTGTCATTTATTGTATATGCTTGTGTATCGTACATGTTCTCTGTATTTTACACTGTTTAATAAACGGAGAATGGTTAGACATCTTATATGCCGGAAAATACGGTATTACCTTTGTAGAACTGCAATGTATGAATTTTATAATCTCATATGTGATGCCTGTTTTAACAAGTGAAATTTACATTTTTTTCCCATCTGAAATTTACAGGATTTACAAAGTTTACATTTACCACATTTATTATATGCTATGCATCTATTGCCAGGAAAGTTTAATGTTCCATTTTCCATCTTAGGAAGTATACTGGCAGCCAATATTTGTTTTAGGTTATCAGATTTTTTTATGAATTAATTGGGGATGGGTCGGTGTGTTTTCCCAAAACATCATCTCTTGTTGTGGTACTCGCTGCCCGGGAAGCCGGCCGAGGAGGAAGCGTCGCGGGACTGGCCACAGCGCGGGACCGGAGAGGCAAGTCCTTACATATATTTACTAAAAATTTAAAAACTAAAGTCTCTCTTCATTTTTTTTGGTTTATTTGACAAAAGATCATCCCTTTTCATTACACAGACTTGTTCGAAACTTTCTTGTAATAGCTCTTGTGAGTAATTATGTTGCCAAAATGTATCAGTTAGAATCTCATTCTGTTTACGGAAATCTGTATCCCAAGTACAATACGCATCAGTTGGTCCTTAGGGATGGTGTGGAGCCATGTAGGATGGTGACAACTAGAAAACTCGAAAAAAACTATTAACATCTGTGGGTTTCAAAAACGTGAGTGAATTTATATTACCATTTTCTATAAATAAAGTGAGGTCTAAAAAATCAACACATAATCAGAAGTGTTACACGTAAGGGACCCTATTCCTCTTATAATAGGTCTGTTAGGAGGCCTCTTAAGACACTTATGCAAAAGAAAGGGGGTGGGTGTAATAATGAGCCGTGTGTATTATCTAGAAGAATATAATAGAATCCTGGGTGATTCTGCCACGTATAAGAAATTGACAAAAGAGGAAAGCAAGACAAGATCTTATCCCCTGGATAATATAACTATTTAAATCGAATGCCCCCAAAATTGGCAAATTTCTATTTCTTGCAAAAGAGAGGTCTCCAGGCAGACCTATTATAGGAGGAATAGGGTCCCTTAGGTGTAACACTTCTGAGTACGTAGATTCTTTTCTACAGTGATATGTTTCCAAGGCACATTCTTATATACCTGATACGGGTCATATTGTTAATGTTTTGAAGGAAATACGGTGGTCTGAGGGGATGTTGTGGGCCACGGTGGATGTGACCTCATTATATACTGTTATAGCACATCAAAGGGATTAAGGCAGTTAAGCACCTCAAATTAAACGTGCATTAGAGAAGTGCTGGCCAATTCTCAAAAGACATAATGTTTTGGGAAAACCATTCCCAATTACTAAATAATTATTGGCCCCCTGTATACTTCCTTAGGAAGATAATGGAACATCTACATTAATCTTTCTTGGCAATAGAGGTACAGGATATAATAAATGTGGTAAATGTAAATCCTGTAAATTTCAGCCAAAAAACCCTGTAAATTTCACGTGTCAAAACAGACATCACGTGTCTAGAAAGGAGATAGAGTGGATTTTTTATTTCAAATCCCATGAAAAGGGAGGTCAACATAGATCTAGATATTCTAGCATTCATGTAAATGATTTAGTTCCAAAATAAGCCGTGTGGCTAATGTTTGCTGGTGGTGGTAATAATGTATACATTTACAATGGCTCATACATAATAGTTTTTTCTCCTGTTTTATAGAAGATCAACATAATGTCACGCACAGTGAGGTTGGAGGTACTGATGCAGGTAGAACACAGACAGGTTTAAGGTCAAGGTCAAACCGAGGTCGGGGTACCGGAGGTTAGTATAAGTGATAAGCAAGCCAGGATCAGGAATCCAGAGGTTAGAATAACAGGAACATGCCAAGGTCAAATACTGAAGACAAGAACCAAAAGGCGCACTGAGGAGTAATACTATGAAACATAGGTATGACCATTAGAGGGCGAGGTCTAAAGTCTACTGATGGTTTATAAAGGAAAGGGAAGTGACTAGGCACCAATTAGAGCTTTTGACGCCAAAATTCGAAATGTCTGACATCACTTCCCATTTGGTAGAATTCTGCAGCCATCTTGAGTGTGGCAAGACCGTAGCCTATAGGTGCCTGTGGTCTTACCACAAAAGGGGGTGCGTGGAGGCTGATGGAGGTCTTCCTCTCCTCTGTAACGGCAGCTGTGGTTGCTGGCTGATGGAGGGGGTCTCCCTCTCCACCGGGCAGCGGCTGCTGGCTGGTGAAGCGGGGTCTCTCTTTCCTCCGTGGAGATGGGTGCAGCTGCTGAGTAGCGGAGGGAGGTCTCCCTCTCCTCCGTGAGGAGAACAGATCGGTCGGGACCAAAGGGACGACCAACGGGCGACCTCCCCAGGGCGCGCTGGTCTCCGTAAGAGAAACTCGCGTATCATTATTACGAGTGATAATCGTTCACGAATAAATGTAGCAACTGTTCAAGGTGCTGATTAGCTCTTTCAGCTGCCCCGTTGGTCTGGGGAAGATATGCTGAGGGGAAGGCAAGGCTGATTCCGAAGGCTCTGGTAAACTCCCGCCAAAAACGTGCCACAAACTGCATTCCACGATCTGACACAATCTCTGTGGGCAATCCATGTAAGCGTACCACCTCCCGAATGAAGACCTCAGACAGGACTGCAGCGTTTGGGAGTTTCCTCAGTGGTACCATGTGCGCCATCTTGGAGAAGCGGTCCACGATCATAAGGATCACAGTATGACCCCTGGAATTGGGAAGATCAACAATGACGTCCATTGCCGGATGAGTCCATGGAGCAGAGGGATGAAGAAGAGGTTGGAGCAGACCGGCAGGTGGGCTTCTTGATGCCTTGTTAGCAGCACAAGCCGCGCACGCCTTAACGTATTCCGTGGTGTCTTTGCTCCAATCCCGCCACCAAAAGGTTCGGGAAACCAGCTCTTTAGTACATGCTGTTCCAGGATGTCCAGCCATTTTAGAACCATGGGACAGACTTAGAACTTCCGTTCTCAGCTCTATCGGCACATATAGTTTGCCAGAGAGTTGATCAATCAGGGGACTCAGGCAGCGGTGTTGTACTGGTGCCACAAGTTTGCCTGAAGGAAAGATGGATTCTGGAACCCGGCTCTCCTCCTCCTCGGGTGTAGTGAACATGCGTGAAAGTGCGTCCGCTTTGACGTTCTTAGTCCCTGGTCTGTAGGTAAGCACGAAAGGAAATAGGGACAGAAAAAGCACCCATCTTGCTTGATGACGGTTGAGGCACTTAGCGGACCCGATATATTGCAAGTTCTTATGATCTGTTAATATCATAGTGGGTACCTGGGCCCCCTCGAGCAGATGACACCACTCCTCCAAGTCGAGCATAACTGCTAGCAGTTCTTTGTTGCCGTTCGGCGGGTGAAAAACGTTTAGAGAAGTATCCGCAAGGGTGTAGCGGACCACTGTAAGAGGCTCTTTGGGATAGTACTGCTCCTACCCCAATCTCGGCTGCGTCAACCTCCAACATGAAGGGTTGCTGTGGATCGGGGTGTCTGAGTACCGGGGCTGTGATGAACTTGTCCCTTAGGTGAGCGAAGGCTTGAGGTGTCCAAGATTGCATGTTGGAACACTTCTTAGTAAGGGCCGTGAGAGGTGCAGCGATATTAGAGTAATCCCTAATGAATTTCCGGTAGTAGTTGGCGAACCCCAGAAAGCGTTGAAGGGGTTTCAGCCCTACTGGTTGAGGCCACTCCATGATCGCTTGAACCTTGGTCGGGTCCATCTTGAACCCTTCTGGAACCCCAGGAACATCACTTTGTGCACTTCGAAAGAGCATTCCTCCAACTTAGTGTGAAGACCATCAAGTCGCAGTCGAGGTAAGACACTGCACACGTCTCTCCAATGAGTCTTGAGATCAGGAGAATAGATCAGGATGACGTTCAGGTATACCACCATGAACTGTGGGAGGAAATCTCGAAGACAGTCATTAATGAACTCTTGGGAGACTGCTGGGGCATTACACAAGCCGAAGGGCATGACGGTATACTCGTAATGGCCAGACCGAGTGTTGAAGGAGGTCCTCCATTGGTCGTTAGGTCGAATCCTGATGAGGTTGTAACGTTGTCAAAAAGTTCGGTGATCAGAGGTATCGGGTATGTATTACGTTGAATGATCTTGTTGAGACCCCGATAATCCATACAGGGATGTAAGTCACCATCCTTCTTTCCTGCTTCTTGGGGCAGCTTCTCACAAGATGTCCTATCTGACCGCAGTACATACAGAGTCCCTCCTGTCTCCTACGATTTCTGTCTTGCTCAGAAAGTCTGGTTGCTCCCACGTGCATAGGTTCCTCAAGACTCATAGTCAAAACAGCTGGAGGAACGAATTGTGGGGCTAGACGTATATTGGGTCGCCTGGCTCTCTTTGTTTCTCTGCTCATCCGTTTGTGCTTGTCTGTCGTGTAGTCTAAAATCAATCTGGGAAACGGAAGCTATCACATTCTCCAACTCGGCAAGTAAGTCTCTAGCCACAATCTCATCCTTGAGAGTCTCAGAAAGTCCATTCAGAAATGCGGCGACCAGTGCCTCATTGGTCCAGTTCACCTCAGCCATGAGGGTGCGGCATTCTATGGCATAATCTAGAAGAGGGCGAGACCCCTGGAGGATGGTGAAGAGAGAGGATGACGCTGAAGTCTTTCTCCCAGGAAGATCAAACACGGAGCGAAGCAAGGCCACAAACACAGGGTATGATTGAACAGCCAGAATGTCTCTTTCCCAGAGTGGAAAGTCCCAAGCCAAGGCCTTGTCTGAGAGTAAAGAGATAACATATCCCATCTTGGCCTGGTCGGTAGGAAATGCATAAGGAGATCTCACATTGATTCAAGAAACCACGGCATACGGCTCGATCTCCTCCGTAACGAGCTGGTGGAGATAGATGTAGAGGTACATGGAAGGTTTGCACAGGAGCCGAACTGTGGAGGACTGCGCCACCTGTTGAGCTGGGTCAGTACGCTGTAACAAGGTCTGGAGCGCTTGGGCGAACTGATCGAAATGATGGTCCATATTATCAAGGCGGGCCTCACAGGAAACCTGCTGTCCTACCGATGCAGGTCTCAAAGTGGCCCTCTGATACTGTCATGCACAGCGAGGTTGGAGACACTGATGCAGGTAGAACACAGGAAGCAGACAGGGTCAAGGTCAAGCCGAGGTCGGGGTACCGGAGGTCAGAATAAATGATAAGCCGGGGTCAGGAATCCAGAGTCAGAATAACAGGAACAAGCCAAGGTCAAACACTGAAGACAAGAACCAAAACGCGCACTGAGGAGTAACACTATAAAACATAGGTGCGACCATCAGAGGGCACCATCTTGAGTGTGGCAAGACCGTATGTGAAAAAAGTATCTAAAAATGTTTATAAAAATAGAATTATAAAAATAGACTATATAAAAAATATAAATATTAAATATACATACATTTTAAATAAATGTTAATATGTCCAATTCTACATTCAAACCCTCTCTTTTAAAAGTTTGACACTTATAAATCCATTCCATTTCCTTTTTTGATAAAACCTATTTTATATCTCCCCCAGGTCAATTCCTATTATTTTAGTATATTATTGAATCAATATACCATTGATTCAATAGAATACAAATGTAAATTAAAAAAATAGGTCTATATATATATATATAATTCATTTTCAATAAAATCTAATTATATGGTTAACAATACAATAAAATGTATATGTGTAATAAATATAGAGTCAACTACTATTAATAAATTAATAATTTGTTTTAGTAATTTATGTAATAATTAGTATATTATTTAAATAAACTAATATTGTAACTAATATTAGATAATCTTTTGGAATAAATTAATAATTATTAAAATAATTTATTACATATAACTAGATTTTATTAAATATTAATTATCTATATAGACCTATATATTTACATTTTTTATCCTATTGAATAAATTAACAATTATTATAATAATCTATTGATTATTGAATAGAAATTGATTAAATATATATTTGAGTAAATTCACTTTTTTAATATGTATTTTAATATTTTAATATTTATTGTCAAATATTTGCATTAGATAAATTTTTCATTACACCTTGGAATAAAATATCAATAATTTATATAGATCTATTTTTTATACATAATTATATTTTTATCCAATTCTAGTATTTCAACATAATATCATGATCAATTATAATATTTATATTATTTCCAATTCTTGTTACATTCATACCCCTCTCTTTTTTGCTCATTCTATTTAACTTTGTACCTACATAGCTCAAGTTTTCACCAACTGCTCGGCGCCCCTCACTCTCCTCCTCGAGGCTTATGTCTTTAGTGTCTTCGTTGCGGTGCCTGCGTTTCATGCTGAGCGCTGGAATATGACGTCATATTCCGGCGCTCAGCAGTGAAGCAGCCCACACTGCGACGAAGACACTGAAGACAGAAGCCTCATGGAGGAGAGTTCAATAACATCTCCTGAGTACAGTGATACCCTCCATGCAAGGGTTTGTCAGATTTTTTGGGAGGTAAAAAGCCACCTTTTGCGAGTATAAAACATATGGTCAGTCTGTGCTCTTGTCCTATTTTTGGGACATCTTTGAACGTGGCCAATTTACCCCATAAAATCATAATTTTTTTTTAAAACTAAACACTCCATATTGGACTTTTTTTTAGGGTAAATCAATATTTATTGAAGTTTCGTAACGAAGGGAGTGGGGTACAGAAAGAAAAAAAGGGGGGAGGGGAAGGGGAAAATGGCATGAGGATTCAATCGAGATACAAGAAAGAGCAACAATGCTCCCAGCAAGTGAATACAGCATGAGCTGAATAGCAAGAAGTGCATAACGTAGTTGACATAAAATATAACACACCTAGCCAGGACGGTCACAAGAGCATTCAACAGATGAAACCCTAGCGTCCTTGTCCTCGAGAGAGAGGCAGTAAGTGAATAGAGCAGGTGCACAATAGCAAGGAGTACACCTTGGAGTTGGCGTAAAATAGAACATATCAAACCAGTACAGTTACAAGAACATACCACAGGTGTAAACGCGGCGGCTGCGCCCCGAAGAGAGACGACAAGCGAGGAGAACAGGAAGTAAGCATCAGGCAATACTGATCAACAATGTGACCCAACCGGCAAGCACAGCTGTGGGAGTAGGCAATGAGAGAGACCTCAGCCACAGGAAAAAACGACAAGGGAGTCAAGAGGAACAGAGTGAGGTCAGGGAAAGAAGAACAAGAGCATATCCACAAGGGGGAAACAGGGGTACAGGTGCTGGGAAGAGGCAAAAGGAGACCAGGGGAAGAGGGAAAAAAAGAAAAGAAAAAAAAAAAAGGGGGGGGAGGGGGGAGAGAAAGGGACAATACAAACAAAGAATTATGCAAGCAGGGGGCGGATAAGAGGATCCTGTACATACGACAGCCAATAAAACCACGTGGCCAAGTAGCGCTCATGCCCCTCGTCAGCAGAGAGACTCAACTCCTCCAGCATCCGTATTTGCTCAACTCGAAGAACCCAGTCTCTGAAGGTGGGGGGGGCGGGATCACCCCAATGCAGAGGGATCAAGGCCTTAGCCGCCACCAGGAGGTGGCTGATCACCGATTTCCGGAACCATCTAATTGAGTGAGACGTGAGGTGGAGCAGAAAGATTTCCGGGGTGAAGGGGAGGATCTTATCTGTAAAGTGATGGAACTGGGAATAGATAGTTTCCCAAAAAGGGGTGATAAGTGGGCAATGCCACCATATTTGAAGAAGAGATCTGGTTGGGCACATCTGCACGGTACACGGAGATGACCGCAGGTGGGCGGTACCAGAGAGCCAGAAGATTATAGGCCATCTCCTGGTCTCTAGTGCTCCGCGAGCAGCGGTGAGTAAGAGTGCAAATCTTGTCCCATTGTTCTTTTGTGAGAGAGACCTGCAAATCGGATTCCCAACGCCCCATGAACGATGGGGGCGCAGGATTGAAAGCATCAAGGAGGAGACCATAGAGGCGGGAAACGCCATGGGCCAGAAGAGTAGGGGCCACACAGAGTTCCTCAAAAGCCGTAAGGGCACGTGACAAGTTGTGTTTCTGAGGCAAAGACCGATAGAAATGGCACAGCTGAGCATATCGGAAGACCTCCGAGAAAGTAGGTGGATGGTGAGACGAAAGCTGGTCCAAAAAGGAAAGACCGGTCGGGGACACATACGAGCGAATACACGAGGACTGCGTCGGGGAGGAGGTGGAAAAGAGAGTAATGCCCTGTCCAGGAGGGAAATCAGGATTATCCCTGACAGAGGTAAGGGGGGAGGGGATGGTAGACAGCCGGGTCTTCCGGACAATGGAAAACCAGGTGCCCAAAGTAGCATGAATAAACGGGTGCGGCGCAGCCAGGCTCCTAGCCGTCGGGATGAGCAGCCATGGTAAGACCCCTGCGGGGAGACCTAACAACTCAGATTCGATCCCCACCCATTGCTTAGACAGGGTCCATATAACGCCCTGTAATAAGAGTGGGGACAAGGTAGGGCCAGACCCCCCCTAGACTTGGGGAGTATCAACGTGGAGAAATGGATGCGTGGTGCCCGAGGGCCCCATACATATCGCGCGTAGGGAGGAGAAAAAAGAAGGGGGTATAGATATGGGGAGAGTCTGAAAGAGGTAGAGAATGCGGGGCATGATGGTCATTTTCAGAGTATTAATCCTCCCTACCCAGGAAATCGTCAGACGCCGCCACGATAATAAATCCGTCCGCAACGTTGACAGTAAGGGTGAGTAATTATAATGGAACAGCTGGGGGAAGTCGGGAGAGAGCCATATCCCCAAGTACTTCAGTTTAGGGCAACACCAGGCAAAAGAAAAGGACGACTTTAAGGAATCAACCTCACCACGGGGCAGGGTCACATTAAGGATTTCCGATTTGGATGCGTTAATTTGAAAGTCCTTGAGGGCACCATAGAGCGAGAACTCCCGGAGGATATTGGGGAGCGAAATGGTGGGGCGGGAGACAACGAACAGGAGATCGTCCGCATATCCCAGGATCTTATGTTGGGTGCGGATTCAACCGCACAGCCTGAAGGAAGGGCTCCAGGGAGAGAACAAACAGCAAGGGGGATAAGGGACAACCCTGACGGGTCCCATTACGGATAAGAAAGGGAGACGAATATGAACCGTTAATTCGGATGCGGGCTGAAGGGGTGGAATATAGAGAACGGATCCAGGTAAGTAGACCTGGGCCAAAACCCATATGCGTCAAGGTGGATAACATAAAGGACCAGTTCACCCTATCAAAGGCTTTTTCTGCGTCCGTAGACAGAAGAGCCGGAGTACGGTTAAGTTTCGCATAGTGCATGAGGGACAGGGCTCTGATGGTACTGTCCCGGGCCTCACGCCCAGGGACAAACCCAGTCTGGTCGGGGTGGATCAGGGACGTCATAAGAGGCTTTATTCGATTGGCAAGGATCTTGGCAAATAGCTTAAAGTCAACATTTAGCAGGGAAATAGGGCGATAGCTACCACATTGCTCCGGGTCCTTGCCTGCCTTGGGAAGCAGAGTGATGGAAGCCATCAGGGTATGATCATGAATTTGGCCCCCGTCTAAAATGGAGTTAAAAGCGCTCACGAAATGGGGACCCAAGAGGTCCTTAAATTCCGAGTAGTATTTCAGAGGGAATCCATCAGGGCCAGGGCATTTGCCAGGGGGTGAGGACGCTATAGCCAGCATAAGCTCAGGTAGCGTGAGTGGAGAGTCAAGAGAATCCGCCTCATCCGCAGTGATTTTCCGACGGATCGTCCTCTCCAAGTAGGATCGAATCTCCCCTGACCCATCAGGAGGCTTCGGGCCAGAATCGCCGGAGCAGAGATTATACAGCCGCGCAAAATAATTGTGAAAGCAGGCAGAGATGTCGGAAGGGAGGGAGCGGACCTGACCATCCGGGGAGCGAATCCTGGAAATATAGGCAGGCTTCCGAGTGGCCCGGAGGGCTCTCGCCAGGTATTTGCCCGTCTTATCGCCATGTTCATAAAACAAGGCCCTCGTGCGCAGGAAGGACCGGTGCATTCTCTGATTAAGGATTGTGGCTAGCTCCCTATGCAGGGTCAGCAGAAGCTGCAGGTCGTCCCCCGACATAGAGGCCTTGTGAGCCTGTTCAGCCCTAGCTATTCGACTATAAAGCTCATCAATCTTAGCCGCCTCCTGGCGTTTACGATGGGAGCAGACACTGATAAAGTGGCCCCGGAGCACACATTTATGGGCCTCCCAAACAGTTAACCCTGGGGTCCCCGGCACCAAATTTTCAGCAAAATAACTAGCAAGTAACTTAGAAGCCTCCGCCCGGGCCGTGGCATCAGATAAGATTGCCTCATTGAGACGCCAGGAGCGCCCCGAGGGGCGAGCGAGAGAGGAGGCCAGGGATATGGAAACTGGGGCATGATCAGACCAGGTGGCAACCCCGATAGAAGAGCTACGTAAAAGGGAGGCATGACGGCAGGGGAGAAAAAAATAATCAATGCGGGAATAGGAATGGTGCAGTGTAGAATAAAAGGTGAAATCCTTATCGGCAGGGTGTAGGGCCCTCCAGCAGTCGACCAGTTTATGGTCCGAGAGAAGACAAGAGATGGACCACAAGACGCGACGGGGCGTTCTCGTAGAACCTGCAGACATGTCAAGAGGAGGATGCAGGGCCACATTAAACTCACCTCCCAGCACCAGAATCCCCTCCTGGAAGCCCTCCAGCCTCCACAAAACAGTGCGTAAGGTGATATGTTGTCCCCGATCGTCCCCTTCACCAAAAGGAACCTCCCCTCCGGATCGACATGGGTATCCAACACTTGAAAGGGGACACGACTAGAGAAGAGCACAGCCACACCCTTAGTCTTTGCTGACAGATTATTGCTATAAAAACCAATGGGGAAGGACCTTCCGGTCAATTTAGGAGCACGGGTCTCGAGGAAATGTGTCTCCTGCACAAAGGCAATATCGATCCGTCCCCGTCTCAGTTCGCGAGAGAGGGTGGAGCATTTTTCGGGGGTATTCAGACCACGGGCGTTAATAGAGAGCAACTTAAGCGAAGCAGACATGATGGGCTATGCGCAACAAACAGAGAAAGAGAGGGAAGAGAGGGGGGAGAAAAAAAGGGGGGCACAGGGAGGGGAAAATAGGGTAAGGACAGAAGGGGAGAGGATAAGAAGGAAAGGAGGAGAGAAGAAGAAGAGGAGAGAAAGGGGAGGAGCAAGTAGCTCACAAACCAATAGAGAAAACACCAACCACACCCACCGGGAAACAAAACCGGTATTTCGCGGGCGTTACCATGAAGGGGGAGAACCAGCCCAGAGAAAAAAGGGGAAAAAACACGCAACAGACAGGACAAAGCAGATATTGCAAAACAAAGGAAAACAACATAATATAACGCAAAACGAATGCTGAGGGCCAAAAGGAAGGGGCCAGACATGATATATATAAGTAAGTGCCGATGTATGCTTGTGGCAAACAGCCATAGGACCCTCCACAGAGCTAACACGTAGAAAGGAGGCCATAGCATCATCCCAGACGGGCCCGGGGAGCCAACGTGGGTGTGTGGTGCATTTGTCAGGGAAAAAAAAAAACAAAAAAAAAATAAACCCCCCCCCAAAAAACCCCCCAAAAAACGGAAGCATGTAAAAAACATAAGACGTGTAGAGGGGAACGTAGCAGCAACACCGCGCTCTTGCAAAAACCACTGTAGCGGCAAACCACATTAAGAGAAAGCAGCGCTTAAAAGTGGTGCAATCATGAAGTGGGTAACATATGATACGCTCAGAAGAACACATGCAACAACCAGCGATAGCACCCCTGTAAGAGTCACCATAGAGGTGGACCACCAGGAGAGCTGATAAATGAACGTGGATAAATGGTGCAAAGAAAAAAAAAAAAAAAAAAAAAAAGAACGAAGACGTGTGGAGGGGAACATAACAGCATCCCAGCCAGAGATGGTGCAAGCATGAGGTGGGTAACATAATATACGAGCCGAGAAGAGCGCAGCAAACAACGGCAGAGCCCCTGCAAGGGACTTCGTGATGGCCGACCACAGTAAAAGCTGAGAGATCGACGCTCAAAGATGGTGCAGACGGATGCACCCCGCACACGCAAAAGGCAACGCAACGGTGAGCCACAGGAAGAGCCACGGGAGCAACGGGTATGAATAGCGCAGCCATGAGGTGGGCAATAGATCATAGGCGCCGAGGAACGCGGGTAGCACACATCAATAGCACCCCAGCAAGAGGCATCGCAAGGTCAACCACAGGAAAAGCTGAGAAAACAATATACAGAGTGGTGCAGGCATGGCGCAGTAAGTAAGTAACACAGGAAGAGCTGCGAGAACAACGGGCAGGAACGGCGCAGCCAGGAGGTGAACGCATGCACCGAGGAACACATGTAGCAAACATCAAGAGCACAATTACATAAATTGTAATTATAACATAATGAAGCACTGCTTTGAAACAAACATCAAGAGAAAACATAGACATCGCAATGGTGAATCACAATAAGGGCTGAGAAATAAATGTGCAGAAATGATGCATGCATGGTACAGACGGCTGCACCACGCATGTGCAAATGTCAACACAACGGTGAGCCACAATCAGAGCTGAGATAGCAATGGGTACGAACAGTGCAGTCATGGGGTGCGTAATAGAACATATGCACCGAGGAGCGCATGTAGCAAACATCAATAGCACCCCTGCGAGGGCCACCGCAATGGATAACAGCACCCCTGCAAGAGGCACCGCAATGGTTAACCACAAGAAGAGCTTAAAAAATCAACGTGCAGAAATGGTACAGGTATGGCACATGCGAATGCACCCGCACACGCAAAAGTCAACACAATGGTGAGTCACATTAAGGGCTGCGGCAACAACGAGTATAAACAGCGCAGCCAAGCAGCGGGTGATATAACATATGCGCCGAAGAACGCAGGTAGCAAACATCAATAGCACCCTTGCTGCAAAGGGACCGCAATGATTAACCACAATAAGAGCTAATGAATCAATGTGCAGAAATGGTGCAGGCACAGTGCGAATGGAGGCATTGCGCACGCATAGAAGGCAACGCAAAGGCGAGCCACAGTAATAACTGCGGTAGCAGCGGGTATGAACGGTGCAGGCAGGAGGTGAGTAACATAACATACGTGCCAAGGAACGCAGGTAGCAAACATCAACAGCACCCCAGCACGAGGCAGAGCACGTGTAGTGAAAATCCATAGCACCCCTGCAAGAGGCACCGCAATGGTTAACCACAATAAGTGCTGAAAAAACAATGTGCAGAAATGATGCAGGTATGGTACAGGCGAACGCACCCCGCACGCGCAAAAGTCAACACAATGGTGAGTCACATTAAGGACTGCGGTAGCAGCCATGAAGTGGGTGATAAAACATATGCGCCAAGGAACGCATGTAGCAAACATCAGCAGCACCCATGGAAGGGTCACCGCAGTGGTAAACCACAATAAGAGCTGAGAAATCAACGTGAAAACAAACACATATATATACAGAGCCCCCTTAGGGCAAAATAAACCGTAGCAGTCACTGATCACTCCTCAGCCTCCCTGGCGGGATGAGACGATCCAGGGCCGCGGGCAGTCCCGAGCCGAACCGGGGCACGTCCAGGTGCTGCAGAGGGGCGAGGGCGACGCGGCAGAGGAGGTCTAGGAGGGGCACCGCCAGGCTCCAGGCCCAATAGGGCCCAATCAGGAATATGAAGGTCTGGCAGCCCCAGTGCCTGCAGGATGCCAGGAAGATCTTGATGGCAGCGCAAGACGAGGGAGGAGTCGCCGTGACGGATAGACAGGGCAAAGGGATATGCCCAACGGTATGGGATACGGAGCCTTTGAAGTTCTGTTGTCAGGGGTCGCAGAGCTCTGCGCGTCTGCAGGGTCAAGTCAGACAGGTCCTGGTAGAAAGAAATGGTATGACCCTCCAAGGGCCACGTGCCAACTTACCGCGCACGGGCCATTATGGCATCCTTTAAACGAAAGTCACGGAAGTGACAGATGATGTCCCTAGGGGGGTGAGCAGCGGATCCCCTACGTCTCAGGGAACGGTGAGCCCTATCCACGGCAGTCTCTGCATCAATGGATCTGCCCATGAGGTCTGAGAGCAGAGTTGTCAAAAGGGCATGGATATCCTCAGGAGGCTCAGCCTCAGGCACCCCACGGATCCTCACATTGTGGCGGCGGCCCCTGTTGTCCAGGTCCTCGACCCTGCGCCGTATGAGCTGCAGGTAGTGGAGATGATGATCTGCAGAATGCCGGGCCTGTTGTAGAGCCAGCTGGTGCTGTGCTGAGGCATCCTCCAAAGCCCCCACTCTGTGCTATAAGGACGTGAGGTCCGTACGAAGCGCCGACACCTCGTCCCGGACCACCTGCTTTAACTCCAGTATCAAGGTGGCGAAGTCGTTCCTCCATGGTGCAGAGGAAAAAATCCGGGAGATCTCCGGTGCAAGGGAGTCAGGCGGCTGGAGCGGCGCCGGCGCGCCATCATCAACAGAGGACAGGCTGGCAGGGGACCGCGCCTCGTGGTCCTCCGAGGCCCGGGAAGCAAGGTCGGGGGGCGTGCGAAAAAACTCGCGGAGCGACAAGGAAGACCCACGGGAGCGGTCACTCGGGGTGGGAGGGTCGGCAGGCAGCTTCTTGGTGTGACCCATGGCCGGTACGTGCAGTCGGTCGTCGGTAAGTTGGTGGGCGGCGGCGGAGCAGAGAGGTTAAGCGGCCATCTTCCCTGGTGGCCGGACACGCCCCCCTCTGGACTTTTGTTGGAACTGGATGGTTTCCCTGATGGTGACATCAGTGGGGAATTCTTTTTATATGTTACCCTTTTTTTACTATTATTTTTTCTTATTTTTTAATATATCACATATGGCTCGAAAAACCTAAACTAATGTTTTATATTTTCTGAAAGTAGAAAACCCAAAATAATTTTACTAGGTGCATTTTAAAATTTTTTTGCATCTTTTTGTAACCATTTTACCGCGAATCTGTGCCAGATACCTTGTTTTTTCCCCAACAATGTACATAAACAACTCTTTGTATTCAGCCACAGCCTGAGTACAGAATTTGACTACATGCATATTGGCATGTTCTATATAGCAGGTTTCACACCAGCGCTTTTCAAAGTTGTAAAAAAACGTGCAATAAAAAAAAACATCTCTCACATTCAATTTGCAGTTTCGTCATGCGTGTGAAAGAACAGAAAATGTTTGGAGTACAGCTTACCCCACATGCACAGGTATGTTGTGTTTTGTGGCTGTTGCAGGGTAAAATCTGGAACCCATGCATTTCAGTTTTTGGAATTTAGACACATAACTTACTGGGTGCATGTCTCATTTGAAGCACAGCAGAGGTCCCATATTTTATTTTAACCAATAAAGCTATATATATTACTTAAAAGCACACCTCTTGAAGATTTTACCGACACTATTTGGATTTTTTCTACCGTTTTTTAGGCATGCTATGGATACTTCACACTGCACTATCTAGCACACAAAAGCAAGCTCCCAGCATCACACAGTCACAAGACACATACAAATCATGAGAGAGTGCAAACTAGTTTCAGCTTTTTTTTTTTTATTTTTTTTTTTACAAATGACCCAGGAAGTTTAATCATCATTTTGATCATCTACCATAATCTAAAAAAGGATATTGCCAGAGGACCTCAAAGACACCCGATTTACTTTTTTAGATTTTTGCTTGGTTCCTTTTCTGGGTTTGGTGGAAATTTTTTACATTGCCATGCCATCCCTGGGTTTTTAAATGTTTTTCTTGGTGTCTCAAAACCAACTAGCATGCTAGTTAGGTCAGAAGTGCCAAAGAAAGTTATACTGAAAAATCCTGTGTCCGTTCACTCTAAAATGAAACTAATGAAATTAATAATATCTTTAAAATCTAAACCACAACACCAACTTATATTAGAGAGGTGCAAAAATGGGAAAAATAAAAATAAAGATCTGTGGACCTCAAGTTACTCCTACTGGTAGAGTGTTCCTTATATCCACCATCCTTACAATAAAGTAAATCTTACATATATTAAGGAAATGTTTGTTACATGAAATAAAAGTAGAAGTCTCAGGAGAAGCATAATTAATATATAAATGTCAATTAACCATATCAGTGTCTGTAAGGAAAGCTGTGCGTTAATTTACCTCTACAGAAAAGCAATGACAGGGGTAGCCTCGACTCTCGGGCTATGTCATCCAGATAACCACCCCCCAATAAAACACAGACACGAAATGTGGGATGAATAAAGGCCACAGCCAATTTATTAACGTCATTGCCACGCAACCTGTAAACATAAAAAGGTGCATTAACACGGCAATGAACCAAATACCGTAAACACCCGTAAGCTTGCCAGGACCAACCGGGGCCGAACCGTAAGCATAACCGTATGGGAGGGCATACCATGATGCCCCTCCCCCACCTGAGGTTCCAGCAACCGCCCAGCCAGGAACCTCCCACCGAGACTTGAACACCAGTGGCAATAACCACATAACACCCCCCGGCAACCTGGCAAGCTACCGCCCCCCCGGCTGTGACAAAATCCTGAAACAAAACAAAGAAAATTAGTAACAAGGTCACATATCCACATGAAACATCACAAAATAAAGGGAGGGAGGGTGGGACAAACACACCGGGTATGCTGGCACAACAAAAAGCCCCGAACCCCCTTAAGCCCCATCCTTATATACCCCCTTCACTTCCTCCCCCTCCCCACTGAACTTTCTATGACCCCCTGACCTAGCCCTGCTCTGCATCCCTGTCAAGGCCCCTTCCGTTCCATTCTGACTACACGGGCATCAGCATTATAATTTAGAGCAGCTTCTATTGCAGGCACTGCGTGTGTGCAATAAACGCTACTCACCTGTGGTTTTTTTTTCTATGCAGCAAGATGCTGTCTCACATACTGACTCCCTGCTCCCTGTCAGCATGTCATTCCCTGATAATCTGGGAAGTGCATAATGCTGTGTAAGTATGCCGCCCCTAACGATCAGATGTAATGAATATGTCACATATTCAAGATGGGACCATTGACTTATACAGAGGCATAATTATAATTTTTCTCATTAAATGATTGAACTAACATAAACCCATTTAAGGTAATATAGGCATTTGCCTATATTAAATCTTAACTGCCACCTGGCTGTCCAGCCTCCAATTCAACCAAATCTCACCTAATTTTGTGTCATCTGCAAATACCAAAATATAGCTTTCAGTGCCTTGTGCCAGGTCATTAATAGAGACATTAAATAACAGTGGACCTAAGACAGAAGTACTATTATGACTTTTGCCCAATTTGAACATTTTCCATTAACAACAATTGCTTTAACCCCTTCAGTCCCCTATAGACATACCGGTACGTCAATAAAACTAATCTCAAGAAAACCCTATGGACATATCGGTATGTCCTGACACATCCCTGCCACTACACGGGAGACCAGGCTTTTGTTTTACCGCCCGGACTACCCCCCCTGTTACAGTTTCACTGCTGACGTCACCCGGAAGGTCATCGGAGGACAGGACCCTGCTGGGATATCTGAACGCTCCGATGAGGCACTGATGACAAACACTGTGATCTCTATTCCCCGCAGACAAAAAATATTTTCTGCTATCCACTGCGCATGCGCACACCACACCTAAGATGGCCAACGGGAGGAACAAACGGCAAACTGCGAATGCACGAACCTTTGATAAGATGGACGACCATTACAACCTGCATGCACAGCCCAATAATTAAAGAGATACTACCATATTTTCTCCACTTTTCTTAGTCTCTGGGCTTAGTTTTCTGTTTGTAATTCTACGGTTTTGACCTGCCTGCTCCTGCCCTTGACCTCGGTTTGGCTTGTTTCATTTATCCTGCCTGCTCCTGCCCTTGCCCTCGGCCTCGTCTCTGACTTCCCTACCTGTTTTCTGTGTCTTCCTATTCTGGTTCATGTCGAGGCTCTGCACAGTGGATGCCCTGCTGCCTGTCATGACCATCTCCAGCCGGTTAGAGTTGGACAGGCCAACTATGGATCAGGCAGACATCATTTATCATCTCGACAGGAACATCACGATCAGATTTTGGCTTCTCATGCCTCTCACCTTCAAACCCTGGAACAGAAGTTGGATACCATGACTGATCTCCCTCAGGCTTTAACTTCTCCACCCGCTCCAGTTCCTGTTCCTGCTACCTCCACAGAGGCTTCTCCTGCTACTGGTTCGCTGCAAATCCACCCAAAATGCCTATGCCAGACAAGTTCTCTGGTAATCCTCTTGAATACAGAGGGTTCCTTAATCAGTGTCCGTTGCATTTCAGGACACAGCCTCAAACTTTCTCCTTGCATGCCACCAATGTTGCCTTCATCATCAACCTATTAAGGGGGAAGCACTGACTTGGGCCTCTCCATTACTAGTATAGAGCTCTCCTTTACTGGATGATGCCAACTCCTTTATTTCTGCCTTTCAGGCTGTTTTTGATGCTCCAGGTCATCATGATAATACAGAAGTATCTATTATGGATTTGCTGCAAGGTAAAAGGACTGTAGCTCAGTATGCCATGGAATTCTGTACTCTGGATGCCAGAGGACAAGAAAGTGAGAGAGAGAGGAAACCTCGTCCCTTTCAGCCCTTTTTGCACACACCTCCTCCTTCTGACAATGCTGCTGAGGAACCCATGGAGATTGGTCCCATTCTGCACTTTTCTGAGGAGGAGAAGAGATGCCGCAGGGTTCTGCGACTGTGCCTGTATTGTGGTCAAAAGGGCCACAGAGTAATTTCCTGCCCTCAGAAGCAGGGAAACACCAAAGCTTAGTGGAATTTGGAGGTGGTCCACTGAGCATTTCTTCTATCACACCTCTTGTTCATGACAGATTCCTAGTACCTGCTACCCTTCAATAGATTTGGGTGCTGCCGGGAACTATATTGACTCCACCTGGGCCAAGAGCATGGGTATTCTGCTTATTTTCTGTACCCTCTCCATTCCTATTTCTGCGTTGGATGACTCTCCTCTCGGATCCGGAGTTGTGTTTCATTCCACTATTTGTATCCAGATGACCGTCGGAGTCAATTTCCCTCAACAACAGTCCCCACATGCCGTTGATTTTAGAACTACCATGGCTGTCTCTCCATAACCTCAGAATTGATTGGAAAGAAAGACAAATTACTGCTTGGAGTACCTCTTGTCAAGTGTCGTGTCTTCAGAGCTACCATGCCGCTCACGTTGTGCTTGAGTCTGCGGTTGAGGATCCTTGTTTACTTGTTTTCCCCCACAGTATAAGTTTGAGTATGAGTTTTTGGACGTATTCTCTAAAGAGAAAGCTGACAGACTGCCACCACACCGTCCTTACGGTTGTGCCATTCAACTTTTACCGGGAACTTCACCCCCCTCAGGAAGAACTTACCCTCTATCTGAACCTGAGAATCATGCCCTTTCTCTATATATCGAGGAGAGTCTCCATAGGGGGTTTTATCCGGCCATCTTCCTTTCCAGCAGGCACAGGATTTTTTTTGTAAAAAAGAAAAATGGCTCCGTTTTGAATAGCATCACCACAAAGAATAAATATCCCATACCTCTAATTTCTGAATTGTATGATCAACTCAAAGAATCCACCATCTTCACCAAATTAGATCTTTGTGGAGCTTAAAATGTAATCAGGATTCGTGAGGGATGCGAATGGATGGCCGCCTTTAACACCCGTTACGGTCATATGAATACCTTGTCATGCCTTTTGGACTATGTAATGCACCTGCAGTCTTCCAGAGCTTTGTTAATATCTTACGAGACTGCTGTAGTCCCACATTATCTAGATGATATACTAATTTACTCTAAGACTCTGAACGAACATCGTGCTCATGTCCGATCGGTACCCCAATGTCTCAGTGAGAACAACTTACTTGCCAAAGCAGAGAAGTGTGGATTTGAGAGCTCTTGCACCACCTTTTTGGGTTACGTAATATCTAAAGGTCATCTTGAGATGGATCCCAAGAAACTTGCCGCAGTTACTCAATGGCCTACTCCAGCCATTGAGTAACTTCGGCAATTTTCTTGGGATCCATCCCCAGTTATCATTAAAGAGATTTATCGGTTTTGCTAATTACTACAGACGACTCATCAGGAATTTCTCCCAAATAATTGCACCCATCACCTTTTTAACTAAGAAAGCCTCCGATCCCCGGAACTGGTCACCTGAACCCCTCGCTGCCTTCCATCATCTCAAGTCCGCATTTGCGTCCGCTCCTATTCTGAAATGTCTGGATCCTACCAAACCATTTATCATAGAGATGGACACTTCTGAACTTGGTGTTGGGGCTGTACTTTCACAGAGACAACCGTCTTCCAACAAGATTCACCCCTGTGCTTATTTTTATAGACGATTTACTCCTGCGCAGTGCAATTATGACATTGGAACAGAGAATTGTTAGCTGTCAAAATTGCCTTCGAGGAGTGGAGTCACCTCTTGGAAGCTTCTGAAACTCCTATTTTGGTTCACAAGAACCTTACGTACCTGGAGAATGCATGTATCGTCCTGGATCTAAAACCTTTAAAGCTGATGTCCTCTCTCGACAGTTTGAGGACTCATCACTCCCAGGGACCACATTATTGGAACTATTAGTACCAACATTGTCCAACTGATTTCTGGATCTCAACACCCACGTACTACGTCTCTCCCAGTTACCAGCCAACCCCGGTTTGTTAAACCATTACTAGCCTGGTTTCACGCCTCCCCTGTGGCAGGGCATCAAGGTATTAATAACACCCTGTTCCTCCTTTAACGGACTTATTGATGGCCCAGCATGCTCAAAGATGTTAAGGACTTTATACAGGCATGTTCGATATACGCTCGTCATAAAATCCCATACCTGCCTATTCCAGATAGACCGTGGAGCCACATTGCTATGGACTTTATGACGGATCTACCAAAGTCTGAGGGTAACACCACTATCTTAGTGGTGGTCGACCTATTTTCTAAAATGGCTCATTTCACTGCACTAACCAAGTTACTCTCCAATATCTTCATCCGAGACATTGTTCGCCTCCACGGCATTCCTCAATGTATTATTTCTGACTGCAGACCCCAATTCATTTCTAATTTTTGGAAGATTCTATGTACCCATCTCAGCATTGCTATCCACCTTTATTTTACATATCACCCTCAATCCAATGGGCAAACTGAAAAAAAACAACCAAGTTCTGAAACACTACCTCCGTAACTATGTGTCCAAAGGTCAATTCAATTGGGCCCAATTGTTGCTTATGGCTTCAATCCTTCCATATGGCCCTCTGCATTGACACCATCAAATTTACCTGCAGCCGACATGTTGGTACATTTATCAGAGATGGCAGAACACTCAGAGACTTCTTGCTGCTGCCAAACAAAAGGAAAAAGAGGGCGGCTGATCTTCATCGCTTTCTAGCGCCTCGTCTCCAGCCTGGTGATAGTCTGGCTTTCTACAAAGAATCTATACTTATGTCAAATTTCCAGAACTCTAGGTCCCAGATTCATTGGTCCATGTACAGTCAGGTCTAGGATCAATGACGTCTCCTACAAACTTCACCTACCTTCATCCATGAAGATATCTAACTCTTTTCACGTTTCCCAACTGAAACCAGCGATTAACAACAGATTGTCTAAACCATTTCGCTTTCCCAAACCCACAGTTGTCCAAAGTCAGGAGGAATATGTGGTATGTCGAATTCTTGATTATAGAATTAGGAAGGGTCAGCTGTAATATTTGATACATTGGAAGGTTTAAGGTCTGGAGGAGAGCTCATGGGAACCTGTTTCTAATATTCATGCTCCAGTCAGAATTCGTCACTTCCAGCTATGCTGGCCTTCCAAACCTGGTCCTGGGTGCTCAGAGCGAGCCCTTGTGGAAGAGGAAGGTGTAATCCATTTACCTGCAACTGCTATGGACGTAGCAGTTTCTCCTACATGCCACCGCCGTCGCAGTTGAGGATCCGCTTCTTGACGGGCCATACCCAAGATGGCCGACCGCCATTTTTGCCATACACCAACAGATTTTCTGATCAATGTTAACCCCATGTTGTTCTTCTAGTTTATTGCATATAAATACATGTAAAATTATTTACTGTATATATTTTTTTTATTTATAAATTATAAAGTATCACATGAATAATCAATTAAACTAAAATGTGAAAAATTGTTATTTAGATTTGTAGTATCAATGTTTTTAATTATTTAAATTTCTCTTTTTACCTATAATTAATGTTACAGAAAATTACAGAACTCCAAATCTATATGGTTTTAAGGTCTTTAAATTATAAGCCCATTTAATTTCTTCTTGTCCATAAACTTAAAATGTGTGTTTTCTCTTCTCACATGCAGAGGTCTAGAAGTTCTCCCTACATATTGTAGTCCACACGAACAAGAGAGCATATTAATTAAATTTTTGTGTGGCATGTAACTTTTTGTTTTATGGTGTACCTGTTTTTGTTTGTATAGGCTACACAAACTCTTTTACATTTCTTTCCACTTTTTTGATGCTTCTACAGGCTAGACACATCCCATAAGCAAAGAAACCAGTTTTTTTAAGAAAAAAAAGGCAGGCAGGGGTCAGTAGGCAGGCATGAAGGTTTGCACGCAGTTTACAGGTAGAGGTAGGTTGATAGGCAGGGGCGTCCAATGTGTGCGGCCTGCTGGACATCGAGGTGCGGCCCATGTGAGATTTCCGTCCACGAGCAGAGATGCTATTGCGGCTGCCTCCGCCGGGCACTTAATGATTTTAAAGTGGCTGGTGTGCAGGCACCATACCACCCAGTGCCTTAATGAGGCTCTTTATCCCGCCACTTTGAAGATGTGACATATCTTCGGAAGAGTTCCTCGTGACGAGGAGAAGAGCATGTCAGAGGACAGCAGGAAGCCCTCTGGGTGGGGCACACGGCAGGTAGCCCTCTGGATGGGGCGCACGGCGGGTAGCCCTCTGGATGGGGCGCACGGCTTGGGAGCTCACTGGCACGGCACTCGGCTTGGGAGCCCACTGGCAGGGCACTCGGCTTGGGAGCCCACTGGCAGGGCACTCGGCTTGGGAGCCCACTGACAGGATACTCGGCTTGGGAGCGCACTGGCAGGGCACTCGCTGGAAGCCAGGAACATCTCAGGATCAGGTACAAAAGAAGCAAAGAAACCAGGAACAATTCAGGATCAGGTACACAGGAAGCCAAATAGCAAGTCAGGATCAAGTACAGGGCCAGAGCAAAACGGTTCACTAACTTCAATGCAAAGGCCCTAACTGACGGGCTTGGCAGGTTTATATAGACAGGCTGATCAGGTAACAAGGTGCAGCTGAACATGGTAATTAGGTCTGGGTGCTTCAGAGTGAGATGGGTGGCCACTAGTGGTTACAGAAGGAAATGAGCAGCACAAAGGTTTGAGTATTCCAGGCTGCGAAGGGTGGAACATGACATTGGGTCTCAGTGTGGCAGAGCCTGCCCTAGTGTGTGCGTTGGGGTGTCGATGTGTCAGAGCCTGCCCTAGTGTGTGTGTTTGGGTTCTGGTATGGCAGAGCCTGTCCTGGTGTGTGTGGGTCTGGGTGTGGCAGAGCCTGTCATGGTGTGTGTGTGTGTGTGTGTGTGTGTTTGGGTGTCAGTGAGGCAGAGCCTGTCCTGGTGTGTGTGTTTGGGTGGCCGTGTGGCAGAGCCTGTCCTGGTGTGCATTTGGTCATCTGTTTCCTGGCACTTTACTTACTGTAGGAATAAATAGAACTATTTAATGTTTACTTATCTAGAGATAAAACACCCTCCTGAATTTGTAGTCACTTCAGAGGACAAAATTCAGAAATTAATGAGGAAAAGTAAATGTTTTGTGTTATTTACTCTATTTTAATCTGCATATTTTATTAAAAATGATCAGTGGTACTAAATTGTGTATGATGACTTTTTTTTGTATTATCTGGTGAACACGGATGTAATCTTTATCCAGTACAAATGGATGCCGAGTTAGGATTCTGTCTATTTTATTTATTTCCATGAAGTGGCCACCAAATTCCTCAGCACCAGTCTCTTAATCTGGCCCTGATGTCAGCCATCAGTGTGTCAGCCATCTTAAATTCAGCTTGTACCCTTGTACCCATAGTGTGCTCCAAGCCTTGTGCAGTTTTATTTGGCTATTTTAAATGGTTTGTAGACTGGCTTTGTTTCACTGTTTAAGTAATTTAGTATTGATAGAAGGACATAAAAGTTGATCAAAAAACTGTTTGTCCACTGCTTTTTTCATTATCGCCAAATTAACCCTGCATTAATATGCATTATAAAGCTAAAAGGCCATATTTTCTCTCAGTAAAAAATGAGTGCGGCCCACGCACACATACATTTCCGATGAAGTGGCCCGCTGCAGAAAAAACTTGGACACCCCTGACATAAGGAATCCCTAATAATTATTAATTACTTAGTTAATAATTTAGTTAATCATTTTTAATTTTAAAGTTAAGCTAATCTTACTAGTACTGGTGCTGCAGTGCTTTAGTTTGCGATTTGTGTTAGCAAGAGCAGGAGACAAAGTACATTTTTCTTCTTAATATTAAATATATTTTTCATTTTTTTAAATTGAATTTGTTTTGCTCACTTCAGTCCAGTGAAATGAACTTGTTGGGCTAGTGAGTCCAGCTGCATAAGTGCTGCGAGCTTTTTTTGTTCAGCAAGCAGTGAAGCTGTTTTGCTGTTAAATTTTATTTTCTAAAAGAAAGATTGACTGTGTTGACAACTGTACTAAGCAAAGCTTTAAGGTAGCTGTATCACTGGTAGTAAGAAAGAAAATAATTTAGCAAATTTTTGTAGACAATATCTGTCTGCTTCTGTATCTGATTTAGTGGGGTCTCCAGCTTACATATTTAGGGGGGCACATGGGGGGACAGAGACCAAAGTGTGGGGGGGGCAATTGCATTTTTAACTACATAATATGTACTTATCTCTTTGAAGTAAAGACCTTGATTGAAATATGATTTTAAAAAAACAGCTGAACTGGCAGTTATTTTTCATTCTTTGATATTAGACCCTGCTGCCGATATATATATATATATATATATATATATATATATATATATATATAAAAATATTAGCTCCTGCTGCCAATATATCTAAATATTTGCCCCTGCTGCCAATATATATATATATATACCGTATTTGCTCGATTATAAGACGAACCCCCAAAATCTGAATATTAATTTAGGAAAAAAAGAAAAAGCCTGAATATAAGACGACCCTATAGGAAAAAAGTTTTACCAGTAAATGTTAATTCATGTAAACTATGTGAACAATTGTTTGTTAATAAAAGCTATGATTGAGAAAAATATTTTGTTTTTATTTCCTTTTTTTACAACCTGCCCCCCCAGTTATGCACATCTACCCCCAGGCTTGCCACTCTGCCCCAGAAATGCCTTATACCCCCTATATGCCACTGTGTCCCATGATATGACTTTTAACCCTCTAAATGCCACTGTGCCCCATGATACGCCTTTTAACCCTCTAAATGCCACTGTGCCCCATGATATGCCTTTTGACACCCTATGTGCCACTCTTCCTCCAGAATTGCCTTATACTCCTATATGCCACTCTGGCATTTAGGGGGTTAAAAGGCATATTATGGGGCAGAGTGGCGTATAGAGGGTTAAAAGGCATTTCTGGAGGCAGAGTGGCATTAAGGGGGTTAAAAGGCATTTCACAGAGCACTCTGCCTCCAGAAATGCCTTATGCCCCCCGTTTAACACTCTCTCCCCCGCCCTCCTCCAAACTTACCGGTGCTTCTGAGTCCCCGGTGCTTAGTCCGGGCAGCGTGTAGAGCTCTACGCGATTCGCATAGACAACTTCCGCTGCAGAGGAAGCTGTCTACGCGAATCGCGTAGACCTCTACACGCTGCCCGGACTAAGCACCGGGGACCCAGAAGCACGGGTAAGTTGGGGGGGGGCATAACACAGGAGGATCCAGGTCCCCGGTGCTTAGTCCAGGCAGCGTGCAGAGCTCTGCGCGAAACCCTATGTGTAGGTTGTTAAAAACAACATATTTTTAACTAATTTAGGAGTAATCGAAAGTTCCAGGAGTAGGGTACAAAGAATAATGGCAAACAGCACAAGAAACATTCCTCCCCTGGATTTAGAATCTGGAAATGTATCAGAAAGCTGGGCAAAGTGGAAGGAGCTGATAGAGCTGGTTTATGCAGGACCTGATGCAGCACCATGGACTGATCCACAAAAGGCTGCATACTTTCTCATCAGTGTTGGCCATACAGGCCAGATGTATGCAGAGCATAGTGTGCAAGTGGAAACATAGCTCCAGAGGACAAGAAAAAGACAGAGGTACTATTTGCAAAGTTTGATTAATATTGTAATCCACGAAAAACCATCACAGTGCAAAGGAAGCTGTTCTATGAGAGGAACCAAGGGGGCAGTTAATCGGTTGACTGTGCATTTCATGATAGCAGAGATATGATAAAAGACAGGATATTAATGGGCAGTCAGTTCAAGGAAGTGCAGGAAAAGTTACTGCAGGAGGAAGAATTAACCTTTGAAAAAGCTATCAGAATTGCGAGAGCACATGAGATATTGGATAGTGGATATTGTGGAAACACACATTACAGAGATATGTTATGCCCTGCAAGAGGCCAGTATGTAATAAATGCAGAAAAAAGGGGTACTTTGCCAAAATGTGTCATAATGGAATGAGCTATAGGAAGCCACAGACACGACCAGTGTATAATATAGATGATTTGGATAACCATTCCGATAATGACACAGACAGCTCACAGATATACCTTGCATTGGTGCAGAACACACAACACTCTGCATATGAAGCAGTGGTCACCTTACATCTAGGGGATGCTAAGATCCCTGTCAAGTTTAAGATTGACACAGGAGCTCAGGTAAATTTCGTGCCAGGGCAGATATATCGCAAATTCCTCCGTAAGGAATTACAACTCGAAACGCAAAGGCTACCAAAGCTAAGATGTTATAGGGGAGAGGTCCTGGATGTTATTGGACATTGTCATACAAAATGTACATATAAAGGATCTGAAACTAACTTACAGGTGTTTGTAATAGAAACACAGGCTCCTGCTGTGCTTGGTCTGCGGACGAGCCAAGAGATTGGAATGACGGTTAACAGCAGTGAAAACATACTTACAGCTCACGGCATTAAACATTATTTCAGTGATGTATTCAGAGGACTCGGATGTCTTCCAGGGATAAAAGAAGGGACACACCCTGTTATACATGCACCAAGGAAAATACCTTTAGATCTCTCAAGGATGGAGAAATTAGAAGTGATCAAAAAGGTCACAGAACCTCCTAAATGGGTCAGCTCTATGGTGGTGGTGGAAAAGAAAAACACAGGAGCAATCTGAATATGCATTGACCCACGTGATTTGAACAAGGTAATAATGAGAGAACATTACAGACTACCCACTCTAGAGGACATAGCACACAAACTTGTTGGGGCATCAGTGTTCAGTGTACTAGATGGACAGCCTGGGTACTGGCAAATACATCTAGATGAGAACAGCAGTCGCCTCACCACGTTTAACTCCCCTGTTGGACGATGGAGATTTACAAGAGTTCCTTTTGGTGTAGTATCTGCTCAAGAAATGTTCCAGAAAAAATCACACAAGCTAATTTCAGGCCTGCGGGGTGTGGAAGTCATAATTGATGATTTATTGGTTCATGTGCGGAACGTGACAAGAACCTGATTGCCTTGCTTAACAGATGTCGTGAGAAGAATATGAAGCTCAACCCGAACAAACTGAGGAAGTAAGCTACTTTGGGCATTCATCAGTAAAGATGGTTTAAAACCTGATCCCAACAAAATACAAGAAATCACTAAAACGCAAGCACCAACTTCCAGAAAAGAGCTAGAAATAGTGCTGGGCATTTTAATTATCTGTCAAAGTTTTCGCAGGGTTTAGCCTCTACAAACTCTACTGCAGAAAAATGCATGCTGGTCTTGGGATGCTAATATGCAAACAACATTTGAGAAAATAAAGGCCACTATAAGTAAACAGCCCAGACCCATCTTGAAATATTTTGATGTAAACTGTGATACTGTTCTTCAAGTAGACGTTGGGTGCAGTACTGACACAAAGAGGTCACCCAGTGGCCTATGCCTCGAGGGCACTTACGGCAGCTCAATCCAACTATGCCCAAATTGAAAAGGAAATGCTAGCCATTGTCAACGGATGTGAAAAATGTCATCAATATATCTATGGGCGTCCACTATTAGTGGAAACAGACCACAAGCCTTTAGAAGACATAATGCTGAAATGACTAAACTTAGTCCCTCCACACCTACAGGGAATGATAATGAAGCTGCAACCATATGACCTTACTGTCAAATACAGGCCAGGGAAAGCAATCCCAATGGCAGACACGCTATCCAGAGTGTTTTCAGAAGGACATGAAGCACAGGAAGAACCTGATCTGGAGGAACAAGTATACACAGTCTTAGCCCATGTACCCGTATCAGATGTCAGACTGGAAAGAATTAAAAAGGAAATGGTACTGGACAAGCAACTAGAAAAACTTTGCCCAGTCATGTGCAATGGTTGACCGGAGAAGTGCCAGAAATTACCACCAGAATTACAGAAATTCTGGCCTGTGAGACATGAATTGCCAAATAACGAGGGCATTATCTTCATGGCTGAACGTATACGCATTCCTAGAAGTCAACGGAAACTGGTTTTGGAACAAATTCACCAAGGATACTTAGGCATGGCTCTATGCAAACAACGGGCACGGGAATCGGTTTATTGGCCTAACATAGAATCTGACATTAGGAGGTTTGTGGAGATTAGTGATACCTGCAACGAATTTCAACGACAAAACACAAAAGGACCTCTCATCCCTGGGATAGAGCTTTCTTTTGATACCATAGCTGGATGATTTAGAATGAGAAATTTAGTAAAAAACACCTATTTTTTTGGTTTACATTTTCCCTCTGAATCCTCACAAAATTAGGTAAAGTGATGGAAAATCCCCTCCAAGTTTATCAATTCAGGTAATTTATATAGATTTTCCATACTTTCCCAGCACTTATGGGGAATATACTGTAAGGTGTACATTATTTGTAGAATTTTTATGCTTATGGCTTAACGGGTTTGGGGGTTGTGAATGGGGGCAGGAGGGGTATACTGGGTAGATGTTGCGTTAGGGCAATAGGATGTAAGGGGTTGTTTTTTTTATTATTATACATATATACATATTTTTTTATTTTTTTTTATTTTTTTTATTCAGATCCAAAGAGTCAGGTAAGATACATTGAATAACAATGTTACAGACTCCAACCCATATGACAAAATGTTACAGGTTACATCGGTCCGAGAAAAAAAGTGAACATTAGTAAGGTAGCGACTAACATAGAGACCATGAAAGTCTTAGCGTACATGAGTTGCAACATTGTAGATAGTAGGATCTGAGATTTTGTTGGTTATACATAACAAGTGAGCAGCGTTACAAAGAAGGCTGATAAAGACATGAATACGTGTCTGTTGATGCAGATTATTTGCTCACAAAAGAAAAGAGAACGTAAAAATAAAAAGTTAACAAGAACCTAGAACAAAAGGTACATTCAATCAGAGCACAAGTTCATGGCACAATTTGATATACGGCATGAGTCCGGAAAAATGGAGAGCAAAGGACCGGTGAATTACTCAAGGAGATAATAGTCGCAGCGAGTAGTGCGGATGGAGAGAAATCTCCAAAACGTGTGTATCGCATGGAGAAATGCTGTCGAGGAAACGGCGGTAGTTGGTCAGGCACGGTAGATATGTGTGGGGGTAAGGAGGCTCAAAGTGGAGTGGGTGCAGAAAATTTAGGGGGTAGACGGCGCCCCTGGTGTCGCGTTGAAGCCATGGCGTCCAGACCTTTTGGAAGTGCAATGGAGTGTGTGAGGCGGTGTGAGACATCTTTTCCAAAACACTATGATGGTCGATAGTCGAGAATACTTCTGCGAGTAAAGGGGAGAGTTGGCTTTCCAATGTCTCGCAATGCATAATTTCGTAGCTAAAAAGATATGTATTATTAATTTGCGTGGGGGACCAGGGAGAGGGTCTGGAAACATGTGGAGGAGAGCGATTTCAGGGCTGGGTTCTAAACGGACATGAAGAATGGAGTGTATGGTGGAGAACACCTGAAGCCAAAGAGGGGCCAAAAGTGGGCATGACCACTACATATGTAGCATGGTGCCCTCCTGGCCACAACCTCTCCAACAGGAGTTAGAGTAGTTAGCGATCATGTGGGATAACCGAGATGGAGTCAGATACCAGCGGCAGCAAACTTTTTTCTGTAGTTCTAAGTGATTTAGGCAATGGGATACCCCCTCATCATTGTTTCTGATTCCAGCCAGGACTCAGATGGAAAGGTTTGGTTCATTTCTCTCTCCCAGACTCGCATGTGAGGGAGCTTTCTCCTTTTATCTCTGGAGCCGAGCGGAACAAGGAAAGAATGGGTTGTAGTTCATATTGGGATGGTGCTGCTGGGGAAGTGGAGGATGCAAGGACATGTCGTATCTGCAAATATTTGAAAAAGTCTCGATGGGAAATGTCGTGAGTTTGAGTGAGATGTGCAAAGGGTTTCAAGATACCATTGTGATATAGGTCCCCTAGAGTTCGTAAGGTCGGGCATCGCCAGTTGGAAATTTTCAGGTCCGGGACCATGAGATCAAGTGTCTCTAAGGGGGAAAAGGGAAAAAGTCTGGCCAGGGAGGGAAATCGTTGTAAATGTCGGGTCCAGGTTGAGAGCATGTAAGAGGTAGTAGGGGGAAGCGGGGGTAACAGGGTGTGACGTGTGTTTGGTCCATAGGCGTTGTGGAATAGAGTTAGGAGAGATATATGCATTTTCATGGGTGATCCAGGCCGGTACATTGGAGGTGGCATGAAACATAAGGATCTGAGATAGAATACAAGCCTCGTGATATGGTTTGATGTGTGGTATCCCTAATCCTCCACAAAGCTTGGGGGAGATTCTAGTGTGGTTAGCCACGCGTAATTTGCCTTTAAGTCTAGTGAAGTCTATAAAGTAAGATTGTATATAATGTAGTAACGAGGGGGGGTTGGATAAAGACGGTGCGTAGAACATAGAGGAGTTTGGGAAGAGCAGTCATTTTTAGGGCGTTGATACAGCCCAGCCACGATAGTTCATAACTCCTCCAACGTAATATTTCCAGTTTGACCTGTCGCCAAACAGAAAGTAAATTGTGAGTATTGAGGGATTCTACGGTATTGGTCAGTTGGATGCCCAGATAAGTTAGGGAGGATTTCCTCCAATCAAAGGAATAAAGTGCAGAGAGGGTTCGTATTTGGGATGGGTCTATGTTAAGGCAGAAGTCTTGCGTTTTAGAAATGTTCAGTTTATGATAAGAGACTGATGCATAAGTGTCAAATTGCTGTAAAAGTGCCGGTAGGGAGATCGTGGGTGAGATAATAGAGTCCAGGACGTCATCAGCGAAGAGACCGAGGGTACAAGGGGGACCAGGGTCCATAGGGAAACCCGAAATAAGAGGGTCCTTACGGATACGTTCCGCTAGTGGTTCGAGGGCAAGTGCATAAAGGTGGGGGGACAGGGGGCATCCCTGCCTAGTTCCATTAGTGATTGGGAAAGGATGAGATAGAAAGCCTAGCATGGAGATACATGCCGATGGGGAGGTATAAAGGACTAAAATGGCTTGTATGAATAAGGGGGGGGCTGGAGGCCAAATTTTTTGAGGGTCGCTTTTAGAAATTGCCAATGGAGCCTATCAAAGGCTTTTTCTGCGTCAAATGATACTAAGAGAGTCGAGAGTTTGCGGTGATTAGCTGCCCAAATTACATTGATGAATTTACGGGTATTGTCAGAGGGTTGTCTTCCCGTGACAAAACCCACTTGATCAGTGTGTAATAGGTATGGGAGGAGGGGATTTAACCTGTTGGCGCGGATTTTGGCATAAATTTTGATATCATTGTTAAGAAGGGAGATGGGCCTATAATTAGAGCAAGTATCCGTGGGTTTATTAGGTTTGGGTATTGTGATAATATGGGCACGTAGATTTTCTGAGGGAATTAAACCTGAGGACATATAAGAGTGGAAAAGGGTTAACATAAAGGGGCCTAATGTGGAGAGAAAAGTGCGGTAGTAGAAGGAAGTGAACCCATTGGGACCAGGAGCCAATTTTTTTTTGAGTTGGGCAACCGCTCTTTCAGAGTGGCATTGAGGTCGCCACATAAAAGGAGCTTGCCTTTCTTATTGCGATCAAGTCTTTCCAAAAAGGAACGGAAAAAGGCTAATTGGCCAGAGTTAGGAGCATAGAATGTGACAATAGTATATTCAACAGAATTAATAGTACAATTAAGGATAACGCACCTCCCCCGTGGGTCCAAGAGCTTATGAGTGAGTGTAAAGGAAAGGCGTTTGGAGATGAGAATGGAGACTCCAGCTGTATAGAAGAAGCCATGGAGTGAAATTGTGTGGGGAAGAATTTCGAATAAAGGAAAGGATTGGAGGATTTCTTTAAATGTGTTTCTTGCACACAAATAATGTCTGCTTTTAAAGATTTAGCTTCGCCCCACAGTAGATGACGTTTGTGGGTAGAGTTAAGGCCCTTAGCGTTTAAGGACAAGACATTAAGACTGGCCATATGAATAGGTCAATAAAGTGAAGTGGGAGTTGAGTTGATCTGGATGCGTGCTCGGGAAAGGCTCACAGAAAGGCAAAATAGGAAGGAAAAAGGGGGCACACAGGGTACATCCCAGTGAGGTGAACCGCGCCCAACCAGCGTGTAATGTGTGCCATGTCGTGTGTGTTGCCTGAAAGAAATAAAAAAAACAAAAATTACGAATTAACATGAGAAACCAAAAACAAATGGATTCACAAGTCAGCATAAGTGCCAGCGCTATGGGTAGCACTAGAGGGCGGGGAGGAGAGCCGTTGTCGGGCCCGAGAGCTAAGGAGGGTGGACAAGGTGAGGAAGGTGTCACGGAGCTGGCTAGTCCGACCGACTGCCTCCGCTGTCTTGTGCTCCCTTAGCCTAGGACAACACACTTTCCCCGGTTCCCCAGTCACTAGCCGAGACTCAGTGTAGGGTAAAACCAAACGAAGACTGATTTATTTTAGACACACAGAGCTGGATATATCCAGCAAAACACACATTAACATAAAACAAGATATTGGGACACAAACCGCCCCCTTAATCTGCCTCTCAGAGACAACAGGGGCAGTAACGGGATTAACAATACAATAGGGGGGAGACTGATTTATACAACATTAAACATCAAAGAATGGCGGCCTCTCCCTGGTGGCAGATCCTGGCTGTCTGCTGGAGATAATCCCCTCAACCAGTGATGAGAGGATACTGCTGGGGGTAGCCACAGAAGCCTTTACAAACCCAGGGCCCATAGTCAATAGGGAGGAGGCTGGCAGTCAGGCTTCTCCAGTGGCCGCAGTGATGGAGGCTTCCGTCACAGAAGGTATGTGGCATAAGGCTCCCCAACACTGGAGACATAGAAGGGAAGGCTTAGAGCCAGTAATACACTTAGCTGAGTGGTGAAAAAGGAGAAGAGTTCCGATGTTGAAATGGAAGATTCGATCGAGGGTCGTTCTATGAAGCTTTTTCGGTGGCGAAGTGTGTTGTGGTGATGCGGCCGGAGGTGCAGCGTGGGGCAGTTGTTCAGGGTGAAGACCCCAGGAGGCCAGTAGAGTGAGGCCGTCTGCAGGCGATGTAACGGTGGATGTAGAGCCGTCCTTTTGGATATAGAGGCGGACCGGGTAGCCCCAGCGATAGGGGATCTGGCGAGCTCTCAGGAGAGATGTGATGGGGGCAAAGAGTCGTCTCTGTTGAAGAGTAAGTTGCTAGAGATCTGTTAAGAGTAAGATATCTCGAAATGGATCGGGTAGCTCGGGTGCAGTTTGCATGATTCTGTCTTTGATATCAAAGTAATGGATCCGGGTCAAAACATCGCGAGGTAGGTTGGATTTAACCGATTTAGGTCTGGCGACACGGTGGATGCGATCCAGCCTAACGGGTGAAGAGGATTCGTCTGCCAAGAGGGCTTGGAAAAGATTTTGGACAAAATGAGGTCAGTCTGTCGCAGAGACTTCTTCAGGAATGCCCCGTAGCTGGATATTGTTGCGGCGGGACCAGCCCTCGAGGTCCATGACTTTAGTACGGAGATCATCCAGCTCTGCCTGTATGGTAGAGTACCCATCTGAGAGAGTATTGTGGGCTTCTGCGAAGTCGTCCATCTTCCTCTCCAGGTGGTCCGTGCATTCACCGATGTCATCGATGTCTTTGCGAAGAGAGGATGTAATCTCCTGGAAGTCCCACTTGAGCTGTTCCCTCATGTCCTGAAGCAGGGATTTAAGGATGTGAGAGGTGAGTTGCTGGTCGTCGTGGTCGTCCAGTATAGGATGCGAAAAGTGTATGGCTGGTGAAGGCGGATCAGACCTGGATGGCGAGTGTGGGCCCTGGGAAGCCTCTGAGTCGCCATCTAGCGCACGTGGTAGGCCGGTGTCTCGAGATGGCTGTTTCTTCCGAGTTTTAGGCTTGAAAAAAAACGGGCATAAGTGTAGATTTGCGGGAGCGGGAGTGCGCCATGAGAGAGGGAGCACTTTGTTAGGAAAAAGGAGTCCAAAAATAATGCGGATGGCGTGCAATTTAGATCTCCGGCCTCAGAGATCTCCCTAAGCACGTCTGCTCAGGCTGCCATCGAAGCCACGACCCTATATATATATATATATATATATATATATATATTTTTTTTTTTTTATACATATTTATATTTTTTAAATGGTTTTTCCGGTTTTTCCGGTTACCGGAAGCTATTACATCAGATCAGACAACAGAAAGCCGGTGATGCTGACTTCTGCTGTCAGGGGGGAGTCCAGGCTGTCAGACAGCATGATCTCCTGTGCAATGGCAGGGATGTGTCCTTGCCGCTGCAAGAAGGGCAGGCCGTACCGGTACGTCCATAGAGGATTCTTGGGACGCGTTGTTTGGACGTACCAGTACGTCCATAGGGGACTGAAGGGGTTAAGGGGCCGTGCAAGTTTTTTTAACTCCTGACTGGGAACCTACGGATTTCCGCTCCCGCTAACCCCTGTGATGCTGCGTAGATAACAGGAGCGGAAATCCGTAGGTTCGTCATCAGGGGTTAACTTGGTGCAACTTGGCCGGCAGAGACCACTGGTCGCCTGCTCCAACAGTTAAAAGTCTGTACGAAGAACCAATAAAGCAGCTTGTACGGACCTTTAACTGTTGGAGCAGGGAGACCAGTGGTGTCTGCCAGCCAAGTTGCTGCACCAGGATTTTAAAAGTCTGTACGAGCGACTCCATTGGTCGCCAGGATAGTTAGGCCACGGACAATGAGGGGCTATGGGACAGAAGATTTCATCTTGAGGCACACAAGTTTCTTCTTCTGCATTCTTGGCCAGGGTGGGAAGAGGTGGCTGGGCTCAAGGTGGCTTTAAAGCAGACAATGATCTACAATTAAGTTTTGTTTTTAGGGTTTTGAGTTTAATGATACACAATGTCCCTTTACAATACTGAAAGTTGGACATTATTTTTTTTTGCCTCCTAAAGATTCTATTGGACAAAACAGCATTTCAACTACACAATCCAATCTAAAGAAGCTATATTTATTAGCAACTGACTCTCTTTAGGCTAGGGAACTGTGAGAGAGAGTCTCTCAAATGAAAGAATTTTAAGAGATGGTAATACAGTCTATCAACCTTACTGTGCAGACATTGAAGCCTTTTTCATTTAGACGCCATTTTAGTCAGCATCTGCAAAACACTTGGTGATGATTGCCAAACCAATTTCCAGGACTAAAACTTTTTAATGTTTTAGTTTAAAAAAAAGTTTTACTACAACTTTTTTTTTTACCTCCCCTTCTACAGGTACTTAAATATATTTTTTCAGAATTGAATATTTTTTCTATTCCCCAAGAAATACAAGAGTCCCACATAATCACCTAACTTAAACACAGTAAATCTCCCTCCAAAACAGCTTAATTCAGAGCAATGTGACGCAAAAAATGTTACCCTTACGAAAAAATTACTGCAGTTTTTCTGAAGTAATACTGCAGTTTTTTGGACATGAAAAAACTGCAATACTGCACTTTTACTGCAGTATTACTGCACATTTACTGCAGTTTTACTGCATTTGTACTTCATTGTACTTCATGTTTACCGCACTTTTTTTTTATATTGCAAACCTACAGTTGTACTTCAATGTACTGCAGCTTTATTGCATTTGTACTTCCTTACAAAAATAACTGCAGCAAAACTGCAGTACAGTGAAGTACACATGCAGTAAAACTGCAGTAAATGTGCAGTAATACTGCAGTAAAAGTGCAGTATTGCAGTGTTTTCATGTCCAAAAAACTGCAGTATTACTTCAGAAAAACTGCAGTAATTTTTTCGTAAGGGATAATGGAAGACTTAACCCCTTAATGACAAAATGCATTGTTTTCAATGGGTTTTGGGACCGCCCATTGTCCTTAAGGGGTTAATCTGGTATCAGACGTACCACCTTTAATACATTCTGATCAGGTAGGCTTCGTCTCTGGCAGAGACATTGTCTGGCACCAAATGTATTGATCTTTTCTCTATAGCCAATATGACCTAGTAGAAGATTATGTTGCTATTGTTATACGTAAGAAAAAGCATACGCAGTTGGAAAGGGTTAATATTGTTAATTTCATGCTGGAGGAATCAGTTCCAAGTTGTATTTGACTGTCAGATAAATTATTTAAATAAAAACTACTGTAGCGGAAAACTTTGAAGACTTTTTTTTCCTCCCTGTCACTTGCAATTGCTGCAAGATGCTTTTTTTTACTTCTGTAGGCCACCTTCCATAAAAATCAAGTGCTCTATTATTTCTATTTACTTAAATTAAAGACGTATAAATAGTAACATGGTGTGGAAAGCTGAACAAAATAACATTACAAAGTAAGCACTATTGCCTTAGGGGGTGCCTTAAAAATACAAAGCCCAACTTTAATGACTATCCATCTAATTATGTGCTTTCCTAGCTTCGATAATCAGCACATCAACCAGTGGGTATCAACTGAGGGCACACTATTAAACTTTTCTGAGCTTAAACAAAATAATTTGTAGGAAATTAAAGCGAACTTAAAAAGAAACCAACCATTTTATATTAGTGTTACGTGTAAAGTTTAAATTTGGGCAAAGTAAAATTTTGTTTCAGTGTGTTTGTATGAACTGAAGGACTTACTTGATTAGGTGAGAGTGTGGATTGTCACCTCTGAATTTATGTTAGCGATGTGCAAAGAAAAAGTGAAACTTCTCACATTTGCTTTTTGATACCAATCTTCTACCAATTTTCCTACAAAGGCCTTTAGCAAAAGAAATGTGATTATGGGCATTATTTACAAGAAAATGCTCGAATGTAAGACGTGTTTTTTTTCAGAAACTCTTTTCAAATGCTCTGAAAAATACCCCTCATCTTATATTCGAGGTCATCTTACAAACGGACCTCAAATAGAGGTCTGACTATAAGACTAAGAGCCAGATCCTCCGCAGCGCTGCAGAGGACCTGGATCTTCCTCTCTGACAGCTGGTTAACATCAGTGCGATGCGCGCAGACAACCTCTGCTGCTGCCCGGCACTTCCGCAGGGGCTTCTACGACATGACCTTTCTCCATTCTGTCATAGAAACTGCGGCGGAATTGCCCGGCAGCAGCAGAGGTTGTGTAGGCGCATCGAGCAGACGTCCACTGTCTCTCCCCACTAGACACCATGGAATCTGGAGCACGGGGGGCAAGTCTGGGGATGCATCGATAAGTCTGAGGGGGCAGAGTGGCATATCCAGGGGGCAGAGTGGCATATAGGGGGGTATAAGGCATAACTGGGGGGCAGGTTGGAAAATGAAAATAGGAAATAGAGCTCATCATACCCCACAATTAATGAAATCCTCGCTCATACTGACCATTCTTCAAATGACATTACTGATGAAAATTCAGCAGATCACTTTTAGCCACAATGAGAAACTCAAATACGCTAAGATGCACTAAATCATGCATATGGCTGTGAACCAAACACAAAAGTATTCCCAATCACTGACATACACTTATGCATACATATCTTATAAATCAGAGATAAAATAATCACATACATAAGAAAGTCTTGCTTCCTGACTACTGTTGACTGCTGCGTGCTTTCTCTTGAATTTTGCTTGTGACTTTGACTATTCTTTTGCCTGGCTTCTGCTTTCCTCTTGTCTTCCATAAACCTCTGCCAATCCTGACCAGTGTTGGTGTGCCCATTTATCCTTGCTGTGCCCACTGGTTCATCATCTGTTTCGCCTGTTCCAGTTTTAGTTTGGCACCTAGAGGGTGTCCTTCTCTATTTTCTGCAGTGAGGATCTACTTCTGCAGACTGCCAGAGGGCTGCAATATGAAAGTATGCAATATGCAGTGAGTGTAAGTATCTATGTGTCACGTTCTGCCCAGGCCTCGGAGCTGCATATCTGTCTTGTTTCAGTTTCCCTGTTTTGCTTCGATCCATTCCTGGATTTCCTTTTGCTCTGTTCTGATCTTCCATTCCTTGCTTCTGCTTCAGCTCTGTTTCCTTTATAAGGTGTGCCCCACCTGTGTGTTCTGTTTGTCTCAGTCTTCAGTCTAAGGTATGTCTCAGTGCTACGTGTTTGGTTTACATGTTTGGTTTACATGTTTGGTTTACATGTTTGGTTTACATGTTTGGTTTACATGTTTGGTTTACATGTTTGGTTTACATGTTTGGTTTGGTTTGTTTCGTACCACTGCCAGCAGGGATTAGCGTTAGGACCCACCGTCATTGGAGTACTTTGGCGTAGTGGTGGGCTAAGCATACTATGGCCATATGATGTGACGGAACCTCCAATTGTTATCATATAGTTCTAGGCTAGTTCCTGTATTCATGTTTGTTTGTCTCTTAATGTATTCATGTTTGTTAATATGGCCTATCCTTGCTTAAAGGAGAAGCGTCCGAGGATTACGGCTCCTCACTCCTTCCCCTGTGTTCCTTGCCTTGTTCCCTGTCCTTTGTTGTGCCCTGTATCATGTATATCTTGTCTAGTAATGTTTATTCCTTGTTCTGGTTCACTGTAGTGCCCTGTAACATGTATGTCTTGTCTGGTTATGTTTCGAGCCTGGTCTCCCTGTCCCTTGCTTGTTATGTTTCTGCTTACCCTTTGCTTAGCTTCCATACTCCCAGCCTGCAGCATCCTGCACGTGATTCTAATGATATGCTTCATGCCTGCTCCAGGGTGCCTGCAGGATACCACTTCACTTTGTTCTGGACTACATCCGCTGCCATATCAGGGCGCTGGTGTTTGACTGCACTACTCTAGGTGCTCAACACCTGGGTGAGTGTGGTCACCCTGCAACCAGGCCCTGTCCAAACTCCACTACTGCACTGTGACTCCTGCATACAATCATCGGGCGCGCTGGGTCCTTTCAGTCATCTGTTTGGACCCAGTCCGTGACACTATGTGTTAGCATGAGGGTGTATCTGTTAAGTGTGTGTAAATGTGTGCTAGTGCGTCTGCTAGTTACCGGGGGGGGGGGGCTGGCCTTAGCTGTCCCCTGGGCCCTCAGGTGTCAGCCCTCCCATTGACACAGGAAGATGGCAGGACACAGATACAGGAACTGGCAGTCAGCAGTAGACTTGGAACTAGCAGATGTAAATAAGGTCAGGCTAGCTGAGGTCATACATGATCAGGCAGATATGCATTTTTAACTACATTATATGTACTTATCTCTTTCAAAATAACAGCTGAACTAGCCCCTGCTGCCAATATATATTAATATTAGATCCTGCTGCAGATATATATTAATATTAGCCACTGGTGTTGTGCCTATATTTAATAAGGGATCAAAATCTTAACTGGGCGATTACAGGCCAGTGAGTTTAACGTCGGTAGTGGGGAAATTATTTGAAGGGTTGCTAAAGGTATACATTCAAGATCATACCTTGATCCATAATCCAATTAGTAGAAGTCAACATGGATTTGTGAAAGACGGGACTTGTCAAACCAACCACATAAAAGGCTACTCTACAAATTAACAGAAATAGGCTTAGGGGCAAATGTCTGTATGTGGATCGGAAATTGGCTAAAAGATAGAATGCAGAGGGTTGTTGTGAATGGATGTTTCTCAGCCTGTATGCAGGTATTAAGTGGAGTGCCCCAGGGGTGTGTCCTTGGTCCTCTTCTTTTTAATTTATTCATAAATGATCCCCCAAGCTGCATTGAGAGCCATGTCACAGTTTTTGCTGAGGACACAAAATTAGGCAGGGTAATTCAGACTAAGCTTGATGTTTCTTCTTTGCAGGAGTTGGGGACTGGGCGTGGCAGATGAGGTTAAATATAGAGAAATTCAAACTTATGCATTATGGTAAAAATAATAAAAATGCAACCTACTCTTTAAATGGAATATCCTTGGGGAAAACGACCAATGAGAAGGATTTAGGAATAACAGTTGACAACAGACTTGACAACATTGCGCAATGCCAGCAAGCAGATGCGAGGGCCAATAAGGTTTTGGCATGCGTAAAAAGAGGTATCGATTCAAGGGGATATTATCTTGCATCTTTACAGGTCATTGGTAAGACCTCACCTTGAATACGCGGTACAATTCTGGGCACCGGTCCTTAAAAAGGAATTAGAAAAAGTGCAAAGGAGGGCTACAAAATTAATAAGGGGATTGGGAGATACTACTTATGAAGAGAGACTAAAAAAGTTAAAATTATATACGCTAGAAAAACGGCGTCTCAGACAGGATATGATAACATTATATAAATTTAAGCAGGGCCAATATAACGAACTCTTCAGTGACCTGTTCATTAACAGAAAAGTACAAAGAACAAGAGGTCACCCTCCGAGACTGGAAGAGCGCAGATTTCATAGACGACAAAGGAAGGGATTCTTTATAGTAAGGACAATAAAGGTATGGAATGCACTGCCAAGGGAGGTGGTGTTATCAAATACACTAGATGCCTTCAAAAGGGGTCTGTATGAAGGCATGACATGCAGGGCTATAAATAGAATAACATTAATATTTTAGAGCTTCTTGATCCAGGGAGAAATCCGATTTTTTTTTTCCCCCTGATGGCAGAATGCGAAGTAGCTTAATTAGGGGTTTTTTTTGCCTTCTTTTGGATCAAGTATAGGAAGGTTAAGTAGAAGGGTTGAACAAGGTTGAAAAAAGACCTATGTAACTATATTAGACCCTGCTGCCAATATATTTTATACTGAAAGAATTGGCCCCTATGCAAGCATTTCCTTGGGCCCCGCTCCATGCTCCCTAGCATGCAATCACTCTCTCCACTCGCACCAAAAAAAATATTTGCCACACTGACTGCAGATTAGGGGAAGACTGTGTCAGTGCAGTCTTCCCTCCTTCTGAAATACCGTGACATTGAGAGGTCCTTTCCCCCGTAATCATCCCCAGAGTCCCTTTGTCCCCTCATTCACTAAACCACACCTCTCTTTTACTTACTCCCTGTAGTTCAGGTATAGATCAAATAAACAACACACAAAGCAGCACTTGCATGTATAGATCAACTGAATAAGACACACAAACCCTATGTTTGCAGGTAAATGTATGGAAACAGCATAGCTGATATGGATCAACAGAATAACACATTAACACACAAACCCAGCTTTGCATGTATAGATAAATTGAAATTAACATGTGAACCCAGCATTGAAGGTATAGATCAAATAAACAGAATCAGACATACAAATCCTGTATTTGCAGGTATACAATAATAATGCATGGAAACATAGCATTGCAGGTATAGATCAACAGAACACACAAACCCAGCATTGCAGGTATAGATCTACTGGAAATCACATGTAAACTTGCCACTGAAGGTATAGATCAACTGAATAAGACAAACAAACCCTGTATTTGCAGGTATACATAAATAATGTATGGAAACATAGCATATCTGATATGGATCAATAGAATAACACACAAACCCAGCTTTGCAGGTATAGATCAATTGGAATTCACATAAAAACTCAGCATTAAATGTATAGATAAAACCCACTAAATTACAGGCATAGATCACAGGTTGCACACACCCAAAGCTAGGCCAAGGCGTCCACACTGCCCACATAGAACCTGACCAGCACCCAGATAACACACATAGGACATGCCATCTTCATGTCCTATGTCCCTATGTCCCCAAACAGTCGAGCATGAGTCAACTTTGCCCCCAAACAGCCCGGCCTGTGCCATCTTTGTCCCATGAACACCCTGCCATCACTCACTAATTCAATCATTTATTCTCTCACTCATTCACACAAATTATTTACACATATTCATTAATGCGTTCTCACAAATTCATCAATTCTCTCACTCAATTCATCCACATATTAATTCATACGCTCACTCATTCTCACTCTATTTATTTCAATATTCTTACTACCCCCTTTCTCAGTAGCTACCCCTCTCCCTCCTTCTCACTAACTACCCCCTCTCCCCTTCTCACTATCTACCCTCCCCCTTCTCACTATCTACTCTCTTCCCCCTTTGTAGTTAACTTACCTTGCAGAAGTCCTGTGGTGGGAGCTTGAGGCCTCTGTCTGCTGCGGTGTGTACTGCGTTTCAATTTCCCCGTCCCCTGGCGACACCACTGATTCCGGAACAATGCATTGAGGGACATGTGGTCACCCTAGCTAAGAGCCTGCTTGTATCGTGCGGTCTCAGGTTCAATCGCTGTGCCAATATGGTTACCACCTTTAGCCAAGCTGTTTCCTGAAAATCATTGAACAATTGCTCCTGGTTGTGTGGTTTTATAACTGGCAGCAAAGACATTAGAAAGAAAGGAGAGACAAAAATACATTAGAAAGAAAGGAGAGAGGAAAAAAAGAAATAATAAGAATGGAGAGAGGGAGTTTAAGGACCCATGGACTGCCTCCTGTCAGTATCCACCTTTCTAACCTACTTCACAACAAATCTTTAAATCTCTTACAAATAGGAAAGGATCTATCATGTTAAAATGGAGTACTTGGGACGAGGTATCTGAAAGATACATCATATGTTCAATAAGAATTGTGATTCTGACAAACCACTAAGGAATTTTTGAATATATTACACTAAGCAATAAAAAATGCAATTTCAAGTGAATTAATTTTGCATGGAAATTTTGATGCTGCTTTAACTGGGAAATATACAGTACCTCCCAACATTTCAAAATGTGAAAGAGGGACACTTTTTTTTTTTCACGGAACTCACCAATACAAGTAATTGCACTTTAAAATGTTGCGCTTGCATCACCACTTAAAACATGCTTCATTTTTGGCAGCACAGTCATGCATTTTAAAAATAACCAACACATTGAATTGAATTCCCATGAGGCTCAGCCACACATACTACTTCCATGATGCCGACTGAGCATCATGGGAAGTGCAGCAACAGTAAAGCTGCAGATGCTAGCTGTGAACTAAAATTCCTATGATTCTCAGCCATCCAGTTGTCCACCATAAAGAGTAGTCCACAGCAGCAGAGATTTTTTTTTATTGCAAAAGGCTAATGTTAGCCTCCCTCCCAGGACCCCTACACACTGCCTTTACACACACCTGCCAATAAACACACATATACACATATGCTGCCCTTACACACACACACACACACATATACACATACACTGCCCTTACACACACACACACACGTACACTGCCCTTAAAGAAAAATATAGACACATACACTGCCCTTACACACACATAAACATGTACACTGCCCTTTGATTTTGGAACCAAAACATTTGCAACTGCAAACATTTTTAGATGAAAAAGTTCAATTTTATTCAGTGGAACAAAACAGTGATCACATTATTCTTCACAATATTCTTGTAAGAAACTTTTATTTCATTATTAATTCATGTAAAGGCTTTCCATCCCACTCGCAGCAGCTTAGCAGCTGTTTTGAATTAGGTCTGCCGGCCACAGACCTGCCGGCCCACATGCTCCTTAACCGCAAGGTACATTTAGAACCACCACCTGCACGATCTATAGCTGTGAATCCTTCCGTTATTCCTGCACCGGCCATTGCAGCTGAACCACTGGTTTCCAGAAACATGAGTGGGACTGCTCCCCTGCTCTAAATCCATGGAGTGGATCCCATCCTGTGCCATGGTTTCTTGAACCAGGTTGGCATATATCTTGAATAGGTGCCACAGGCTTTTTCAACTGAGAGGGTTAAGGTTGGTTTCCTGATTTTGCCACTAACCAACAAAGCTCTAGCCTGGGCTAATCCTCTTTGGGAGGTGAATAGGCTGCTTGTGCAAAATTATGCAGAATTTGTGGCCTCTATAAAGTCTTTAATGTTCCGTTACCTCTGCTGCCAAAAATCTTATGTCCATTCGCCAGGGACATAGGACAGTCTATGATTATGCAATTGAGTTCCGTACCTGGGCAGCAGAGGTCTTGTGGAACAATAAAGCTCTAATGGCCGCTTTTTTACATGGTCTCAGCGATTTCATTAAGGTTGAAGTAACAGCCAGGGATCTCCCTACTGACTTCGAAGCCTTAATCATTTTCCTGACCCTGATCGATACAAGGTTGAGAAGCCATCCTATAAGGTGGGTGCCAACTTTTTCACACCCACACGTTCCTCACTCTCCTCCCGAGCCTCCTGTTGACCTTCCACCGGAGGGTACCACAATATTGTGCCACCATCTGCATAACAGGTGTAAGCAACTGTCAGAGGCCTCAGGACCAACACACAGGAAGTAATTGACTGACAACCAGCCTATTCCAGCACCCTCACACAAAATGAAGCAACCTGTCGGCCAAGTTAAACATAAGAAACCCTGTCAAACCAGCACTATATCAAATGGTGACAATCCAGGTATAACAGAACCAAACGGAAAGCAGATTCAATATCCATATTAGCCATGAGTTGGATACCAAGTTGTGCGCAGAAGGCCTTCCAAAATCTACCTCAGTCTTAAATTATGATATTGGGAACCCTTTGTATCTTTAATAAAGGCCCTAGCCAACTCTTTAGCAGATGATAACTTTTTGAATTTTATTCAGCAGATCATCTTAGAAAACCATGAGGATAACCATGTTACCGTTGGACTGTGGAAGGTCGACTATGAAGACCATGACAAGGTGTGATCATGGCCTTTCACCATAGGGTTTAGGTTGGAGAAGGCCCACTGGAAGATGGCAGGATGATTAAGTCTGCGCGCAGACTGGACAGGCAGTGATAAAGCAACAATATATTTAAGTCCTGGCCACCAGTAGAAACAGGAAACTGACCAGAGAAGATGTTTTTTCCCAGAATACCCTGCTGACTTAATGTTATGATAGGTAGAAAGTACCTTGGTACGGGGTTCACAAGTAAGAAACAGTACCAGTTTCGGCTGGTGCATCTACTCGAGTGGCCCATATTCTCTCCCCGAGGGGAGATGTTATGCTGGTACGTATGGTGGCCAGTACTTGGTCAGGGGGAATAATTGGACATAGAGGACTCTCCTCCTTAGCTTTCAAGAACTGTCTAGACGGGGCATCAGCTTGGCCATTTTTGGTCCCTGTCAGGTACGTCACCACATAATTAAAGCAAGATAAAGGTCCGTGGGCCCTGCCTCGGAGTCAAGCCCTTAGCCTCGGACAGGTAAGCAAAGTTTTTATGATCCATGAGGATCAAGATTGGCGCAGAATTTCCTTTGAGAAAATACCTCCACTATGTGGGAGCTAATATTATTGCCAGCAACTCTAGGTCACCAAGTTCATTGTTGCATTCTGCAGGAAATACCCACACAGGTGCAATTGGATGTTGAGAACTTCTCTACATTGGCACATGAAATGGAGCAACCTATCGGCCAAGTTAAACATAAGAAGCCCTGTCAAACCAGCACCGTATAAAATGGTGACAGTCCAGATATATCAAGACCAAATGGAAAGTAGATTTAATATCTGTATTAGCCATGTGTGCCCCAGGACCCACTTTCCACCTCAACAGCGGAGACTATGAAGCCTGCCAACATAGCCTGCCACTTTTTCGTGAACTTCTTCAGGGAAACCCACAATAAACTTCTTGTTACGCTGGGACAACCAAGACTCCCTTGGCAAAAGTGGTTTGCAGTGAAACTCACACTTCTCCAAGTTGCAAAATAGATTATTCTCTCATAACCTTTGCAGGACTTGGGCTACACAATGGCTTTCAATAGAAACGGAATGGATCAGAACATCTTCTAGGTATACCATCACACATTGTTGGAGCATGTCCCAACACCCATAAAGAGGTGTTCGTTCATAAACAGCTCCTAATGTTAAACATAGTTTTCTATTTGTGGGCCTCTGTCAGGACTTACCAGGAGCTAGAGCCCAGTTGCGGGAGATGGTGTACACCCTTGCAAAATAACACTGCTCAGAGTGACAGTACGGAGAGATCACGGGGGCAAAACAGGTACGCGGTACACACAGGAGATATCCAGAAGCAGAGTCAAACGTAAGCAGAGGTCAGGGCCAGCAGACAGGGTTTACAAACGGTGTATCAAAGCAGAGGTCAAAGTCCAGAAAATCAGGCATATAATCACAGCACATCCAGAAGCAAAATCAACAACCAGATACGGGGCTGGAGGTGAGGCTGATCTTTTAAAACCTGATGACGAGGCCAGGTGAGAGAGGCGGGGTTCAGTCCATAACAGAACTAGGTGATAACACAGTGAGTTTAAGTCCAGCCAGGCCTCTTAAAGGGGCGGCCATGTCTTGCCGTATGTGGGACTCTGGGTGATGCCTGACTGCCTCCTTAATCGTTACCAAATTATACGCCCCTGGCAGATTGAGCTTAGTAAACATCTTGGACCCTTTCAAGCTTGGTAACAGGCGGAATCGGGTTGGTGTTTTTAACCATGATACAATTGAGCCCCCTGTAATCAATACAGGGTCTCAGTTATCACACCCTGATAAAACAGGAGGACTTACGGATGAACCCATCTGCAACATACTCCTCAACCGAAAGACAGGTAAACCGAAGCTGCATGGGCTCCACACTCTAGGTGCCAAGACTAGGAGGCGTGAGAAGTGAGGGAGGCATGTGTGGGCTTGAAAAGCTTGAGGCTAAGCAGATAGGAGGCCTCCGCAGGCAGTCTCTGAAGGATGGTCTCTTACAGATTTGGAAGTCAATAAGGATGCAATATGAAACCAGTTCCTCCAAATGTCTGGGGAGGTCTGCAATCTCAACGTAAAGGCTAGGTTTCCACTTGTTTTTTTTTAGCTAAAAACTCCCATAAAAACGCCAATAGCGCCACCTGGCGTTTTTTTTGTGAAAAAACGCAGCAGCCAGATGTTAGCTGTTCTTCAATAGGAAATCGCAGAATGCCATATCCACTTGGCGTTTTTTTGTTTGGCGTTTTTTCAGTCCTCTTTGGCGTTTTTCTGCTTTTTTGGGCTCTGTGGCAGTTTTTCAGAATCGCAGCATGTTGACACTTTTTTTGGCGTTTTTTGCAAGGAAATCTTGGCGTTTTTCTCCAATAGAAGTCTATGGGAGAGAAAAAACTCCATGAAAAATCCATGTGGGTTTATTGCCTTGGCGTTTTTTATGGTGTTTTTTCCACAGTTACAATGCAGAGGATGGACCCAGTATCTGTGTGTCCTATGAGAAATAGGCTGGAAACAAACAGTTTCACACAAAACAAAGTTCATATTGAATTCTACACCATTTGGAACAAACATGCCATTACAAACAAACCAACGGGATCCTGCCTGCCAAAAGCAACAGCAAACCATTTGCAGCATCATTTGGGGCCAATCTTCCTAGAGGAGCAGACATTCGGAATAAAGCATGCCTTACAAACCACAGAAAAGTGACAAAAGGGTCCGCCGGGGCGTTTAAGTAGAACTCTACCAAGTAAATGACATCAGGGGGCAGATACTTGCCATTTATCCTAATCCCTTTTAGCTGGGTGAAACTTCTAACTTGTAAAGGCTGGAAAAACTGCCTAAGGTCAAAAAAAGCAATTTCCACAGAAAGGCTAAAACGCCAGAAAAAACTCCAGGAAAAAACACCAAAACGCAGAAAAATGCAGTGGCAGTTTTCTTGGCGTTTTTCATCAAGAAAAAAAACGCAGGACAAAAACCCAAGTGGAAACCTAGCCTAACTGTGTTTCAGAGCCCATTAAAGGAAGCAGCTACGAGAGCCTCATTATTCCAACCAACCTCAGCGGCCAGGATACAAAACTGTATGGCGTAATCCGAACGCTTGTACCCTGCCTAATGACATTAGTTGTTTGGCAGCCGAAGTGAAGCGAGCTGATATATCAAATACCATTTTAAAGGACGTAACATGCATATGCCATTTACATGTGTTGTTTTTTTTTAATCTATACCTGAACTACCTGGAGTAAGTAAAAGAGGGGTATGGCTTAGTGAATGAGGGGACAAAGGGACTCTGGGGATGATTACAGGGGAGAGGGCCTCTCAATGTCATGGTAAGGTCAGAAAGAGGGAAGACTGCACTGACTCTCACAGTCTTCCCCTAATCTATGGTCAGTGTGGCAAATATTTTAATTTGGTGTGGTAGTGGAGGGATTGCACGCTAGGGGTACAATTTTTTCAATATAAAATATATTGGCAGCAGGAGCTAATATTAATATATATATTGGCAGCAGGGACTAATATTAATATATATTGGCATCAGGGGCTAATATTAATATATATCGGCAGCAAGGTCTATTATTAATATATATTGGCAGCAGGGTCTAATATTAAAGAATGAAAAATAACGGCCAGTTCAGCTGTTATTTTGACATCATATTTCTATCACGGTCTTTACTTCAAAGAGATAAGTACATATTCAATAGCCTGAATGGGCTGACTGTGGGCTGGATAATGGGCTGGTCGAAAGGACCGTAGCTGTGGTAACTCTGGCAGGCTGTTAATTAGCCTTCAGCTGAGTAACTCTGATAGTAAGCAGAAAAGAAGCAAGGCCATAACAGTTCTCCAAGAAAGCAATGCACACACTAGGCCATCCACATGATGTAAAATAAATTGTGATTCATCAGACCAGGCCACCTTCTTCCACTATTCTTATACTCACGTGCCCATTGTAGGTGCTTTCAGCAGTGTACAGGGGTCTGCATGGGCACCCTGATTGGTCTGCGATTATGCAGCCACTTACGCAACAAACTGAGATGCAGTGTGTGTTATGAAACCAGCATTAACTTTTTCAGCAATTTAAGCTACAGTAGCGCGTCTGTTTGATTTGACCACATGGGCCAGCCTTCACCCCATGTGCATCAATGAGCCTGGGCCGCCCATGATGACCCTGCCACTTGTTCACCACTTTTCCTTCCTTGGACCATTTTTGATGGGTACTGACCACTTCAGACTGGGAGTAACGCACAAGAGCTGCTGTTGCATAGTCATCACAATTTGGCCCTTGTCAAAGTCGCTCAGATGCTTGCCCATTTTTCCTGTTTCTAACACATGAACTTTAAGGATGAAATGTTTACTTGTTCTTTCCCTTTTTTCTTTACCTCACCTCTGCTCCTATTTACCCTTATCTCTCCCTTTTTCCTTTACACCTCCCTTTTCTCTCTACCTCTCCCCCTTCTCTTTATCTCACCCCTCCTCCTTCTCTTTACCTCCCCTCTGTTTTTATTAGCACTTCCCCTTATCCCATCTCTCCCTTTTCTTTTTATCTCCCTTCTCTCTCTCTAACTCTCCTCCTCTTTATCTCTATCTCACCCCTTTGTCATCATCACTTTTCTCTCTAATTATTGTTTTCCTTATTTTCCTTTCTTGCCATTTTTGCAACTTTTCCCTATCTCTCTTCTTTTTCATTGTCCCTTTTCTCCCTACATCTCCCCCTTCTCTCTATCTCTTTTCTTTTCTATCCTTCTCAGTATCTCTCCCCTAAATCTTTCTTTTTATCTCCCCATTTCTCTCTGTCTATCACTCACCTTTCTTACTATCTATCTATCTATCTATCTATCTATCTATCTATCTATCTATCTATCCATCCTTAGTTCCAGTGAAGGGTAATGTTAATACTACAGCATACAAATACATTTTAGACAATTGTATGCTTCCAACTTTATGGCACCAGTTTGGGGAAGGCTCTTTCCTGGCTGTGCCCCATGTGAACAAAGCAAAGTCCATACAAATACATGGTTGGTGAGTTTGGTGTGGCAGAAATTGAATAGTCTGCACAGAACCACTATTGAACATCTCTGGAATGAATTTGAATGCCGGTTGCAAGAAGGGCCTTCTTGTCTGACCTTATTGGACATCACTGCCTGACCTCACAAATTCTATTTTGACTGAATGAGCACAAATTGCCACAGGCACATTCCAAAATCTTGTGGAAATCCTTCCCAGAACAGTGGGGGCTGTTATAGTCACAAAGGTCTGAGTCCATATTAATGCCCAAAGTTTTGGAATGAAATGTACAAGGTCATATAGATGCCTGACTCCTGGCTTGGAATCCATGCAGCTCTGTTTAAACAGAAAAGCAAACAAGACTCCTACAAGCCAACCTGGCCCAACACAATCAATTATTTAAATAGGGACCTTTTTTCTTTTCTTTTTCTTAATTCCCAAAACTTTACTCTACTCACCATAAAAAGAAAACACAGCATTCAAGTTAGTTACAGCAGAGAAGTTTAGTAGAATGCCTTCCTGGCAGTTAACTTCACACTTGCTAGTTTTTCACGTTGAAGTTTTGCACTTCAGTATTCGCCTTGCAGCTCTGTTTAAATAGAAACGCAAGCAATGCTCCTTTATATGAAGAGGTCTGCTTTCATGTATTTAAATTAATCTAATCTAATCATGTTGATGAACCTGTATGAAATTTGGATATTTCTCTAAATAAATGAATTTTGTAACTTTATCTCAATCACTTGTATACTATGTAATCACATACCCTAAATGTGAACAATCATGGAGTTCTAATCACATTCTTTGATAATCACGAATGAGCAATAATGTATTTGATTTGTGAGATGATTAACTTACTATATACAATATTGAATATGTATGCTCCAGTTCTGTGTCGTCAATTTAATTTTGTAAATATATAATGGTGGATCCGGGTTACTACACCTTTGGACTTTTGTGTACACTTACTGAGATAATGATGTATAAAGCTATACCAACAGATCATTTTTTTGTCAACCTATTTGGTAACAAACGTGATGTCATGATATAGTGGTATATGTGGTATATGGCACTGGCTGCCCACAGCAATGGTGGATGAAAAGCTACATATTTAAAGTTAAATGTCCCCTATGAATGATTTCAGATTGAGCCATCCCTTGAGAAACATTAGGGGACCTCACACAAGTATTGAGTATATGCTGTTAGCATGTGTTGAATGCATCTGACTGTATGGTGTTAGGGTAAGTGGGTATGTACGTTTTTGATGTTAATATGTATGTGTGGGTGGGTGTTATCATCAATCGGTGTGTTAGAATGTTTATGTATGTTAGTGTATGGTGTTAACATGAATGTGTATGTTTGTAGCCGATATCAAAACATGTGAGTGGGGGTGTTAGTGTTTAAGCCGTGAATGTGTATGCGTCAGCATATGGTGCCAGAGTGCCAGATGTGAGCCTAGGGTTAGTGGTTCTAGGAAGAAGAGGGCGATAGCGTGTATGTGTGGGTGTGGAGTGTAGAGATATTGTACTTAGGCACCACCAACCCAATGCTCATCCCTTACTATGAGCCTTTCTGTCCATGTTTAAGGAATCAAAGATCTAGAATATTTTAGTTGGATGATTTAGAACACATCCAAACAATGCATATTTTCAGGTAGATGTTTTAGAAAGGTGCTGATTGACACATCTTTGGTTAACTTAAGAACCAAAGCTCCACTAAATTGTAAGCTTGTCTGAACAAGGACCTCTTCATGTTTTGTTTCTGTTGTTATGCACTACTTGTTCTATCCTGCCCATCCATTGTACAGCGTTGTGGAATATGATGGTGCTATATAAATCAATAAATAATACCAAAGAAATTGTAAAATTATACTTATACATCATATTTTTACCTTCCAAATAAAAACATACATTGTACCTTTTTAAACAATAAATTATCCTTGAATTAAATACTAAACAATGAAAACATTTAATATCTATTTAAAAAATCTTTAAAAAAGGCATATGTGTAAAAAACTTGCTTACTAATATTATGCTGAAGGGCAGAACAGATTAGTTCTGCCCTTCAGCATAATATTAGTAAGCAAGTTTTTCGAACATGAAAACGAGCACAAAGAGGCCGTTTTTTTTGTTCGTTCCGAAGACACGCCGAAGAGAATACAGTGCCGGCAAAACGTAGGCGAAGACGAAGACTCACAACCACGAAGAATCGGAGCGTTACAGAGAGATTGTTCTGTTCTGTGTGAGATTGGTAAGCCTTAGCCTGCCATTTCTCACAGTGTACTTCATCCTCACTTCAGTGCTACTTAATATAATTAATAATAATAATTTGATTAATGTAATTTTTTTTTTATTTAATTTGTCATCAACTGTAGTGTAAGTGCTGTTGAGTTGACAGTGCACCCAGTGTCTCAGTGGCACTGGGGTGCCCTTGCCCTGGGCTGGCACTAGTGCCTACTGCCTGTCCTGCTTAAATAAATTAAATAGAATTTATAAATAATAATTTAATAGAATCTATAATTTAATAGTTCATTATAATATTATATATATATATATTTGTCAGTCATATATATATATATATATATACTATAGTATACTAGTGTAGAGTGTACTGTAGACATTCATCTACTAGTGTCTAATTTAAAATCAGTAATATTAATTAATATAATTAATAATTGAATTCATTATAAAATTATATATATATGTCAGTTATAGTTAGTAATAGTATACTAGTGTAGAGTGTACTGTAGACATTCAAGACATCTACTAGTGTCTAATCTAAAATCAGTAATATCAATAATTCTATAATTCTTTCTTATCTTAATAGTTAATTAAATTATTAACTATAGTTTGTGCTTTGTTTTAGCAACAGCAAGAGACCAAGTCAATTTTTCTTAATTAATAATCTTTCATTTTATTTCATTTGTTTTGCTCACCTCAGTCCATCAGTGAAGTGAACTTGTTGGGCTAGTGAGTGCAGCCGCATAAGTGCTGTGTTTTTTTTTGATCAGCAAGCAGTGACGTTAACTGTTTTGCAAAGATTTTCTCATTTATTTTACATTTTATTTCAATTTTATTAAAAGTACCCTTAGTGTTTTGCTCACCTCAGTCCATCAGTGAAGTGAACTTGTTGGGCTAGTGAGTGCAGCCGCATAAGTGCTGTTTGTTTTTGTTCAGCAAGCAGTGAAGCTAACTGTTTTGCTGTGACATTTTATTTTATTTTCTAATTCTTTTCAAGAAAAATGACGAGCTGTACTAAGCAATGCTTCAAGCTACTAGCTGTAGTACTAAAATAATTCTAATCTTCTTTAATCTTAATCTATAATATATTATAAATAATATATAACAATATAAATTCTAATTCATAATCTATAATATAAGTAATTCTAATTCTAAATTCTAATTCATAATCTATATTCTTCTATCTATAATACATAATATATAAGTAAATTATTTCTAATCTATTAATATTATATAACTTAATATTAATTAATAAATCATATACTGAATCTGATTTAACCTCACTTTAGCTTAGTGGGTTTGAGAGCGTCTGCCTAGAGGTAGACTTATAGTAAGGAAATATAGCTTTAGGCTAGCATAGTAGTAGGCTAAGCTCTTAGGCCCATGTAAATTTAAATTAAAAATAAAATACTGCTAGTTATTAAATAGTTAATCTTGAGTTAATAATTTAAATAACTTTAGCACTTTGGCAGATTGCACACAACAGCACAGTGCAGTAGTGCATAGTTTTACTTTTTAAGCAGTAGCACTGAAGAGAACTTCCTCTAATTTTTTTGTCTTTAATTCGTTTTTCCTTTTTTTTTTTTTTTTTTTTTTTTTTTTTTTATACTTTTTTAAACACTACACTACACTACACACACAACACAAAATTTGAAATGGATCCTCCTTTTGGGACTAAGGAGGGACAAGCTCCATCTACCACCACCACCACCACCACCAGCACCACCACCACCACCAGTTCTAAGATGCAGCCTTTGTGTCAGTCTAGTCGGCCAAGTAGGCCAAGCTCTCGCTTATCATTTGGGGAAGCATTGCTTGAAGGATAATCAAGTAAAGGAAAGGCACCAAAAGCAGGCAGTAGTAGTGCGGCTAGGCCCACAAGCTCTATGGTTTTTTTACGGAAAGCCTAAAGCACCAGAAGCACGTTCAAAGTTAAAGGGTAGCACAAGTAGTACCAGCCCAGTGACTAAAAAGAAGTGCCTTTTGCCCCAAGCAGCATCTTCCCCATCCACAAGCAGCATGCAAGGTACCAAGCAGAGCCAAATTAGCAGCAAGACTCAGAGGGGTCCCAAACCAAAGCGATCTCATTCCTTTGTAGGGAAAACCACCACCACCACCACCCCCACCACCACTAGTGCTGCGCCTACTGTTCCCACTGGTACCGCCACGCCATGTCCTCCTAGTACCTCTAGCAAGCCACCAAGTCCTTACAAAATTTTTGTAAAGACAGTTAGAGAGAGGGCTACACATAGTGGAACTCCACCTAGCGAGGTAGCAGAGGAGCCTGAGACTGAGAGGCCAAGTGCAGAGTCTGTTCTTCCTGCTCGCACTACTACTAGTCACGAGTCTCACGACGATATCAGTCTTAGCTCCAGCCTAGCAGGAATTCCATTCGATCTGGCTAATGAAGAGCTAGACTATGAGCCAGAGGAAGTAGAGGAGATGAGTGGTCAGGAATCCGATTCCTCAGGGAGCAGTGTCCAAATGACTAGTGCACAATTTTCCCCTGAGCCTCCACCTTCTCCGCTACGATCATCACCATCACCACCACCACCAGCAGCAGCAGCAAAACCTAGCAAATTTAAAGCAATTAGCAGTCCCACTATGGCCAGTACTGTTACCACCAGTCCCACCACCACTAGTTCTGCCCCTGTTCATCCACCCCGAGCAGTAGAAGCAGCACGCAAGGCACACTCCAAGGCTATGCGCGCCCCAATTTGGGAGCACTTTGAAAATGTTGAAGAAGGGCGCTATGGAAAGTGCAAACATTGTGGGAAGCTAATAAGCAGAGGGAAAGTGTCTGGCCATTTTACCAGTGCTAGCATGAAGCATCACCTCAGCACTCAACACAACGCTGTGCTTTTGGGGAAAGATGCAGAAGTAAAACTTAGTGCAGGCAGCATAGCTGGTGGCCGTGGAAAAACCCCAACAGCTTCTTCTTCTGAGCCAATAGCAGCAGCAGCAGCAGCAGCAGCTAGTGCTGGCAGCCAGAGACCAAGGCAGGTTGGAGCACTGGATGTCCAGCCCACCCTGGAACAATTTGTGGCATTCCAATCCAAAAGGTCAATGCCCAAACAGCAGGCCAATAAAGTAACGCGACTGATTGGTAAGTTCATTGCTGTTGGAGGGGCATCCTTCTCTATGGTCGAAGGGAAGCCTTTCAAACAATTGATGGCGGCTGTGGCTCCACAATATACAGTTCCATCACGTTCCACTTTCAGCAGGAACATTGTCCCCTCATTGTATCGGTCCTGTGTTGCAGCAGTGAAAGAGGAGCTTTCCAAGGCTGCTGGTCAGTCTGTTCATTTCACTACAGATTTGTGGAGTGCACCTAGCGGCCAGCATGCCTTTCTTTCTTTGACAGCACACTGGTGGCAGCCCGGTGTGTCTAAGGAAGCTGCTGCAGCAGGCTACCAATCTCTCCTTCTCCATGCAGAAGTGATGGATGAAAAGCACACTTCCCAAAATATTCTGCATGCAATGAGGAAAATGTTTAGCCTTTGGGTGGGAGCAGAGGCGGGCACCAATGTTGAAGTTGGTTTTGTGGTAACTGACGGAGGTGCCAATATGGTAAAAGCGCTGCGAGATGGTCATATTGTTGGTGTGCGCTGTGCAGCCCACATCATCCATCTTGTAGTGAAGGCAGCAATGTCAGAAGGAACTAATGTGGCAGCAGTAGTTCTCTCCCGCTGCAGAAAGATCGCTGGGCACTTAAACCATAGTGTTAAGGCTAGCCAACTTTTGAGGGAAGAGCAAAAGAGGTCAGGTCTTCCCGTACACTGCCTACGTCAGGATGTCAGTACACGGTGGAACTCCACGTTAGACATGCTGGAGAGGATTTTGGAGCAGCAGAGGGCAATCCATAATTTTGCCTCAGAGCAAAATATTGGGATTACCTCTCCATTGAATAGGGAGGATTGGACAGTGATCGCCCGGCTAGTGGCAGTCCTTAAACCATTCAGGGATGCCACAGAAAATTTAAGCTCAAACACTGCCAGTCTGGCCCAGGTAATCCCAGTGTTCTCCCATCTAGGCAGCATGATGGATGTGTTCCTTGGAAACCGTGAGGCTGTTCAAGGTGGCACTCTACATCCTGACGTAGCAGCCATAGTCAGGAAGCTGAAGGATCTGCTAAAAGTACACCTTCGCAAACGAATGGAAGAGAGTCCCGAAATGATGCTAGCGTGCCTTTGCGATCCAAGAATTAAGGGAAAGCTAGCTTTGAAATTTTATGTTCTCAGTAGCTACCGGGAGCAATTGGTCAACAAGGTGCGTGACTGGCAGCGTAAAATGGGAATGCTGTCCGAGGAGGGAGAGGTGCAGGAGGAGGAAGAGATGATGTGGTCTGCTACTCCTAGAAGCAGCATCAGCAGCAGTGCCACAAGCAGCACAACACAGCTGAGTGGAGCAGCTGCGTTTTGGGAAGAGGCACTTGGGAGTATAGTTGGACCATCTGACAGAGCTAGCAGCAGAAAGGAGAGTAGTGCTGCTGAAATGGTCAAACTTTACCTCTGTGAAGTTCCTTCTGCGCCTAATGTTGATCCTCTTAGCTACTGGGATGAAAAGAAGAGTGTGTGGCCTGCACTCTCATGGGTTGCGCAGCAGCTACTATCATGTCCGCCAACCACTGTTCAAAGTGAGCGCGTGTTTTCTATGACTGGAAACATAGGCACCTCATCACGCATGGCACCTCATCTGATGGAGCAGATTGCCTTTCTTAAATTCTATCTGCCCAAGTTGGGTTACCCAGATCTTAGTTTGGAAAGTTTTTTTTCCTCTGTAATGTTTAAGGTAGTTTCTCCCCCTGGTTGCACGTGTTTGTGGTGTGGCAACGTCTGCTACCTCCGCCGGTGTAGCCAATTTACGCTAGGGCCTTGTGTCTGAGTTCTGGAAGTCCGCTCCCAAACGCCATGGACTGACAGACTTTCATGCTTTGCCCTGGGGTGAAACAGGTGAGCGGGTCGTCAATTGCCCACTCATTCACCTTTTTCCTTTTCCAACGCTGCTGCTGGTGGTGGTGCCAGCATCTTTTGCCAGTTCGCTTCCTGGCTGAAATCATGCCTCAAATGTCCCTAATGGAGAAGGTAGTTTCTCCCTCTGGTTGCACTTGCTGCGGTGTGGCAATGCCTGCTACCTCCGCTGGTGTAGCCAATTTACGCTAGGGCCTAGTGTCTGAGTTCTGGAAGTCCGCTCCCAAACGCCAAGGACTGGCAGTGTTTGGATGCTTTGCCCTGGGGTGAAACAGGTGAGCGGGTCGTCAATTGCCCACTCATTCACCTTTTCGAATGCTGCTGCTGCTGCTGGTGGTGGTGGTGCTAGCGTCTCTTCTCTGCCAGTTTGCTTCCTGGCTAGTGTCATGCCTTAAATGTCCCTAATGGAGAGCGTAGTTTCTCCCCCCTGGCTGCGTCTGTTTGCGGTGTGGCAACGCCTGCTACCTCCGCCGGTGTAGCCAATTTACGCTAGGGCCTAGTGTCTGAGTTCTGGAAGTCCGCTCCCAAACGCCAAGCACTGGCAGTGTTTGGATGCTTTGCCCTGGGGTGAAACAGGTGAGCGGGTCGTCAATTGCCCACTCATTCACCTTTTCCAATGCTGCTGCTGCTGCTGGTGGTGCCAGCGTCTCTTCAATGCCAGTTCGCTTCCTGGCTAGTGTCATGCCTCAAATGTCCCTAATGGTAAGGGCAGTTTCTCCCCCCCTGGTTGTACTTGCTGCGGTGTGGCAACGCCTGCTACCTCCGCCAATGTAGCCAGCTTACGCTAGGGCCTTGTGTCTGAGCTCTGGAAGTCTGCTGCCAAACGTCTAAGACTGACAGTGTTTGGGTGCTTTGCCCTGGGGTGAAACAGGTGAGTGGGTCACCAATTGCCCACTCATTCGCCTTTCCCAATTCTGCTGCTGCTGCTGCTGCTGGTGGTGCCAGCGTCTCTTCAATGCCAGTTCGCTTCCTGGCTAGTGTCATGCCTCAAATGTCCCTAATGGTAAGGGCAGTTCTCCCCCCTGGTTGCACTTGCTGCGGTGTGGCAACACCTGCTACCTCCGCCAATGTAGCCAGCTTACGCTAGGGCCTTGTGTCTGAGCTCAGGAAGTCTGCTGCCAAACGTCTAAGACTGACAGTGTTTGGGTGCTTTGCCCTGGGGTGAAACAGGTGAGTGGGTCGCCAATTGCCCACTCATTCGCCTTTCCCATTTTTCAATGCTGCTGCTGCTGGTGGTGGTGGTGGTTGTGGTGGTGGTGCCAGCATCTCTTCTGTGCCAGTTCGCTTCCTGGCTAGAGTCATGCCCAAAATGTCCCTAATGGTAAGGGCAGTTTCTCCCCCCTGGTTGCACTTGCTGCGGTGTGGCAACGCCTGCTACCGCCGCCAATGTAGCCAGCTTACGCTAGGGCCTTGTGTCTGAGCTCTGGAAGTCTGCTGCCAAACGTCTAAGACTGACAGTGTTTGGGTGCTTTGCCCTGGGGTGAAACAGGTGAGTGGGTCGCCAATTGCCCACTCATTCGCCTTTCCCATTTTTCAATGCTGCTGCTGCTGGTGGTGGTGGTGGTGGTTGTGGTGGTGGTGCCAGCATCTCTTCTGTGCCAGTTTGCTTCCTGGCTAGAGTCATGCCCAAAATGTCCCTAATGGTAAGGGCAGTTTCTCCCCCCTGGCTGCGTCTGTTTGCGGTGTGGCAACGCCTGCTACCTCCGCCGGAGTGGCCAGCTTAGGCTAGGGCCTTGTGTCTGAGCTCTGGAAGTCCGCTGCCAAACGTCTAGGACTGACAGTGTTTGGATGCTTTGCTCTGGGGTGAAACAGGTGAGTGGGTCGCCAATTGCCCACTCATTCGCCTTTTCCATTTCCATTTCATTATTTTCCTTCTGATAGACAACCAACCAACCAACCAAACATAACACACACAATAACACAAATAACACAGTGACATAACACATAACACACAACACATATAACACACAGTGACAACACACATAACACACATAACACATACACGTACAATGCACAAATCACAAGGACCTTTCCTCTTGTTATTTGTCCTGGCCTTCACTTCTACACTCACTAGCATTAACGCTATAACTCACACTTCATACTATAACATTTTTCCATCCACATACCTGCCAACAGACCCAACTTTTTCAGGGACAGTCCTGCTTTTTTCCAGTCCTGTCCCATCTAATTTAGCTATCTAGGTATGCAAGTACACGTTGGTAGTTATAGCTCGGTAGGTAGCACTAGTATAAACATTAAATAAATATAATAAAGTACTAAATAATAAATCTAACTTTAAAATACATTTAAATAAACCCCTAATTTTTTTTTTAAAACCCATTAAAATTAAAATTAAATTATTATTTAGACATAATACATCTTTAACCAAACCAGTGCACTGCTACTAATCTTAAACATAACCGTACATTAACCCTAAGCTATTTTTTAGTTCTTGTCCAACATTTTTCCATCCGCATACCTGCCAACACACCCAAGATTTTGGTGGACAGTCCTGCTTTTTTCCAGTCCTGTCCAGTAAAAGTTGGGTTGTTGCAAAGTATGCCATTGTGAATAGGTAGCAAATGTTAGGCATGTATTACAAGTGGTCCAAAATCAATTTAAAAATGTAAAATAATCCCTATTCTTTAATTAAACATCTATGGATGTGTGATTGTGTATGATAAACGGAGGCCAAGTTCCTTGGAGCATTTGTCTCTAGGTCATTTTGTGTACAGTACACCTCAGTACGTGTGTGCAACTCTATTGGTCGTTTCGGCAGGGGGCTGGCCTGCCATCAACGAATGAAGTGCGTTCTGCAATTCACTTGTTGATGCCAGACCAGCCCCCTGCCGAAACGACCAATAGAGTTGCACACACGTTCCTTCACGGCAGCTGCTGCTGCTCCGATGTGTTGTTAACCCCGTATTAACCCCTGCTAGGCAACCGGGAAGGAAACGAAGATTAAACGAGCACGAAGAATGTCCGCGAATATTCGCCCGAAGAGAAGACAGGAACGGGCGAATATTCGCGGAATACGAAGGTTTTTTAAAGTTAAATAAAGTCTACCTGTGGGCAATCTAAGTGATCAGATGATCTCAGTATATACACCTGTTCTGAAATGCCCCAGAGTCTGCAACACCACTGAGCAATGGGCACCACCAAGCAAGCTGCACCATGAAGACCAAGGAGCTCTCCAAACAGGTCAGGGACAAAGTTGTGGAGAAGTACAGATCAGTGTTGGGTTATAAAAAAAACTTTGAACATCCCACGCCATTATTGAAAAAACACAAACCTGCCTAAACTCACAGACCAGGCAAGAATGACATTAATCAGAGAGGAAATAAAAAGACAGAAGATAACTCTGAAGGAGCTGCAAAGAAAAGAGTGGAGGTTGGAGTATCTGCCCATAGGACCACTTTAGGCCGTACACTCCACAGAGCTGGGCTTTACTGAAGAGTGGCCAGAAAAAAGCCTTTGCTTAGAGAAAAAAATAACACTTTTGCTGTTCACTAAAAGGCATGTGGAAGACTCCCAAAACATATGGAAAAAGGTACTTTGGTCAGATGAGACTAAAACTGAGCTGGTCATGATTGAAGGAACGATGGATGGCACTAAATACAGGGAAATTCTTGAGGAAAATATTTTTCAGTATTCCAAAGATTTGAGACAGGAACAGAGGTTCACCTTCCAGCAGGAGAGTGACCCTAAGCATACTTCTAAAGCACCACTTGAGTGGTTTAAGGGGAAACATTTAAATGTCTTGGAATGGCCTAGTCAAAGCCCAGAACTCAATCCAATTGAGACTCTGTGGTATGATTTATATATTGCTGTATACAAGCAGAACCCATCCAACTTAAGGGAGTTGGATCAGTTTTGCCTTGAAGAATGGGCAAAAATCCTAGTGGCTAAATGTGCTAAGCCTATAGAGATGTACCCTCTAAAAAGTATTACATGGAGGGGGGTTGAATATGCACACTCGAGTTTTCTGGTTTTTTTTTGTCTTATTTCTGGTTTGATTTATAATAAGAAATATTTTGCATCTTTAAAGTGGTAGGCATATTGTTTAAATCAACTACATACCTCCCAACATTTCAAAATGTGGAAGAGGGACACTTTTCTTTTTAAATCTCGCAGAACTCACCGCTACAAGCAATTGCACTTTACAATGTCGCGCTTGCATCGCCACTTAAAACACACTTCGTTATTGTCAGCAGTCATGCATATTAAAAATAACCAACACATTGAATTGATTTCTCATGAGGCTCAGCCAGACATACTACTTCCATGATGCTGGTTGAGCGTCATGGGAAGTGCAGTAACAGTAAAGCTGCAGATGCTAGCTGTGAAATAAAAATCCTAATGATTCTCAGCCAGCCAGGTGTCCACCATAATGCTGGGTGAGTATCATTGGAAGAGTAGTCCACAGCAGCAGAGATTTCTTTTTAATGAAAAAAGGCTAATGTTAGCCTCCCTCCCAGGACCCTTACACACACCTGCCCATAAACAAACATATACACATACACTGCCTTTACACATATACACGTACACTGCCCTTACACACACACACATGCATGTACACTGCCCTTACACACACACATACATGTACACTGCCCTTACATACACATATACATGTATACTGCCCTTACACACACCTGCCCATAAACACACATATACACATACACTGCCTTTGCGCACACATACAGTGCCCTTGTCACCGTCCCGGTGACAGGGTATCAGGGGCTGGGGTAACTGCTTCGGGTCCCGGCAGGCACGGGCAGGCGGGTGCCTGTGCACGACGGGCATCGGGGTCTGGGACTTATGCCTCGCATGTCGGCGATCTGGTGCCTGTCGCCGACATCGGAGATGCAAGGGTTTCTCCAGGGGCCGATCTACCACGTTGCAGCAGTCTGCCCACCCAGGTAGAGACCCCCAGAGACAGTTAATTACCTGCTCCCGGCACATCAATGGTCCTCACGGCGAAGACGGGGCGTGGCGCGTAGCTGGAGGCGTGGTCTGGACGGCCAGCTGGAGCTACAGCGGTGACTGGGGCTGGGTTTAGGTCTGGCGCTGGATTTAAAAATCCAGAGATGCTCTATCCAGTTACCTTGTTGTGGTGTTTGCTATATGTAGTGCTCTGTATTGATTCATGATATTTTTGACCCTTTGCCTGCCTGACGTCTCTTTGCCTTTCGATTTTGTACTGCTGCCCATTTTGATTCGGTTACCGATCTGGCTTGTCTGCCTACCCTCTCTGGATCTAGACCCCGGCTTGTATGACTACCTGTTATTGTTTACCGACCAAGCTATCCTGACTATTCGTTTGACATTTAACCCCTGCTCTGCTGAGTTCATTTTCTGGATCCTTCTACGCTTGTCCTGTACCTTATTGATCCAACTCCTTTCCTATATTACCTACCTCTACCTGGCCTCCTTGCTGTTGGGATCATCTAAATCCTGGGGTGCTGCTGCCAGGGGCTTCTCCTTTGGTAGTAGTATTCTTTGTGGAAAAACGTCCGCGGTGAGTGCCAGTGTAGGGGTGGTCGTGACAGCCCTTACACACACATATACATGTTCACTGCCCTTACACACATACATACACGTACACTGCCGTTACACACACATACACCTACACTGCCCTTACACACATACATGTACACTGCCCTTACACACACACATACATATACACTGCCCTTACACACACATATATACACATACACTGCCTTTACACACCAGCTAACAAATACCTATACTGCTCTTACACACACCGGCCCATACACACACACAAGCTTACAAACACATATAACATATAACTATCACTACTAAAATGTGAAGGGCCTTAATACACCACACAAGGCTAGTATTAGGGGAATCGCAGACATGGATTGTCAGTACCGCTTAGGTTACCATCTTACATATTGCTTCTGGACAGTAAGTTACACATTACTAAGTCCGAATTAACTTATGCGTGTAAGCACATTTTTAGAATAGTTATTTATTAAAATAGAGTTTTAAAAGCATCCTTCCCTGTCTGGCATGTGTCCATCACGGTATCGGTGAACCTTGGTGAATAGCTGCCAAGTAAATCACTTGTGACAAGAGCCACACTTTAAGTCCTATACTGCTTTCTCGATTCTATAATAATACTATTACATGTCCCTCAATGTGTTGATCCAATCTTCATAAATTCCTATTACCTTACTCTGGACCACATTTATCCAACGTTACACCTTTTCCATTTCCATTTTCCACGAATAACTTTGATGTTACCAAACAGTGTATAATTAATATCTTTCTTTCCATTGATATTTCTAGTGGGAGACAATGGAGCAGGGCCAGTGTTGGTGTTCTCGCTCTTTTAATGTTATCTATTTTTTTAACTAGCTCAAATACCATGTTCCATAGATCCTTCACTCCTATGAAAGCCCACCACATATGTTTAAAATCTCTCTTTTCTATATTGCATCTCCAACAGATACTTCCGATACTTCTGGAAACATGACATTGAGTTTTACAGGTACCATCAGTTTGTAACTTTAAATTGATTTTCCATTATAGTTATACAATAAATTATATTATAGGTTATTTCAGTCGCAGAATTTTGATTATATGACTCCTGGGCCCGGTCACGACAGGGTTAATTAGTTAAGTATGGTTATAACTCATAACTTAGGCATCAACATTTACAGATCACTGTGCCAAATAGATAAGGAAATGCCCAAGCACATAAGAACAACATGACGAAGGACCGCTGTTTAAAGTGCCTGGCCAGCACCATAAGATAGAGGTCTAGCCTGCATCACAGGACAGAAGCCATCTAGAGATAACACCATGATGGTAAGACGCTGGCCCCTGGAAGATTCTGGAAAGCCCCACAACAGCTATAAAAACCCACGGCCACGACCACGACCACAACCTTTGAAGCCTCACCTGCGGTGTTTGGAAGAACGTGCAAGGGCAGCCCAGGACGGATCCAGGGATACTTGCGTCCGAGACTCTTGGACTCTTCAAAAAGAGCAGTCCCTGCTGAGTTGCGAGTTGATCAGCTAGAAGAGTGATAAATACTTGGCTCAGTGATGTATTACTGGATTGACATTTGACACTATAGCATTGATTGCTGTGATATTGATTGATTGCTTAACTCGTTTTACACACACACATATATACATACATACACATGTTTACATGTTTTTTATCTGCTGTAGTAAGTTCTGTATATATAGTTACATAGTTACATAAGGTTGAAAAAAGGCATAAGTCCATCAAGTTCAACCCTTCTACCTAACCTTCTTACTCTTGATCCAAAAAAGGCAAAAAAAACCCTAATTAAGCAACTCTGAATTCTTCCATCAGGGGAAAAAAAATCCTTGTTGACTCCAAGAGACAATCGGATTTCTTCTTGCATCAAGAAGCTCTAAAATATTAATTCTATTTATAGCCCTGTATGTCATGCCGTTCTAAAAAAAATATCCGGACCCCTTTTGAAGGCATCTAATGTATTTGATAACACCACCTCCCTTGGCAGTGAATTCCAAACCTTTATTGTCCTTACTGTAAAGAATCCCTTCCTTCACTTATGAGATCTCCACTCTTCCAGTCTCAGATATTTACGCATATTTATATAATGTTATCATATCCCCTCTAAGACGCCATTTTTCCAGTGTATATAATTTTAACTTTTTTAGTATCTCTTCATAACTAGTATCTCCCAATCCCCTTATTCATTTTGTAGTCCTCCTTTGCCCTTTTTCTAGTTCCATAATGTCCTTTTAAGGACCGGTGCCCAGAATTGTACTGCATATTCAAGGTGAGGTCTTACCATTGACCTGTAAAGAGGTAAGATGATATCCTCCCGTGAATCAATACCTCTTTTTATGCATGTCAAAACCTAATTTGCCCTTGCAGCTGCTTGCTGGTATTTCACACTGTTGTCAAGTCTATTGACCTACCATTATTCCGAAGTCCTTCTCATTGGTAGTTTTCCCCAAGGATATTCCATTTATAGTATAGGTTGCATTTTTATTATTTTTACCATAATGCATAACTTTGAATTTGTTTATGTTGAACCTCATTGAGCCACTTGCACGCCCAGTCCCCAACTCTGTCTAAATCCTCCTGCAAAGAAGAAACATCAAGATTAGTCTGATTTACCCTGCCTAATTTTGTGTCATCAGCAAAAACTGTGACATGGCTCTCAATGCAGCTTGGGAGATCATTTATGAATAAATTAAAAAGAAGAGGACCCAGGACAGACCCCTGAGACACTCCACTTAATACCTGCGTACAGTCTGAGAAACATCCATTCACAACAACTCTAAAAGTAGCCTTTTATGTGGAACCATATCAAATGCCTTAGCAAAGTCCAGATAAATCACATCTACAGCGGCACCCAGATCTATATTTTACTAACTTCTTCATAGAATGTTAATAGGTTGGTTTGACAAGACCTGTCTTTCACAAATCCATGTTGACTTCTACTAATTGGATTATGGATCATGTTAGGGATATTAATGAGACAAAATAGACCAGCCCCGGAGCAAGAAATAGGTGTAGGGGCACCATGACCGGGGAAGGAACGAGGAGCACCCCATGACCTAACAAGGGGTTAAAATATTGGTTAGATACATACATCCTCTGTGACTGCTTGGCCCCTGTGTGAACTTTTGCCCCCACACTCTGAATGTTCAGGAACAGGAAGAAGGGGAGGGCACTGGGTGTCATCAACTAAATAAATTTGGGAACCTGCTCACAGATGAGCTTGTAGGTTTTTAAGTAGGCGAAATTCCCACCCTCCCTTCCCTCTTTTTCTTTTGTTATATCGTCTTGTGTGGCGGTTGGTGTTTACATTTTGGTCATTGTTAATATGTGGTTGGCTGGTTCGGTGCTTGAGACAACTATCTAAGGTATGGTTGTACTCGTGGTGCACATGCCTCAGGGCGGAAGTGCAGAACACTCCCTGGGCGCCTTGCTCAGGTGATACGTTGGGTGACGTGTGGTTGCTGGGCTTTGGACGCCGGCAGCCTCTACAGGTGACGTGGTTTGTTACGCCCTTACCAGCCCTATAGATATACGGTGTTATATGGTTGGCTTGTAGCCAAGAATTTGTGGTTTATAACGTTTAAGAAATATGATAATGAGTGTCACGGTTGGGGATAATACCGGGATTTTGACCGTGGCCAAATTTATCCAAAATCGAACAATAAAGCAATTTTAATTACATACATTGTCTATGTGTCTTATTTGGGGAATGGGGCCGAAGTTGACGATACTAAGGTCAAGGCAAAACCAATATTTTATCACATACGCAAAATAACGACGTTATCAAATATTGTAGTACCACATCCACAATATGAATTTAAGGAGATACCCTATATTTTATCTCCGATCCTGAATTCTTTCAGATCGCCGAAAATTATAATTCAAATTAGATAGATATCGCCACGATAGTCAATCAAAAATATTTATTTATTGTGAATACAATTTATAAAATCTATGTATGAGTCACACAGTGCATAATATAAAACACAACGTTCTTAAAACATGTCAAAAATAAATCAATTCAAATACAGTATATTATCGATAGTTATCAATATGAATTACTACTTTATGAGTCTAACACACAATTAATTTCCAGTCCACTCAGCAACCAAAAATTTATAATAATCAGGGCAGTAATAAAGATATCACTATTTCTCTTATATTATTTTAACTAATATGACAAATCAAAAAGTAATTTAATAATGTCTACAGGTATTAGTGAAATTCCTAATAGATGCAAATGATGTCAAACTTCATCTACAGGTAAAAATACCTTTTCATTATTGTTATTATCACGGGTTATAAGCTGCAGTCTCACAAGCCGTCATATACAATAATGCAATATATTATTTCCCAGAAACAGGGAATTCTATATGAAGAAGACAAAATTCATCTCTATTCAGAATAATAAAACAATTATATTTACCACCACTTGTTGCTGTTGTCCAACTGGTTCTTGTAGAAATTAATCCAGGTTCAGTGGTAAGAAATTAAGTGGGAAAGAATATAACTTTCTAAAAGTTATATAGGTTAGAACTCAAAGTAACTCCAAGAGTGAAATATGGTGCCAGAATCTTAAGATTCCAATTCTCTGGGGTAAATTTGGTGAATCAGTCCGTCCTTTTCCTTTTTCTTTTTTTTTCTAATTATCCAAGACATAAGATTAAAAACAGAGCTTATTATCATAGCCTCCACCTCTTGATTGGAATTCTCCAATCATAACGGTGGGTTTTACCCATTAAAATTAGGATTTCTACTCATATTTACACCGTTGTAATTTCTTAATTTACCTGTGAGAGACGCTCTGGTCTAAGAATTAATGTAAAACCATTATATATGTGTTTGGAATTTATCCTTGGTCACCCTAATCGCCAGGTGTTACCTCCTAGATAGTAACTCAGGCCTTGGTAGTCTTACCATGTATCCCCCATTCCAAGTTACATTTCTAAAGATATGCAGCGTCTACTCCTTAAATTTCTCATGGAAGATAACATTAATTGTATCATATATACGCTGAAACATCATTATACATGAATACTCCTTTGTTCTCAATTATAGAGGGAACAAGGACAAAAAGAAATAATCACTACATGATTAAGTAAAATAAAATGGCTCTGACTCCATTTTGTGTTCATGTAAAGTACAGAATATATGGAATACATGTTTTCTATCATAAAATATCTGACAATCAAGATATGTTCTTGAATGTGTACCTTTAGCAACCCTTCAAATAATTTCCCCACTAACGATGTTAAGCTTAATGGCCTGTAATTGCCCAGTTGAGATTTTGATCCCTTTTTAAATATGGGCACAACATCTGCCTTGCACCAATCTAATGGAACTATGCCTGAACTGAAAGAATCCCTAATGATCAGTAATAATGGTTGGGCCAGAATTAGGCTTAGCTCCTTAAGTACCCTTGGGTTTATACCATCCGAGTCCAGGGACCTTAACAGTATTTAATTGCTTGAGCACTTTTTCTTGCGTCAGCCAATCCCATGTTTGCTGTAATTGTTCCTTAAAATTAGCCAGCAGGGGCTCCTTCACTGGTTCTTCATTGGTATAAACAGAAGAAAAAAAAAGTATATTATATAAGGCTTTCTCTCTGTTCCCACTAACCAAGTTTCTGGTTTCAGATAATAAAGGAAAAGCATTCTCTACCTTTAACTTTTTGTCATTTACATATTTAAAAAAATTCTTGGGATTGGTTTTACTTTCCTTGGCAATTGGTTATTCATTTTCCAATTTAGCCATTTTAATCGCCTTTTTACAGGCTTTGTTGGCATCTTTGTATGCCATAAATTATACTACTGATCCCTCATTACAGTGGGCTTTATTTTTTATTACTTCCAGCATTTTAGACATTATTCTCCTAATAGCTATTTCAATAAATATATTATTCACTTTTTGATGAATATCTTTATCATCCAGGTTTAGAGATCTAGTGAAAAAGCTTTATAACCATAAATATGAAAACATCTCTGATTTAGGAATCTTAAATTCCGATAGCAATTGGTCGAATAATTTTATTCTTTCATTAGTAATAATAGCCTTCATTTCTTAGACACCTGCGTTTTTTCAGTTATTTAAATATGTATTTGGTAAGTTATATTCTATATATCTAACACTTTATTATTAAATGCCAGTTTTTTTCCTTATTATCTTCCATTTGCAGAGCGTATTTTTAATTATATTTTTTTTTTCTAATTTTGTTCTTGTTTTTAATGCAATTTGGCATCCCCATAGACTTAATACATTTTCATTTTTGGACATATATTTTTCTCTTATACCAAGGCTGGTTATAATTAATTTCTATTTGAAAATTATATATATGCATCATCATACATGATTCATATACTTGTCTAATTATAGGGCATCCAAAGCCCCCTTTTTTCCTTTTTTTTAAAAAGCTGTTTAATTCCTATTTTCATTTTTTCCCATTACTTATATATTTATTTAATTTTTCGTGTAGTATATTTATCCATACTTGCAGAACCTTAATTGGATAATGTCTGAAAAATATGTAGCATAACAACGATCACCTCCTAAGCTTCAATGGGGTCGCTGAAATGCCTCGAAAGCGAGGGATTCAGCGACACTAACACCCCCACAGGATGCACTGTGTCGCTCCCCGAGGTGCAAGATGACCACATGTCAAATTTCCAATTTGAGAAATTCACATGTCCCAAATGTGGCCTTTTAGTACCCAAACAACCTGACAATAACATATACCAGGAGCCATAAATTCATACCTAAAGTACAAAGTGTGTGGGAAAAATACACACAAAAATACTACTACAAACTTTGACAAAGGCTGGTGGTAAAATATGTGCATGGAAAGAGTTAAAATACCAGCATTTGAAATACCCTGGGGTGTCTAGTTTTCAAAAATATATGGTTTTATTGGGCACATTGAATTGACCAGACTCAAAGATGTACCAAATAAAGCATGGACACAGGATCACCAAATGCCAAATGTGGCCCCTTTGCCCCCAAACAACCAGGCATGGGTGGTATCACTGTACTCGGGAGATGTTGCTGAATACATGATGGGGTGTTGTGTGACAGTGACCTATACCAGGAGCTGTAAATTGTGTGGGTTCAGTAAACTATAAATTCACACCTCAAGTAAAATGTGTGTGAAAAAAAAAAACGCAAAAAAATTACTACCACAAAGTATGACAAAGACTAGTGGTAGAATAAGTACATGAAAAAAGTTAAAATACTAGCATCTGAAATACCCTGGGGTGTCTAGTCTTCAAAAATATATGGCTTGATGGAGTAAATTGCATTGGCCGGCATCAAAGATGTTCCAAATAGCACACGGAGACAGAATTAACAGATTTGGAAAAAATGGTTTTGAAATAGCAAAACGCTACTTGTAATTATTGCCCTATAACATGCAGAAAAATACAAAAAAACAAAAAACACTGGGTATTTCTATAGTACAATTTATTTAGCGTTTTTTTTAAATTAGTTTTTATAGATGAGTAAAAGATTTTTTCAAGTAAAAGTAAGAAAAAAGTGCTTTTTGTCAATTTGTCACCAAATGTTATAATTTTTTATAGTAAATTATATGATACAACCAAAATAATGACATGGGAAAGAAGAAAATTACAGCTAAACACGAGCACAGCCATTGTCACGAAGGGTACAAATAATAAATTAGCCATTGTCATGAAGGGGTTAATCTATCTATGTTCTTATTTATTTTGCCTAGTTCTAAATAATGTATCCTTTTTTAACGTTTTGTATTCTGCTGGTTCTGAAAAAATTTCCCCGAATTGTTTTTATAAGCACACCATAGTAAAGAATGTGAAATTTCTTTGTTGTCCTTTTCTTTAAAATAAAGACGTTGTTGATCTTAAATATTCTACATTTTTCTTATCGTTTATTGGACAACTATTCAGCCTCCATTCTCTCTTTAGTGTTTGTCCTCACATGCTTATCATATGTTGGAGGAGTGTTGAGAAATGGATATATTCCTTTCTCTCGGGATTAAATACCCTCTATATATCAGATAGTTGATGTTTTTTTAGAGATCTAAACATTTTAGCTACTCTGCCTATTTGTTTGTTGATAATTTCCCTAAGTGTTGTATCCATCTCTATATTAAGAATACAAATGAAGTCTCAGCTATTATAATAATCCCTCCCTTACAAAAAATTACTGCAATTTTTCTGAAGTAATACTGCAGTTTTTTGGACATGAAAAAACTGCAATACTGCACTTTTTGTGCAGTATTACTGTACATTTACTGCAGTTTTACTGCATTTGTACTTCACTGTACTGCAGTTTTACTGCACATTTACTGCACTTTTTTTTTTATATTGCAAACCTACAGTTGTACTTCAATGTACTGCAGCTTTATTGCATTTGTACTTCCGTAAAAAAAATAACTGCAGTAAAACTGCAGTACAGTGAAGTACAAATGCAGTAAAACTGCAGTAAATGTGCAGTAATACTGCAGTAAAAGTGCAGTATTGCAGTTTTTTCATGTCCAAAAACTGCAGTATTACTTCAGAAAAACTGCAGTAATTTTTTCGTAAGGGCTTTAGCATATTTTTCTACCTTTTTAAATACACCATCCACAAACAACATTGATCCAACATTGGGAGCATAGAGATTAATTCGATTATACATTTCATCTTGAATTTTACAGATAAGTATCAGATATCTGGCCTCTTGTTCCTGAAATATAATCTCCATGTCTATGTTAGATGAAATTACCACAGATACCCCTCTAGATTTTTTCCCCCTTAAAGATGAACGTATTATTTTTGATAAGTACCTTCCCTTTACAGGGTTTTTTTCTATTCTAACTCAGCGTGTTTCTTGGAGAAAGCATTTGTCTGTTTTTCCTTTTTTAATAAGTTTGATAAAGTGGACCTCTTGTAAGGACTATTCACACCTTGTACTTTTATCGAAAGGAATCTTACCATCTCATTTTAAATAATCTTTCCAGCAGCATATACTCCACTTACTCCTAGAAAGTATAGGTAGAATTCCATCCACACTGAAACTCCTTTCCCTCTTCCTGGAAATTGTTTCACACTCTGATATTGTGTGGTTTATCATTAACGGAGAGTTCCCTACTGGCCATCTTTTTATTTACTACTTATTAGACTTGGGCACCAGGGGGCTCTTCGTGTTCGGCAAAAAAAAAATTTCGTATTCCGCGAATATTCGCCTGTTCCTGTCTTCTCTTCGGGCAGATATTCGTGGACATTCTTCGTGTTAGTTTTTTCTTCGTTTTTTACAAGGGGTTAATACGAGGTTAACGCGTACCGCAGCAGCTCTGGCACCAGGAGTTTAAAGGTCTGTATGAGCAACTCTATTGGTCGCCACCAGGGGGCTCGTCTGCCATCAACCATTGCCCCCTGCTGGCGACCAATAGAGTCGCTCGTACAGACTTTTAAACTCCTGGTGCCGTAACTTGGCCGGGAGAGACCGCTGGTCTCCCTGCTCTATCAGTTAAATGTCCGTACGAACGACCAATAAAGTCGCTTGTACGGACATTTAACTGATAGAGCAGGGACACCACTTGTCTCTGCCGGACAAGTTGCTGCATTAGGTTTTTAAAAGTCTGTACGAGCGACTCTATTGTAAAATATATCTTTTTAAATACATGTTAAAAAAATAGCTATATAAATATTTAAAAATGACATCTTCATGGAAGACTCTATTGGTCGCTCGTACAGACTTTTAAAATCCTGGTGCCATAACTTGTTGTACCTTAAGGATTTAAGGGGCCGTGCGAGTGAGCCTGTTGGTCGCTTGCACGGCCCTTTCACCTACGGATTTTTCGTAGATTCCACGTTTTTTTCACTGTGACTGTATAACTAATCGTATAGCTAGCAGCGTCCCGCTAAAGGCAGATATCAGTCCCCAGTGGCTCTGTGTACTTCTGCCTTCCGACGCCAGAAAACCTACCTGATACGCTGTAACGCTGGTAACAGAGAAGTAACCCAGTATGCAGAGGATGGTGGTGAAGAAACAGATCTATTAGGTAGCAAGACTGAAGCCACTAGTATGAAGTATGCCGTTAGTCTCCCAGGCATTCAGGAGAGGAGGAACACCATGTAGTAGATCAGGCCCACTGATGCACGGTACGCCAGGTAGAATAATGAGCGCCGTGTAGTAGACCAGGCCCACAGGGTATAGGTACGCCAGGTAGCAGTGCAGGATACAATAGCAATCACTGAAAGATATCTGCTCACAACAGTGAGCTCAGTATACAAGATAACCGAGCACTGAATAGAAGTCAGTGCTCGGGTTTTAAACCTCCTGCTCTCTCTCGCCCCGCCCCCGGTTAATGACGGCACACACGGTGCGTCCTTTCGTCGCCATGGAGGCAGGGGATAAGAGGGAGGCATGGTGAGCGTGCCCATCTTCTGTTCCCCTCCCGGCGAATGAAGAGGACACACGGAGGAGCCCTCACGAGTGCCCGCTACACGCAGTTGCTCAGGAGAAGTGCCGGGTACCCGCCACGAGTCGGCAAGTGAGCAGGACTAGCTCCCTTTCTAAGGCAGGAGCCCATTCATGTACATATTTTTTTCCTCACTATATATTTTCATTATTCCTAAGAAAAACATATTGCACTATTTGTTTCCTTTGTTTTTTTATTATTTTGCATGTGCTTTGGAGGACAGTATACATTGGATCAGGAAAGTTTTTTGATTGATCCTTATCTATATTTTTAACCCCTTAAGGACCGGGCTAATTTTTCGTTTTGTACCCTGTGGGACCGAGGCTGTTTTAATACTTTTGTGGTGCTTGTGTTCAGCTGTAATTTTCTCATCACCCATTTAGTGTACCCACATAAGTTATATATTGTTTTTTTCAGGACAAGATCGGCTTTCCTCAGATACCATTATTTTGATCGTATCATCTTATTTACTATAAAAAAAATAAAAAAAACATGGTGAAAAAAAAAAAAACAAACACATTTTATGACTTTTATTTGAAAAATCTTTTACTCACCTAAAAAAACAAGTAAAAAAACTAGCTAAATAGATTCTACTACTTGTCCTGAGTTTAGAAATACCCAATGTTTTTATGTTTTTTTGCTGTTTTTTGTAAGTTATAGGGCAATAAGTACAAGCAGCGTTTTATGATTTCCAAATCTGGTCAGTCTGCCTCCATCTCCTCTTTGGAACATCTTTGAAGCCGGTTAACTCAATTTAACCCTGTCAAACCATATATTTTTGAAAACTAGACACCCCAGGGTATTCCAAATGCTGTTATTTTAACCCTTTCCATGCACCAATTGTAGAACTACACTTTGTCAAACTTTGTAATAGTAATTTTTTTTATTTTTTTCACACAAATTGTACTTTAGTTATAGATATACAGGTTCTGGTATATGTCACTGTCAAACAACCCCCCAATGTGTGTTCAGGAACATCTCCTGAGTGCAGTGATACCCGACATGCATGGGTTTGTTGGGTTGTTTGAGCTTTAAAATGCCACATTTGGGAAGTGCGCTTTTTTTCTCCATTTTGTTCAGTCTGTACCTATGCCCTATCTTTGAGCTCGGCCACTCCAATTTACCCCATCAGCCATTTTTTTTATATATTAGACACCCCTTGGGTATTTGAAGTGCTTTTATTTTAACTCTTTGTTGAGATTTTTGAGAAATTTTAGCACTTGCTCAAAATAATTTTATTTTATTTTATTTTATTTTTTTAATACTTATATTTTTTTTTACACATTTTGCTGGTACTGGATGGTTCATCAAGTGACATCACTGCATAATTATTTTTAAATGTTAGCACATTTTTTTTTATTTATTTTTTTTCATTTTTTATTTTTTTATTTTTTTTTTGAATATTTTACTAATCACATAGTGATTAGAAAGCTGGGTTCCATTGACTTGCTTGGTTGAATGCAGTACCTGTATTCAACCTGCAAGTGGAGCCAGAGTTCTCTAGAGGGTCAGGAGACCGTCTAGCGAACTCTTTCTTCTTTATTATTTTTTTTCCCGGGCCGCCGCCATCTTGTTGATGGCGAAGATCACCGGCAGCTGCTCTCCGGAGCGGTCACAGCCCATCCAAAGGTAAGTGTTTGGTGCCGCTGGATGCCTCCTGATCGAGGCATTCCAGCGACACCATTTAAGTTTAGGAGGCGATCGTTGATCGCCTCCTAAACGCTTTTAAAACGTATTACAATGTATGGCGGCTGTTGACGCCCCGGGGAGGGGCCAGACATGGCCCCCCATGCCGATCTTGGCGTTACTGAATGCCTCGACATCGAAGGCATTACAGTAACGCCGTTTAAGCGAAGAAAGTGATCGTTGATCACTTTCTAAGCTTATTTAATTTTTTGACAGTTCAGGACCGTCAAAGGTCATTTAGTGACCTTCCTGTCATGACGGTCCTGAACCGGCAAAGGTCGCGAAGGGGTTAAACACCACTATTCAGCCACGTTTTGGTCCAATGAACCTACCGTATTGGCTCGAATATAGGCCGCACCCGAATATAGCCCGCTGTCATGACCCTGGTAAGCAGGTCGGGTAGGAGTCCAGTCGCAGGGGATACAAGGGGTTCTGTCTGTACCCCACGATGCATGACGGCTAGTAGGATGGTACAGACAGGCACAATGAAGCCCACTGGCAGGGCAGACGGCAGGAAGCCCACTGGCAGGGCAGACGGCAGGAAGCCCACTGGCAGGGCAGACGGCAGGATGCCCACTGGCAGGGCAGACGGCAGGAAGCCCACTGGCAGGGCAGACGGCAGGAAGCCCACTGGCAGGGCAGACGGCAGGATCAACACAGGGTCAGGTACAGGGCCAAAGCAGAGCGGTCCAAACACTTTAATACAAAGGCTCTGACTGAAGGGCAGGGCAGGTCTCTTAAAGGCAGGGCTTCACTCATGTGGTAAGGCTCAGCTGTACTTGGTAATCTGATTCTGAGCACTCCAGAGGGAGGAGGGTGGCCACTAGTGGTAGCAGATGGACATGACAGCAAAATAATTACGCATGGTCCGGGCTAGCAGGGTGGAATCCTGACATACCCCCACCGCTAGGAGCAACCTCTGGGTGCTCATAGAACTGTATAGAAGCAGTGTCACCGTCTGTGGCGAGACATCTTTTTCCTGGCACGTAGCGCTTCTTCAAACACGTGCTGATCCTCACGGCATATGATAGTTCCGTTGGAAGCCACTACACAGCCTGGTGACAGTGCCTCCGCTCCTGGACACACAAATGCGATAGTCCTACATCTAGTCGTCAGGGGTTAGGAATACCCCCTGTACACAGAGTTCCTCTGATTGGAGTTGGTTATCACCAGGACTGGACTGGGTTGAGGCTGGAATGAAGGACAGCGTACCAGACCTCTGATCACGCAGATGTTGCTCGTAATGCTTAAGCTCCTTTCTGTGCACGATTGTCCCATTGGTTGCTAGGACGTAACCAGGAGCCGCAAGGGAGTGTCTTGCGGTTTGGAGTTTCCTGTTCTCACTCCTGTGAGTGATGGGAGTGGTGGTCCCAACCGCACAAACAGCCATGGTGTTCTCGATCTCAGGTGTGTCCGCTATATCAGCCTCAGAAGAAGCATTGTCCATGTCAGACCAGTCAGGGTCGTCAGACATGGTCTGGAGTTCATCTGACATGACTTCAGACGGCGTTGGATATTCAGGTGCTGGGATTTGGTTAACCCCTGGATCACCATTCTGGGGAAAAACCACTTAATGCCCACTTAACCAGATGTGCCCCCCCTAGACTTACCAGTGCAGACTTCCCGGGGTCTTGCGGGGCCAGCGGGGGACATCTACGCAGTATGCGTATACAACTTCCGGTGCCGGCACTGGTCACCTTAAAATAAAATTACCTAGTGCCAAGACCAAAACATACAAATACCGTATTTGCCCAAATATAGGCAAACAGGGGACCTGCAAGCACTTTCCACGGGGGGAGTGCCGGCACGGGAGGTTGTCTAAGCGCATCGTGCAGACGTTCACCGGCAGCGGCGATGCGCATAAACAACCTCCGCTGCTGGCACGTCTGTTCGATGTGATTTAACAATCTCCCTTGCCGGGAATTCCCACAGGGGGAGTCCCGGCAAGGAAGATTGTTAACGTACATCGCGCAGATGTTCACCGGCTGCGGCGATGCGAGTGTAAACAGCCTCCACTGCTGGCACGTCTGCGCGATGTGCTTTAACCCCTTCGTGACAAAGGCAGATTTTACTTTTTGTACCCTTCGCGACAATGGCCGTTTTAACATTTCTGCGCTGCTCGTGTTTAGCTGTAATTTTCTTCTTTCCCGTTTACTGAACCCACACACATTAGATATTGTTTTTTTCAGGACAAGAAGGGCTTTCTTTAGATGACATTGTTTTGATTGTATCATATTAGTTACTATTAAAAAAAGTATAAAATATGGTGAAAAATTTAGAAAAAAATGACCTTTTCTAACTTTTAGTTGAAAAATCGTTTACTCATCTATAAAAGGTCATGAAAAAACCTGCTAAATAGATTCTACTATTTGTCCTGAGTTTAGAAATACCCAATGTTTTTATGTTTTTTTGTTTTTTTCTACACATTATGGGGCAATAAGTACAGGTAGCGTTTTGCTATTTCAAAGCCATTTTTTCCGAATCTGGTAATTCTTCCCCCCATGTGCCATTTCGGGTATATTTGAAGCCAGCCAATGCAATTTACCCCATCAAGTCATATATTTTTGAAAACTAGACAGCCCAGGGTATTCCAAATGCTAGTATTTTAACCCTTTCAAAGCACTAATTCTACCATCAGCCTTTGTCAAACTTTATGATATAATTTTTTTTGCATTTGTTTTTCCACACACATTTTACTTCAGGTATATATATATTTATTTTTTTTTTGTCTTTTTAAAAAAAAAAAAAAATTCAACTTCAAGGTTCCCCTGACATCAGTGGGAAATTATTTTTACATTTTACAGTTTTTTTACTATTTTTTTCTAATTATTATTAATTTTATTTTATTTTTTTATTTTTACTAATCACACTGTGATTAGAAAGCTGGGCTCCATTGACTTGCATGGTGACTGCAGTACCTGTATTCAACCTGCAAGTGGAGCCAGAGTTCTCTAGATGGTCTGGAGACCATCAGTATGTGTACTGGATAAAGAGAACATCAGTCCGAGGCAGATAATATAGGATAGAATCTTATGTGATGGGAGTACATCAGTACACTAAAAAAAAGTGATCATACACGGGACGCTTGAAGCCACAATTTAGTGCTACTAATAATTTTTAATAACATATGCAGAATGCAGATGCACAAAACATTTACTTTTCCTCTCACTGATTTCTGGGCCTAGAAAGTTTTGTCCTCTGAAGTGAATACAAATTCAGGAGGGCATTTTATCTGGGTAAGTAAAAATGAAATACCGTATTGGCCCGATTATAGGCCTGTAATCAGGGTTTAGCATTTTTACCTTCAACGGGGTGTCTGGAAGACCAGATCAGAAGACTGCAGATTGCTTTCGGCAGTGCGGTCCGGCGAAAATGCGGTCCCCCGGCAACGCAAGAAAAAACTTTTCTTCCGCCCTGATTCTTGATTCTCAACGTTGATGTAGATGAGGCAGACTGGTGCAGGAAGTGGAGGTCAGGTCTGCCGCATCTACATCAACGTTGAAAAACTAAAGTTTAGGTAAGGAGGGTGGGAGCCTCCTACTACACATTAGAGGTAAACAAAAAATAAAACATAAATTCTTTAAAATAACACCAAACTATAAGGGTGTGGTCTATAATTGGGTGTGGCCTATATTCAAGCCAATACGGTAGTATCAGAAAACAGACACCCAAACACACACCAGGACAGGCTCTGCCACACAGACACCCAAACACACACACACCGGAACAGGCTCTGCCACACCAACACACAAACACATACCAGGACAGGCTCTGCCACACCGACAAAAGGGCTGTACCAAAATGACAATTGTGGACCGAAACCGAAAATTCAGGATTCACTTGGCCGAAACCGAAAATGACCCCCCCCCGGACCTTTAAAAAAAAACCACCACACTTGTATTAAAAATAAAGGAAATATATATATATATATATATATGATTGTTAACAGCAATCACACACTCCTATCATGCCCAGGCAACCAGTACATGCTGGAATCTGGGCAAGATAGGAGTGTGATTGCTGTTAGCACAGGGGTCGCTGCTTCTCTCTGCCTTGCTCGCACTCTGTGCGAACAACTTCTCTTGTTCCACCCAGGGGAAGCAGGAACGGAGCAAAGTCATGTGACACGAAGTACATCACATGATGCTGCTGAGTTCATGCTTTCCCTGGGCAGCACAAAAGACGCTGCTTGCACAGTGTGTGCGATCAACACAAAGGGAAGTTGCAGGGCCCCTGCGGAAGTGAACATTAATCCAGCCCTGCATCCAGGGACATAATTTGTCCAGGGAGACATCTGGCCATCCTATTTTATTTACCTCTTGATTGTCATTTTATATACATGCACATATTGTGGGACATTTGTTAAGTGCTTTGCAGCCTTCAATTTGGGTTTAATTTTATTTTTTCCTTCACATTGATCACATTTTGCAGTAATTCTTTTTGAGCTTCATGCTATTTGTCATATTATTTTGCAATGCTTTATTCAGATCCCAGATCTCCAGCACAGCTGAACAGTCAACTAAGCCTAGGGGCTTGTCATTAATCCTCACTCTTACTCTCTCATGCACTCTCACACTCTTTCATGCTCTCTCATGCGTTATAACACTTTCTAACACTCACATTCTCTCTTTCTCACACTCTCTGTCAATGTCTCCCTACATTCTCTTCTGGCCTCTTCTGTGTCCTGTCTCCTTTTCGGTAACTCAGGGAAAGAGAGGTGCAGAAATGCTTTGCCTTCTCTTTGAGCCATCTGCAATATTCTGACTTCTTCGAGTACTTCTGCAAAAGGGCAGAGCCATGGCGTGCACCACAAGGACAGCCTCTCCCCTGTTCCTCCAATTGGTGAGATATTGTGAGATAGAGGGTCTGCTCTTTTGTGGAAGTACCTGGATAATGGAGCTGATATTGGAGAAAAGTGGATGAAGAAAGAAGACAGAAGACAGAATAACACGAACAAGTAGAGGCAAGAGAAGAAGGGGGGCTATGGAAAAGGGTGAGGAAAAGTGAATGAGAGTATGAGAGAGAGTGTTAGAGGGAGTTAGGGAGATTGTGAGAGTAACTAAATGCAAATAAAAATTTGGAGCTCTTTGATTAATTTTCATTTGTTTCATTGTTGGCTCGTGCCAGTGAGTGGCTTTTAAACACCGTCTTTTTTTTATGCGGAGGAGAGAGAGGGGCGCCTAGCAACCGTTCGGCGCCCCTCGTTCTCCCCCGCATCAAAAAAAAAGACAGCGTTTAAAAGCCGCTCGCTGGTGCCCGCTGCTTCACTGCTGAGCGCCGAAATATAACGTAATATTACGGCGCTCAGAAGTGAAGCAGCGGGCACCGCAGCAATGCAGAAAGACAGAAGACTCCTGCTCCTGTCGCTGGACCTCAAGGTGAGAGAACTACAAAGGGGGAGAGGGTAGAAAGTGATAAGGGAGGGGGAGAGGGTAGAAAGTGATAAGGGAGGGGGGAGGGTAGAAAGTGATAAGGAAAGGAGAGGGGTAGATATTGAGGAAGAGGGTAGTAGGGAAAGGGGTTAGAAAGTGACAAGGGAGGGAGAGGGGGTATATATAAGTAAAGAGTGTGAATTAATGTGTGGATGCATTGAGTGAATGAGGGAGAGCATGAGTTAATATGTGGATGAGTTGTTGGAATGAGGGAGAGCATGAGTTAATATGTGGATGAGTTGTCTGAATGAGGGAGAGCATGAGTTAATATGTGGATGAATTGTCTGAATGAGGGAGAGCATGAGTTGTCTGAATGAGGGAGAGCATGAGTTAATGTGTGGATGAGTTGTCTGAATGAGGGAGAGCATGAGTTAATGTGTGGATGAGTTGTCTGAATGAAAGTGTGAATTAGTGAGTGACTGTAAAAGTGTTTGTGTGTATCATAGATGTATAATTGTGGAAGGGCAAAGATGGCACTGGCAGGAGGTTTGAGCCTTGGGGGCCAAGATGTCACAGGCAGGGTGTTTATGGGACAAAGATGGCACAGGCCAGGCTGTTTGGGGACAAAGTTGACTTGTGCTGGGCTATTTGGGGACAAAGGTGGCAAATCTTATGTGTGTTATCTGGGTGCTGGTCAGGTTCTATGTGGGCAGTGTGGATGCCAGGGCTGACTTTGGGGTGTACAACCTGTGATCTATGCCTGTAATTTAGGGGGTTTTAAATATACCTTTTAATGCCGTGTTTTTATGTGAATTTCAATTGATCTATACCCGCAAAGCTGGGTTTTTGTGTTACTCTGTAGATCCATATCTGCAATGCTACGTTTCATATATTATTATTGCAAATACAGGATTTGTATGTCTGATTCTGTTTATTTGATATATACCTTCAGTGCTGAGATCACAAGTGAATTTCAATTGATCTGGGTTTGTGTGTTAATGTGTTGATCTATACCTGCTATCGGCAGCAGGGTCTAATATTTATATATATATATTTATATATATCGGCAGCAGGGACTAATAAATGGGTTTTAGATAACTGGACAGGGGCGCAATTTCAGTGCTTGCCATAGGCGCTATTTTCAGTAGATACGCCTCTGCTAGTATCCAATATTTCCTCCGTGGCACCAAACTGTTTAACTTTTCCATTCAGCAACAACAAACAAAACCCTAAAGGGTGGTAACAAAAATCTACACATCTAACTGTACTAGGCTATAGTAATATTATTGATAACATTAAAAAGACAAATGCTCAAATGCATCTGCAATTCCTCAACTTCTACAGATCATTAGTGAGAATTTTAAGAGTTGTAAAATCTTATATGTTACTGCCTTGTGTTAAGGTTAAAGATGTTATATGCAATAATGGAATTTTTTTCTTCAAAATAAGTCAACTGCCATAACAATAACAATTACTTATTGATCAAAAAATAATCATGAATGGAAAGTGAATAAAGCAAAAAATTATGAAAGAGTAACCCTCACTTTGTCTTTTCAGAAACTTTTAAAAGCAACTCTGATCACTAAAATGCATTTGTATGGATCAAAAGTCTCCAATAAAAATCCTGATTGTGAGTTACTATAATTAGAAACATAATCATGTGATTCAGCACATTTCTACACATGTATCCACTATTCACCACTCAGATGTGCCCTGTTTGAGGAATAATTTATAGCAGTTGACCAACAATGAAAATGTTAACTCAAAAACATGGTGAAAATCAAAGACCAAAAGGTTTTGTTATACATAATATTTTCACCTTTCAAAGGGTTTTGGTGGAATTTTTCACATTCATGGCACCAAAATATTATCTGTCCAAATATTTGAGAACAAAACTGAAAAGCTATTCCCTCACCCCTATGATAAGGGGCTGGAACTCAATCCACCAACAAATCAACAAAACACCTATATAAATATATAAAATTTAACATTTAATTCATAAATTAAAAACCAAAATGCAGTGAGAAGCCCAAAAAAGGAATACACCTCTCCTATCAGAATATTGGAGGCACTGCGAGGGTGAGCAGATAATTAGTGAAATAACTCTGTGTGGGTTGCAATCAACCCAAAAAGCCGTACCTAGCCTGCCTAAAAAGCAAAGCCATATCTACAACTATACCACTAGCTAGACATTATCATAGTGGTACAGCCTACTATCGTAAGAGGTGACGAGGAAGTGATTTCCTATCGGGGTAAGCAGCCTCTTTAACTGGTGTAGTCAGGCGAATACCCAATGTGTGTTCCGCTGGCAAGACCAGCTTTGTCAGGGTATAGTATATTGTCAGCTCTACTTTTGCAAAACAATTTACTCTGCCACACCCCATAAGCAGAGCCTTTAGCCATATACATCAAACATCTCACATCTTCCTCAATCTATAATAGAGACAGCAAAGGGTGTCCTGCAATCTATCAGCTACAGCACAGCTTACTATACAACAATCTGCATTTTTAAATTTGATGACTGGATAGGAACAAGTCTTCTGGGCCCTATAAACAGCAACAGAGTTGCTTGGTAAGTTTTGTCTTTCATATTCTCCCATAGACATGAAATGTACTTATATGGGAACCAATGTTGTTAAATGCTATGGAGAAATGAGTTATTAGAGAACATAAGAAGAATCAAAACCGAGAAAGTACAAATCTGACTACCCTAAGGTTTGCAAAGTGCAGAAGTCCCAGACAATGTTACTTTAGGCTATCCATAGAATAGTTTAATAGTGTCAACCAAATCAAACACTTGACTCCTGGCGTGATCACATTTGGATCTGGATGATGAGCAAATAAGGTTTTAACCACCCCAGCCAGGCTTAATTAGAGTGACCTCACAGATAATTACCATTTGGGTTCACTATACCTTTGTCTATTACTGTGACCTAACCTGCCAGTTCAGCACAATTTGTCAACTCACGTGTCCCAGATAGAGCACCAAACATACAAATGATAACAGGACAAAGCAAAATAATCACCACCTTAGCCGAACAAATATGACTGTACTGTAGCTTCTGGTATGAGTGACCGTTGACTTGGAGTCATATTCCAAACCTTACATCTTAGTTCCCTCTTAAGTTTCAAACTTCAAAGCCATATATCATTATTGACCCCTTCTTGTGTTTTGTCCCACAGAAAAAAAAATATTATGAAAGGTGAAACAGACAAAAAAGCAATGGTTTGTTTTCTCCATTGTAGCTGCAGGTGTAAAGGTCTGTTCTTCAGGGTTTGTTCAAATTCTGTTCCCTTTTTAAAATTATAAATTAATGGGAAACTCCATCTATAAGGTAGTAGTAATTTCTTTAACTCCTCTTGGTTTGGCTAGAGTGTGCATAGAGAGGTCAGAATAAAGAGAAGCTTTTGCTCTGGAATTTTGTCTGTACTTCTAGCTGCTTTTCTTTGATGTGATAAAAATGCAAACACACCACCAAATCTCTAGGAATAGCCGCTAGTAGAGATTTGTTTTTGGGACCCTATGGGCCATATCAATACTGGAATTTAATTCTAGTGGCACTAATGCAATGGCATACTTTGAAAGCTTCACTAAATTCTCCTATCTTGTTCTCAATATGAGATGTAAGCTCCCCTTAGTCCTGAACAGCTGTAACAACATATTTTTATTAGTGATTTGATATATATTTTACGGAAAGAATTGCAGAGATCAGTAAATAATCCCTTTAGTTCAGTAAGGGTAATAGCCCTGGGATACTTGTGTAAAGTCTAGACCTCTTCTTCACCATATGATCCATGTTCGTCTATGGGCAGGGTCAACTGCCATTGCCTTGAATCCTGAGCACGGGCTATTTTTCCCACATGGAGGGTAAAGATATTTAGCGCTTTATGCTGCAGCTGTTTTGCTTTTTGCAATGTCGTCTGCCTTCCAGAGACCACTACGCAATAATCGATCCCAACCAGGTAATTATTCCTAATACTATTGCTGTTAAAGATGCTTTAGTCTCATCATTTTTTTTTTGATGCACTGGTACTACCTTTTTGCGGAACCGCTCTAGAAGGCCTAGTTAATGCACTTGATACCAGGGAGAAGCAGACAAAGAAAGATGAAATAGGAAAGCAGACAGAAGAAAAAGAAGAGACAAGAGAAGAAGAGGAGCTGCAGAAAAATAGACAGGGAGACACAAGTGGTCAGGAGAGTAGGAAGTAGGAAGACATTGAGAGAGAGTGTGTGAGAGAGAGTTTGACAGAGTGTGATAGAATGTGAGTAAGATTGTGTGATTGTTCAAAAGCAACAAAATGGAAACAAAAAAGTCTTAGCTCTCTGTTTTGTTCTCTGTTTGTTCGGATGAGGGTCATTACGTTTAAACTTCATTTGCTTGTGAAGTACCAGTGGGTTTTGTGCCATCACAATCATTTTACTACTCTGTTTAACTGAACTTTATTTTTTTAGAAAGAAGCCTAGTGAAATATTGTCATACATTATACATAAAATATTATTTTAATGATCCATCACAATCTTTTAAGTTTAATCTTCATCATCTGTCAAATCCCAATTAGTTTTTTACATGAATGAAAACTCATGCTTCAGAAATACTTAATATAATAAAATATGCAGACTGCAATACAGTGACAAACAGAAATTAAAGCCATTATTCTTGTATAAATACTGGTTTTATATACGACCAAAAGTGTTTCAACCACATCCATTTCTAACAGGTGTATAAAATCAAACACATAGGCATGCTATGTCCATAGAGAAAGATTGACAGTAGTGATGTGTTTAGGTTTTGAGCTGCCCTAGGACTGGCTAAATTCACACATCATAAGTGCCATCCAATTGTTCAAGTACATATGTTATTTAAATTGTATATGCACAAACGATGCATGATGGCTTGGGGTTGGTACAGACAGGCGCAGGAAATAACTCAAAGACAGAAGATGCGGATTTAGAGTTGTATCGCATATGATGGTACAACAATATATATACAAGGAAAGTCACTTGGCAGGAAGCCCTCTGGTTGGGGCGCACACGGCAGGAAGCCCTCTGGTTGGGGCGCACACGGCAGGAAGCCCCCTGGTTGGGACGCACACGGCAGGAAGCCCCCTGGTTGGGACGCACACGGCAGGAAGCCCCCTGGTTGGGACGCACACGGCAGGAAGCCCCCTGGTTGGGACGCACACGGCAGGAAGCCCTCTGGTTGGGGCGCACATGGCTAGAAGCCCTCTGGTTGGGGGGCACACGGCTAGAAGCCCTCTGGTTGGGGGGCACACGGCTAGAAGCCCACTTGGGAGGGAGGGAGAGGGGGATAGATTATGAGAAGGGAGGGAGAGAGAGGGGGTAGATTATGAGAAGGGAGGGAGGGGGAGAAAGGGGGTAGATTATGAGAAGGGAGGGAGAGAGGTGGTAGATTATGAGAAGGGATGGAGAGAGGGGGTAGATCATTAGAAAGGAGGGAGGGAGAGAGAGGGGGTAGATTATGAGAAGGGAGGGGGAGGGAGAGGAGGCAGATTATGAGAAGGGGAGGGGGTAGATTATGAGAAGGGAGGGAGAGAGAGAGGGGGTAGATTATGAGAAGGGAGGGAGAGAGAGGGGGTAGATTATGAGAAGGGAGAGAGGGAGAGGGGGATAGATTATGAGAAGGGAGGGAGAGAGAGAGGGTAGATTATGAGAAGGGAGGGAGAGAGAGAGGGTAGATTATGAGAAGGGAGGGAGGGAGGGGGAGAGAGGGGTTAGATTATGAGAAGGGAGGGAGGGGGAGAGAGGGGGTAGATTATGAGAAGGGAGGGGGAGAGAGAGAGGGGGTAGATTATGAGAAGGGCTGGAGGGAGACGGGGTAGATTATGAGAAGGGAGGGGGAGAGGGGGTAGATTATTAGAAAGGAGGGAGGGAGAGAGAGAGAGGGGGTATATTATGAGAAGGGAGGGGGAGGGAGAGGGGCAGAGTCTGCAAATTATTTTATGGAGGTAAACACATGCAAAGCATTTGTTAAACAATGTTTAATTGTAGAACAGTCCTTTAATGTTCAAAATATTTTTCTACGCTGTATTGCAACAGTCCAAAACATGTATAGGTATATGTCGGGTGACCACATGTCCTGGATTGCCCGGGACAGTCCCGCAAAGGGACTTTAAGGTTTTGCGCTCCCTTCGCAAGACATCTGCAAGGTAAGTGAAGTTCAAAGGAGGGACAGGGTAGATAGTGAAAAGAGGGAGAGTAGGTAGTGAGAAAGGGGAGAGAGGGGGGTAGATAGAGAGGAAGGGGGTAATAAGAATATTAACCCCTTCAATCCCAGGGGTTTTTGGTACCTCAAGTCTCGGGGCAATTTTGCCATTTTTGCGCTTGTTCGTGTTCGTCTACTAATCTCCCTGGACCCTTCCCCATCTAGCCTACCTTATCTACGCAGTATCGCAGGGATTGATGGAAATGGAAATCCGTAGGTTCGCCGTCAGGGGTTAACCCCTTCAATCCCAGGGGTTTTTGGTACCTCAAGTCTCGGGGCAATTTTGCCATTTTTGCGCTATGTCGGTTCAGCGATTATTCTCCTTTCCTGTGAATAGTGTACCCATGTAAACTATATTTTTTCAAGGAGAGACAGAGCTTTCTTTTGATACCATAGTTAGATGATTAGCTGAAAATTTTCCCTTTGAATCCTCACAAAATTAGATGTGAAAAGTGATGGAAAATCCCCTCCAAATTTATCAATTCAGGTGTCTTGATTTCAGAAATAGCTAATTTATATAGATTTTCCATACTTTTTCAGGGAACATACTATAAGGTGTACATTATTCGTAGAATTTTTATGCTTATGGCTTAACGGGTTTGGGGGTTGTGAACGGGGGCAGGAGGGTTATACTGGGTAGATGTTGTGTTAGGGCAATGGGATGTAAGGGTTTTTCTTTTTTTTATTATTACCGTATTTGCTCGATTATAAGACGACCCCCCAAAATCTGAATATTAATTAATGAAAAAAAGAAAAAGCCTGAATATAAGACGACCCTATAGGAAAAAAGTTTTACCAGTAAATGTTAATTCATGTAAACTATGTGAACTATTGTTTGTTAATAAAAGCTATGATTGAGAAAAATATGTTTTTATTTTTATTTCTTTTTTTTCAACCTGGCGGGGGGCATAACACAGGAGGATCCAGGTCCCCTGCATCGCTGCGGGGGATCTGGATCTTAGTCTCATAGTCAGACCTATTTGAGGTCTGATTATAAGACGACCCCAATTATAAGACGAGGGGTATTTTTCAGAGCATTTGCTCTGGAAAAAACCTCGTCTTATAATCAGGCAAATACGGTATTATCTTTTTTATATATTTTGTTTTTAATTTTTATTTTTTGTATTTTTTGTATTTTTGTATTTAAAAAAGGCTGAGAAGCAGGGTTTCTCACTCTTCTCCCGCGATCCCCCTGCACCGATCACACTGTGAGTGGGAGATCACAGCGTCTGCACCTCATCGGAGGACAGGATATCCGCAACCCGGAAGGGAATGCCCGATTGCGCGATCGGCGTTTAAAAATGTAACAGTTTACAGCTGTTACATCCGATCGGGCAGCAGAAAGCCGACAATGCTGGCTTCTGCTGTAAGGGAGGGAAGACTGCACTGACTCTTGCAATATATATTGGCAGCAGGGGCTAATATTAAAGAATGAAAACTGCCAGTTCAGCTGTTATTTTGATATCATATTTGAATCACGGTCTTTACTTCAAACAGTTAAAGATGCATGCCTAACGCATATATATAATATACACCTGTGTGTGTAATCTCATGCACTTCACAGTGTGTCCCTGAATGGCAAAAATAAAATGTGGTTACCCAAGGTATATGTAATAAAAAAGAATGCCTCATAAACAAACTGCTTAATAGTTTTGGATATATGCCAATATTGTGGTGTACTGCCATATAGTAGATTTGAGCAGCAACATCCCTTGCAGCAAGCTCCTTTTGGAAGCCATTATATGTGTGTACATGTAAGAGAGAGCAGGGAAGGGCTAGCTGCTCTGAGTCTGGATGGCAAGCACAGGGGAATTGCCCAGACGGTCCATTGGACTCAGGAGGCACTTAGCAGATGTGACATTACGAGGGGAGCACCAAGACAAGTGCATCCCGCAGTAGCATAGCAGCTGTAGCTCTGCAGCTTGCACACTGCTGGTGACAAAAGGAATGCCATATTGAAAGGTGTTAGAGTATATATTTATGGATGTGTAAGTGTAGAGCTGTCTCTGACCATCATCACACCCAGCCACATCATACCACAAAGTAGATCACAGGCTCAATCGGCACAGACCTCTTTTAAAGCTGTGGCCGCACATAATTGGATGGCCTGACTCAAGACCGGCTCCAGGTGAAGCGGCCCACTGGGAAGTTTCATAACATGTGCATGCCACGTTCTAAGGGGCCCGTGTCTTGTGTGCCTATGCGCTAAGACAGCACTGCCCGTTTTAAATGGCCCACTTCTGCACCAAAAGCCTTGGGAGCTGTAATGCATTTTAATCAAATGATTCCTGGACCCGGTCACGAAGGGGTTAATTAGCTAAGTACAGTTATATAACTTGTAACTTAGGTGTCAGATGTCAACAGGTACACATCACTGTGCCGAATAGATAAGGAAACTCAAAAGCACAAAAGAACAACACGGTGAAGGTCCTCTGTTTGGTATTCCTGGCCAACATCATAAAATAGAGGGGCATCCTGGGTTACAGAACAGAAGTTACCTCGAGATAACACCATCACGCCCCTGAAAGAGTCTGGAAAGTTCCTCCAACTTTGAAGCCTCACCTTGCAAGAACATGCACGGGCAGTCCAGGATGGATCCAGGGATCCTTGCGTCCGAGACAAGTGCCTCTTCGAAAAAAAATGTTCTGAGGGGTTTCCCAGTCCTTGCTGAGTTGCGAGTTAATCAGCTAGAGGAGTGACTACTTGGCTCGGTGATGTATTGATGCAAAACTGTATTGACATTTGACACTATAGCATTGATTGCTGTAATATTGATTGATTGCTTAACTTGTTTTACACACATATATACATACATAACTATTTTCTATCTGCTGTAGTAAGAGTTCTATATTAAAGTTTTGCTTGATCAAATTGCTGTGTGCTATGTTGTCATTCCGAAATTGTCATGTTGAAATTACAGTATAGATCTACTGATGCAGTGATTCAATCCAGTAAAGGAAGAAGGAGAAGAAATTAGGGATTACTCTAGTCTTGGTGTAGAGATAATCTAAATTTTATTAAAGACAGGAAGCGAATATTTGCATCAACTTCTTTACTTGAAACCTTGAGAGAAATTAAGATGGAGCAAATAAAGCACCAATGGACAGCAATAATAACAAATGCATATAGCCTAATAGATCAAATCATACATAAACCAGTGGGAGGGAAATAATGAAACCAGGGAGGGAAATATTCGCCTCCTGTCTTTAATAAAATTTAGATTATCTCTACACCAAGGCTAGAATAATCCCTAATTTTATGGCAAGACAGGAGGCTTCATATTTGCATAGTTCTAGGCAATTGATGTGGAAACCCCGTTCCTCTTCTGTCCAGAAACTGCCAGTGGAGGAATCCTCACAGACCGCACCCCAGCCCAGGAGGCTGGCGTCTGATTCCAGATAGAATTCTGGGGCGTGTCCAAAGATAGCTTGACCGTTCCACACCATCTCAACTCCAGACGGACCTCGTCTGATAAATGAATGAGTTGGTCGTAGGACCCTGAACAACGAAGGCAGGATGTTTTCAGATGCTGCATAGCACGATAATGTAGAGGTCCTGGAAAAATGGCCTGAATGGAGGCCGAAAGTTGGCCTATCATATAAGCCAAATCTTGCAAGAACACGTATGGGCGCCTGAGGAGGCACCGGATGTCCCTTTTTATAGAAGAAAGCTTTGTCTGCGGTAGGCGTAAGACTGCCTCCACCGAGTCCATGGTGAACCAGAGAAACTGAATCGATCGCGTTGGGGTAAGTTGTGACTTTTTCTCGTTGATCACGAAATCCAGGAACTGGAACAACTGGACCGCGAGAAGGGTATCCCGATAGAGGGCAGATTGATTCTGAGCCATCAAAAGAACATCGTCCAGATAGATTATGGACCGAATTCCGTACCCCCCCTCAGGAATTCCATGACGGGTAGTTTGATGAAACACCAGGGGGTGGAACTCAGAACAAAGGGAAAGCAGGTGAATTGCCACACCTCGTTCCTCCACCAAAATTGAAGGGACTTCCTGTGGGCTACGTGAATTGGTATTGTCAGATACGCATCCTTCAGGTCTAACCTCGAAAAACCTTCATCGTCAGGTCTCGTAGGAGATGGATGCCTAATGGTGATAGACGATGAATGAATTGAGAGCACGGAGATTGATGACTCCAAAACTCTCCAGTCTTCTTTTTCACGAAGAAGATACTGCTGACGAAGACTGGATTGCCCGACGCCCACTCGATCACTCGTTGGTCATGCCGGGAGACCAGTTCTGCATGGACCTGCGCTAGCGCGTCCCCTGAAAGCCGAATAGGGCGCGGGGGACAGGACTGATGAGGAAGGGAAAGGAACTGTAGCTGAAAACCTTGAACACATTGAATGACCCAAGGGCCATGAGTAAGGTGCTCCCAGGCGGGGGAAAAATACATTAAACGGCCTGCTACCGGAACATGAGGTAATATGGAACAAGATCTTACCTGACAAGCCTCTGGACTTGGAGGAGATCCCTCTACCCCTGTAGGCGCCTCTGGAGAAAGGAGAGCGGTACTGGAAGCGCTGGCTCGCTGAGTTCTCCTGGAATCTGGGCCTGTTGCCGTGGAAGGCAGCTCTGCTGGTTGCACGGCCCCTCTGCTGGCCAGCTCTCCCCAAAAACTGTTTTCCGTTGGAGCCTTATTTAAAGATGTAAAAACATTCACGTGCTTGTTGAGTTACTTCAGCATTTTTTCCCCAAACAAAAGGCCTTGGGCATTCGGCCCTAACTCCTTGGGCGCTAGTTCGGCCAGTTTGGTGTCTAATTTGAACAGGGCCGCCTTCCCTCGTTCCATGGATATGGCCACGTTAGCATTGCCCATTAGACAAACGGCATGTTGCGCCCACTCCCTGATGAGGAAGGGATCTGTCTGGATACCGTCTACCATTGCCTCGTACGCCATGGAGAGGATTTGCATAAGAGGGCCAGCCACGTCCAGCAATTTGTCTTGTGCAGAATGTAGACCCTGCTCCAATCCTTTTCGGGGGTCTTTGCCGGATCTCTTCATAAAGGTGACGAGCGGCGGATCAAACTCCGGAGTATTCGCCACCTTGTCAGGCAGGGTATGACAAGGGCACTCAGCGTGGAGCTTCTGACGAGTTTCCTTTTCCAAAGGCCGGCGTAACCAAAAGGAACTGAGCAATGTGGGCAAAAAGCACAGGAACTGAGCAATGTGGGAAGCCAGCGCCCACTCCAAAGACCGAGGGTGGCATAATGTACGTGGATCGAACATTCGAAGGCCCGACGCATCCAAAATCTGAGTAGACGATCCAGGGGAAGAGGAAGTTTGAGGATGATCCAGGATCGTCTCCCGGACCAATGTAGCTGTATGGGGTACAGGAGAGGCTGGTCTAGAGGCAATAGCGGGACATTCTTCCAATGTTTCATAATTCTCATCCGGAAACTCCAGCTCAGATATAGACGGACATAAACGGACCAGCCACCATTAATGAGGGAGCTTTAGCCTTCTTCAAAGGCGCTTTACCCTTGAGTGACACGTCCCCTTCTGCCCATTGACGTTTACAGGGGCAATCCTCAGTGGACGTGTGGTGAGACCCCTCGGAGTCAGAAACATCAGGCCATAGGGACCCAGGGCAAGGAGGGAGTACCTGGCAAAGGGACGAGCTTTGAGTCATGCCTGTAGGGCAGCAGGCATAGGCTGTTCAGAATCTGACATGTTTATCTTGAATAAATCTGCATGAAAGAAGAAAAGTCAGGAGGGTATATGGGGGTCACCCGTAGGCACCAAAGGGGGTCATTCAGAGGGCAAGGTTGTAGGCCAAAGGCCAAACCCAAGTTCTAGGGGGTCACCCTAGGGGTGCTGTAACCAGACGCCAGACAGAGATAAAACTCAGCCGATGTCACATAGAAATAAATATCATATAAGGTATACAATTTAAAAAAAAAAGTGATGGGACACCAGTTTGATTTTTTTTATATATATATTCTTTATAGCTTTGCTAAACAGGTAGAGGGGGTCACCCTCAAATCAGCAAAAGAGGGAGTCACCCTCAGTGAAGTGAAAAAGGGGGTCACCCTCAATGGAATGAAGAAGGGGGTCACCCTCTACAAAAAAACAGAGACCGCAGGCTCTGCACCGTTAAGTTATGTCGCCCTGCTCAAAACAAGAGAATAGGATTACCAGTGCTTTTATTGTGTAAAATACTTGATTTTACATTCTTGTATATCTTTGCTCCTAATGGTTAACAGTCATCTTTGTTAAAGCTTGTGTGAAGCTTTGTTAGAAATAATTTCAAATTAGTGAGAATATTTCTATTTACGTTTTTATGTTATGCATATAATCTTGTGGACTACATGTGTTGTTTGTGAATAAAAGAGCACATTTTATTCAATTTATGTCAACTTTTACTTCAGTACATCAAGAAAAAGACTGCCAGAGCACGTTTCTGTTCCTCATACATGCAATAAAAATAAAAACTATACATCTATTTGCTCGAATACAGGCCGCATCCGATTATAGGCCGCACCCTTATAGTTTGGTGCTATTTTAAAGACAAAAAAAAAAAGTTTTTGCTCGCGTTGCTGAGGAACGCATTTTCGCGGACCACACTACCAAAATTGATCTGCAGTCTTCTGATCCGGACCACACTACCAAAATTGATCTGCAGTCTTCTGATCCGGTCTTCCAGACACCCTGGAGAAGGTAAAAATGCTAAACCCCAATTAATATGCCACATCCTCACTTTAAAAATTTTAATTATGGGAAAAAGTGCGGCCTATAATTGAGCCAGTACGGTATATGTTATGTTTTCCATTCATCCTTAGGGTTGAAACACTAATTTTCAAATGCCAACATTACTGTCATTGATGATGCCATCACTATGTCATGCCTGATGTCATCAGCAAAAGCACATGGAGGCGCACACATAGTTTCAAAGAATGTTATCTTGTATTTCCCAACTTTTTTCATTTTAAGAGAGAAATTTAGTTTAGCATTAACAAAACGTTTTTGTTACCGTTAATATATATACATAATTTCAGATGAAATTATGAAAAGATCTGCCTAGGTAAGTGTATCTATTACCATGGCCAATATGCTCGGGCACATAGAGACTTCTCTGGATTATCATTGTTGAAAGAGATATGTTATGTCCATCACAATCAACATGTTTCCAGGTATTACTGGAATGACACATTCTTGGGTGCATTTGCATGGTTTCATTTTAATTGCACACATTTGTTGCATCCCTAACGTCTTTTTTCGCATCTCCAACGTAAAACATGTCAAGCCTATATATTTATATTTCCTTGGTAGCCCCATTCCAGTCCTGTACTATGAGTTACATCATCAGCTTGAAGGTGCTATTTGATTGGTCTACTTAATTTCTGACCTTACTTGTACTACTGACTCTGCTTGAACTCGAACTTGTCTGCCTTGCCCTCCTGATTTGTTTCCTTGTTTTCGCTTTAGACTGTCCTATAACTTGATTATTACTTTGCGAAACCCTGGTTGATTTAGTCCATCCGGTCTGTACCTTGGCTGCACCAACTGCCCTGTCTGAACTCTTAGGTCTTCAAGGCCAACAAAGACAGATGCTAGCATCTTATGCATCTCAGCTTCAATCAAATTATTGAAAATAATGGCCAAGATGATGCAGCACTCCAGTTGCTGTTAGTTTCCCTGCCTCTTTTATGACAGTTGAAGCAGTGATGTCAGCAAGATTACCTCCTCCAGAACACTAGGCTAGTAGTCCACTCTAATGCAATGTTTTTTTTTTAATGAACTGGACTTCAAGTCTATCTAAACCATGGAGCATACTTATCTCTGAAAAACAAATGTTCTAACCTAACACAAGTTGGTGAGGAGAACATAGAGTAAGTTTGGGTTACATTACAATTTGGTAAGCGTACAGTAACTTGCGTAGGTGTAATTTATAGACCACTTAGACAAGTAGAAGAGCTAGATAATCTACTAATTGAGGAAATAGCTAAAATTACAGTCAAGGGGGGATGTCAGGAACCACTTTTTCGCTGCCTGAACCATGGTTTTTTTTATGGTTGTTTTGTTTAAATCTGCTACCACTAGTGACCGCCCTCTGGAGCACTCAGAACTCAGGTGCGCCTTGTTGCCTGGGTTGAGCCCTGGCCAATACATCCAGCTGGGCCTTGTTACCTGGGATTACCCTGCCTTTATGAACCTGCCCTGCCCTTCAGTCAGGGCCTTTGTACTGAAGTCTATGGACCTTCCTGCTGTGGCTCTGCGCCTGTACTGTTCCTGGTTCCCTGCTTTGTGTCCTGATCAAGTGGATTCCCTGCTTTGTGTCCTTCCCAGTGGACTCCCTGCTTTGTGTCCTTCCCAGTGGACCCCCTGCTTTTTGTCCTTCCCAGTGGACTCCCTGCTTTGTGTCCTTCCCAGTGGACCCCCTTGCTTTGTGTCCTTCCCAGTGGACCCCCTGCTTTTTGTCCTTCCCAGTGGACTCCCTGCTTTGTGTCCTTCCCAGTGGACCCCCTTGCTTTGTGTCCTTCCCAGTGGACTCCCTGCTTTGTGTCCTTCCCAGTGGACTCCCTGCTTTGTGTCCTTCCCAGTGGACTCCCTGCTTTGTGTCCTTCCCAGTGGACTCCCTGCTTTGTGTCCTTCCCAGTGGACTCCCTGCTTTGTGTCCTTCCAAGTGGACTCCCTGCTTTGTGACCTTCCAAGTGGACTCCCTGCTTTGTGTCCTTCCAAGTGGACTCCCTGCTTTGTGTCCTTCCAAGCGGGCTGTGTGCCTTTCGTGTCCTTCCAAGCGGGCTGTGTGCCTTTCGTGTCCTTCCAAGCGGGCTGTGTGCCTTTCGTGTCCTTCCAAGCGGGCTGTGTACCTTTCATGTCCTTACAAGCGGGCTGTGTGCCTTTTGTACCCTTCCAAGCGGGCTGTGTGCCTTTCGTACCCTTCTAAGCGGGCTGTGTGCCTTTCATGCCCGTCCAAGCGGGCTCCCTGCCAAAAGACTTATTACCGGTATTTATTTTGCCATACGTCCGGTTTCTTGCTTAGACTGTATTACCCTTATTTGCTGGTCCTGTTATATACATAAAATACACTGCATTACCTGGATTTCTGCTTGTGGTGTCTTTGTTTGCATAATCATGCACCGTGGGTTACAGACCGAACCCCAAGTATCCCCTGCACATGGGCTCCTAACCGACCTGATCACCCGAGTCCTGACAGGGGAAACTATAATCATGGGTAACTTTAACCCCTTAACAACCTATTATGGGTCAGGCATGTCATGCAAAAATGGTCAGTTAATGACCAATGACGTGTCTGACACGTCATGACATTAAACACGCTTAGGAAGTTATCTACGATCACTTTTTCGCTTAAACGGCGTTGCTGTAATGCCTCGATGTCAAGGCAACACCGAAATCAGCATGAGGCCATGTCTGGCCCCTCCCTGGGGCGTCAACATCCGCCATACACTGTATTAAAATAGTTTAGGAGGTGATCAACAATCGCCTCCTAAACTTCAAAGGTGTAGCAGAAATGCCTTGATAGCGAGGCATTCAGCAACACCGAACACCCACTCCAGAAATGTTGCCACTCGCAAGATGGAGGTGCATCCTTTAAAAAAATAACCAAGTTGCCAAAGTTTCCGAGAGGTACTGCATTCAACAATGCAATTCAATGGAACCCAGCTTTCTTATCACAATGTGATTAGTAAAATATTTAAAAAAATAAGAAAACATTTAAAAATAGCTAAAAAAACAACATTTAAAAATAGTTATGCAGTGATGTCACCCTCAGGAGAACCATCGCGTTCCAACAAAAGGTTTAAAAAATAATAAAATTAAAAAATAAAGTTTATTAATAAATTACAAAATATGCAGGAAATTCTATTAATTTAACTATTATTAGCCAGTAAACTGGTTATAGCAAGAAATTGGAAGAAACCAGGAAAAATTTCCTGGGAAGAAATACACTCACAAGTCCAATTCCAATGCAAAATGGAAGAAGGTTAATTTTTAAGTATTGGAAATAGAAAGAAATATTTGGAGATGTGGTGTCCTTGAATTACCCATGCACATTCTAAAGAAACAGTATAAGACTAAGTCAACAACTAAGATTAATACTTTATAATTTAACAGACGATACCATAAAAATCAGATCAAAGAAGTATGACTGATGTTGAAAGATTGTATAACACTTATTTATTACACAATTTGTCTCTAATCTTGCGATAAAAATAAAATTTATTAAAGCTATTATTAGAAGTAGCGATAATAAGAGTCATTACAATCACTATATATCTGTTGAGATTGTATGTATATGTGTTCAGTTGAACTGTGATGTATTTGTGTAGCATTTTCACTATATACATAGTACAATACAAGTTATACAAACTCATTTATAACAAAAGTAAGATTATTGACAATAAGTAATATTACAAACTGCTATGTATTAACGATATATTTATTCATTTATGTCTGTATGTTATAATGTATGCTGTTACATAGTTAATATTCTCATTATTGTAGATGGGAATTACATAGTTTATTCTTTAATCAATTTACTATGGAGTTCTCTATGGTTACTTATTTGCCATCTTCTGGCCCTTTTTGGTAATGCACTTATCACACATTTCCTTTGTATGTAAACCACACCCCTGCTCTCTAGTGATGCACTTCCTGTATCATGGCTGCTTGTATCTGCCACATGTAACAGGGACACATGTATTCTGCATGCTAAACTAGGAAAGCATCATCTTTTGACCGCATAATACTGAAATCCATTCATTCTGCTGTATTCAGTTGTTTGTTGTACAGAATAAACCAGCTCTTGGATGAAAACCGGTATTGGTGAGTTCAGCTATCTGACAAGGATTGTCTGCAGTGGTTATATCTGCTTATTCAGGCCAGGCATAGAGGTCTTACAAGGGATAGATCGCTATCACAACAATCGGAGTCAGAATATAATGTATATTTATTGATGTAAAATAAACTTATAAAAAAATAAATAAATAAATAAAGTTTAATATTATGAGCAAGTGCTAAAATTAGTGCTGTATCTTCCCAAAAATCCTCACATGGAAAGAGTTAAAATAAAATCATTTCAAATACCCAAGGGTATCTACTTTAAAAAAGATGAATGGTTTAATGGGGTAAATTGGAGTGGCCAGGTTCAAAGATAGGGTAAATTCACACCTGAAGTACAATTTCTGTGAAACAAAATAAAACACAAATTTTGACAAAGGCTGGTGGTAAAGTCAGTGCATGGAAAGGGTTAAAATACCGCCATTTGAAATACCCTGGAGTGTCTAGTTTTCAAAGATGGCCCAATTAGGACATGAGGGCAGTAGAACCAGATGTCAAAGTTCCAAGTTAAAAAATGCGCACTTCCCAAATGTGGCATTTTACCTCCCAAACAACTCAACAAACCCATTGATGAGGGGTATCACTGTACTCGGGAGATGTTGCTGAACACATATTGGGGTGTTGTTTGATAGTGACATATACCAAGAGCTGTATTAGAGGTGTACTGCAATGACATATTATCATATGACTTCTGACAATGCTTTCTATTCTGTATTATGCTAGGTTTCTCGAGTGTTTTCATTTAAGCTGTACAGTATTCAATTATTATCACTTTAAAATCTGTTCGGTAAGTGTTGCTGCAATGTTTAGTGTTTACGTCGTGTGCTAGGTATATAGGTACCAACACATCATGTTCCATCATTTCGTCCAAGCCTCTTATACATTAGATTAGGTTTGGGCGAGCTCGGTTAGGGTCTTGACCCGTCACGTCACGTCACGGACCGTACGCGCTGAGGAATCATTGTTAATTTGCTGGTAACCAGTCTTCTTGCCCGCAATACATACGTCATACGTACAATATACGCAACACTCTTACTCATTATTTTTGACTACTTAGGTCAGCTAGGTCTGAGGATTGTTACTAGCCTGTTCTCACCTCAGGCACCCTCGGCCTTGTAAAATAGAGTCTGGCACGTCTTCTCAGACTCGTGTGTCTTGATTTCATTATTAAACGATCTATTAAACCCCGGATGGATCATCTCGGCATACCACTCCCTTGTTTTGGATGCTTTCCAATAAAGCCTTTCTTCAATTGTTGAACTGCTCCAAATTATGTGAATATAAATGTACGTGCTTGGAGAGAGAAATAAGACACACGACACACTCTGGGTCAGGTCCAAAATCACTCTGCTTTATTTTGTTTATATTATAGATTATATAGTGTCCGGAAAGAGAGACGTCAGGTTACGTAAAGCTTATTAATTGGTTAATCCTGAAACTATGCGGAAAAAGGCAGAAAATTGTACAACGTTTATATGTGATAGGGGTTGTAAGCAAGCAACCGTTATATGCAAATGATATAGTTGGACGGCAGCCAGCTACAAAGAAGATTATGTTAGCATTCTCTAGGTCAACCGTATAATTGCAGAAACTGATATAAGTCAAAATGAAACTGCTGCTTGTGTCTCCCACATCCCTGAGGGAGGTGTGACCCTTTATATTGGGCGAAGCCAGTTTATATTCATTAAAGCAATAAGTGTTTCTTGTTGATATATTCTGGTTCCATAACAGTCCCCCCTTGAATATATGATGGTTGACTATCCCTAATCCTGACAGATCCTACCGGACATGATCCCGCATTCTCTTCACCTGCAGTGGCGACAAATTATCCCTACTGGATAAAATCCCGGTTTCAGGTCTTGGACATGTCCCTCGGATCTACATATCCCTAAACAGTGTGGGGATTACCGTTGGGGGTGACTATCGAGTCGAATACTGTTTCATAAAAAGGCGCAAGACTGCTTGGCTCAGTATCATCGTACATGAGCATTAAAGGGGTTGTTTCGTCTACGGCAAGCATTTTGTCGCATAGACGTCGAAGACAAGGAACCACACACAAAAGCATAAAAGCAACAATAATCACAATAATCAGTAGAATTATTCCCAGGTGGACAAGGGCTTGTTTCCATCCTTTGAGCCATCCAAACCATTCGGCCCATGGATGATCAATTCCGGAGTTGCGCTTTAATTCGTCTCCTAGAGAATTTAACTTTTTAATAGCCACGGTCACTTTTCTATCGGGGCCGGTATTATCTGGAATAAAAATATAGCAAGTTTCTCCAATTATTTGACAGATTCCGCCTTTTTCTGCCAGAATCATATCTAATGCCATACGATCTAATGCCGTCAGATTACTGTACTCGGCACAACTACCGTCTGAGAAATTACCAAAAAATTTACCAGTTCTTTTTGTGTTTGAAACACAGGTGTAATTACCAGAATATATGGTGATCCCTTCACTGAGTTTAGGAGTTTTGATTAATAGGGGATATTCACTTTTTCATTGTTCACATTCGGTGAGTTTACTACTGGTGTTGGTGTAAAGACTCAATAGACATAATAGTGACTGATAGGGTAACTGTAGTGGTACCGTTCCAAGATGTGGACGGGCTCTGCCGCACACATAACAATTGGACTTATTGTGCTTGATGGCAGAATATCTCATTCTTTCGAGCCATAGATTATGGTCATTATATCCGGTTTCTATGGCCACGGTATCATCATAAGTGGGGTTTGCAATGGCTATTATACGTCTGATGGATGGACCAGCATTGGGAGCTAGGGGATTTGGTGGAGCCACGGGGTTTGAGGGATTACTTTAAAACTTTTTCCATTCTGAATTATTATGCATATCTTTGAGATAGAAGGGGACCTTGCCACTGGTAGCTCCACCAGGTATGTAAATCCCGAAAATATATTTTCGAGCATCGGTTGGCCGTGGATTTTCTATAGTGAGGGTGTATCGTTGATTGTTACCTGTTCCGGTGGACAGAAGGGTTATCCGCGTGAGCAAAGATTTACCATACTGATCTTTGAGGGCTAGGGCTTCCGGGGGCTTATATCCCCATTCTGTACCTGAGTTGGTTATGACAGAACCCCAATACCCGCAGTTATCCCCAATTGCCCTCCGACATAGCATATATACCCAATACATTCACTATAGCCTCCTTGTTCAACATTACAGTATCCGGGGTCGAAATTATAGGTCTTGATCCCTTCCTGTGTTTCTCTGCCCGTAAATATTCTGGAGTAGGTTCTAGAAACACAATCTATAATATGACAGTGTTGAAACGAAAATGTGGCTACTGATGTGCTACTCGAGTTGTACCAAAAAGTGGGAGGACCTGCCTGTCGTGCGTCTCTTGTAATGGCTACCCGACCCCCCTGGTGACTGGTAGCTTGAGCCGTAGAACCTGTGTGTAGAACCTGTGTCCCCACATATACGGCAAAATGATTAATAGCAGCAATGGGATGCCCACCCCCTTGCAAAGGATATGCATTTTAGGAGTCAATTGCTGGAGGATCGTATCCTTTGACTCTCTTGCAGTGTGATGCGTGTATCCACGTGGGCTTCCCTTCAACTTTTATTGAGGTAGGTGTTGTTAACAGCACTTGATAAGGGCCCTCGAATCGCGGTTCCAGAGTAGATCGGACGTGTTTCTTCACGACCACCCACTCTCCAGGCAATAGAGAATGGGTACCTTCTAGGGTATTGGGATCTGGAATAGAAGAGAAAACTTGGGCATATATATTAGACAACTGAGTAGTCAAAGCAATAACATATTTTGCCATTGTTTCATAATTCATTTGCAATTGTTGTGGGAAATACTGGCCTAGTCTGGGACTACTTCCGAAAAGTATTTCGTGTGGAGTGAGTTTGTGTGATGCCTTTGGCGTATGTCTGATAGCAAACAGCACGATGGGTAGACACTGTACCCAATTTAGACCAGTCTCTTGAGTCATTTTTAGCATTTTTGATTTGATTATGCCATTCAGTCTTTCCACTTTCCCGCTACTCTGAAATCTGTAGGGAGTGTGGAAAGCAAGATGTGAACCTATAATCTTCCACACTTCTTGGGTGATGTTTGCAGTGAATGCAGATCCTTGGTCGCTTTCTATGACCTCAGGGACTCCAAAACGGCAAATAAGTTCTTGAATGAGTTTTTTTTGCGGTAGTGGGTGCAGTTTGATTTCATACTGAATAGGCTTCTGTCCATCCGGAAAACACATCTACCACTACTAGTACATATTGAAAAATCTGACACATTGGCATTTGAATATGGTCAATCTGAATCCGCTGGAAAGGGTATTGAGCATTCGATAAACATTTAGATGGTGTAGGTTCTGTTCTTCCGGCATTACACTGAGCAAAAATTAAACATGATTCGGTGGTTCGTGCTAGTATTATAATGGTTTTAGACTGATGTGTAGGTCCGTGAGCTAACGATGCAACTTAAGGATATAATGTCCGGGGTAAACAAAGATATTGGCCTTTGGCCCAGGCTCCCCGCTCATCTTTAGCTGCTCCTTCTTGTATCCATTGGTTTTGTTCCTTGGTTGAAGCTTGTTGTTGTAATTGAATTAGAATATCCCAGGCTAATTCCATTGCTGCTTCCTCGGTCACCGTCATTAGAGGGACAGTTGAGTCTTCATTGAGGGCTGCTTGCTTGGCTGCACTGTCTGCTAAGGCGTTTTCTTTTGCTTCCATAGTGTCAGCCCGTGAGTGTGCCTTAATTTTGATTACTGCAACTTGTTTCGGGAGTAGGGCCGCAGTCATCAAAGCTTCTACTGCTTTCCCGTTCTTGATTGGAGTCCCTGCTGCGGTGATAAAATCTCTTGCCTTCCAGATGACTCCAAAATCATGTACAACTCCGAAGGCGTACCTGGAATCCGTATAGATATTCGCGGTAGAATCTTTGGCCATAATGCAGGCCTCGGTGAGGGCAGCTAGTTCAGCCTCCTGGTCCGAATGATTCGGTCGTAGAGCTTTTGCACAGAGTACTGTGGTTTCAGTTGTAACCGCCATTCCCGTATGGAAGCGACCCTTGTCATCGGCATATCTGGAGCCGTCCACAAATAGGGTCCATTCTGGGTTCGAGAGTGGGGTATCCTGTATGCTCGGAGGCGAACCGACTTCCGCTTGCATCATGGTCAGACAATCATGTGGGTCGTCTTCGGGTGGTACATCTGGAAAATCGACATTTGATGACTGTGTATGCCACAGTAGCTGTTCCTGAAAATCCTCTTCTGTGGCTAGATCAATAAAATCCGTAGACGGAATATCAGTATACTCCTCCTTTGGAAGTGGAAGGAGGGCAGCCGGATTGAGAATATTGCAACGTTGAATAGAGACATTGTCAGGTAGGAGGAGACTTTCTTGGAGTCGGAGATGACGTTGAGCAGTGAGGTGTCTGGGTTGAGTCTGTTGCAAAATAGCTGAAATATCATGTGGAACTAGAATCGTCAGAGAGTGTCCAAAAACAATATCTGAAGTGACGTCTAAGAGACAGCTGGCAGCATGAATAGCCCTTACACAGGAGGGTGCCGCGCGAGCAACTGGATCTAAACGTTTGGAGTAAAATCCGAGGGGACGATGTCGACCACTGTGCATCTGGGTAAGAACACCTGTGGCATGGTCTTGTAGTTCCATTACATATAGACGGAACGGAAGAGAATAGTTTGGAATTCCCAAAGCCGGAGATGAGGCAATCATTTGTTGTAGAGCGTAGAAAAAGTCTAGGGCTTCTTGTGTGAGATAGAAAATTGCTGGGAGTTCTCGAGGAATACAGTTATATAGAGGCTGCATCAGAACAGAAGCGGCAGGAATCCAGGGACGACAGTATGAAATAAGACCCAGAAAAGTTTGTAATTGATATAGAGTTTCTGGCGGGGCCAACTCTAGGATAGCCTTCTTTCGTGCCATCGTAAGATGTTTGCGGCCTTTGGTAATATAATGTCCCAGAAAAACAACTTTTTGAAGACATAACTGTAGCTTCGATTTGGAGACCTTGCAGCCAGCCGTGGCTAGAAAATAGAGCAGATCCAGGGTAGTTTCTTGACACATGGATAAGTCTGGAGTACAGAGTAGCAAATCATCCACATATTGCAGGAGTTCAACTTCCGGATGAGCGTCCTGCCATGAGGAAAGCACAGAAGACATAGCTTTGCTGAAACTGGATGGGCTGTTTTGGGCTCCTTGAGGCATCACAGTCCAGGTGTACTGTCGACCAGCATGGCTTAATGCAAAAAGATATTGACACGAAGCATGCAGTGGAATAGAGAAAAAGATATTAGCAAAATCAATTACAGTGAACTAGGAAGCCGCAGGCGGAATATTGGACAGAAGAGTATATGGATTCGGCACGATGGGGGCATCCAGAACCGTAGCTTTGTTGACAGCGCGTAGATCTTGTACCATTCTGTACACTGGAGGTTGTTCTTTAATCTGTTTCTTCTTTACTGGATATAGCGGAGTGTTGCAAGGAGAAGTGGTAGGTATTACTGCACCTGACTCTAGGAGTGCAGCTACTTGGGTGGATATTGCATCCTGCTGGGTCACTGATAGAGGATATTGGGTTTTATATGCAATAATGTCAGGATCCTTGAGCACAATTTGTACCGGTGGGACATTGAGTCGTCCAATGTCCATAGGCCCAGAGGCCCACAAAGTAGCTGGAAGATTGTCAAGCAATCTGTTCAAAAAGTCAGGGGGATCATCTTGAGGTGGGTCATGTATTACTGCCATAAGCATACAGGTTTCCTCAGGGGCAAGAGCAGTGTTGAGAGTGACAGTTCCATTGTCAGTAAAGGAGATGTTGGCTTGGATTTTGCTGAGGAAATCCGCTCCTAGAAGATTGAATGGGCAGGTGGCACTGACCACAAATTGAGCTAGAGTAGATGAAGGCAGATATATCGAAGAGCTAGTGACGGGCAATGGGCGGGTAAGTGGATTGTGAACTACCCCTTCTAACCCACTACAGGGGAGTTGTATATCAGATAACCAGGATGGGTGTGCATCCGTCTCACAAAGCACGCTACGAGCAGCGCCAGTGTCAACAAGAAATGAGCAAGGTTTTCCGGTTACATCGAGAGTGTTCTTAGGGGAAGGGCCAGAAGGAGGGGCGGAGACAGCCATGCAAATAGAGTCCCCCTCCTCCATTTGCTCGCCTATTTCCTATTGCTGAGAAAAAGGAGGTGGAGGAGGAGTGTTCTGGTTCTTTCCCGCATCCATAGCATTTACGAGGTTGTCGCTGTCCGTCCGTGGCTTCATTGGTGGCATCGGCTCCGGTCATCACTGCTACAGTGGCGGACTTTTTCTTGCTGTTTCCTGCTTCCAAACCCTTTAGCAACTTGTATAAGGACTTTGAGGTCCATCGATCACTATTCAGGGCGGCAGGTGGTAAGTACTTTGTTGAGATCAGAACGTAGGCCGTCTACAAAAGCACGATCCAGTATACGGAAATGTGCTATTTCTTGGAATGAAAATCCTAGATCACGAAAATGCTGCTTGATTCTATGGGCAAATTTCCACTGACTCTCCTTTTTCTTGGGTTATATCTTGTAAAGATACCGTTTGTTCGGACAATCTGTCCTTGGTCCAGATTTCTAGCTGTTTGATAAACAATTGACCTGACTCAGTAGATCTGGGATCACAAGGTGAGAAAGATGGGTCTCGTATCTGGTCGAGAATAAAACCTGCATAATCTCCTGATTTGGCTTGGACAATACTAACAAGGTCAGACCAAGTACATCCATACGTGGTCCAGGCTTGCGAGATTTTGCGATAGAATGGCATTGGGTGGGTATCAGGCTCGGGGAGATCTTTAACAATTGTGTACAATTGTTGCGGATTGAATGCTACATACTTGGAGCTCGGTTCCGTAGAAGAGAGACCATCTCGTGGAGAAAAACTTTCTGTGGCGAGTCGGGTGGCTTGCACTATAGCCGCGGACATTATCTCGGCAAATTGTGGAGAGACAGGGTTGTTGGGATTAGTAGTTCCCATAGATGGAGGTGGTTGAGGGGCAGAAGTACTCGAAGGCTGTTCAGGGTTAGAGTGTCGTGAACGGCGGCGAGGGCCTGGGGAAGATCGTGCGAGTTGACCTGGATCGGACTGGTGTATACTAGGGGATTCCGGTCCATCTGCGTTTTCTTCATCGGATTGGTCAGTATATGTATCTATTTCTGCGGGAGCGAGAACAGGTGGGTGTTTGGGTCTGGGTAGGTAATACAAATGTGTCATCCGGATTAACTACTGGGTACAATGACACTGTGGGAATAGACATAGAAGACAACGGAGCCGGAGGTAGGCCAGAATTTTGGGAGTTGTTTGCTAACAAAGATGGCGCTGACGCCTGTACCGGATATAACATCGGGGCAGGCAATTGGTGGGGATTTTCCACTAAAGACAGTTGATGAAGTGCGTCACAAGATGGCGCTGGTGTCTGTGTCAGACACGACACGGTAGCCGGAGTAGACAGGGGCGGGGGGCCTCACAGTACAGACAAGAGCGACGATTTCCTGACGTCATTGCATTACAGGCTGGGCAGCTCCACCTCTTGTCCGACGACTAGGCGCCATTATAGGGCGGTGGCGTATGAGACGTTGGAATTTTACACAGATATCTTGAGTGCTTTTCATCATACATTTCTTCGCCATCTAACGATTTAAATTCTTTGCTACAATCTAGCCAAATTTTAACAGTATATTTCAATCCGTCGTCGTCTAATTTTCCTGCTTTTTCATTTAGGAGGTTTTGCCAGGTGCAAATTGATAAGGTTCCTCCTCTGGGTACTTTACATCGTTTTTCCAACTTAGATAATTGCTTAAGGTATCTTTTCCCTCGTCTGTCGGCAACTAATTGGGAGGGCGTACAAAACCCACTTGGAACGCTGTTATCGTTCCCCATTCCGCAACGGTATCGTAACCTTGTCCGCAACCGTCCGAAACCTTCTGATACGAGGCACACACACACACTGTAGTAATATAATATACTGGGGACAGGCGACTGGGCTGTCCAAATTAGTGTTAGTCTTACGGCACCGTCTGGGGATCAGAGCAACTGGGTTGATGCGGTGTAGACTTGCAACACTTTACCGATTCCTTCCCACTACAGTGTGCTTGCCAGAAAAGGGAGGCACCACAGTTCAACAAGTGACTACGACAGTATATTTACATGGGGTTCTTTTATTGCCTCTCGAGGGTGTGTCAACCACCTGAGTTCCCTCCTCCGAATACACACGTGAGTAACGAGTGACACACAAGGTAGATAAGAAACGATCTTACCTTGTAACTGGGCTGCAGTCCCAGGGTCCAATCGTCAGCTCACGGCGTGAACTCTCCCCGGGAGGGACCTACGACAGGTACGGCTTCCTCGAGCCCCACGTTGGGCGCCAACTGTTTTGGATGCTTTCCAATAAAGCCTTTCTTCAATTGTTGAACTGCTCCAAATTATGTGAATATAAATGTACGTGCACGGAGAGAGAAATAAGACACACGACACACTCTGGGTCAGGTCCAAAATCACTCTGCTTTATTTTGTTTATATTATAGATTATATAGTGTCCGGAAAGAGAGACGTCAGGTTACGTAAAGCTTATTAATTGGTTAATCCTGAAACTATGCGGAAAAAGGCAGAAAATTGTACAACGTTTATATGTGATAGGGGTTGTAAGCAAGCAACCGTTATATGCAAATGATATAGTTGGACGGCAGCCAGCTACAAAAAAGATTATGTTAGCATTCTCTAGGTCAACCGTATAATTGCAGAAACTGATATAAGTCAAAATGAAACTGCTGCTTGTGTCTCCCACATCCCTGAGGGAGGTGTGACCCTTTATATTGGTCGAAGCCAGCTTATATTCATTAAAGCAATAAGTGTTTCTTGTTGATATATTCTGGTTCCATAACACTTCCCCCTTAGGTAGCAGCTCAAATCATTCATTGTTGTTCATTAACACCGTCAGTTGTCAGTCTTGGTGTCACCACTTGTCCTGTCTAGGTGTTCTTTCATGTTTTCATTGCACAGACCCCTCTTGTTTGTCTTTATAAACACACAAAACTGAGCTCCATTCCCGCAACCCCTGCCAGAGGGTCCGAACAGGGCAGCACCCAAGCTATACCCAAGCTAGTGGCAGAATTGCAGAAGCGTGGGATAGCTTACCCAGCTACAGCTAGAAAAGGCTGAAGTATTCAGATTGTTGTTCCCTACTAGTGCACAAGCCGCGTCTTCAGAGCAAGTGTCCCTTCGGTCCGTTAATACATCTCTGATTCAGATCCATAAAGTTCTCAACTCCGTCTCCACATCCATGCTGCAGCTTCAGCAACATACAGACTCTTTGGAGAGACTAAATGCTGGTAGTCCACTACAGTCTGTCACGGTTTTCCAAGTTAGTCCCTGCCAGCAGCCTCCGGCCACTCTGCCTTTAGGTACTGGGCCCCTCCCCCCTATGATCACCCCAGCTCATTTTGTGTCCACTAATATTAGGAAAGATGTGTTGAAAGGGAGAGACGTTTACTTGGCTTCCCTTTTGATTGCCACGCATGATGTTGCCGACAATAAGTCGTCTGCTTGTGGGGAGGTATCGGTGGTTCTCAAAGCTAAGGATCATAGGCTGAATAGGAAACTCTCTATTCCGGAGTTCGTTCTGGCTTTCAGTCTGTTTAGAGATATTGTCTGCTCCGTACACCCTAATAGAAGAGCAGAGCTTGATCTATATTTGTATAATGGTGTGGATCTGGACCACAAGTATGGGGGTTCTCTTCATTTTATGATTATCACCGTTCATTTTCAGCCAAGGCAGCAGCTGCTCTCTCCCAGTTTCGGTTCACTACCAATTGGGCCAATTTAGAAATTGGAGCTGATTTGTAGCCACTGTTCATGGGATTCAAGCCCCAGTATTTTCTAACTGTCAGTCTTCGGCTCATACTACCAACTGGTGTCCTAGGGGAGTGGATTATATTCCGCCATCTTCTTCTGCAACACCTTAGGTGGATAAATTGGGCAGGCCCATTAGATATCTAGGGAAGGCCCAGATCTGCAATAACTTTAATCTCACAGCCTGCAATTACGAGCAGTGTCATTTGCTACACGTCTGCTTCAACACCCTAAATCAACCTGTATTCTTAAACCAGCACGTAGCTGACTAAACCGGATCAATGTCAACCAGTTAGCCAGGTATCTAGAACGTCACCCATCTCAGTAGCTTAAATTATTCCTACTTTCACTGGTTTCACTGCATGCTTTCATACGGGTCTGATCACCTTCCCCAGTTCACTTTCAAAGGGCACAATCTGCTGTCGGCAGAGCTGAACCCACAGATCACCTCTGAACTGCTTCACTCCGAACTGGAGAAAGGGTTCATCATGGGGCCACTCACCAACCCCCTCTTTCATACTTGGAGGGTTAACCCATTGGCGTAGGTCAAGGCAAATTTTCTAATAAATTCCAGTTGATTTATGAATTGCCTGTGGCTCATTCTTCCCATGTTTCTAGTCTTAATTCCTTGATTCTATCAGAAGAGTTTTCATTGAAATCTTTGTCAGTTGACATGGCCATACAGAGTATCATACAGACAGGTAGTGATGCTTGGTTGTCAAAGGCGGATATATCCGATGCCTTTAAGCTTCTCCCTATTTTACCCTCACTGTGGCGATGGCACGGTATCAGGTGGGAGGGACTGTACTTCTTTACCATCAAGCTTACTTTTTGGTGTAAAAGCAGCCCCTGGCGTTTTGATTCTTAAATTGGATGCTCACTCAACAGGCTCACTGTCATAAAGTAATTCACTATCTGAATATGACTTTCTCCTGAACCGCCAGAGCATGCACCTCAGGACCTTGGGAAACTCACTTCAGTCTTCCACGACATTAACATCCCTTTAGCCTCCCATAAGGTTGAAGGGCCAGACACGATTATCACTTTCCTGGGGGTCACCCTGAACACATCCCGCACGCAGGCTAGCCTCTCTCAGGACAAGTTAGACCGTAACAGGCAAACTATCCATAACCTAGTTAAGTCATCAGCTTGTTCAAGGACTGAGCTGCAATCGTTGCTTGGCATGCTCAATTTTGCCATGAAAATTATTCCTCAGGGGAGGTCTTTTATTTCCTGGCTGTTATCCTTGCTACCATTAGCCCCTGACTCTGACACAATTATCTGTTTAGACATAGCAGCCCAAGCAGACCTAGCCATGTGGGATAATTTCTTACGGCTTTGGAACGGTGTTTCTATGTTCATTCCACGGGCATCAGAGGGTTCTCCACATATCCTATCTGATGCTGTAGCTATCTTCGGTAATCATTGGCTGACGGGCTCTTGGCCTTCCGATATCTTTCGGATGCCTGCATTCACGCAAAAATCAGCCCTGTTTGAAATATATCCCAAAGTAGCAGCTGCTCACGTTTGGGGTCACTTATGGACCAGTAAGAAGGTGGTTTTTCAGACAACCAGGCCACAGCATTCATTCTAAACCCCTTAAGGGCCAGGCTGTTTTTTACCTTTTGTACCCTTTGGGACCGAGGCTGTTTTAACACTTTTGCTCGTGTTTAGATGTCATTTTCTCCTCACTCATTTAGGGTACCCACACAAGTTATGTATTGTTTTTTTTCAGGCCAAGAAGGGCTTTCTTCAGATACCATTGTTTTCTGACTTTTACCCAAAATATCTTTTACTCATCCAAAAAAGCTAATGAAAAACCCGCTAAATAGATTCTACTATTTGTCCTGAATTTAGAAATACCCAATGTTTTTTAGGTTTTTTTTTGTTTTTTTCTGTAAGTTATTGGGCAATAAGTAGCATTTTTCTATTTCAAAACTTTTTTCCAAATCTGGTAATTCTTCCCCCATGTACTATTTTTTACAGGACAATCCGACATCTTGCGAGTGGCAAAATCACTCCCGAGCGGTCACAGTGCGTCCTCGGTGTCGCTGAATTCTTCGTGATCAAGGCATTTCAGCGACACCATTGAAGTTTAGGATCGTTGATCGCCTCTTAAACTCTTTTAAAACGGGCGTCAATCGCCCATGTATATCGCTTTCTAAGCTTGTTTTAATGAAATGACTTGTAAGGCACTTACCTCGGGGACACAGCAGACATCCTCCTCTTCTCCCCTGCAGGGCCGCCGCCGCTCACCGCTACACGCATGTGGCCACTTCATGAATATTTATGAGGCGGACTGCCTCTTGGATTCAGCTGCGTCGCTATGGCGATGGAAGACGCAGAAGACGTCTAGGAACTATTTAAAGCACACTTACAGCTATGCCGGTGCTCGGTTGTACTGTGGCTCCCTATGTGGATGTTCCTGCTTCTTGCTACGTCTGAGCCTATCCGTGCTCCTGATTTTTGGTACCCTGACCCCGGCTTGCTAAACGGCTATTGTGACTTCTGGTATCCTGACCCCAGCTTACTAAACGGCTATCGTTACTTCTGGTATCCTGACCCCGGGTTGTTCTCGACCACCCGTGCTTGCGGTTACACCGCTAGAGTCCCTGTTACCAACTCCAGGCCTCCCAGTGCGTGTTCCGTGTTGAGCAAGTGTGTTCAATTCCTGCAGTTCTGATTCCTTCCAGTAAGACATACTACAAACCTCACATGATGTGTCAGACACGTCATTGGTCTTTAAGTGACCGTATTTGTGTGACATGTCTGTTCCGTCAATGGACGTTAAGGGGTTAATAAATATACGCATTGTATTTGTAGTTTTTTTTATAATTGGCCCCCCTTACTTTGGTTCCTGCCCCCCCATGTGCCCTTCTAAATATGAAAGCTTGAGAGGCCACTGCGTTAATGGTACAGCTTTAAAAACATTTTAATCAATCATATGCTTCCATCTTTGTGGCATCAGTTTCGGGAAGGCACTTTCCTGTTCCAGCATGACTGTGTCCCTGTGAACAAAACAAAGTCCATAAATACATATTTGGATGAGTTTGGTGTGGAGGAACTCGAGTGGCCCTCACACAACCCTGACAATTTCTTGCAGTGACTGAAATAAAATGCATTAAAAATACAAATTATTCATTGCAGATGTATTGTTGCAATTATGCAACCTAAAACTCTGATCATAAAGCTAGTATGATAATAGTTATTTATCAATAATTTGATTTGATGTTAATCATTTTATATAGTTTTATATGTGTTATATGTTTAATTACTCCTTTGCATACTAAATGGAGTAGAATGTAAAATGAATTAATGAGGTTATAAATAATGTTATAAATGGGTCTGTATTTTATGAATCTTTCTGTAGTTATTGAATAACATTGACTGTATGAATATATATGTGTGTATATATATATATATATATATATATATATATATACACTGTTATGCCATCAATAACCATTAACTATTGAGTGTAAAGTCAGAGTCCACACTCCTTGTTTTCTGCAATCAACAAAATTTATTGAGAGGCTAAACAAACTATCACTACACATACAAATTGCTATAAATTGGTATATCCTGTTACCAAACTATCTATTCTTTGATTGAATGGAAATTACAAAGAAACAGCAGGATGAGCCTGTAAACGTGTGATACAATTACCACTCCCTTGTGATCATCTCCACACAGATTCAGAGAGAGAGAGTTAGTAGGACTTTATAAACACAATAAGTTCTGCTGGACACAACCCCGGGTAACCTATCTTCTCCCTTAGAGATCAAGGTGATAGAAAAGGGAAAGGACATTGCACTGGGGGAGGGAGTGGAAGGTGACCAAAGGCCTTAACTGATTTGCCATGTGCTCTGCAGAGAAGAGTCTCCATTAATGTTTGAGACCTTAAGGTCTTGTATAGAGAGGCTGTGCCCTTTGGATCTCTGCATCAGAAAACGTATCCATTTCACTTCATTGGCATACAGTTGACTGTCAGTCATGCCTTCCTTTTTACAAATAACATAATATATAACATGGAATAATTTTATTAAAAGAAAATTATAAAATATTGTTTTTCCTTATTGATTAGCACCTTGTGTAATCCACAAGTGATTTAATCATTTAATGGTGTTTGCGATGAACATTATATCATAATAAAATAAATGTGAAAATTGAGTAGGTGACCTCTTCAGAAAGACTGCAGAAATGACCAGATTTAAAATTATGCAACTCAGCACTTGACCTATTTTACTGATTTATTTAAATGGGTTTATGTAAAATAACTGCAAATTATCATATTTTATTTGTGTACTTGAAGGGCGAATGTGAAAGCATCCATAATAAAATTGAAATCAAATATTTTGAAAGGAAATAAGGTTTCTGGCTATGATGTGTTCATATTTTCATTACCGTTGTTTACATCTTACACTGAATCTGGAAAAAAAAAAGTGTCCCGCCACCAGGTAAAATATAATACTTATTTAGTACTGGACGATGATATAATCATTTTAGTCTCCTAAATAACATTAAATCACAAATTGCCCAAATTAATTTAAACTAATCATGAAAGTAATTAAGAATCAATTCTGTAAAAATGTATTTATACACCATAACAGTTTTTATTTAGTATTTTTTCAATCATTTTTAAAATACAGTTGGGAGGCATAATACAGTAATTTGTTTGTATTGATCTGTCTCCCTCTTTTTGCTTATATCTACACTAAATGACCAAATGTATGTGAACACCCCTTAGTAACTTTAAATGTTACCCTATCATATGCTACCTTTGCCACATGTCACTTTTGTGAAAAATCTGCCCCACTAGATCAGCCCAAGATCAGTAGAAGAATCTAGGAGTAACAACAGCTAAACCATGAAGCAGCAGACCATGCAAACTCACAGAGCAGGGCCACTGAGTGCTGAAGCATGTAGCTCATAAACATTGCCTGTCCCCACCTATAGTTTCACTCACTCCAGAAATCCAAAATGCCTCTGGATGCAACATCAGTAATGATCTTCATGAAATGGGATTCTATGGGTGCGCAGCTGCATATAGGCCCAAAATCATTATGTGCAATGCCAACCATCGGCTGGAGTGGTGTAAAGCACACCGGCACTGGACTTGTGGATTGATACATTTTGCTTCAGGAAGTCTGAAGGATCAGGGTTTGGTGGATGTCAGGACAACATTACCTACCAGAATGCATAGTGCCTACTGTAAAGTTTGATGAAGATGGTATGATGGTTTGGGGGTGTGGTTCAGGGTTTGAGCTAGGCCCCTTAGTTCCAGTGAAGGGTTTCCACAACTTTTTGGAATGTGTCTGTGCAAATTGTGCAAAGCTTTAAACCACTTCAGCCAATGCTTGGCATTGTGCATAGTGATTTTCGTCTTGTTTGCAGCTGCTCAAACAATGGTCCTGAAATGATTTGGACACGTTTTTTGGTTCAGTTTTGGCCTATTCATTTCTGGGCAACAATTTTCATTCCTTGACCATTCAGTGTGGTCCAAAATATGGGGGATTTTTAAATTTGGGAAAACAATTTGTTGCCTGGTAACCACATTCACTCACTCTCTCACACTCTCTGTCTTCCTACCTTCTCTGCCAACCACTTCCGCATCTTCTCCATCTTCTATATTTTATCATCTTCTACCTTTATCCCCATCTATGCGGACATAATCCGACGGGAACATCCATCAAGATGGCGGCACTTGTGGTGACATCCACTCCCCTATACTCTAATCAGGGGAGATGATGTCACTGAAAGAGGTTTTGCCCTAACTTGAACTCAGGGCAATATGGCAACACATCCAGTGACGTCTCCAATATGGTGCCCTTACTTGAACCCGGGGCAGTATGGCTGCACTTGCGCCATATTTACAATATTAGGGCTTTTCGCTTGATATAAAGATTATTATTTACAGTTCCTAGGCTAGCCACAATGAATGGATGATCTCAGTTGAAAAGTTTTTTCCAAAATATTTGTTATCATTATATATTTTTTTTCCAACGCTAAACCAACACTTAGCTGCCCTTCATTGACTGATGCCAGATGAGCCCCATGCAAGCAAACAATAGAGTCACCCTCACAGACCTTTAAAATCCTGATGCCAAGGCTGCTGCTAACTGTTATAGGGTTAACCCCATATTAACCCTTGCTAGAAAACCGCATAGACTTATAGGGTTAATGTACGGTTAAGTTTAAGAATAGTAGTAGTGCACTGGTTTGGTTAAAGATCTATTATTAATAAATAATAATATCTAATGTTAATTTTAATGGGTGGTAAAAATAAAGGGGTACTGTGGACAGTGGTTGGCCGACATGATAGTAGCTGCTGCGCAACCCATGAGAGTGCAGACCACACACTCTTATTTTCATCCCAGTAGCTAAGAGGATCAACATCAGGTGCAGCAGGAACTTCACAGAGACAAAGTTTGACCATTTCAGCAGCACTACTCTGCTTTCTGCTGCTAGCTCTGTCAGATGGTCCAACTATACTCCCAAGTGCCTCTTCCCAAAATGCAGCTGCTCCATTCAGCTGTGTTGTGCTGCTTGCAGCACTGCTGCTGATGCTGCTGTTAGGAGTAGCAGACAACATCATCTTTTCCTCCTCCTGCACTTCTCCCTCCTCGGTGTCAGAACCCGATTTCTTAAATTTTCTCCTGAGGAAGCCAATATTGGCGAAACGCGTTGAGATATTTTGGAAAACTTTACAATTATCGATAACCTGGACTGTACATGGACTTGATGATCATCCACCTAACTTTATAAAGGACACTGCTCTTACGCATAACCTAGTTGTTATGCCTACTTGTTTGTAAGTTTTTAATCTATATTCATTAAACAATATCTTTTTTTTTACTGCACTATTTCGTTTCTTATCTTCTACACAGAAGCTCCCAAGACGAAAGAAAGTATGGATTTTTGACGAGCTTTTAATTTCTTATACACTTGTGAGTGCAACTAACATCTCTATTTTTATTTTTTCGTATTGACTTATTACACTATATTTGTTTTATTTTTTTCCCACATATCTATGCGCCCCGACCTTTGCCTATACATCATTTGTTACAACACTTATGAGGAGTGTTGATCTGCGGGAGCAGCAAGATTTGTAGGGTACTGTAATTTATTTTATATTCATTTTTCAAGACCTACCCACTCGTGAAGGTGTTTCTTTTCCGTTCTATATTGTCATGAGTTCTTATATTCTGATTACTTTCTTGGCTTGTTTAACGGATTTTGCTACTCTGGAGACCCTGACCACGGCATGTTCACGGACTTTGCTACTTTTCTGGTGCCCCTGACCTCGGCTTGTTTCCTGATTTTCTGGCACGATTGCCTAAACGGTGCTTCCTGAATTCCGGCTGAAGTCAGTCTGCCTGTTCCTGCATACCGGACTCCCGTTATACTCGTCCTCACACTCGGACAGCATTCCCTTTTTTACACTGCCAGTCACGCACCTTTTGAACCAATTGCTCCTGGTAGCTACAAAGAACATTGAATTTAATTGCTAGCTTTCCCTTAATCCTTGGATCACAAAGGCACGCTAGCATCATTTCTGGACTTTCTTCCATGCATTTGCGAAGGCATACTTTTAGCAGATCCTTCAGCTTCCTGACTATGGCTGCTACGTCAGGATGTAGAGGCCACCTTGAACACCCTCACGGTTTTCAAGGAACACATCCATCTTGCTGCTTAGATGGGAGAACACTGGGATTACTTGGGCCAGGCTGGCAGTGTTTGAGCTTACATTTTCTGTGGCATCCCTGAATGGTTTAAGGACTGCCACTAACTGGGCGATCACTGTCCAGTCCTCCCAATTCAATGGAGATGTAATCCCAATATTGTGCTCTGAGGCAAGATTATGGATTGCTCTCTGCTGCTCCAAAATCCTCTCCAGCATCTTTAAAGTGGCGTTCCACCACGTTCTGACATCTTGTCATAGACAGTGTACGAGAAGATCTGCCCTCTCTTGCTCTTCCCTCAACAGTTGGCTAGCCTTAACACTGTGGTGGAAGTGCCCAGAAATCTTTCTGCAGCATGACAGAACTACTGCTGCTAAATTACTTCCTCCTTCTGACATTGCTGCCTTGACTATAAGATGGATGATGTGGGCTGCACAGCGCACACCAACAATATGACCATCTCGCAGCGCTTTCACCATGTTTGCACCTCCGTCAGTTACCACAAAACCAACTTTAACATTGGTGCCTGCCTCCGCTCCCACCCAAAGGCAAAACATTTTCCTTATTGCATGCAGAATATTTTTGGAAATTTGCTTTTCATCCATCACTTCTGCATGGGGAAGGAATGATCGGTAGCCTGTTGCAGCAGTAGCTTCCTTAGACACACCGGGCTGCCACCAGTGTGCTGTCAAGTAAAGAAAGGCATGCTGCCCGCTAGGTGCACTCCACAAATCTGTTGTGAAATGTACACACTAACCAGCAGCCTAGGAAAGCTCCTCTTTTACTGTTGAAACACAGGACCGATACAGTGAGGGGACAATATGCCTACTGAAAGTGGAAAGAAACCCTGGAGTCATAGGCGTAAGGGGAACATGACCCTGCCAGCACTACAGGACGGTGCACATGGTATTAGGGCAGGAAAGGGTTAACTCAGCAAGGGTTAGCACGAGGTGAGAATGCACAGGGAACGTGGGGGAAGTCACAAGGAACGTGACTGTAGGGGGAAGGGGACAGGGCTATAAAGCCCCTCTAAGCACACGTGCAAGGGGCAATTACTGAACACCACAGGAGCAGTTTCCCGCCCGCCCTCCCTCTTTTTGTCTTTTGCTTTGTGTTTTTGTGTTGGCTTTGTGTGTTTTTTCTTTCCCCCTTTCCCTCTTTCTTTTTGCAGGATCCGTTTTCTTTGCTGTGGCGGAGGAGTTCCCTGGAGAAGTTTGAATGATAATGGGAGTGGCAAGTTGATGGTTTTGGTTAGAGGTTAGAGTTAATGCCCTCCCTGTACAGGATTAAACAAAGCGTTAAGGTGGAGCTCCCCTATCCGACCCGCGGTCGCTTGGGCGATTGTGGTATCCGGCGGAAGGGGTAGTGTGAAGCCATTGTTTGGTGTTTAGGTTGGGAACCCTCAGCGGTTTGTACACAGGTGTACAGAAGACTGTATAGTATTTATACAGAAGTTATTATTAAAGTGTTTTATAATAATTTATAAGATGTTAAATAAAGTTATGTCGAGACATTTGTTAAATAAATGTCTCGGCCTTTTCTAAATCCAATCCTGCTGGTGTCTGTCTCTTATTTCGGGTTTGAGAAATGGGGAACCTCCTGGGTATGGGCAGTGCAAGGGTCATGTGAGGGAACTGTGTATTGTGGAGCCACAGCAGCCATCAATTGTTTGTTTGAAAGCCAATCAATCATGGAGAAGGATGCCCCTCCAACAGCAATGAACTGACCAATAAGTATGGCTATTTTATTGGCCTGCTGTTTGGACATTGACCTCCTGGGGTGGAATGCCTCAAATTCTTCCAGGGTGGACTGGACATGTTGCAGTGGAGCACTGCCTTGGTCTTTGGCTGCTAGCACTAGCTGTTGCTGCTATTGGCTCAGAAGCAGCTGTTGGGGTTTTTCCACTCCCTCTGGAGATGGTTGTATTTGTTGTTGTAGAACCATGGCCACCAGCTATGCTGCCTGCCCTATGTTTTTCTGCATCTTTCCCCAATAACACAGCGTTGTGTTGAGTGCTAAGTAGATGCTTCATGCCAGTACTGGTGAAATTCCCAGACTCTTTCCCTCTGCTTATTAGCTTCCCACAATGTTCGCACTTTCCATAGTGCTCTTCTTCTACACTTTCATAGTGCTTCCAAATTGGGGAGCGGAGAGCCTTGGATGCTGCACTTTTGGTTGCTGCTTCTACTGCTCTGGGTGGATGAACAGCAGCAGGACTAGTTCTGCGAACACTGGGAGATGGCACACTCTCCCTCTCTAGACTCTCTACACTGCTACTAACAGTGGTTGTTCTTCTTATTGGCACAGTTACAGTTCTGGTGGTGGCACTGTGCCAGTGCAAACAGGAGTACTGGCCATAGAAATAGTAGTGGGACTGCTATTTTTTTTTTATTCTACCAGATTTGGTAGGTTTTGCTGTAGGTGGTCATATTGATAGTAGCGGAGAAGATGGAGGCTCAGGGGAAAAGTGTGCACTAGTCATTCATACACTGCTCCCTGAGGAATCTAATTCTCCTCCACTTCCTCTGGCTCATAGTCAAGTTCTTCATTAGCCATATCAAATGGAATTTATGCTAGGCTGGAGCTAAGACTGATATCATGACTACTACTAGTAGTAGTACTAGCAGGAAGCACAGAGCCTGACTCTGCACTTGGCCTCTCAGTCTCACCCTCCTCTGGTACTTTGCTAGATGGAGTTCCACTATGTGTAGCCCTCACTTTAACTGTCTTTAAAAAAATATTGTAAGGACGTGGTGGCTTGCTAGAGGTGGTGCTAGGAGGAAATGGTGTGGCAGTACCGGTGGGAACACCAGGCGCAGCACTAGTGGTGGTAGAGGTGGTGGTCTTGGGAGGCGGCTTTTCTACAAAAACCTCCGTGAGAAACAATGAGATCCCTTTGGATTGGGAACACCACTCTCAGTCTTGCTGGTAAATTTGCTCTGTTTGGTACCTTGCATGCTGCTCGTGGATGAAGAAGATGATGCTGGGGGCAAAAGGCACTTCTTTTTACTCACTTGGCTAGTATTAGTACTAGTTGTGCTACCCTTTAACTTTAAACGTGCTTCTGGTGCTTTAGGCTTTCTGTAAAAGACCATAGAGCTGGTACTTGATGACATAGATCCTTCAAGCAATGATTCCCCAAATGATAACTGAGAGCTTGGCCAACTTGTCCGACTAGACTGATGCAAAGGCTGCATCGTAGAAGAACTGGTGGTGGTGGTAGATGGAGCCTGTCCCTCCCTCATTTTCTTAGTCACAAAAAGAGGATCCATTTCAAATTTTATGTTGTGTGTGTAGTGTTTAAAACTAGGGGGACAGGGAAATAGCTTTATAAAGAAAAATAGGATTTAAAAAAAAATTTGAAACACAAATAAATTTGGGCAAGTTTCTCTTCAGTGCTACTGCTGAAAAACGATGCACAACTGCACTGTGATGTTGTGTGCAGTCTGCCAAAGTGCTCAAGTTATTTAAAAATTGGTTAACTAAATGGTATTATTAACTCAAGTTTAACTATAATACACTAACTAGTAAAACAGCTAGCAGTATTTTTTATTTTTTTTTATTTTTTTATTTTGTTAGAATATTCTTTGTCTTGAATATTTAAACTTCTCCAGTGACCTAACAGCAATCAAGACCACAGCTATAAAGTCGTCTTAAGCAGGTTTATTCTATAACAAAGTATCAATATACATACAGTACTGGTTGCTGGAAATGGTGGTAACAGCTACTGTAGGCTCAGTATTCTTGGTGAGATGAAGGTGAAAGAGCGTAGAAAGAGACCTTGCCTTGTAACCATGCCTAATTATACCCCTTTACATTTGGTTAGGGTATATGTTAAGGAATCCTGTTGGAGCAGTCATAGGATACACTGGCATTCCACAGAAGACCCTCTAAGCTACGTCACCTAAGTGATAACATATGTTCCTAGCAGTAAAGTTGCATTCAGGCCTAAAATGTGCAGAACAAATTAAAAGTATAAAAATTATTTCTTACATATTTGCAATTTACATGGGCCTAAGAGCCTACTACTATGCTAAAGCTATATTTCCTTCCTATTCTAAGTCTACCTCTAGGCAGGGGCAGACGCTCTCAAGCCCACTAAGCTAAAGGGAGGTTATATCAATATATTATATTATTAATTTATATTATTAACCCCTTCAGGACCGGCGTTTGCGTACTGCGTCTTCCCTTGAAGACCGCAGTTTTTTAAAAAATATTTTAATTCCGTGCTCGTGATTCACTTCAAAGCGATCACGTGCACGGAATTCAGGGGGAGTGGCTGCTACGCATCGTTGGGGACACCCAGCGGTCAGTAGCAGCCGCCCCTCGCGATCCCAGCGTTCATAGATACGCTGGATCGCGCATCAACGATGTCGTACCTGGTATGTCCTGGTCTGCCGGTGACCTTTGACCAGGAAGTACCAGGTACATCCCGGTCTTGAAGGGGTTAATTTATATAATATTAATAGATTTTAAATGATAATTATTATATTATGGGGTAAACAACTTTTACTTTAAATCAGATACAGAAGCAGGCAGATATAGTTGTACTACTTCTGCTAAATCTTTTTTACTAGTACTACAGCTACCTTGAAGCTTTGCTTACTACAGTTGTCGTCACACAGTCAATCTTTCTTGAAAAACAGCAAAACAGTTAACTACATTGCTTGCTGAACAAAAAACACACATCACTTATGTGGCTGCACTCACTAGCCCAACAACTTCACTTCACTGATGGACTGAAGTGAGCAAAAAAAATGAAATTTAAATTAATAAAATTATTAATTGATAATATTAAGAAGAAAAATATACTTTGTCTCTGCAGCACCAGTACTAGTAAGATTAACTTAACTTTAAAATTAAAATGTATTAACTAAATTATTAACTAAGTAAGTAATTAATTATTAGGGATTTCTTATATTAATATAATTAATAATAAAATTAATTATCAACTTCTAGCTTAAGCTTAAGGGTAGTCGTGGACTGGTTAATCTTTATGTGGGATAAATTAACTCTTCTACCTGACAGAATGTCTCAAGTAAAATAAGCTAATATAATATAGCTAATTTAGCTAGCTAAAATGAATTATAATAATAATATTATTACATTTTAATGATTTTACATTACACACTAGAAGAATATTATTATATATTACATTATAGTAGTAGTACTATTAAATTTATAAATTATATTATTTAATTAATAATTCTAACAGTTCAATTTAGATAACTAAATTATTGACTGACTGACTGTCCTGAAATTACAACATCTAGTTAAAAAAACAAAGTAGGCACTGCCAGCCCAGGGCAAGGGCACCCCAGTGCCAGTGAGGCACTGTGAGCAGCAAACTGTCAGCTCAACAGCACTACACAATTGACCCAGAAGCACTGGAAAAAAAAAATACTTCAGTAAGAGTACACTGTGAGAACTGGCACGCTGAGAATTACTAGTCTGACACAGAACAGTCTCTCTCTGTAACGCTCGGATGCAGCACATCAGTGTTGCAAAAGCAATCACAGTGAAAATGAATAGATCACATGCAAGCTCTGCTCTTATAAAGGCGGGTTCTGATTTCAAAAAAAGCAGCACAGACATTGGACGAGCCCTCAACATGATGTCACAAGAGTGACATTATCACTCTGGCATATAGGGGGTTAAAATGCATATCATGGGGCACTCTGCCTCCAGAAAAGCCTTATGCCCCCCTATATGCCACTCTGCCTCCCTGATATGCCTTATACCCTCCAATATGCCACTCTGTCCCGTGATATGCCTTTTAACCCCCTATATGCCACTCTGCCTCCAGAAATGCCTTATACCCCCTATATGCCACTCTGCCTCCAGAAATGCCTTATACCCTATATGCCACTCTGGCAATGAGAGAGGGACATGGAAGCGATCTGTAGAGAAGGTAGAAAGACATTCAGATAGAGTGTCAGAGAAAGTAAATGAAAGTGTGTGAATGAGAGTATGAGAGAGTATGAAAGAGCATGAGACAGTGAATGAGGGTGAGTATCAATGAATTTTGTTTCCAAATGTAAAAGCCCTCAGATTTTCATCTGAACTGAAAGGGCCTGGATCCTCCTTTCTGCCAGCACGATCCTCAAAGACAGCCTCCACTGCTGATGGAACACCAGTCTGACATGACCTTCCGGTGCTCAGTCATAGAAGTCCCGGGTAGCAACAGAAGTCCACCAGCTGTTCACACTTGACGCCAGGGCCAGACTGGCCCACTGGGAAACCCCACTTAGGGGTTTACTCACTTTTGTTGCCAAGGTTTAGACATTAATGGCTGTGTGTTGAGTTAATTTTAAGGAACAGCAAATTTACACTGTTATACCGGCTGTACACTCACTACTTTACATTGTAGTAGAGTGTCATTTTTTCAGTGTTGTCACATTAAGAGATATAATAAAATATTCACAAAAATGTGAGGGATGTACTCACTTTTGTGATATACTGTATATATTTATATATATAATTGCTAACAGCAATCACACTCCTATCATGATAGGAATGTGATTACAGCCTCCCTATGCCATGCTATCCCCACTTACAGATCGATGCTATCACACACACACTCATTCACAAACATTTATTCATGCATACTTGCTCATACACCCTCCCCCACCCCCTTACCCGAACTGCAGATCTCTCACTCGCAGACTTCTGCAGGGTTCCAGCTTCTTCCCTCTGCAACTTCTCTTGTCCCGCCCCCAGGGGTAGGAGGAACGGAGCAGAGTCATGTGACACAGTACAAGAGACGCTGCTCCAACGCACAGGTAAGCAGCCTGGCCCCTGCGGAAGATTATTTTCGGCCATTTTTGTTTTATTTTGACATTTTGTCGATATATCGGTGCATCGCTACTTACAGCCACATGACCGCTGCTTTAAACTTCGCGGCCGGGCGGCCACTTTGAAGATTTGACGTTTAAGGGGGTGGGCTCACAGAAGAGTTCCTCGTGACAAGCAGAGGGTCGTCTCATCGGAGGAGAGCAGGAAAAAAGAAAAAAAATGTAAGTAAAAAAATAGTTAGGCGTTATAGGAAAGCGGACTCATATTTAAGGAAGGAAGGGGAGCTGGGCTTTGACATTACAAAATCAATATAAATGGGGAGTGGCTGGGGGAAATACACATGGCAGCGGGGGCATCAATAGACAGGAGGGTGGTTGGGCATCACATTAACCAATGTGAAAAGGGGTGGGGCATCAATATACAAAGGGGGGCAATACACAAGGATTTTGGGGGGCACATTAATCAATAGTAAAGGGAGCCTGCCTGGGGCATCAATACACAAGGGGCAAAAATACAAAAGGGACAGTTAATGACAAAGCAGCGTAGAAAATACATTTTTATGCTTCAGTGTGGCAGAGCCTGTCCTGGTGTATGTTTGGGTGTCAGTGTGGCAGAGTCTGTGGCTGGTGTGTGTCTGGGTGTCGGTGTGGCAGAGCCTGTGGCTGGTGTGTGTCTTGGTGTCGGTGTGGCAGAGTCTGTCCTGGTGTGTGTGTTTGGGTGTCGGTGAGGCAGAGCCTGTCCTGGTGTGTGTTTGGTCATCTGTTTCCTGGCACTTTACTTACTGTAGGAATAAATTGAACTATTTAATTTTTACTTATCCAGAGATAAAACACTGTCATGAATTTGTAGTCACTTAAGATGACAAAACCTTCTAGGGCCAGAAATCAGTGAGAGGAAAAGTAAAGGTTTTGTGTTATTTACTCTGTTTCAATCTGCATATTTTATTGAAAAGGATCAGTGGCACTAAATTGTGGCTTTAGGGGTATCATGACTTTTTAGTGTACTGATTACTCCCAATCCCATCACATAAGATTCTATCTCATACATCTGCCGAGCTCTGATGTCATCTTTATTCAGCACACATGGATGCAGAGGATTTAAGATTCTGTCCATTCCCAGGAGCTTATTTGGGGTTTTAACACTTTTGGTTCCTGGGATTTAAATAATAATGTGGTATTTTGTTTTCATAAAGGAACAATTTAATATAGTTTTAAAAATAATGATTTATAGCTATTTGGATGGTAAATAGTGCGGGTCAGATAGGCATGTGTAAGGGGTGTGGCATGTGGGTACAAGAGCTCTACCACGCGATACAATACATGGGTCTGGTGTCCAAATATTTCCAGAGCTGCTTTTCATTACCAGTCCGGCCCTGCTTGACACCAAGGAGTCTGGAGCACAAGGGACAAGTTCAGGGATGCATCGGTAAGTCGAGGGGGCATATAGGGAGTATAAGGCATATCAGGGGGGCAGATTGGCAAATAAGGTGAATAAGACATATCTAGGGGGCAGAGTGGCATATCAGGAAGGCAGTGTGGCATTTAAGGGGTACAAGGCATATCAGGGGGATAGAGTGGCATATAAGGGGGTATAAGGCAAGTCAGGGAGGCAGAGTGGCATATAGGGGGTATAAGGCATATGTGGCGTAGCAAGCAGTGGGGCAGATGTGCATAACTGGGGGGAAGGTTCGCAAATTAAAAAAAATTTTTTTTAAGGAAATAAAAACAAAAAATGCATTTTTCTCAATTATAGTTTTTATTAATGTAAATTAATATTTAGTAATAAAACTTTTTTTCCTATAGGGTAGTCATATATTCAGACTTTTTCTTTTTTTCTAAATTAATATTCAAATTTTGGGGGTCGTCTTATAATCAAGCAAATACGGTAGTTGACACAAAATGTAATTGCATAATTGTATAAATGCTACTCCAGTTTATAATCACACTGTATGTTGTGATTATAAGCACTCCATTCTATATACATATAGAATGTAGATAAAGAATAAATATAATAAATATAATATATATAGGATATGGCAATGGCCGTATTTGTGGGCGGAGTCTGGGGAACTACTTAACCCCTACCGCTCACCCTCAGGTCCGATGTGTTCAGTCGGGGTCACACCGACAATAAGTCATATGCTTGCGCGGATGTGTCAGTGGTTCTTAAGTCTAAGGATCTCAGGTTGAACAGGAAACTCTCTATCCCAGAATTTGTGCTGGCGTTTAGTCTATTTAGGGATATAATCTGCTCGGTGCACCCGGATAGGAGAGAAGAGCTGGACCTCTATTTGTACAATGTGGTAGATCTGGGTTACAAGTACGGGGGATTCATGTTTTTATGACTATCACTGTTCCTTTTTGGCCAAAGCGGCGGCGGCTCTCTCCCAGTTCCAGTGCACTACTAATTGGGCTGTGCTTGATATGGAGCTGTTTTGTAGACACTTTGCGGGGATTAAGGCCCCGCTTTGCTCCAATTGCCAGTCTTCAGCTCACACCACCAACTGGTGTCCTACAGCTGCTCTGGCAGCTTCTACCAGCTTGGATAGGGGAGGGGCGCAGCTTCAGCCATCCTCTTCAGCGACACCACAGGTGGATAAGTTGGGCAGGCCCATTCATTATTTAGGGAAGGCTCAGATTTGCAATCATTTTAACCTTGCAGTATGCAATTATGCGCAGTGTCGGTTGCTTCACGTGTGTTAAAACTGCATGTGCTATTAAGCAGCAGCACAGCTGACTGAGCCGGGTCAATGTGGACCAGTTAACTACATATCTGCAGGGTCACCCATCTCAGCAGCTACGGGCTGTTTTAATCACGGGTTTCACTTCAGGTTTTCATACGGGTCTTATCACCCTTCCCCAGTCCTCGTTTGAAGGGCATAATCTCCTCTCAGCAGAGGCAAACCCCCGGGTCATGTCAGAGTTGCTTCACACAGAATTAGATAAATGGTTCATTATAGGGCCTTTCAAGGAGCCTCCCTTTCATGTTTGGAGGATTAACCCCATTGGCCTTGTTCGAGGTAAATTCTCCAATAAATACTGCTTGATTTATGACTCATTCTTGCTATGTCCCCAGTATTAATTCATTGATTCCTTCCGAGGAGTTTTCTTTAAAATACTCATCGGTTGACATGGCCATTCAAAGTATTTTACATGCAGGTAGGGGTGCTGTCTAAAGCAGACATTTGCAATGCGTTCAAACTTCTCCCTATTTTATCCGCGCTATGGCAGTGGCATGGAATCAAGTGGGTGGGGCAATATTTTTTTGCAGTCAAACTTACATTTAGGCTTTTCGATTCCTTCGCACAAGCTCCTAATTGGATTCTGACAAATCAGGTTCACTGTCATAAGATCATCCACTATCTGGATGACTTTCTTTTGATCAAGCCTCCTGATCGTCCGCCCCAGCACCTTCACAGACTCAGGTCCGTGTTTCAGGATATTAATATCCCGTTAGCCTCTCATAAGGTGGAGGGAACAGATAGGATAATTACGTTCCTAGGGATTACGTTGGACACATCCCGCATGTTAGCTAGTCTCCCGCTTGACAAATTGGACCGTATTAGGCAGACGATCCATGGCCTAGTCTTCTCAGCTGCCTGTTCCAGGAAAGAACTCCAATCATTGCTGGGCATGCTTAATTTTGCCATGATAATTATTCCTCAAGGCAGGTCCTTCGTCTCCAGGCTTTTGTCTTTACTACCTTTAGCGCACGTCGATAGCTCTATCATTACTTTAGATGTAGCAGCACAGGCAGATCTTGTTATGTGGGATGTATTTTTACGTAACTGGAACGGTGTGTCTTTGTTCATCCTTCAGCCCTCCCATGATTCGCCTCATGTCCTTTCTGATGCCGCAGCCTCACGTGGCTTTGCGGCTATCTTTGGTAATCATTGGATGGCAGGCCCTTGGACTTCTGAGATTCTTCAGATACATGCTTTCTCTGACACTTCGGCTCTGTTCGAAGTATACCCTATAGTTGCCGCTGATTTAGTATAGGGTCATTTATGGTCAGGTAGGACAGTCATTTTTCATACAGACAATCAGGCCACGGCGCTTATCGTCAATAAAGGTCGGTCTAAGTCACTGTGGGTCATGTCTTTTTTGCATAGGCTCATGTGGTTATCTCTGCATCATAATTTTCATTTCCTGGGCGCTCACATACCAGGAGTGTTAAACTCGGCGGCCGATGCCTTCTCCCAAGCTAATTTCTGTATGTTCTTTTCACAGAATCCAGCAGCAGACCCCTTACCCAAGCCTGCACCGCACTTCTCCCAGCTCACTATGGATTGAAAGTGCATATGGACAACGCCCTTGCCCTTATCGACAGCTCCCTGTCCCATAATACTAGAAAGGCTTATACCACAGCCTGGAATACATTTGCTAGATTCCAGGATTTATATCCAGGCCAGGACTCTAGTGACACGCGGTATATACTAGCCTTCATATCTTATTGTCACACGGACCTTAACCTGTCCTATAGTACCATTAGACTGTATCTGGCGGGGATACAGCACTTTAGGTCTATAGCTGACCCCGACATTTCTTCGTTGTTTGCTTCTAGGCCTATCAAAGCGGCGCTCGCTGGGTTGCAGAAACTACAACGCCCATCGCGCGTGAGGTTGCCTATTTCTGGGACCCTGGTTCAAGGTATGGCTTCCTTGCTCAGCAGTTCTCCGTTTGGGGTACTGCAGAGCTTGGTGCTCAGGGCTGCCATATTTTTGGCCTTTTATGGTTTCCTGCGGCCCAGCGAGTTTTCTTACTCAGGCAGTCAGTCCCTCGTGCTGCGGGAAAAATGATTTAACCAGACAGCCGCAACTGTCCATAATAAATGGCACTGGTCAGTCACCTCAATACGTTGTTTTTCAAGTAACGCAAAGACCCATGCAACATTATCTTCTATATTTGTTCATTTATTATTATTATTTATTGTATTATATAGCACCATCAAATTCCGTAGCGCTGTACAATGGGTAGACAGGACATAACAAGTAGTATGTAACATAACAAATTGACTAACAGAGACAACAGGTGAGGAGGGCCCTGCTCAAATGAGCTTACAGTCTAGAGGGAGTTAGGGTGTATTACACAATAGGTAAAAGTGCTGTTGTTAGGGATAGACCAGCCACACTAGTAAAAGTATTGCAGGAGAGGGACTAGGAAAGGTGAGCTAAAGGAATATGGGAGTATGGGAGGGCGTTAGTGTGCTATGTTGTAAGCATCTTTAAAGAAGTGGGTCTTGAGGGATTTTTTTGAAGGAATAAAGGCAGGGGGAGAGACGGATAGACCGGGGGAGGGCATTCCAGAGGATAGGGGCAGCCCTTGAGAAATCTTGTAAGCGGGCATGAGAGCTAGAAATCAGAGGAGAGGATAGAAGGAGATCATTGGATGAGCGGAGAGACCGGTTAGGAGTGTATTTAGAGATGAGATGTAGGGAGGGGAACCGCTGTGAAGAGCTTTGAAAGTAAGAGTGAGGATTTTGAAATTAATCCTGAAGCGCACAGGCAGCCAGTGAAGAGACTGACAGAGGGGAGAGACGTTAGTAAAGCGATGTGAGAGGAAGATAATTCTGGCAGCAGCATTCATGGTGGATTGTAGAGGGGTGAGATGGTTAAGAGGGAGACCGGCTAAGATAGAGTTACAGTAGTCAAGACGGGAGATAATCAGGGTATGGACAAGAGCCTTAGTGGCATGCTGTGTTAGGAAGGGATGGATGCAGGCAATGTTTTTAAGATGAAGGTGACAGTATTTAGAGACAAACTGAATATGGGGAGATGATGGCACCATTAACATTGAGGGAGATAGATGGGGGAATCTTAGCATTGGAGGGAGGGAAGATGAGGAGTTCAGTTTTGGAGAGGTTGAGTTTCAATAAACATTCAGACATCCAGGTCGAGGCAGATGTATGGCAGTTAGTTACACGAACTAAGACAGAAGGAGAGAGAGATCAGGGGAGGATAGATAGATCTGGGTGTCATCAGCGTACAGGTGATTTTGAAAGCCAAAGGATGAGATCAGTTTGCCAAGGGAGGAACTGTAAAGAGAGAACAGAAGGGGTCCTAAAACTGAGCCCTGGGGTACCCCAACTGAGAGAGGGAGGGGAAGTGTTACTGGAGACAGAAACACTGAAGGTACGATCAGAGAGGTAGGAAGTGAGCCATGAGAGAGCAATATCACGGAGGCCAAGATCATAAAGCATTTGAAGGAGAAGTTGGTCCACAGTGTCAAAAGCAGCAGAAAGGTCCAGTAGGATTAGCATGGAATAGTGGCCCTTGGATTGAGCAGTGAGTAAGTCATTAGTAACTTTAGTTCATTGAATAAACGTAAAACTAAGACTAAACTCTGAATTTCTGTTCGAAGAACAGGTACAACTGCTAGTAGAATGTATATTATATAAAATAGATTTGATTATAAAATAGATTATATCACACATTTTGCAGTAAATAATGTTAAGAATTGTATGAAATGTTTCACAGCACTGAAACATCAGCATTGAAATTGGAAAGAAAATCATAAAATCATAGATTTCGATGGTAGAATAGAGCCAATCAGTCCATGTAGCCTTCTATTTTTTCCTGATTTAAGGACTTAAACCTTAATGAGTCCTTCGTCTCGTCTTGGATTCAGAATAACATTATGCCCATGCCATATATACTTACATTTCCTCACTGCATTAGCTTCTACTGCTTCCTCTACCACAAGTAATAAGTATTACTGTTGCTCACTAAATATACTTAGAGATAATAAAAAGCCATTTTATTGTTCAAAATTACATGCAGTATGGGAGCATGTGCAATGTGGAAATACAGAAATGTCAGAACTCCAAATATCTGGGAACACATTGACCTTAGAAACATAATTGTTCCAGTGTCAGATTTAAGTTTAGCTATTGGAATAATTGTTTTGTTTAAGCTGAAAAGAGGAAGAAAAAAGGTTCATGATTTATTGATCTGTTGTTCTTTCTAGTTTGAAGTTGATCGTGTGATACCAACTATATAAGCAGAGATTGATTTTATTGCTTAATGCGAGGAAAGAAAAAGGAATAAAAGCACTTTGGAAGCCCAACACGATTTCTTGTAATTGCCTGTTTTTAAGTGTTGTTAGTGCAATATTTTTATAATGCATTTTTTTCAATGTGTAAGTTGCTACTACTAAAACCTAAATCAACAAAATGTATATTCACAGTTCTTATATGTGTAACCAAAGTATGATAGCCTATTTTATTTGAATTTACACATACAAGACTGATTTCACTGTAAAGATAAAGATGTGTTTGATGGCAGGATTTAGATACAGTATATCACAAAAGTGAGTACACCCCTCACATTTTTGTAAATATTTTATTATATCTTTTCATGTGACAACACTGAAGAAATTAGACTTTGCTACAATGTAAAGTAGTGAGTGTACAGCCTCAAAATAACTCAACACACAGCTATTAATGTCTAAACCTTGGCAACAAAAGATAGTACACCCCAAATTGGGCCCAAAGTGTCAATATTTTGTATGGTCACCATTATTTTCCAGCACTGCCTACACCTCTGGGGCATGGAGTTCCCCAGAGCATACAGGTTGCCACTGGAGTCCTTTTCCACTCCTCCATGATGACATCACGGAGCTGGTGGATGTTAGAGACCTTGCGTTCCCCCACCTTCTGTTTGAGGATGCCCCACAGATGCTCAATAGGGTTCAGGTCTGGAGACATGCTTGGCCAGTCCATCACCTTTACTCTCAGCTTCTTTAATGAAGAAAACAAAAGACTGGAGTTCAACGTGTAAATTCAAATAAATTATAATAATAATACTCCCCAATGTTAGCAGCTGTCGACAACACTCTTCCTTGAAGTGTTTTAAACAGACAAACGATACACCATGGCGCGCATAAACATAAGGGGAAGAAAATAAAAAACAATAGTGTAATATGTAAACACCAAATAATAATGTAATGTGGTGTCTGATCCACTCACAAGCAGGCTGAACAGAGCGAGCTCATCATGGGTGTCAGAAGAAAATTATTTTAATATCTTCTAAAATCTCTAAAAAACAAATGGACCAGCAATAGTGCAATGTATCCACAATACTGATCTTAAGTAAGGCAAAGAATGCACTCACAGTGCACAAACAAGATGGAATAGTCAGGCTCAGCAGGTATTCCGGTGTGATTATCCTCTATGTCTCTGCTTTCTCTCAGCGCGTTTCGCCGATTGTACGTCTAAGATACTACTAAAAATACTTCCGGGTACGCAGTCGCGTCGTAGTACGTGGAGGGCTGCGTGTCGGCGTCATCTGTTACGTGCCGCGTTTCGTTCTCTTCGTGCGCGGCATACATCCTCTTACTGTGCGGCGTCCCGTCATCCTACGTAGAGGGACGTTGCACCCCGTCCCAACAACAAGTCCCACAACACTCCTCCCTCCACGGACCACCGATCGCTACGTAGTCCCAAGGATTACAACAACTTTTTCTTACGAACCGGTTTGGTGTCGCTCAACAACAAATAAATAATAAAAAAGAGGAAAAATAGACTCTATGTGATATTCGCTGTTTCAAGTCTCTTTTTTATCAAACATCTGTATTTGTATGAACTCGAAAAACAAACCTTAATAGACTATTTATGTGTATACAGGTCTATATTTAAATATATATATATTATTAATTTAAATAACTTATAATGTAACAATCATGTATTAAAATTAATTTAAAATATATAAAGATATATAGAACAATATATTTTATTATTGTTTAGTATTATTTTAAAATCATGGATATCTTTATATTGTTCTATATATCTTTATATATTTTAAATTAATTTTAATACATGATTGTTACATTATAAGTTATTTAAATTAATAATATATATATATTTAAATATAGACCTGTATACACATAAATAGTCTATTAAGGTTTGTTTTTCGAGTTCATACAAATACAGATGTTTGATAAAAAAAGAGACTTGAAACAGCGAATATCACAGTCTATTTTTCCTCTTTTTTATTATTTATTTGTTGTTGAGCGACACCAAACCGGTTCGTAAGAAGAAGTTGTTGTAATCCTTGGGACTACGTAGCGATCTGTGGAGGGAGGAGTGTTGTGGGACTTGATGCGCCGTTTCTTTGGGACGGGGTGCAACGTCCCTCTATGTAGGATGACGGGACGCCGCACAGTAAGAGGATGTATGCCGCGCATGAAGAGAACGAAACGCGGCACGTAACAGATGACGCCGACACGCAGCCCTCCACGTACTACGACCCGACTGCGTACCCGGAAGTATTTTTACTGATATAAACGGACCTTAGACCACACACGGGATTCGCATAACTGTCAATTCCCCGGCTGTCAAAGATCAGAGTTCCCCGCACCGGTGCGGCACCGGCACCGGCACCTGCGCCAGCGCGAGGAACTCTGATCTCTGACAGCCGGGGAATGTCTGCGCAATGCACGCAGACAACCCCCGCTGCTAGCCACGCCTCCTTCCGGCTGCAGCGTGAGTCTACACGCTGCCCCAGCTACATGACAGGAGACTCAGAAGTACCGGTAAGTGGGGCGGGGGGGGTGTTAAATGGGGGGCATAAGGCATTTCTGGAGGCAGGGTGCTCTGTGAAATGCCTTTTAACCCCCTTAATGCCACTCTGCCTCCAGAAATGCCTTTTTAACCCTCTATACGCCACTCTGCCTCCTGAAATGCCTTAAACCTCCCTATATGCCACTCTTCCCCATAATATGCCTTTTAACCCTCTAAGTGCCAGAGTGGCATATAGGGTTAAAAGGCATATCATGGGGCATAGTGGCATTTAGAGGGTTAAAAGGCATATCATGGGGCACAGTGGCATATAGGGGGTATAAGGCATTTCTGGGGCAGATGTGCATAACTGGGGAGCAGGTTGGAAAATAGAAGGAAATAAAACCAAAATGTTTTTCTCAATCATAGCTTTTATTAAAAAAATAGTTTAAATGAATTAACATTTACTGGTAAAACTTTTTTCCTATAGGGTCGTCTTATATTCAGGCTTTTTCTTTTTTTCCTAAATTAATATTAAGGGGGGGTCGTCTTCTTATAATCAGGGTCGTCTTATAATCGAGCAAATTGGGTATAAAGTAGAATGTGAAGAGGGTGATAGGAGGGGAATACAGAGTATGTGAAAAAGCTGTGCCAGCAACAGTTACAAATAAGCAAACTAACCGATTGGGTAAAAATGTCCACTACAAATGAGTTGATGTCATGTTGGGTCCTAGCAAGCTCATTCTGAAAGCAAACAACATTCAGATGCTTGTGCTTAAGAAGCTTAGTACGAGCAGCTACAGAAAATACAAATATACTGTCATTTTTCAGAAGTACAAGAGGATATACAACAGCAGAGGCGTATCTAGGGTATGGCAGCTATGGCTCGTGCCATAGGCGCCATTTGAAGGGGGCGCCAGTGAGCGGCTTTCAAACGCCGTCTGTTTTTTTTTTTTGTTGATGCGGAGGAGAGAGAGGGGCGCCTAGCAACCGCTCGGCGCCCCTCATTCTCCTCCACGAGGCCTCTACCTCCGTCCCGGTGCCGGCATTTCATGCTGAGCGCCGTAATATGACATCATATTTCGGCGCCCAGCAGTGAAGCAGCGGGCACCAGCGAGCGGTGCAGGATGACTGCAGCATCGTGCTCCCGTCGCTGGACTTCAAGGTGAGAGAACTACGGGGGGGAGGGGGTCTATAGTGGGGAGGGTATATAGTGGCTAGGGGGGAGGGAGAGGGTATATAGTGGCTAGGGGGGGAGGGTATATAGTGGCTAGGGGGGGAGGGTATATAGTGGCTAGGGGGGGAGAGGGTATATAGTGGCTAGGGGGGAGAGGGTATATAGTAGCTGGGGGGGAGGGAGAGGGTATATAGTGGCTAGGGGGGAGGGAGAGGGTATATAGTGGCTAGGGGGGAGGGAGAGGGTATATAGTGGCTGGGGGAGAGGGTATATAGTGGCTAGAGGGGGAGAGGGTATATAGTGGCTGGGGGGGAGGGTATATAGTGGCTAGGGAGGGAGAGGGTATATAGTGGCTAGGGGGGAGGGAGAGGGTATATAGTGGCTGGGGGAGAGGGTATATAGTGGCTAGAGGGGGAGAGGGTATATAGTGGCTAGGGGGGGAGGGTATATAGTGGCTAGGGGGGGAGAGGGTATATAGTGGTTAGGGGGAGGGAGAGGGTATATGGGGGGGAGGGTATATAGTGTCTAGGGGGAGGGAGAGGGTATATAGTGGCTAGGGGGGAGGGAGAGGGTATATAGTGGCTAGGGGGGGAGAGGGTATATAGTGGCTGGGGGGGAGAGGGTATATAGTGGCTAGGGGGGAGGGGGTATATAGTGGCTAGGGGGGAGGGAGAGGGTATATAGTGGCTAGGGGGGATGGTATATAGTGGGTAGGGGGAGGGAGAGGGGGGTAGAAAGTGATAGGGGAGGGAGAGGGGGGTAGAAAGTGATAGGGGAGGGAGAGGAGGGTAGAAAGTGATAGGGGAGGGAGAGGAGGGTAGAAAGTGATAGGGGAGGGAGAGGGGGGTAGAAAGTGATAGGGGAGGGAGAGGGGGGTAGAAAGTGATAAGAGAGGGGGTAGATATAAGTAAAGAGTGTGCATTAATGTGTGGATGCATTGAGTGAATGAGGGAGCGAATGAGTTAATATGTGAATGTATTGTCTGAATGAGGGAGAGCATGAGTTAATGTGTGGATGAGTTGTCTGAATGAGGGAGAGCATGAGTTAATGTGTGGATGAGTTGTCTGAATGAGGGAGAGCATGAGTTAATGTGTGGATGAGTTATCTGAATGAGGGAGAGCATGTGTTAATGTGTGGATGAGTTGTCTGAATTAAAGTGTGAATTAGTGAGTGACTGTAAAAGTGTTTATGTATCATAGATGTATAATTGTGGAAGGGCAAAGATGGCACTAGCAGGAGGTTTGAGCCTTGGGGACCAAGATGGCACAGGCAGGGTGTATATGGGACAAAGATGGCACATGAATGTAAAAAAGTGGTCTGTGGAGGTGGGAATGCTGCCTTTGTTTTAGCTGCCAGACTTATACAAGGATTACCATGCAGGAGAGAAGAGCAGGGGAACAGATTTATATTATTAACCGAGAATAAAATCTTCTTCAAATGCAGCATGATTTAAGCCATAAAACATTATAATATTTAAAATGTTTAATTTTAAAAATGTTTTAAAATTTCACCCAATCAATTATAGAGTGGATCATAATGTCTTACCACAGTGGCAGGATGTTATGTGTTTTACATGATATTGTCAGATGTCCTTATTCCGTACAGCAGAAGCATCAGACGCGTCTGAATTGCGGCAGCCATGTTGAAAACCGAAAAAGCTATTTGGTCACGTGGGACAGGCGTTCGTCTGGCAGCGACGGTGAGTGGAGAGCTAAGTGTAGTGACAGTAGAGATATTAGGAATGCACAGCTTGCATTACTGAAATGAAACCATAACCAACATCCAACTCTTCTATGCTTAATTCTCTGATCCAGCTTCATTGATGGGTGAACCTATCTTTACAACTCTAGACTACCAAGTCACATATGGCTTGCAGTTGGAGAATGGCAGCAAATTCAAACTTTTACTGCCGCTTCTGCATACCAATCACAATCAAGAAACTCTTCTCAAGGCAGTTCTCACATCTGCCTTAGGTTACCTCCTTCAGGCAGTTTTACCAGTCATCAAAGTGGGAGCTAGACGTGTATGGTGTAAAATAGGTTTACCTGGGATATGAATATGTATGGATTAGGGAATAGAATTAGGGTACTAATATATGCAAAGTATATATTACAAAATATCTACAAATTGTAAGTTAAACCAAATAGTTGATTACCCTTGAAATGATTCAGTCATTTTATACCAAATGCCAGAATATAGGAGGGCACACAGTAAGAAGGCTATGCTCCTAGTTTTATATGTTTTAAATGGGAAAAGAGACAGGATTTTAAAGCTTTGGAAAGAGTTTGTCATTAGATGAACAGAGCTCTTGAAAAGTTTATGATGATGGAAAGTGGCTTTAGTTTTCGACACTCAGAGTTAGAGGGTGGTTGCAAAGATCTTTACAAGATGGGTATTCATTTGTTGGAAATTGTTTGTGATATATTTAATTTAAATATTCAAAGTATGGTGGAAAGGACCACAAATGGCTGTTAGTGTATCCATTTGTGGCGGTTGGGGAATTTTATGGCAAGACAGGAGGCTTCATATTTGCATCATCTTCTTTACTAAAACCGCACAGCAGCATTAGCCACCGCGAAGGCGAGGGAGACCTTCCGCCTCCACGCAGGAACTTCGGCAGCTGCAGGCAAGAGACAGGTCTGGCTCCGGTGTCCTGACTCGTTCCTCTCCACACCACCTAGTGGCGCCGGCGGAGATTACCTCGCCTTATACAGGGAGGTTACGAATACGCCACACTCAAGATAGCCGCAAAGGAAGTGATGTAACGGGACTTTGAAAATTTGGCAGGAAAACTCTAATGGCGCCAAAAATCCAGTACCTATTTAAGAGACTCTGAAACCTTCAGTCATTGCTTCTGATGGTCATGCCTATCTTGATAGTGCCTATTCCGTTTGCTCTCCTGTTGTTTATCTGGCTTGTTCCTATTTATCCTGTCTCCTGGTATCCTGACCTCGGCTTATCCCACAACGTTCCTGTTCTCCGGTATCCTTACCTTGGCCTGAATTACGACGTTACTGATATCTGGCTCCCTGACCTCGGCTTGTTGGACTTACCCCTTACCAGTCCTACCTGACATCGGTGTCTCCTTCCTACGCTGTGTTGTGACAATAATATTAAATATGTAGAAGTTTGGAAAAAAAGCCACTAGTCCTGAAGAGATATGGAGTTCCACTTGGTTAGGGAAAACCTATAATGACAAAAAGTTAACTAAAAGAAGACAGCGCTCAAACAATATATGGATATAAACATATATATATATATATATATTATAGAAAAAAAGCAAGAAACATATATTAAAAAGCAAGAAACATATTAAAAATATATATATAGATCAAAACATATAGAGAAACAAAAATAAACAATGTGTACAGAGATGTAAATACTGGGATATGTATAAAAAAAAAAACAAGACTAAATAAAAACAATCAATAAACAATAGACAAGAGGTTTAAAACTTAAAACTCATTGTTGAGTAAGTTATGCCTGGCCATAACTTACTTCGTTCTGTGACTTCCTCAGCTGCAAAAACGGCACATAACTGACTCAACAGAAACGTTATCCAATTATTTAAATGAAGTATCACGATAAGGGGAGACAAAGATTTATACATACAGACAATATAAAAATATATTAGAATCCAATAAATATAATAAATACAATTCATAAATATAATAAATATAATCAATAAATATACTGAATATAATATACTGTGACAAAAGGTGTGGTAAAGTGATAGATGGCAGGTATATTAGACCAGCCTTGTATTTTGAGCCCGTACATGTACGGGCTTTGTCATTAAGGGGTTAAAATATGTCCCAGGGAAAGATGTTGTTTGTTTACAAACTGCACTACTGGCAGTTTGCAAAACATGGTAAGGGTCCCTGGGGCGGAGCATCTGGAAGAGCAGGGTGGGCCAGTGCTCCAACAGCACTAATTGCTGTTTTGATCCAGTCTGGAGCCTGCATTCTGGACAGGAGCTCCACAGGTGTGGACTAAGTAGCAGCTCACCTGTGGTTGATTAATTAGCAGGCAGAAGGTAAAAGGGATTGAGCCTGATTCAGAGAGAGAAGCCACTGTTATGCCAACTAGGAGAGCTGAGGGGTGGTTTCTCTCTGCACAGCCGTATTGATGGTAACTTGTGACCTGTTTTGTCCTAAGCAAGTGCTCAAGCAAAAGCAAAGACTGTTATTCTGCTTATAACTGCTGCTGTTTATTCCTTTAAAATAAACATTGAAGCTGAGCTGGATGTGTCCTGGAGTTCATTTACCCTAGAAGACTGTGGTTACAGCCAAGATCCTTGACAAAAATCCCAAGGAAAAGGGAGGCCTGCCACAATACATATAAACATAGTTAATTTTTTTATAATTCCAATATAAACACATTTGATTATATTTATATTGGAATTATAAAATAATGAACAACGTTTATATGTATATTATATTCAATATATTTATTGATTGTATTATACTTATTTATTGTATTTATTATATTTATTGGATTCTAATATTATTATTATTATTCTTTATTTCTAAAGCGCCAACAGATTCCGCAGCACTGTACAAGGTGAAAAGGTTACAGATAATGACAGGTCCAATACAACAATTGACATACAGATACAAGAGGAATGAGGGGCCCTGTTCCCGCAGAAACTTACAATCTAGGTGGATAAAGGGGTAAGAAACAAGAGGTGAGGACTGCATGGTAGTGAATTACGTTAACGTGGGGCGAGATAAGGGTTGTAAGTGGGTGAGAGGGAAGTTTTGAGTGGTAGGCTTCCTTGAAGAGAAGTTTTTAGTGAGCGTTTGAAGGAGGGTAGAATTGGTGAGAGTTGGACAGCACGGGGAAGAGAGTTCCAGAGGGTTGGTGCTGCGCAAGAGAAGTCCTGTAGGCGGCCGTGGGAGGAGGTGATAAGTGAAGATGCGAGGAGCAGGTCATTGTTGGATCTTAGAGGGCGGGCTGGAGTATATTTGCTGATGAGGGAGGATAGGTAAGGGGGGCGGCGTTAGTGAGAGCTTTGTAGGATAGAGTGAGTAATTTGAATTTAATTCTGCTATGGATGGGGAGCCAGTGGAGGGACTCGCAGAGAGGTGCACTAGATGCAGAGCGTCGGGTGAGATAGATAAGTCTTGCAGAGGCTTTGAGGACAGATTGGAGGGGGGATAGTCGGGAGAGAGGGAGGCCATTAAGTAGGTTGTTACAGAAGTCTAGATGGGAGATTACAAGGGAGTGGATTAGTTGTTTAGCAGTGCTGGCAGTCAGGAATGGACACATTTTGGAAATGTTGCGTAGTTGGTTGTGACAGGATTTAGAGAGTAATTTGATGTGAGGGATAAAAGATAAGTTTGAGTCAAGAGTCACTCCGAGACAGCGGACTTGTGGTGAAGGAGAGATAGTGGTACCGTCGACAGTGATGGAAAGGTCAAAAGGGGGAATAGAGTTAGAGGGAGGGATTAGATTTTGAGGTGGTGACCATGGTGAGAGCAGTTTCAGTCAAGTGCTGTGGGCGGAAACCAGATTGCAGGGGGTTGAGCAGGGAGTTAGAGGACAGAAAGTGGGTTAGGCGGTCGTAAATTAGTTTTTCTAAGAGTTTAGATGTTATAAGAAGGAGTGATATGGGGTGGTGGTTAGCAGGGGAATTTGGATCAAGGCAGGTCTTCTTGAGGATAGGAGTGACCTGTGCATGTTTGAATGGGGATGGGAATATACCAGAAGAGAGTGAGACGTTGAAGATGTGAGTAAGGGCAGGAGTAAGGCTAGAGGAGAGTGATGGAAGTAGGTATGATGGGATCAGGTCTAGAAGGCATGTAGTGAGGTGTGAGGAAGGCAGTAGAGCGTGAACTTTGTCCACTGTGGTAGGGGGGGGAAGCGGAGAGAGGTAGAGGGGTTGATCGCGGAAGGAGGAGGAACATGGAGACCATGCACTGGGATGTTGTTGCGGATGGATTGTGTTTTAGTTTGGCAATAGTTTGCCTGGGCGCTAAAGGCAGATGAGGGAGGTGGTGTGGGGTGAGGAGAGAGTGGAAGGTGGAGAAAAGTTGTTTGGGGTTGGAGGAAAGAGATGAAATGAGGGAAGACTTGTAGTGGATGTAGTCAGCTTCAGAGCGAGATTTCCTCCAGACACGCTCAGCAGTGAGGGAGCATTTTTGTAAATAGCACGTCTGCCTTGAGTGCCAGGGCTGAAGCTGACAATGTGGAGCTTTGCGAAGTTGAGGGGGAGCAAGTGTGCAGTTGATAGAGTGTTGTTGTAGTATGTTGTGGCAAGGTCAGGTTATCATAGAAGTCTCCAAAATGCCAAGTTGAATTAGACTAGAAAATTGGAGGTCAACATCGCGCAGATTTCTACAGGTGCAGAGGCGTGGAGGAGGGGAAGTAGGTTTGGGTGTTAGTGTGAGATTGTAGGTGAGGAGGTGGTGAAGAGGCGACAGGTGAACTCTGATATGGAGCAGAGATTAGAAAATACCAGGTCAATACAGTGTCCATCGCGGTGAGTAGGGGTTAGAGAAGATTGTAGGAGACCAAATGAGGATGTGAGAGAAAGAAGTTTAGTGGTAGCAGGGGAGCGTGGGTTATCGATGGGGATATTGAAATCGTGGAGGATTGCGGTTGGGATGTTTGGAGAGAGAAAGTGGGACAGCCAGGTGGCAAAGTTGTCCAGGAACTGTGAGGTAGATCCAGGAGGGCGATATATGACTGTCACTCTGAGAGAGAGGGGAAAACAGGCATATGGAGTGAACTTCAAAGGAGGAGAATGACAGAGAGGGGAGGCAGGTGTTGATAGGAACAGGAGGGGGAGAGCAGGATTCCAACACCGCCTCCATGTGTCTCGCCTGGCCTAGGAGCGTGGCTAAAGTGGAGACCACCATATGTGAGAGCAGCAATGGAAGCAGTGTCAGAGGAGGAAAGCCAGGTTTCAGTAATAGCTAGGAGATTGAAAGAGTTTGTGACAAATAGGTCGTGCACGCATGTGAGTTTGTTACAGACCGAGCGAGCATTCCAGAGGGAACAGAAAAAGAATGGCGATGAGAGCTGTTGTTTAATGGTAGTGAGATACGTGGTAGTGCGGGACCTGTGGTGTGTTCTGTGGGAAGGTGAGCAAGAAAGGGTGGGGATTGTTAGGGGACTGGGGTTTGGATTGATGTCGCCACCAGCAAGCAGTAGTAGGAGTGATAGTGAGAGAATGTGGGAGTAGGACTTAACGGAGCGGGTGGTTTTGGTAGCGGTAGGAGTAAAAGGGGAAAAGTTTCTAAGGAAACATAGGAGATCATGCGAAGCGAGCATAGGTGATGGGAGGAGCGAGGGTGAGATAAGTATGGTGTGGGGATCATTATGGGGCTCGGTGCAATAGGATATGGTGATTAGTTTTAGCAGAGAGGTGATGAGAAGGAGCATGATAGACAGTGTGAGCATATTGTATCAGTGTGATTAGTGAGGGTTACCTGTTAGAAACTGGAGGGAGGAACTGCAATTACTAACTCCAGGTGTTACTAACTCCTGCTTGCCACTTAGAAACAGGGCCACTGGAAAATAGGGCCCAAGAGCCAAGGCTCAGAGAGCCAGGCTGTAGATGTTTATAGCTCAGTGGCCCAGATGGAACTGAATGTAATCAATTGGTACTGCACCTGGAGACAGGCAGCTGGAGTTTAACACTTACAAATTAGATCTAAAAGGGGTGGGGAGATAGTATCTACAAAGGAGGGACTAGAGCAGAAAACAGATAACCCTACACATGGTGCCAACAAAAAATAAACAGTATACAGGATATTGCAGTTGGATTCATATCAGAGAAATAGGAATTGAATAACGGGATATTACAGTCGGATTCATACCAGAAAAATAGGAATTGAATAACGCAGGGGAGTACCTAGAGTATTTGGCACCCGGGGCGGATCCTGTAAGTGGCACCCCCCCACACACCAAATGTAAAGACATCTACAAAATTATGTTAAGAATATTTATTGCACCAATTTGTAAACTGTATGTCAACTGTAAACAACAAGAAATCTGAAAAAATAAATTAATAACTTATAAGTAAAATAAATACGTTTAAATAACATTTACTGAACATATAATAGTGCTTTCTTTAATAACCCTCCAAAAAAAACAGCGTCCACATTGCCCACATAGAACCTGACCAGCACCCAAATTACACACACATAGGACGTGCCATCTTTGCCCCCAAACAGCCCAGCATGAGTTAGCATTGTTCCCAAACAGTCGAGTGTACTCCATCTTTGTCCCATGAACACGCTACCTGTGCCATCTTTGTCCCATAAACACCCTGCCTGTGCCATTTTTGTCCCATAAACACCCTGCTTATACCATCTTTGCCTTTTTGACAAATCAACTATACACCTATGATTAACACAAACACTTTTACAGTCACTCACTAATTCACTTTCATTCACACAATTCATTCACACAATCATTTATTCTTTCACACAAATTATTTACACATATTCATTGATGCATTCTCACAAATTCATTAATTCTCTCACTCATTCAAACAATTCATCCACACATTAATCCATTCATTTTCGCTCTCTCATTCTGACTCTTTATTTCAATATTCTTGCTACCCTCCTTTCTCCCTATCTACCCATTCTCACCCCCTTCTGCCCTATCTACCCACTATCCCCCCGTCTCACTCCCTTCTCCCTATCTACCCTCTCCCCCCTTTGAAGTTCACTTACCTTTCAGGAGTCCTGCGGTGGGGGTGCAAGGCCTCTGTCTCCCAGCTCTGCCACTGTATGGAACAGTATAGAGTGATGGGAGTTATGATGTACTTTAGAGCATAATTATATAATGAAAAAGACATTGGAAATGGTACAGCATAACACCCATCACTCTCACACATTTACCAATCCACATTTACCAATCCACAGATTCCACACATACCAATCCACACATACCAATCCACAGATTCCACACATACCAATCCACAGATTCCACACATACCAATCCACTCTCACTGAATGATTTCTCTTTTTTTTCTTCTTACAGCAGTCAGCTCCTTTTCTTCCTCTTCGCTCCTCTTCTTCTGTCTTCTTTGCTCCTCTTCTTCTGTATTCTTCCGGGTCAGAGGGCACGGACGGCGGTGGGCGCGGCTTCAGTGTTGTGCGCCGGGATCTGACAACAAACCCCGGCGCACAGCAGCAGTTGCCGCGTGGATCGCAAGGGTTGAACCCGGTTTAAAATCACTCAAGGGAGCCGGAGGTCTGTTAAAGACCTCCGATACCGCTCCCTTGCGAGCCTTCTCCTCCAGCGGCGGACATTACCGGTGCAGACCGCCCCCCCGCCCCCCGCTAGGTACGCTACTGGAATAACGGGATATTACAGTCGGATTCATACCAGTGAAAGAGGAATTGAATAACGGGATATTACAGTCTGATTCATACCAGAGAAACAGGAATTGAATAACGGGATATTACAGTTGGATTCATACCAGAGAAATAGGAATTGAATAACGGGATATTACAGTTGGATTCATACCAGAGAAATAGGAATTGAATAACTGGATATTACAGTCGGATTCATACCAGAGAAATAGGAATTGAATAACGGGATATTACAGTCGGATTCATACCTGTAGAGAGATGAGAAGTTAGCAGGGCATTCCAGGTGGGAGTATTATGAAATAACACCAGGTGTTAACTCCTGTTGCCACTTAGAAACACGGCCACTTGAACATAGGGCCCAAGAGCCAAGGCTCAGAGAGCCAGGCTGTAGATGTTTATAGCTGAGTGGCCCTATTTTTGTATTGTCTGTATGTATAAATCTTTGTCCATATTCATTTTGATCTACTCCAATCTGGATAAATCAATGAATTTGATCCTATATATATATATATATATATATATATATATATATATATATGAACCATGAGACAATGAATTATGTATAATTATTTTGTTGATTTGTACACTATATACATGTGGCTGTGTGTATAACGTTGTCTATTCAAGATCTATTTCCATTTTAACTTATTCCACTTGGTATATTTATAACCAAGTCAGTTTTATTTATTCATTTTGGCCGATATATTCACATTTTATTGAATCTATCTATTAAATCAAAATAAATATCTATTTATTAAATTAAATGAAACACTCTATTTCTATTGTTACGATCGCCGGCTCCCAGCTCGTATGACGTTGGATGGTGCACAGTCTCCTGGATTCTGACGTTGTGGCTCGCTATGGTTGCAGTGACGCCACAGAAGTCTTGCACTACATTCCCCTTATCGCGAGACTTCATTTAAATAAATAGATAACGTTTCTGTTGAGTCAGTTATGCACCGTTTTTGCAGCTGGGGAAGTCACAGAACGAAACGCGTCCTGCACTTGGCGCCAGCCTGGCCAGGCATAACTTACTCAACAGTGAGTTTTAAACCTCTTGTCTATTGTTTATTGATTGTTTTTATTTAGTTTTGGATTTTTTGGAAATACATATCCCAGTATTTACATCTCTGTACACATTGTTTATTTTTGTTTGTCTCTATGTTTTGATCTATATATATTTTTAATATATGTTTCTTGCATGTTTTTTTTCAGATATCTGAAGCAATCATGTCTGATAATGACCTTCCCATGCCCGCTGCCCTTCGGGCTTGGCTGAGATCTGCCCTGGTGGAGTCTCTTCTGTCGGCCCTAGCTTCCTTTAACCGTTCCACCCTTGGTCAGACTGTACCACCCTCTGCTGTGTCGCCGCATCTCAAGGGCTCAGACTCGCTGAGGAGCATCCTCGTAAACGACAGTGGTGTGAGGCTGACATCTCCATTAAGGGCAAGGCTAAGGCCCCTTCTCTGGCTTTGGTGTGTCCATCTACCTCCAGGGCGGAGTTGGAGAGCCACACAGAGGATTATGAGGTGTTGGATGAGTATCCTGCAGAGGGTTCCAGTCCTACTTCACCTGTGGAGTTGTCTGGTTTAGTCCGTGAAACAGTCCTGGGGGGCTATCAGCCTTCTTCCGCTCCTGGGCTTGCTGTGGAAATCCTTGACTCTGCGGGGCTTCCCATGTTTGACCTGCGCTCTCTGCGTCATCGTCAGTCTTCGGAGTGGACTCCAGCCTCCCACATCACCCAGTTCCTGCGTTTTTGGCTGTGACGTCGTGTAGAGAAGGAGGTGAGTCAGAAGCTTCGTGCATAATGCCCTCGTCCCATGCTTCCTGATAAGGTGGTGAACACTCCTGAGTTTGACCCCACCTTTGTGACATTTATGAACAGGTGTGGGAAGGATCAGCAGAAAGGTCTGAAGCAGGGTTTACAGGGTTGAAGCTTAGGACAAACTTCTCGACGTGGCGGGGCCCCTGACGCAGAGCCTGTCTACGGCCGCTGATGTCATGGTCGAAGGCGCCTAAACGGATCCGTACATGATCAGAGAGTGGGCAATGCGAACGCGGCCATTTCCGCAGAGCATAAGAGAGCTGCTCTGTTCAAGCTGGGCAGCAAGCTGGCGGAGTTGGCTCCTAAAGTGCTGGGGCCTGATGCCAAGGGCCTGTTTGGCGATAAGTTCCTTGAGGAGTTAAATCAACACGTTAACATCTTTACGACGTTGAACAAGGCTCAAGCTTCCATGCGTAAAGGGCTGGTCGGCAGAGGGTGGTGCCACCAGCAGGGCTGCCTTCCACAGCAATAGGCCCAGGTTTGGGGTGCTGCCTGCGAGGATTCAGCCACAGGGGGCCTCTGGACAGAGGAGGAGAAGGGTTTCCAAATCAACTGTTTGGAACTCATTGCCAGATCTTTCGCCATACGCCATGTCACATTGTTCCCTGATTCCCCGAATGAAAAATGTATCGGCTGTCCTTTATATCAATCGACTAGGTGGCTCGAGGTCAAAGCCCCATCAGACCTGACCAAGGAGCTCTATCAGTACTGCTTGGATCATCACCTATCAGGACGGAACAAATCCTGGGGAAGGAGAACCTCATGGCAGACTGGTTTTCCAGGCATTGGAGGGATGCGAGGGATTGGTGCCTGTGACCAGACGTTTTCCATGCTCTAGCTCGAGGTCAAGGTCCGGTATCATTGGCTCGCTTCTCGCCTGAGTTGTCAGGCCCCGAGTTTCTTCAGTTGGCTCCTGGACCCACTGTGGATGCATTCCTTCAATTGTGGCCTCCATCAGGGGCATATGCATTCCCCCTGTTCTCAATGATACATTGGGCTCATTGGGTTCGCAGTCAGCAGATCTCGATCCTGTTGATCGTACCGTTATGGAGGACACAACCTTGGTTCCCACTCTTGCTGGAGATGTCATGCGCCGACTGTGACAGGGCCAGGCTAGCTGGCTCAGGTGTCATATGAAGTTTAGCCGGGTCACGGAGCACTTTTGTGTCCGGTTCCGTATACCGTGACCCGGTAATATATTATATTGTGTTTATTGCGTAACCGGCCCAGAGACTGATGTGGATTCAGCCCCAGCCTTCAAAGAGACGATCCTATAATCTGGCTGGGGCTCTTAATCAGCCAACACAGCCCTGTCTGCCCAGACGGCACCCGCACTACAGGGGGGATAACACAGGTGGGGGAACCCATTGTATTCTGTAATCCCCTCACCTGATACATCCCCTGTATACTGATGGGATTTGTGATGGGATGTGGCTGATGGGATTGGGGGTTGGGTTCGGTACACATTGTATTGAGATTGTTTTTTTTTTTTTGTTTTTTTTTCCGTAGCAAACCAAGAAGAACTCTCTTTATTACAAACACACAGAACTTTATACAATCTATCGTCTCCTGCATGGAATTTCGGGCTCCAGACCCCCCACGTTTTGGTGGCGTAGCTTTAAAATTGCAAATATGAAGCCTCTTGTCTTGCCATAAAATTAGGGATAAATCAAGCCCCTATAAATCATCAAGAGTTGGGTTACTCCTCCTCTTTCTTTGCCGTAACAAACAGGATCCACTAGCACACCTCCTAGATAGCAGAGGACCGGCCTGAAAAGTAGGACACATGAAAGTACCTGGCAACCGGAAATTTAGATTAATTCTGCAAACCCTAATTTTACAGCAAGACAGGAGGCTTCTTATTTTGCATTTTTAACACCCAGCCACAAGACTAAGAGAAGGTGAGACTGGGGACGAAAATAAAAAGTCTGGAACATGGACATGATGTCGGCCACGGAACTGCCCGCAGAAAATGCTGCCGAAGCAGCCGCACCACTAACCGAGTGGGCTCCAAAAGAGTCTGGAACACCAGCCAACTGGAGGACCCATCAAACCGACCTGGCCAAGGTGGGACCCGAGACAGGCCGAAACGGGCGAACATAAGAGATGAACAGAGGCCCAGAAACAGAGGATCAGTAAGGCTCAGACACAAGAATGTAAGCTTGAATGCAATGTGCCACACACAACCTAGGCCTATCCGGGAAATAGGGATAAGAAACGGAGAGCGAGTGAGACTTAGTCCGGCAAGATACACGAACGGAGATACCCTCTGGGTAGAGAAGCGAAGTGATGATTGTGTAGTAGACGACTCTCCTTTTTTATGGACTGGACCTTGGCTGACGGTAGTTTGAGTACCGCTGCCACAGAATCCACCGTAAACCCCAGGAATTGAATAGCCTGAGTGGGAGAGAAAGCGGACTTCTTCACATTGATCACAAACCCCAGATCCTGAAGAAGACGGACCGTGGTCGAGGTGTCGTGGAAAAGGGTGTCTTTGTCTCTTGCCATCAGGAGGATGTTGTCTAAATAGATGATGGCGCAGACGCCCCGCGTACGAAGGAATTCCATAACCGGCTTTAGTAGCTTCTTGAAGCACCAGGGAGCCGAGCTTAGGCCGAATGGGAGACACGTGAAGTGCCAAAGGTGGTTTCACCAGTGGAACTGCAGTAAACCCCTGTCATCTGGGTGCATGGAAACAGTAAGGTATGGCCCCCTTGTTTCGGAGCGAGCAGAGCTTCAGGGCCCAACTCCACTAGCTTAGCGTCGAGTTTGAAGAGGGCCGCTTTACGGGGTTCAGCAGACAGGGCACAGTTGGCATTCCCCAATAGGCAGAGGGCCCTCTGGGTCCATTTGCGGACCAAATAGGCATCCAATGGGGATCCATCAACAAGGGCCTCGTCCGCCATCTGAAAGAGGTGGGTAAGTGGACCTGAGACGTCCAAGAGCTTGTCTTGGGTGGAATGCACCCCTTCCTGGGGTCCTTCCCGTGTCTCGTTAGGAAGGTGACAAAGGATTGGTCGAATTCAGGTGTGTTGGTCACCTTAGCGAGAACAGTAGGACTCGCTCTGTCCCCCTTGCTTGCTATGTTTCAGCTGTTACTCTGCTTAGCTTCCATTCTCCCAGCCTGCAGCATCCTGCACATGATTCTAGTGCTATGTCTCATGCCTGCTTCAGGGTGCCTGCAGGATATCACTATGTATTGCTTTGCTCTGGACAACATCCGCTGCTATGTCACTTATTAACCCTTAATAGGGACCACATAGGGTGGGCGGCAGCAAGTGTAACAAGGCTGTGAGATACAAAATTGAAATACAAGACACACAGAAGAAAGCCCTGCGCTCAAACTCCCATCTTGGGCGGCAGCAATGGCTATAGGATTCATGAGCCCAAAATACATAGAACAATCACCAAAAAATAGCCGCCCAAGATGGGAGTTTAAGCACAGGGCTTTCTTCTGTGTGTCTAGAAATCCAAGAAATCATTAAATTGACCAAAGTCTGACAGGGCGAGGCCATTGGAGGACTGTGTATAATTCTTGTGGGTCCATGGAAAACCCTTTGATTGATGGAATTAACATTTTTCCAATTTACAATAGAGGCCATTCTCTCTCAGTCTTTTTAGAACTTGGGTGACATCATGATAGTAGTGATAGTGAATGTATGAGTATGTCATCCAGACACACCACTAGGCATTGTTGTAAAAATGTCGTAGGACATTGTTTATAAATTCCCGGAAGATGCGCTCCCGGAATGAAGGTCTTTGTGAGCCTGGCGTCTATGTGCATTAGGAAATACACCAGAACTTTTAAATTGTCAGGGAGCTCTCAGGCCCTAATCTGGCCTTTTATGGAATGAGCAAGACCATGACAGAAAGCGGAGTGGAGAGCCTCCTTATTCCAACCAAACTCAGCTGCCAGGGTACAAAATTCAATCGCATATTGGGCCACAGTCCTGGTACCCTGTTTAATGGAGAGTAACTGTTTGGCAGCAGAGGGGACAGGAACATCAAAAACTTGGCGAACTGAGGAATAGTCGTGGATAATTGGTCTGATGGCCTCCCTAAGTGGATTCGCAGAGGCCAGAGCTCTATCTTTTATTAGGGATATCAAAAATCCTACTTCGTCTCTCTCAGTAGGAAAGACCTGGGGTACAAGTTCAAAATAAATGCCCACCTGTTTAAAGAAATCTCGGCACTGAATCCTCTGGAAACAGGCAGTTTGGACGCAGCGACCTGCAGAGAGGCAGGGGGCTCGTCTGGCATCAATGAATGAAGTGCAGAATGCAGATGCACTTCATTCATTGATGCCAGGCGAGCCCCCTGCCGGCAACGAATAGACTCGCACACACGGACCTTTAAATCATGGTGCGATCCGAGGTGCTCCGAAGTGCTTAGAGCAGTTGTCTGAGACTTAGACAAAGGCTCTGAGCAACTTGTCCTGGGAGAAACGGGGATTGTTTATTTAACATCCATAGAAGTTTAATAAAAGAATAGGGATTTTAATTATATTTTAGACCACTTTTACATACTTGCCTAACATTTGCTATTTATTTACAATGGCATACTTTCCAACAACCCACATTTTATGGGACAGGACTGTCCCGAAAAAGTAGGGGCTGTTGGCAGGTATGCGCATGGAAGAATGTGGGACAATAAATAAAAATAGCTTAGGGTTAATGTATGGTTATGTTTAACAGTAGTAGTAGTGAACTGGTTTGGTTAAAGATATATTATTTCTAAATAATAATCTAATTTTAAATTTAATGGGTGTTAATAAAAATAAGAGGTACATTTTTTATATTTATTTTATTATATTATAAAAGTTGTTTATCTATTTTTTTTTCACCAATACTTGCATACTTACCCACAAGGGCATACTTACTTACTCCAAAGTTGACGGGATGCTAGGGAAATTTGGAACTGTTGGAAGATACTTGTTAGAAGAAACAGGGCAAAAAAAACTCCAAATATCATCTTAGGGTTATAGGGTTAAGTGTGAGTTATACCATTAATTGTAGGCTAGTGAGTGTAGAAGTAAAGGCCAGGGCAAATAACAGAAAAATGTGAAATGTGCATATGTGTGTTATGTTTGGTTGGTTGTGAATCAGACGGAAAAAAATGAAAGGAATGAAAAAGCATGATTTGCTGAGAAAAGAGATGATTGAAGCTCAGACACTAGGCCCTAACGTAAGTTGGCTACAATGGCGGAGGTAGCAGGCGTTGCCACACGGCAAACAAGGGCAACCAGGGGGGAGAAACTACCTTGACCATTTGGGAAAATTAACTTTCCAAGCTAAGAGTTGGGTACCCCAGCTTGGGCAGATTGAATTTAAGAAAGGCAATCTGCTCCATCAGATGAGGTGCCATGCGTATATTTCCAGTCATAGAAAACACGCGCTCACTTTGAACAGTGGTTAGTGGACACGATAGTAGCTGCTGCGCAACCCATGAGAGTGCAGGCCACACACTCTTATTTTCATCCCAGTAGCAAAGAGAGTAGTTTGACTATTTCAGCAGCACTACTCTCCCTTCTGCTGCTAGCTCTGTCAGATGGTCCAACTATACTCCCAAGTCCCTCTTCCCAAAACGCAGCTGCTCTACTCAGCACTGCTGCTGATGCTGCTGCTAGGAGTAGCAGACAACATCATCTCTTCCTCCTCCTGCACCTCCCCCTCCTCGGACAGCATTCCCCTTTTATGCTGCCAGTCATGCACCTTTTTAACCAATTGCTACCGGTAGCTACTGAGAACATTGAATTTGATTGCTATCTTTCCCTTAATCCTTGGATCACAAAAGGCACGCTAGCATCATTTCGGGACTTTCTTCCATGCGTTTGCGAAGGCGTACTTTTAGCAGATTCTTGACTATGGCTGCTACGTCAAAATGTAGAGTGCCACCTTGAACAGCCTCACGGTTTTCAAGGAACACATCCATCTTGCTGCCTAGATGGGAGAACACTGGGATTACCTGGGCCAGACTGGCAGTGTTTGATCTTAAATTTTCTGTGGCATCCCTGAATGATTTAAGGACTGCCACTAGCTGGGCGATCACTGTCCAATCCTCCCTATTCAATGGAGATGTAATCCCAATATTGTGCTTTGAGGCAAGATTATGGATTTCCCTCTGCTGCTCCAAAATCCTCTCCAGTATCTCTAAAGTGGAGTTCCACCGCGTATTAGCATCTTGTCGTAGACAGTGTACAGGAAGACTCTGCCCTCAAAAGTTGGCTAGCCTTAACAGTGTGGTGAAAGTGCCCAGCGATATTTCTGCAGCGTGACAGAACTACTGCTGCTACATTACATCCTTCTGACATTGCTGCCTTGACTGAAAGATAGATGATGCGGGCTGCACAGCGCATACCAACAATATGACCATCACGCAGCGCTTTCACCATGTTTGCACCTCCGTCAGTTACCACAAAACCAACTTCAACATTGGTGCCCGCCTCTGCTCCCACCCAAAGGCAAAACATTTTCCTTATTGCATGCAGAATATTTTCGGAAGTGTGCTTTTCACCCATCACTGCATTGGAAACGAATGATCGGTAGCCTGCGCAGGCAGCTTCCTTAGACACACCGGGTTGCCACCAGTGTGCTGTCAAGGAAAGAAAGGTGTATGCTGCCTGCTAGGTGCACTCCACAAATCTGTTGTGGAATCAGGGCCGGCCCGACAATGGAGCCGAGTGGGGCAACCGCTCCAGGCGGCACTTTTGCATCCCCAAGCCCTTTTTTTTTTTAAAGCCGAGAAGAGAGAGAGAGAGAGACCGCCAAGTGGTTTTATCTTACCAAGTTGTCAGGTTGTCAGTAGCTCGGTCTCGGTGCCGGCTTGTAATGTTGAGTGCCGGAAGATGACATCATTTCTGGCACTCAGCATTACAAGCCGGCACCGAGACCGAGCAGGGAGACTCACCACAGGACTGCTGAAAGGTAAGTACGGGGGGGGGGGAAGGGTAGATAATGGGGGGGCGGCAGGAAGAGGAAGGGTAGATAATGGGGGGGCGGCAGGGAGAGGAAGGGTAGATAATGGGGGGTGGCATTCTAAACTTCGCCCCAGGCGGCATTTTGTCTTGGGCCAGCCCTGTGTGGAATGTACACACTGACCAGCAGCCTTGGAAAGCTCCTCTTTTACTGCTGAAACACAGGACAGACACAGTGAGGGGACAATATTCCTACTGAAAGTGGAACATGAGGGAACTGTGTATTGTGGAGCCACAGCCACTTTGTCCAATGTTACAGCATGTTTTATGGGTTTAAAATGTTTCACACAGAGGCTTTTTGTTTCTTTGGATGCTTAGAATTAAAACTTGTCACTGAAATTAAATAATCAACTATATATTAATCATATCTATATATACTGTGATGGGAGGTCCTGTATACCGCCTGGTTACACCCACCAAATCGTTGCTTCCTTTGCGAGTCTTTGGAAATTAACCCTCTCAGCGCTAGACAGAACTAGCTGTCACAACCCTTGGTTGCAACAATCCATTTGTTTTAACTATTGTTTTGTGGTTCCCTTGTTTTACCTTTTGTATCCCCAGTGTATTGCATGCCCTTTTGCCTGACCAGGTCCTGGCCATAATCTTCTGGAACTGTTTTTCAGCTAGGACCCGAGCAATTGCCCGTGGACTTTAACCCTTCATAACCCAGACCAGAGCGCACTTTTTCGTAGAGTTAGCCCACAGGTGGTGGGGTGCAGTCCAGGGGTGGTTTGGAGAGGGAGCCTCCTATGGATCCCCAGTCGTTGAGATTTCCAGGAGAGCAGTGTGCTGTTGATGCGGTTATGGAACACGCGGTTATGGAACACGCGCCCAGCTAAATCGCAGTCCGTCCTGGGGAAACTTTAAACTGCTACCGCTCGGGGTCCCCACAGTGGATCATACCACTTTTTGGACAGAATATTCTAGGCAGGGGCGTACCTAGAGTATTTGGCACCTGGGGCGGATCCTGTATGTGGCACCCCCCCCACACACACTTTAAAACTGCATAGCTTCTACCATTATATACCGGCGCAGACACTGAAGGTGGTGCAGCATAACACTTACTGTTATCATTATTTACTGAGGCAGACATTGACAGTGGTACAGCATAACACCTTTCACTATATACTGAGGCAGACATTAACAGTTGTACAGCATAACACCTACCACTATATACTGAGGCAGACAATGACGGTGGTACAACATAACGCCTATCACTATATACTGAGGCACACATTGACGGTGGTACAGCGTAATCCCTATCACTATACATTGAGCCAGACATTGACAATAGTGCAGCATAACTCCTATCACTATATACTAAGCCAAACATTGATGTGGTGTAGGCCTACCACTTCATTAGTAGTAGGGATGCACCGAAACAAATTTTGGACTGAAACCGAAAATGCAGCATTTACCTGGCCGAAACCGAATATGACCCCCCCCACACCATAAAAAAAAATCTAACACTTTTATTTAAAGTAAGTAACACACCAAAATAGGACAAAACAATTAAATAACAATATTAATATATATATATATATATATATATATATATATGATTGTTAACAGCAATCACATTCCTGTCATGCCCAGGCATACGCAGATTCCAGGATGTACTCGCAGACTTGGCATGATAGGAGTATGATTGCCCTATCTACCCCTTCTCACTCCCTTTTGTCCTACCTACCCCATCTCACTCCCTTCTCCCTATCTACCCCCTATCCCCCCGACTCACTCCCTTCTCCCTATCTACCCCCTCCTAACGATCTACCCTCTCCCCCTTTGAAGTTCACTTACCTTTCAGGAGTCCTGCGGTGGGGGTGCAAGGCCTCTGTCTCCCAGCTCTGCCACTGTATAGAACAGTATAGAGTGATGGGAGTTATGATGTACTAGAGCATAATTATATAATGAAAAATACATTGGAAATGGTACAGCATAACACCCATCACTCTCACACACTTACCAATCCGCACATATACTAATCCACACATACCAATCCACACATACCAATCCACATATATACCAATCCACATATATACCAATCCACACACATACCAATCCACACACATATCAATCCACACATACACCAATACACACATATACCAATCCACACATACCAATCCACACACATACCAATCCACACACATACCAATCCACACACATACCAATCCACACACACCAATCCACATATATACCAATCCACACATACCAATCCACACACATACCAATCCACACACACCAATCCACACACATACCAATCCACACACATACCAATCCACACATACCAATCCACACATATACCAATCCACACATATACCAATCCACACATATACCAATCCACACACATACCAATCCACACACATACCAATCCACACATATACTAATCCACACATACCAATCCACACATATACCAATCCACACATATACCAATCCACTCTCACTCACTGAATGCTTTCCTTTTCTCCTTACAGCTTCTTTTCCTCCTCTTCTACAGTTCTTCTGCCTTCTTCCGGTTCAGTGGGCGCGGCTTCAGTGTTGTGCGCCGGGATCTGACAACAAATCCCGGCGCACAGCAGCTGTTGCCGCGCAGATCGCAAGGGAGCGATATCGGAGGTCTTTAACAGACCTCCGGCTCCCTTGAGTGATTTTAAGCCGGGTTCAACCCTTGAACCCGGCTTAAAATTACTCAAGGGAGCCGGAGGTCTGTTAAAGACCTCCGATACAGCTCCCTTGCGAGCCTGCTCCTCCAGCGGCGGACATTACTGTCCGTCTCTGGAGGGGTGCCGGCAAGTTGGCCCCCCCCGATGAGCGGCACCCGGTGCGGACCGCCCCCCCGTCCCCCGCTAGGTACGCTACTGATTCTAGGGACCCAGAGCTATACATCGGTATCCTGGGATCACCCCGAAAACAGAGGTTTGGGGTTACACAGACATTGAGGAGCTTGGTGTCCTGAGTATGGCGCTGGGCTGTCTGGGCAGGACATTGAAATGTTAATGTGATTATGTCCCTTTCATTGTTTGTTTGGCTACAGTGCTACCACATAGAGGATACAGAGCCGGTTCCTGATCCCTTCCTCGCAGTCTTGTCTGGCACTGGAAGCGGTTAACCCTTGCGGCTCCGGGAGGAAACAAAGAACAGTTGACGGGTGTACCCAGTCGGGGTACAAGGCATCCCGTCACACTAGCGTTAGGTGGATGAAGCAGGACTTTGCTGGAATGAAGCCTTACTGGCACTGTAGCTATCACGTCTAACCCGTGAGCCAAAAAACAGGTAGTTCCTATTAGAAAAGGCCAAACACACACCCACAGGCCGAGCAAGGTACAAAAAGGGTAATCCTGAAAGCAAAATTGGGTCACAGGCAAATGGTCGAGGCAGGCAGCAAAATGACGGAGTCGGGTCACAGGCAAATGGTCGGGGCAGGCTGCAGGAAACACTGGTCAAAATACACAACAGGGGATCCGGTACACGAGTAGGCAGAAGAAATAAACGCTTGGGTATAGAGGCAAAGTCCAGCTGATACCTGAGCAAAGGTTTCGGGGAGAACAAGGCTATATTCATTTGGATTTGGCGCCAAAATGACGTCATGGTGACGGACGTGTTGCCATAGCAACACTTATACACGTCTCTCTCTCTTTGCCTGCGTCTAACAGAAGCAGGGAGGAGATGCATCTCCATGGTAACCTGTGAGCGTCTCTCCCTCCCTGCTAGCCTCTGCCGGCAGTGGAGGGGGCGTGTCTGAAAATTTAATTGTGTCCTATGTATCACAAAACATCTACAATTGAATATACAATGATCCTTGTTTCATCCACTGTCACAATTAAAATTCAGTTCAAGAATTTGTAGTTTAAATTTACAGCATTTCAGATACTCAATACAAAAATATTTGACACAGAACATTAAAGGTTCAAAAGAAAAGAGCAGCAATATAAAAAATAATTTACTTCAAAATTTACTGAAAATGGATATAATGATTACCACCACCTGATACTAGGCACAAAAGAAAATAAGTAGTGCATGAAAAATAGTATCCATTTAAAGAGAGTGGTGCATGAATAATTGGAGAATAAAATGGCCCAAGCAATGAGGACAATATCCAAAAATGGAGCAACCTTCATTAACGTTTATTAACAAAAATCATGTTAACCCCTAATTCAAGTGTTAAGATGATTTTAGTTAATAAATCACACATGAAAAAATGGCTGAAATCAAGTTTCCATATAGAAATACAGGCACTTGAATGACATAAGTAATGTTTTAAGCAGTTCACATTATGCTTTTCATTCTTTTTTTAACCTAATTTCAGATTGGCAGATTCAGAGAACTGCATGTACTGAATAGAAATGACATAGAACATTGAAATGTTACCCCCATGCATAAGAGGACAGCTATTATAACTGAATACAATTATATTTTCTTATAGAAATGAATGAATAAAGCTGAATAATTAACGCTAAAAGCCAAGTTATTTATTCTGTCAAACATAGCTCATTCTATATTCTATAATATGGCTTGCTTTCACAATTGAGTATGCTTACTCATATAAAACTAAAGGTCTATAGAGAATAGCATTAGGATCACACTCTTTTTCTGAAGTGTTCTTTTGTATAAGTAGTAAATCTTCCTTTTGTATTACTTGGAATTGTTTGTGCATTTTTTCTGATCTGTTCTGTAAAAATGTCTCTTGAGTGAATTATTTTCCTACATGAATAGTACATGTGCAAATGGATAATTACAAGATGATGGGTCACCCCTGAACATCCACAGCCCAAAACCAATAATTGGGTACATCCTATTAGGTTGTATTCTGCCACAGAAAATAATTGTAAATAGTGATGTATATGTTTTTCATTTTTAGTTTAACTGGTCATAAAGTGATTGATTTCTACATGTGCAAATGGACCAAAAATGATTTGGACAAATTTTGGGGTTTGTTTTCCCCCATTCATTTTCGTGCAATGAATAATATTTCCTGCCCATTCGGTTCAGACGAAAATTGGGGGAACAAAATTCTTTGCCCAGTGCCTCACTATCTGACTCTCACTCTCACTCTCTGACACACTCACTCACTCTCTCTAACTCTTATTCTTGTTCACTCTCTCTCACACACTTCCCTACCTTCTCTGCTGACTACTGCTTCTTCTTGTTCTTCATCTTCTCTCTTTCATCACATTGCTTCTCTCTTTTATCTTTGTCTGTATCTGTGCAGATAAAAGCTAGCGTGAACTTCTGCTAAAATGGTGTTGTTTCTGGTCATATCCTCTCCCCCAATCCCCAAAATTTTGGAAAAGGACCTTACTGAAAGTGCCGGGATTTTGGCAAAATCTCACCTTAAGGCAAGAGCAAAATGATGGTGCTTTCGGTGACGTCCTCTCCAGGATCCAGGGAGAGGATTGTTACCTTTCGCCGGCGGGTCTGTCCAGGGAGCTCCTCTGCTGCCGTCCTCGGTGCTATGGAAGTGCACACACGTGCACGCTGTCATGGCGGCCAGGAATCCTTACCCAGCAACTGCGTACGTCACGCTAGGGGGCGGGTCCTCCCGCTTTTTATCTGATTGGCTGATTATTGCCTGCAGCTGTTTGGCACCAAATTTAAGCCCACTGCTCACTCTAATCTGAGCCCTTGTGTGGTACATTCGTTATCACTGTCTCAGTGTGCTATATATCTGATATTCTGGTTTTCTGACTCCTGCTTTGTTCCTGACTACTCTTTGATCGCCGCCTGGATTGACTTCGGATTGCTTTTTGAACTTTGCCTGTTTGCTGCCTGCCTTGACCTTGGACTGTGACCTGTTTTTGCTATTTGTACTGTTCCGCTGCTGTCCCACTATTCCTCCTACAACTACTTGTCCGGATAGCTCACCACTCTGCATACGGGACCCGTCCCTTGTCGGATTGTTACAAGGATGTTGTGACAGAGACCTTTACTCCGACTGAGTAGCTCCACCAGAGAGATCTTCTTAGCTACTGAAAGCTCAATTGCTCAATGGATTAACCCTTTGTGATCAGAACTGGGAGGCAAGCAGAACTGGGTTTATTGAAAACAACATGGATATTTATACACAACTATAATTAGATAAGGAGTATAATCCCATCCTCTACCAGACATCCTGGCACCTCCATACAGTTCTATGACCAGTAATGGACACCAGATACAGAGTCACTATTTCAGGGTGATCCAGAGGGAGCAGCGACGATCCTGGGGTACCAATAGAGAGCTCATATGGTTTGCCAAAATTCTGTACATTTGTAATTCGTATGATTTCAAAAACATTTGTCTAATTTCTATATGCATGTTGCCACTAACTTAACCTTTACATTTAGTCTACAGCAGAAGGATTTTTTTCCCCATTGAAAGCACAATTTGAAATTGCTGACATAAGAGTTTTTTGCTTTATTTTGGATCAACAGTGGTAAACAAGGAATATGAAAAGGGTTGAGCTTGATGGACGCAGGTCTTTTCTCAACCTAAACTACTATAAACTATTTTGACTAGTGCACTAAAAATTACTTTGACAATTCAAGTCAAGAGAGCCCCTGAAACAACAAGGCATCCTCTCCATGTAGCCTTGATGTCAGAAAAGCATACCAACGCTTTGTACGCGTCAAATGGCTGCCAAGGAACTTGACAGACATCTTGTTTCCGTCATACTACTTCTACCTATTTCCCTGTTGCATAACAAACCAGCAGGCTATACCACATTTGTGCTGCATCAGCTGGAGCCAACAGAGAGTCCCCCGCAATGTTAATAATGTCACATCACATCAATGGCAGGTTTCAGCCTCTGCCTCCAAGTTTATTTCTAATGCACCTGTGTCACAGTCTATCTCTTATCATGCTATTGCTTTTATTTGTCTTATACACAGTCAGCTTTTGGGATTGAACTGGATTCTTCTTAGCTGAGAATTTTGGACAATGGTGCTGATCAAATATAGGATCAGCACCCGGGGCAAAAGTAAAAAAACTAGCTAAGTAGATTCTACTATTTTCCTGAGTTTAGAAAAACTTATGTTTTTTTGCTGTTTTTTGTAAGTTATAGGGCAATAAGTACAAGTAGCATTTTATGATTTCCAAACCTTTTTTTCCATATCTGGTTATTTTGCCTCCATCTCCTCTTTGGAACATCTTTGAAGCCGGTTAACTCAATTTATCCCCATCAAACTATATATTTTTGAAAACTAGACACCCCAAGGTATTTCAAATGCTGGTATTTGAACCCTTTTCATGCATGAGATTCTACCACCTGCCTTTGCCAAAGTTAGTGGTAGTATTTTTTTTTCACACAAATTGTACTTCAGGAATGAATTCATAGCTCCTGTTATGCGTCACTATCAAACAACACCCCAATATGTGTTCAGCAACATCTCTCGAGTGATACCCCACATGCATGGGTTTGTCGGATATTTTGGGATTTAAAATGCCACATTTGGGAAGTGCGCTTTTCTCTCCATTTTGGTTAGTCTGTGCCTATGCCCTATCTTTGAGCTCGGCCACTCCAATTTACCCCCATCAAACCATTCCTTTTTCAATAAATTAGACACCCCTTGGGTATTTGAAATGCTTTTATTTTTACTCTTTCTATGTCGAGATTTTTGAGAAGATAAACCGCTAATTTTAGCACTTGATCAAAATAATAAACCTTATTTTTTATTTTAGTTATTTTATTATTTTTTGGACTTTTTTGTACATTTTGCTGGTACTGGATGGTTCGTCTGGTGACGATAATTATTTTTAAATGTTAGCACATTTTTTTTTTTTTAGCAATTTTTTGTTCCATATTTTTTTCATTATTTTTTTGAATATTTTACTAATCACATTGTGATTAGAAAATTGGGCTCCATTGACTTGCATGGTTGAATGCAGTACCTGTATTAAACCTGCAAGTGTAGCCAGATTCTCAGAAGGGTCTGGAGAAACTCTCCTGAGGATTGTTTTCAACTTCATTGTTTTTTTTAAAGGGCGCCACCATCTTGCGAGTGGCAGAATCACTCGCAGTGGCAGTTGTGACCTCTCTCCGGAGCGGTCACGACGTGCCCTGCAATGAAGGCATTTCAGCTACACCATTGAAGTTTAAACTCTTTTAAAACCAGCGTCCGCCGCCATACAGTGTATGGCGGATGTTGACGCCCCAGGGAGGGGCCCCTGATGCCGATCTTGGTGTTACTGAATGCCTAGACATCAAGGCATTACAGCAACGCCTTTCTAAACTTTTTTAATTTAATGATGGTTCAGGACCGTCAAAGGTCCCTAACAGACCGTTTTTGCGTGACGGCCCTGAACCGTCAACGGTCGTTAAGGGGTTAAATGTTACCCATTTTTTTAATTTTATTTTTTAAATATTTTACTAATCACATAGTGATTAGAAAGCTGGGCTCCCTTGACTTGCATGGTTGGATGCAGTACCTGTATTCAACCTGCAAATGGAGCCATAGTTCTCTAGAGGATCTGGAGACCCTCTGTCGAACTTTTGCAACCTTGTTATTTTTTTTCCAGGACACGCCGCCACTCCTGGGGTGAGTGTTCGATGTCACTGAATGCCTTGTAATCGAGGCATTTCAGCAACACCATTGAAGTTTAGGAGGTGATCGTTGTTCGTAGATCACTTTCTAAGCTTGTTTAATGAAATTACGTGTCAGGGACGTCATAGTTCATTAAGTGACCATTTTTTTGTGACGTGCCAGACCCGTCAATGGACGTTAAGGGGTTAAGGTCTACAGAGATTCTGCTCTCACGCCATCCTGCCGTCAGCAAGGACAGTATCCAGTCTCCACCTGATGACATCAGACCAGGGAAGTAACATCCTCATTACACAAAGGATATTGCTGTATATGTACCAGGGCCCCACCATGCACCAACACCATTTACTGGAGCTCCTGGGTGGGAAATTTAGCTTTGGGTGGGCTATTGGGTTTTTCAGTATACATAAGTCATCCAGAGGTCAGGATTCCAGACCCAGTCCCGATTTAGAGATAGACCTTATGGTTCCAGATTTCGGCCTTTCTGTGGTAGAGGTAGACCTTCCTCCTCTAAACAGGAGGACGGGGCTTACAAGAAAGCATGACGCCAGAAGCATTGCGGTAGGGGGCAGGCTGAAGACATTTTTACATCAATGGGCTCTGATATGTTTGGACCCCGGGAATCATCCATCGCACGGTGGTGGCTTTCCTGGAGTCTCCAATTGGGAACTCTTCTTCAGAAAATCGGGAAGTGGGCCGAGTTCTATCTCTCTCACCTTTTAGCCGTGTTCATTCATGAAAAGGAGAACATCACCGCGGATTTCCTCAGCAGAACATCGGTTCTTGGAGGAGAATGTAGTCTGAACAATGCATCATTTCTGCAGATCACGAGAGACTGGGGAACTCCACAGCTCGACCTCATGGCTACGGCAGCCAACAGTAAACTGCCTCTGTTTTATCCCCCGTTGTCGGCAGGTCACCCCTTAGCTCTGGATGCCTTTTCTCAAATTGGGACTTTGAGCTGGGTTACATCTTTCCCCCTCTTCCTCTCATCACCAGGGTTCTCAGGAAGATCAAGAGAGAGATGGTGATCCTACAGGTGATCCTGGTAGCTCCCGACTGGCCGAAAAGGATTGGTACCCAGAGAAGTTGGAGAACAAGCCGGACCTGCTCCATCAAGGGCCTGTACTCCACCCAAATCCATCTTACTTCAGATTGTCAGCGTGGCTCCTGAGAAGGAGAGATTAATTCAGGCTGTTCTCTCTGAAGAGGTGGCTGAAACACTGATGAAGAGCTGGAAGTAGGTTACCAATCTCCGGTATGATAAGGTCCGAAAGTCGTTCTCCTCCTGGTGTTCTAGCAGACAGCTTCAGGGAATAATGTCTCTATCCGCAACATCCTAGATTTCCTCCAAGCAGGTTTTCTTAAAGGTCTGTCTCCAGCCACCCTGAAGGTCTTAGCTCTCTATCGAATGAACAGTTAGATGTGCATCCTTGGGTCTCTCATTTCATGAAAGCCATCTCTAGACTTCATCCATTCAAGAGGCCTCTAGTGCGCTCCTGGGACTTGAATTTGGTCCTATTTAGCCTAACTTCTCCTCCTTTTGAGCCCATCAAAGACATCCCGATCAAATTTCTCACCTGGAAGGCGGTCATGTTAATAGCTTTAACATCAGCTAAAGAACAACCAAGATCCAGTCTCTCTCCATATTGAATCCTTATCTTCAGTTTTTTGAGGATAGGGTAGTTTTGCGTACTCTTCCAGAGTTTCTTCCTAAAGTCATATCACCTTTTCATTTTCATCAAGATATTGCCCTACCTGTTATACAGGGTCCAGGGTAGCACAGGTTGCTGAACCCACGAACCCACCCAAGTGATCGCTGATCGCTTCCTAAGCACTGTTTATGCTGGCCAGCCGGGAGAGCAGGTATTTGACAGTAGACCATACATGTATGGGCTTTGTCGTGTCGTGTATTATTGCCTGAATTGATTTCCTAAATACAGTGTATGCCTTGAATTTATATGATAGCTTGTTCAATCTTAATTTCTGAATTCACATCTATAATGATCGATCATGTATAATGTTAGATCATCCCAGACATAAACTTATAATAACTCTTAGTAGTTGCATTTTTACCAAAGGAATTTTTTTTTATATAAATATGGATACTGCATAGATTAATCTCCTAAATACGGTATGTATTTTTAATTTATACAGTAACTTGAAGATTCAAATTTGCTCAGTTACAGTTTCTAAATTCACTTCAATAATGTGTCATGAACCGGGTCTATACAGACGACTGTAAAGACCCAGCGCGCCCAAAGATTGTGTGCAGGAGTTACGGTGCACGAGCAGAGTTGGACAGGGCCTGGTGCAGAGCGACAGCACTCTCCCGGTGGACATCTAAGGTTGTGCAGCCACATACCAGCGCCCTGACATAGCAGCGGATGATGACAGAACAGAACTTGGAGATATATCCTGCAGGCACCCTGGAGCAGGCATGAGAATCATGTGCAGGATGCTGCAGGCTGGGAGTAGGGAAGCAAAGCAGAGTATACAGCAGAAACATAGCAAGCAAGGGACAGAGCAAGGAGCAGGGGACCAGAAACATAACCAGACAAGAAATACATAATACAGGGCACAACAGGGAACAAGACAAGGAATACTCAAGATCCAACACAAACAGGACAGGACTCCCCTCTGTCTGGGTTACAAGACAGGACACCCCTCTACCGGGGTTACAAGACAGGACACCCCTCTACCGGGGATTCAAGACAAGACACCCCTCTACCGGGGTTACAAGACAAGACACCCCTCTACCGGGGCTACATGACAAGACACCCCCCTACCGGGAATACAGGACAGGACAACAAGGCACAGAGCTGACAAAACTTACCAGGCAACACATGACAACAATACACAGAAACCACAGGACCAAACAGGACTAGCCTAGGACTACAAGATAACAATTGGAGATTCCGTCACATCTTATGGCCATAGTATGCTTAGCCCACCACTACGCCAAAGTACTCCAATGACGGAGCCCGCGCGTCCAGCCCCCTGCTCGTTCCGTTGGCGGGAACCGCCGCCAGGTCCGTTCCACGGATAGACGCGCGTCCCCGCAGAGATCAATGGATCCTGACGGGGCGCGACATTTATCTTTTTTCCTCCTCCCCCTAATTAGGTGGGTAGGAGGATCCTGTTATTGAGAGGGATATTTAAACCCTCATTAAGCACTTCACCTTTGCCTGTGATAGTGCCTTATAGCCTTCACTAGCGTTCCTTGATTTGGTTATTTATTGGTTCTGACTCCGGCTAGTTTTTGACCTTTGATGTTTGCTGCTTGCCCTGACCTCTGCTTGTGACCCCGACTACTCTTCTGCCTGACCCCTGAATTTATTATTTTATTTATTATTTTGTTCATGATTATTTTGTACTTCGCTACGCTAATGTGGCCGCTATACACTTTGGTGTTCCGATGCTGGGCTCTCCATCTCCGCCAGGAGGCGCCTTTCGAATTTCTCCTGCGAGGATCCACTGCCGTATATCAGACGTGACAGTCACCAAGAAGCGTTTCTTCCGGATCGAGACCCCTCTGAGATATTGCAGACTATCCTGCTGCCTCCAGGAGTTGAGGACAGACTGGGAAATCTGCTCCTCTGTATTCCCTACAGGAACATTGGTGAACACCGCTCTCTGGGACGTAAAACTGTAACAAATCAGAGGTTTAAGCAGTGAAACATGGAAAGCACAAGGAATACGGAGTGTCCTGGACAACAAGTGGTCATAAGCTAATGGGTTCACTTGGCAGACAACTAGCATTGTTGGTGCTTTATAGATGGTACCTTGAGGTCCAGGTATCTGGTTGACAGCCATACCATTTTCCCAGGTCAGGAAGTAGGGTTGGGAGATCGCTTTTTATTGGCTTATTGTCCTTGACATTGAGCAGCTTGTGGAACGCATCATCTCAAGTCTTTCCTCCAAGGACGGAACAAGTGAGGTAGGTAGAGTCCCAGGGAAAGACTGTGGGTGGAGCCCATAGAGGCAATAGAAGGGTGACACCCCAGCAGACTCCTGCATGGCGTTGTTTCAAGCAAACCTTGCAAATGGCAAAAGGTCAACCCAATTATACTGATGGTTATTGACGAAAATTCGTAGGTATTACTCAAGGTGTTGATTGGCTCTTTGGCTCTAATATCCCATTGGTTTGAGGATGGTAGGCAGATGAGAAGGCTAGGGTTATACCCAGAGTTCTAGTGAATTCATGCCAAATGATTTCAGTAAGCAACTCATGGAGACAAACCACCTCACGAATGAAGACATCAGCCAAAGTGGGTAGTTTTTTCAAGGGTATTAAGTGAGCCATCTTGGAGAAGCCTACAAGTTTCACCGTATACCCCTTAGAGTTAGGCAAATCAACAATGAAGTCCATGGGATGGCGGGATGAGGGAGAGGTTGGAGTAAGCCAGCTGGTCATCTCCTGGAGGGCTTGTTAGCTGCACACTTGGCACAAGACAGGACAAATGGCATGGTGTCCCTTCCCCAGTTTGGCCACTAAAACATCTGAGAAGATCTTTGGTGCGTGCCGCTCCGGAATGCCCTGCCGTTCTGGAACCATGAATCATAAGTAGCACCGGGACTCACAGACTAAGGTAAGGATGCTGGAGCCTGGGTTTGAGACTGAGGGATATGATCCAGAAGGGGAGTGCTACACTGCTGCAATTACCTTATTAGCAGAAATGGTATAATATGAATATGGGACAGTGCTTCTGCCTTTGTATTCCTAGAACCAGGACGGTAGGTCAAAACAAATTAGAAACGGGAAAGGTGCCCATCTGGCCTTACAGGGATTAAGGCATTTGGTCGACTCAATGTACTTAAGATTCTTATGATCCATCAGGATCAGTGTAGGAACAAAAGCCCATTCTAGCAGACAGCGCCAGTCTTCTAGGGCAGGGATGACAGCTAATAGCTCCTCGTCACCTACATTGTAGTCCCTCTTGGCCAGAGTAAAACATCTAAAAAAATACCCACAAGGGTGTAATAGCCCTCTGTAGGAGGCCCATTGAGAAAGGACTGCTCCAACTCCTGTCTCTGAAGGGTGGTTAAGGGTTGTGATGTCTCTAAACTTGCTCTAAAAAAGGGTGAACGTGGAAACAACCTTGAGTGGCCACTCCGAGGCGTCAAAGGTGCAACGATCTTGGAGTAATTGCAGATAAAATGTCTGTAATAGTTAGCAAAACCCAAGAACTGTTGAAGAGCTTTAGACCTACAGGCTGAGGCTAATCCTTGAAAGACCACCTTGCATACCTCAAAGGCACACTTCTTAAGCTTGGCATGTAGGTCATGTTGTCGGAGTGTCAGGCTGGAGGAAGCGAGGAGAGGAACCCAGTACGCAGGCTACCTTCCAGGAGATGAGGGAAGGTTAAATGATAAGCAAATCAGAGACGGTCCAAAGGTCAGGGTAGGAGAGATCAGCGTAGTCCGAAAGACGAGCCAAAATTCAGGGTTGGAGAGATCAGGACAAACGAAATACAAAGCCAAGGGTCAAACCAGAAATCACGAAATCGGGAGCGCAAACTAAATAGCTCTGTCTGGGAAAATAACTGAGCACTGAATGAAACTCAGTGCCAGTTTTTAAATCCTCCACTAGATGTCGCCCCTCCTCCTTGCGTGGTGCCGTTGACGTGCCTTCCCCAGGCTACATCGTGCAGGAAACTAGAAGAGGCAGGAGGGGGCGCGCGCGCGCCTAACACAGTCAGAAGGAGCTGGTTCCGGGAAGATGGAGGATGCGGCGTGGGAGACAGTACCTGCTATCGGCGGGTACTCGGGTGAGTTGCTGCGGTGAGGATTCTCTTGCCGTGGACCCTGACACGGAGACATGCTAGGATGCAACAGACTTGTCTACGGTGAGTGGGAAAATCTGCCAAATAGATGAGGATGTCGTCCAGGTAAACTACAACACACAACTGGAGGAAGTCCCTGAGAGTCCAGGAACAAGCCAAGGTCGGGTCAAACAGAGGTACACGAAATCCAGGAACAAGCCAAGGTCAGAAGCCAGGAGGTCAAATGGTGAATAGGGATACTAAAAGGGGCTGTAGCTTTAAGGGAACGATTGGTAGGAGTAAACAAGGTAAACCACACAGCATGCAACAAGCAAGCACTAATGGCATAGTGTTTGGGGCTTTTAAAGGGGATACAGGAACTCCTCCTCCCCCTATTCCCTTAAGCCCCTCCCCCTGCTGTATGGCCGTATGGGCAGTGGGGATGATCCTTCCCACTTCCCTCACTCCCCCCCTGCGTTTACCAATAGTGCCACGTCACCGTCCGCAAGATACGCCCCCTTACTGAGAGCAGGGCATACACGCGGTCTGCTGGGAGTTTGTCTAACTCCAGGCCAGGGATGCGGCTTGCAACGGCTCGTCGTGGCTCGGGGACATAGCGTATGGGACGATGCCGCACGGTGGGTAGTCGGAGGATGCCTCAGCATGGTAGGTGTTGGTCCAGGAGCCTGACAACCACCAAGACTCCCCCATGGCTGGCCATGGTAGTATCAAGAAAACCATTTAGTTCTAGTGGCCTTCCCTACTCAAGGACATCCAGAAGTTTGTCCGCTCCTGTTCCACATCTGCCCGGAGTAAGCATTCAACCCTGAGACCCGCTGTTCTCCTTCAACCTTTTCCACTTGGAAGGTCGCAATGGACTTTTTAATGGATCTGTCACCTTTCCACAAACACACTACTATCATGGTGGTTGTGGATAGATGCACAAAAAAATGGCCCATTTCATACCTGCAAAGGGCCTTCCCCCTGCCAGTCAGACAGTGTCTCTCTTCATCCGGGAGATCTTTTGTCTCCATGGGGTTCCATCGTCTCCGACCATGGTTCCCAGTTCACCTCATGGTTCAAGAACCATCGGTCCTGCCGCACCTCAACTATCTTTGCCTCTGCAATATTGCGTCCATCTAGTCTTCCATGTTTCCCTCCTCAAACCATGTCAGGAAAACACATTCCCAGGACGACTGGACGTGCCTCCTGCCCCCACTACTGTCCGTAGAGTATGAAGTCCATCAGATCCTGGACTCCCGCCTACGACGAGGACGAGTGGAATATTTAGTCGAGGCCCAGAAGAACGTTCCTTGGAACCTGCTAGCCAAGTCCATGCCCCTGCCAAGATCTGTGGCTACCATGCCAAGCATCGCTTTTTCTCCAGCCCGTGTCTGGAGGTGGCACTTAAGGAGGGGGTTCTGTTGCATCCCTCGGGTCGACAACACCCGTGACCGAGTAATCCCTGGGGCTTCCAGGTCCCACGCAGGTGTTCTCTCATCGCCGGCAGCCTCCATGCTGGTGACCGATGATTCCAGTTCCTCTGGAGCAGCACATGTGTGCGTTTCAGTAGCCAATATGGGGGACGCATGCATTCCACCATCCAATATGGCGGACGCATACGTTCGACCATCCAATATGTGTCCAGGTATCGACATACCTTAGGGAATCCTGCATACTGCTGCTCCTCCTTCCATTTCTATGGCAACGGAGGCACACCTTTGATACCAGGAAGTATGAAAACCCTCTGCACCACGCCTTCAGTGCTAGGTTATTTTAAGCCTTTGTGTAGAAGATACCCTAGTGTTATTACTCCTGTTTTTGCTCCTGTTATTGTTTACGCTCCCGGTCCCTGATCTTTCCATACAGCTTCCTAATTACCAATATATATATATTGTTGGGTTTTTTGTAAATCAAAGGTTTTATTGTTTTTTTCGGTTGTAACATAACAAGGGCTAAAAGGGAAAAAAGGGGGGGGCAGGGAAGGACAGAAAGAAAAAAGGGGAAACAAAAAAGGGTGGGTGTGGGACAGGGGGACAGCCAGTAGTCACAGAAGCATAACGAATCCTTGGCGCAGCAGGGTAATCACAAGGTCACGTCAGCCAACAGTAAAACAGCACCACATCACTGCAGAGACTTACATCCAACACCCAGGGTCTCTAAACGATGGAGGGGTAACAGTACCCCAATGCAAGGGGATCAAGGCCTTAGCTGCATCCAGCAAATGTCTGACCACCGACTTCTTATAAACACAATGGATCTTTAAATTTCATACACATAAACCTGGGGGTTTAAATATTGATTTGGACATTTTGGCCTTTATGAATGATTAATTAAAAAAAAAAAAAAAAAAAAAAAAAAAAAAAAAATAAATTTACTTACCTTTATACACTATGTAGTCATTCCCATATATAGGGAGCCTTTTGTATTTTTGCCCTTTTACATTTTGACTGCACACAGCACTTTTATATTGGATTGCACATTATATTTGTAAGGAATGCACACATTATATTATATATTTTTTTCACTTCATCTCTATTTCTTTGAATGCATATCTATGTATATTATGGAATCTACCTTACGGATATCTTCCTCCATATACTACAACATATGATTGCACTTTGCACCTTGTATTTCTAACTGGTTTTTATTAGAACCTCCTTTTAGTCGGATATGTATTTATGTATTTATTATCTTATTTCATATTATACTTTATTGTTTTATGCCTCTGCTGTGGGACGTCCCCGTGTCCTGATGAGGACCCGAGGAGACCTAATGTGGATGGACACACGCTCGCTCCGGTTCTATTGATGTAATGGTGGACACTGGACTCCGTCTGCGGATGATGGAGGCTGGAGAGGGTTTTCCCCGAGGATGACGTCGGCGCGCCCCCTCGCGCATGGGACCCATGAATTAAGGCTACACTCGCGGACGATGTGGATGGGGAGGATTCCGTTGCGGATGACGTCGACACGTCCCCTCGCGTGGCGAGCGCGATGACGCACCCGGAAGGGATTTAGTGTGTACATAAGGACTTACGGACTTCCAAGCAGATAGGTTTATGTTTTGTAATTTACGATTTTATGTTTTGTAATTTATGATTTTATATATTGATTTTATTACTCCTGAAGAAGCCGACGTACGATCGGCGAAACGCGTCGAGGGATACAATAAACCGAATACTTTTTCAACATTTGGTTTAATTCTATTTTATTTACACGCACGTGCACTATTCCTTTTGAGTGGTGCCACCGCAATTGTAAGTGCATTTTCGTTTTCTTCATATCCGACTATTGAAGATACTGCACCATTTTTTGTCTACTTTCATTTACAGCATTCAAGATTCTTATATGGGATTGCTGACGAGCTCATTACACTCAGTTCATTTGTGAGTGGTTCTTATATTCATATTTTATATTGTGATTTTTACATATTACACTATTGTGTTTTATTTTTCTTTCCCTCATATATATGCGCTCCGTATTTTGCTGTTTGGTTGTATATACACTTTGAGGAAGAGTGGTTTTGGAAGCTGCTATTTTGAGGGAAGTATTTATTTATTTATTTTGTTATTATTATACACGTGAGATTTTTGGCTTTTTCTTCTTTTGCACCGACTTCTTATACACAGAAACAGGAATGGGGGTGTGATGAAGCAAATAACTGGCAGGCTCAAGAGGAGGCGAGGATAGCTCTACAAAAAGGGACAATAAGGGGACATTCCCACCAAATATGAAGGACCGACCCCACCGACGTGCCACACCTCCAACAAACATCTGAGTGATCGGGAAACATGGCGCTGGCGGGAGGGAGTCCGGTACCACCTTGTGAGCAACTTATAGGATAGTTCCTGAGATCTAGTGCTTAGGGAACAACCATGTGTCAATGTATGCGCTCTAGTAAGCGATACATCAAGCTTCGACTCCCACCTCCCCACGTAGGTCGGCAAAGTTAGTCACCCCAACATTCAGAAGCAGACTATACAGTAGAGAAATCCCATGAGAGGGTAAAGCATCTTTCAAATATAACCAATATATATATTGTAGTAAAGTACCTTTTAGGACACTTCTAGAGCAGCAGAGACAGCAGGAGACCCAATATGTCTCCAGGCTTTTATTGCACCAACAATAGTCAAACAGTCAAACAAACATACAAAGAAAAACCTACTCCTATTTAGGAGGCTTACTAAATAGTAGTCTTCCCTGACTAACACAGAACTGGACAGCTAAGCTGGTTTCCAGTATAAAATAAAACAGAAAATACCGTATTTGCTCGATTATAATACAAGGTTTTTTTCAGACCAAATGCTTTGAAAAATACCCCTCGTCTTATAATCCGGGTCGTCTTATAATCAGACCTTAAATAATGTCACGTACCTATACCCCGAAACTTGAAAAAGCCGCAACTTCACCCTGAGTGATACCGAATGGGAAGGCCCAAAGGGAACACCAAGGGCAGAAGAGATATTGAGCAGCCAGAAGGCAGGATATAGGCAATAAATATAGGCAGTCTCTGAGGAGTAGATGGCTGTAGCGTAGACAGTAGGGGTAGCACCGCAACTGCAAAACGGAGTGTAGTAAATTAACATTTACTGGTAAAACTTTGTTCCTATAGGGTCGTCTTATATTCAGGTTTTTTCTTTTTCTTTCCTAAATTAATATTCAGATTTTGGGGGGTCGTCTTTTAATCAGGGTCGTCATATAATCGAGCAAATACGGTACTTCCCAAAAGTCGTCTCTCCTACCAGCCCACCCTGTAGCACCCTGGAGCTCAGGTACACCGCCTGTTCCTTCCAAGATGTGGACAAATTGCAGTGGGCTGTTCTAAGTCAGAGAGAGGCTGTTTCCTCCACCCTGTATTTATCTCAGCGCAGATTTAAACCTGGGGCACCTGTGTTAATTGGAGCAGCATATATAGACCTAATATGAATACATAAAATACCGTATTTGCTCGATTATAAGACGACCCTGATTATAAGACAACCCCCCAAAATCTGAATATTAATTTAGGAAAAAAAGAAAAAGCCTGAATATAAGACGACCCTATAGGAAAAAAGTTTTACCAGTAAATGTTAATTCATGTAAACTATTAAATTTTTTAATAAAAGCTGATTGAGAAAAATATTTTTTTGTTTTTATTTCCTTGTATTTTCCAACATGCCCCCCAGTTACGCACATCTGCCCCCAGGCTTGCCACTCCAATATGGCACTGTGGCCCATGATATGCCTTTTAACCCTCTATATGCCACTGTGCCCCATGATATGCCTTTTAACCCCCTATGTTCCACTCTGCCTCCAGAAATGCCTTATGCCACTCTGGCATTTAGGGGGTTAAAAGGCATATTATGGGGCGGAGTGGCATATAGGGAGTTATAAGGCACTTCAGGAGGCAGAGTGGCGTTCAGGGGGTTAAAAGGCATTTCATAGAGCACTCTGTCTCCAGAAATGCCCTATGCCCCCATTTAACACTCCCCCCCACACTTACCGGGGCTTCCAATTTCCTGTTGTATACCGGGGCAGCAGTCTTCCTTCTGTCTCCCCCCCATTTAACACTCCCCCCCAACCCACACACACTTACCGGTGCTTCCAATTTCCTGCTGTATACCGGGACAGCAGTCTTCCTTCTGTCTCCCCCCATTTAACACTCCACCCCACCCCACACACTTACCGGTGCTTCCAATTTCCTGCTGTATACCGGGGCAGCGGGTTGACGTCCACGCGATCCGTGTAGACAACTTACGCTGCAGCCGGAAGGAGGTGTGGCTAGCAGCGGGGGTTGTCTGCGTCCATCGCGCAGACTTTCCCCGGCTGTCAGAGATCAGAGTTCCCCGTACCGTTGCGGCACCGGCACCGGTGCGGGGAACTCTGATCTCTGACAGTCGGGGAAGGTCTGCGCGATGGACGCAGACAACCCCCACTGCTAGCCACACCTCCTTCCGGCTGCAGCGTAAGTTGTCTACACGGATCGTGTGGACGTCAACCCGTTGCCCCGGTATACAGCAGGAAATTGGAAGCACCGGTAAGTGTGTGTGGGGTGGGGGGGGTGGGGAGTGTTAAATGGGCGGGGGGGGAGACAGAAGGATCCAGGTCCCCTGCAGCGGTGCGGGGGATCTGGATCTTAGTCTCATAGTCAGACCTCTATTTGAGGTCTGATTATAAGACGACCCCGATTAGAAGACGAGGGGTATTTTTCAGAGCATTTGCTCTGAAAAAAACCTCGTCTTATAATCGAGCAAATACGGTAATAAAAATAGACCTAATCTGAAAACATCTCATCCCGTGCTGATATTAATTATCATGACATCATAAAATCACATCTGGTTTTCTTTTAATCTAATTGAAATTACTTGGAATTCTAAATAAACCATCTTCATCTATCTTTACCTTTCAGCTACTATATCCTTTATAAGATTATATAGTTGGTTATCCTTTTCATTTTAAGTGGAATAAACCATCACAAAAGGAAAAATATTGATATTAAATTGCAAAGGTATCTTGAAGGGGAAAAACTTACACTTTGTTTTCCACTTGCCTGTATTTTACCTTAGTTACCTAATTGCATTTTGTATTACACTGGAGGATGAGACAGCAATCAGAAGGAGTTTTACTGCCACCTAGTGTCATGTTATTGTAATAAATTGCAACCATTCTGAAATGTTAATGCATATAACAAAAAAAGGAGCAATAAAATATATCAATTGTGCTCATTTGTGTTGATATTAAAAATTAAACTTTGTAGAAATTACCCAGATTGTAAGGGTGAATATTCATATGTTATGTGACAAAGACCTTATATTTAGGAATTGTTATTTTATACTACCAAATATATCAATTTTTAAACACTAATCCACTGTCCTAACCATTCTAGGCTAGTTGGGGAGATCATCTGATCTCCATGGACTGGCCCACTGAGCTGTAAAATCAATTAAAGTCTCATCACAGTTTCCACATGACAACCTAGCATCATAATAAAGCTGTACACTGGGATATGACATCATAAGGTATGTCTCTGTGATATAGCCCCACCCACATCCACCTGTAGCTCTGGTCCCAAAGGGTTCCTGGCTTGGATACCTGGAATGTTGAGAGGTATGTTATATTATTCTGCACTGTTGGTGTCCAAGCATTGGATTATAGAGTAAAAGACTTACAGCGAGAAATTTCCAGAAGCGGGATATGAGACTGAAGTTTTCTCCAAAATTGGTCATTTTGATCAATTGATCCCCTAGAGCACTGCAGGTAATCAAGCATTAGTAAATTGGACGATTTTGATGACATGATTCCTTAACGTAAGAAAGGTCATAAAATGACAGCACCACTAGGGTAATGTATATGCCATGGGTATGGAATTTTGTTTCCCCACAAAATATTCTTTAGCAATCTGATTTCTCCTTGGATCAAGAAGCTCTAAAATATTAATGTTATTCTATTTATAGCCCTGTATGTCACCCCATTCTAAAAAAAAAACATATCTAGATATAAAATATTCCCTTTTGAAGGCATCTAATGTATTTGATAACACCATCTCCTTTGGCAGTGAATTCCATACCTTTATTGTCCTTACTGTAGAGAATCCCTTCATTTGTTATCTATGAGATCTCTGCTCTTCCAGTCTCAGAGGGTGACCTCTTGTTCTTTGTACATTTTTGTTAATGAACAGGTCACTGAAGAGCTCTTTATATTGGCCCTGCATATATTTATATAATGTTATCATATCCCATCTAAGACACTGTTTTTCTAGTTTACATAATTCTACCTTTTTTAGTCTCTTCATAACTAATATCTTCCAATCCCCTTATTAAGTTTGTAGCCCTCTTTTGCACTTTTTCTAGTTCCATAATGTCCTTTTTAAGGACCAGTGCCCAGAGTTGTACCGCACATTCAAGGTAAGGTCTTACCATTAACCTGTAAAGAGGCAAGATGGTATCCTCCTCTCGTGAATCAATACCCCATTTTATGCATGCCGCCAAAACCATATTGGCCCTTGCAGCTGCTTGCTGGCATTGCGCACTTTTGCCAACTCTGTTGTCAACCATTGTTCCTAAATCCTCTTTGGTATTTTTCCCGAGGGATATTCCATTCATAGTATAGGTTGCATTGTTATTTTTACCATAATGCATGACTTTGCATTTATCTATGTTGAACCTCATCTGCCACTTGACCACCCAGTCCCCAACTCTGTCTAAATCATCCTGCAAATAAGAAACATCCAGATTAGTTTGAATTACCCTGCCTAATTTTGTGTCATCAGCAAAAACTGTGACATGAAAAAAAGAAAAGGACCCAGGACACACCGCTGAGGCACTCCACTTAATACCTGTGTACAGTCTGAGAAACAGCCATTCACAACAACTCTCTGCATTCTATCTTTTAGCCAATTTTCGATCCAAATAAAATAAACATTTGCCCCTAAGCATATTTATGTTAAGTTGTATGCTAACCTTTTATGTGGAACCGTATCAAATGCCTTAGCAAAGTCCAGATAAATCATATCTACGGCCATACCCAGATCTATAGTTTTACTAACTGCTTCATAGAATGCTAATAAGTTGGTTTGACAAGAGTTGTCTTTCAGAAATCAATGTTGACTTCTAATAATTGGATTCTGGGTCAAGATATGTTCTTGAATGTATACCTTTAGCAACCCTTCAAATAATTTCCCCACTAACGATGTTAAGTTTACTGGCATGTAATTGCGCAGTTGAGATTTTGATCCCTTTTAAAACATGGGCACAACAGCTGCCTTGCCCCAATCTAATGGCACTATGCCTGAACTGAAAGAATCCCTAAAGATCAGTAATAATGGATGGGACAGAATTAGGCTTAGCGCCTTAAGTACCCTTTGGGAGTATACCATCTGGCCCAGGGGCCTTGTCTACCTTAATTTAATTGCTTGAGCACTTTTTCTTATGTCAACCAATTCCATGTTTGCTGTAATGGTTCCATTAAATTAGCCAGCAGGGCCTCTGTCATTGGTTCTTCTTTGGTATAAACAGAAGAAAAAAAAATATGTAAGAGGTCAGCTTTCTTTCTGTCCTCACTAACCAAGTTTCCTGTTTTAGATAATAAAGGACCAATATTCTCTACCTTTAACTTTTTTTGCATTGACATACTGGAAACATTTCTTGGGATTAGTTTTACTTTCCTTGGCAACTAGTTTCTCATTTTCCAATTTAGCCATTATAAGGCTAGGTTTCCACTTGGTTTTTTTTAGCTAAAAACGCCCATAAAAACGCCAATAGCGCCACCTGGCGTTTTTTTTGTGAAAAAACGCAGCAGCCAGATGTTAGCTGTTCTTCAATAGGAAATCGCAGAATGCCATATCCACTTGGCGTTTTTTTGTTTGGCGTTTTTTCAGTCCTCTTTGGCGTTTTTCTGCTTTTTTGGGCTCTGTGGCAGTTTTTCAAAATCGCAGCATGTTGACACTCTGGCGTTTTTTGCAAGGAAATCTTGGCGTTTTTCTCCAATAGAAGTCTATGGGAGAGAAAAAACGCCATGAAAAAGCCATGTGGGTTTATTGCCTTGGCGTTTTTTATGGCGTTTTTTTCACAGTTACATTGCAGAGGATGGACCCAGTATCTGTGTGTCCTACGAGAAATAGGCTGGAAACAAACAGTTTCACACAAAACAAAGTTCATATTGAATTCTACACCATTTGGAACAAACATGCCATTACAAACAAACATACGCGACGCATCAACTGGATCCTGCGTGCCAAAAGCAACAGCAAACAATTTGCACCATCATTTGGGGCCAATCTTCCTAGAGGAGCAGACATTCGGAATAAAGCAGGCCTTACAAACCACAGAAAAGAGACAAAAGGGTCCGCAGGGGCGTTTAAGTAGAACTCTGGGGGGCAGATACTTGCCATTTATCCTAATCCCTTTTAGCTGGGTGAAACTTCTAACTTGTAAAGGCTGGAAAAACTGCGAAAGGTCAAAAAAAGCAATTTCCACAGAAACGCTAAAACGCCAGAAAAAACTCCAGAAAAAAACGCCAAAACGCAGGAAAATGCAGTGGCAGTTTTCTTGGCGTTTTTCATCAAGAAAAAAAACGCAGGACAAAAACCCAAGTGGAAACCTAGCCTAATCGCCTTTTTGTATGCTTTGTTGGCATCTTTGTATGCTATAAATGATACTGCTGATCCCTTGCTTTTATAATGCTTAAATGCCATTTGTTTATTTCTTATTTCCAGTCTTACTTTCCTGGTAAGCCACATTGGTTTTGATATGCTTCTTTTGTTTCCCATATTTTGGGATATGTAATTTTGCAATGTGTGCTTAAGGGTATTACATTTGTCCTGTGTGTTTAGTCCAGAGAACAATCCGTCCCAGTCTATACATTCCATAGTTGACCTAAGCCTGTCAAAGTTTGCCCTGCTGAAATTGAGTGTTTAGGTAGAGTAGTTACTAGACTTGGGCGCCAGCCAACTCTACCTGTTCGCCCGTTCCTGTGTTCGGTTCGTGTATATTCTTCATGTTCGTTTTTTTTGGTTTTTTTAGAAGGGGTTAATATGAGGTTAACGCGGTATGCAGCAGCTTTGGCACCAGGATTTTAACGTTCCATACGAGCAACCACTGGTCTCCCAGCTCCAGGAGTTACGGGTCCATACTAACGACCAATAGAGTCGCTCATGCAGACATTTAGCTACTGACGGCATATCTTGGCCTTTGGAGGTTCCAGGAGTTAAAGGTTTGTGTGAGCGACTCTATTGGTCGCCGTCAGGGAGCTCCTCTGGCATTAATCTCTAACTCCTGACAGCGGAATTTAGCCTGGCGAGACCATTGGTCTCCCCGCTCCAAAAGTTAAAGGTCCGTACGAACGACTCTATTGGTCGTCGGCATGGATCTCCTCTGCCATCAACCAATGAAGTGCAGCTGCTCTTCATTGGTTGGTGTCAGGCGAGCCCCCTTCTGGCGACCAATAGAGTCGCTCGTACAGACTTTTAAAATCCTGACACCAAAACTAGGCCTGGGGAGACCATTGGTCTCCCCACTCCAAGAGTTAAAGGTCTGTATGAGCGACTCTATTGGTTGCTGGCAGGGAGCTCCTAGGACAGAACAACTCCCTGCCGGCGACCAATAGAGTCGCTCGTACGGACCTTTAACTCCTGATGGCGAAACGCTGCCTGGAGAGACCATTGGTCTCCCTGCTCCAGGAGTTAAAGGTCCGTACGCGCGACTCTATTGGTTAACAGAGAGCTCCTTCATTGGTTGAACTTTAATTCCTTATACCGAAACTTGGCCTGGGGAGGGAACAGGAGTCCATAAGAGGGACTCTATTGGTTGATGCCAGAGGAGGCCCCTGCAGACGACCAATAGAGTCGCCTGCACGGACCTTTAACTCGAACCTACGGATTTCCGCTCCAGTTAACCCCTGCGATACTGCGTAGATAAGGTAGGCTAGATGGGGAAGGGACCAGAGAGATTAGTAGATTAACGAAGAGGAACACAAAAATTCTTCGTGTTGTGTGTCTTTGTGTACGTTTTGCCGCCGCCATGTTTGTTTCTTCGGTATTCAGTCTGAATAACGGAAACGCGCCTTTCGTGTTCATTGTCATGTTTGCCCGAATACAAATGCACAAGTCTAGTAGTTACCCATTTGCGTTTTGGAATTAATCTCAAATGAAACCATGTTATGGTTAATATTCCCTAAGTGATGTTTGAGATAAATTCCTCATTGTTAGTTATTACCAGATCCAGGCAGGCATCCATTCTGGTTAGGGTCTCTACTAATTGTGATATAAATTGGTCATTAAGAAGGTTCAGAAACTTGCTGCCCTTAGTGAAAAGTAGTTCAACTATTCCAATCTATATCTGGGTAATTAAAATCTCCCATGACTAAAACTTAATTCATATTTGTAGCCTTTTTAATTTGTAATAGCAGCTGATACTCCCCTTCATTGTTAATGTTTGGTGGCTTGTAGTATACACCTACAAAAAGTGTGCGTCTACATATAAACAAATCCCTCCCCATTTTCTATTTACTCTGTCCCTTCTAAAAAGTGAGTACCCTTGTAAATTAACTGACCAGTCGTGCCACGATGTTTCAGTGATACCAATCAAATCATACTGTTCATCATGTACCAATATCTGCAGCTCACTCATTTTGTTTGCCAAGCTTCTCATATTTGCTAAAAGACATTTAAGGTTACTACCCATTTTGTCGTTCATTAGTTGACAAATACTTCATGACTGCGGGTTTTGTACTATGTAGTTCCATATTGTCTATGCTAACCCCACCACAGCTCTCACAGCCTTTTCCTAAAGCTAGACCCCCTTCCCAGTCTACTCTAACTAGCACTTAATTTCTATCTTTATCCTCCCTCCAGAACCTTGTTTAAAAGATCCTCGGTTCCTCTAGCCATCCTCTCTCCTAGCACTGCAGCACTCCTAGCACTGCATCATTGAGGTGCAGTCCATCCCTGCTGCAGAGTCTGTAGCCGACTGCAAAGTCTGCCCAGTGCTCCAAAAACCCAAATCCCTCTTTCTTACACCACCCTCTCAGCTACACATTGATATCCTTAAGCTTTCGCTGCCTCCGTAAGTTAGTGCGTGGTTCCGGTAATATTCCAAAGCATATTACCATGGAGGTCCTTTGCATAAGTTTTTGACCTAGTGCCCTAAAATCATTTTTAAGGACCCCCCACCTGCCCTTAATTTTGTCGTTAGTACCAATGTGTACTACAGCCTCTGGATCATTCCTAGCCCCTCCCAACCATCTGTCTACCCGGTACGCAATATGTCGAACCTGAGCACTCAGAAGACAGCATACTGTTTGGCATTCGGGGTCCTGACGACAGAATACCCTATCAACCTTCCTTAAAATTGAATCCCCTAATACAGCACCTGTCTACCCTTCCTTGCCTTATGGCTCCCCACTATGCTGGAGAGGCTACTCCTGGCTGCTAGGAGGGCCAGCATGCCCCAGAAATGCTTTCTCTGAGCTGTTTTCCCCAGCATCTTCGCACCAACTGGCATACTCAAAGACACTTCTTCACATACTAACACAGCCAGACATACAAACATACCCAAACAGACACACACACACACAATACCTAAACATACACACACTAACATATCCAGACAGACACACACTAACATACCCAGACACACACTAACATACCCAAGCAGGCACACACTAACATACTGTTGTGGAAATCAAACGTTGTGCTGACCACCAGACTTCTTTGAATGCATACAAGTTTATTATTGGATACAAGCAGCTGCAGGGAGATCTGCACAAAAGCAGGCAAATCTCCCAGCTTTACATTTTCACACACTATATATACATTGATAACAAAAGAAATAAGTAAACTCCTACTAAAGGCTGGCACACTTGTAATATTTCTGGGTTTACCATAAAAGGCAAAAGCCTAACCTACATATCATTAATATGTATGATATGGGTGGGGTTTCAGTTATTTAAAGCAGACATCCTGTGCCCTGAAGTTGACCCTGAGTCCAGTTTCTCACCAGCTGTGTAATTTGACCTATGCCCTCTACCATATATCATGTTCCTCAACAGAACAATACTACCTCCCAGTGTATCAGACTCTTATCACCAAATTGCAGAAAACAGTTAACCTCTTCCTACCCACACTCTCTACATCCTAAGATTCCACAGTCCCCCCTTTCATGCTTTAAAGATTCCATGAAGCATGACTCTTAGGCATTCACCCATTGCGCTTAATCCATTTGTGGGCAGCCAAATCTTGGTCAGCGTCATAAACAGATATTAGAATCTCCATTAGCACTAGGGGGACATTCATGAAGGTTCTTATCAATTAGAACAGGGTAATGGGCAATAGATGAGGTAGCAGAATTCTAACATTTAAGGAGTAAAATCTTCAACACTGCTATGGAGGCAAATATGGTTGTGAGGAACAAAGCCCCTATAATCAAACCATAGAAAATTTTTGATCCTAACACCCCAAACCAAACTACTTATTCCCCAATCCCCAGAAGAAATTTCGAGTACTTCTTTCCTAATCTCGCTAACCGCTAGAGTAACATTTTTAGAGACGTCTGGAACATAAGTGCAACATTCAGAGCCCACTAGTGAGCATAATAGCTAAAATGAAATGAAGAGCTATACGATTCTGTATGGCACCCAATCGTAGTGCTAGCATTTCTGCTGTAATACTTGTGAGAGCGTTTTCTGTTTAATTGGCCACCATTTCTAACATGATGGTTAAAGCTCTGATTCTTCCCAATTATCTTAGACCCTAGTGGAAGGAATTCTCAGCTACCCAAAATTTCTGAAAACGTGGGTTCGTCTTTATGGTGCCTTTTAGTTCTATGAACCCCAAATACAACTATTGCTCTTTCTTTAGTATATCTTATTGTAGGGAATATGTAGGCCACATAACATGATCCTTGACAATTCTCAGGTAATCTAGTAAATGCATAATTTCCACACACCTAATAAAACCCATTTAATGTCACATAAATGTGCTTTACCCAACATCTTCTTCCCATGCAATATTAACAAGATGTACAATAACACCTGATTCCTGCACTTACTTGTGACACTTACTAGTTCCTACAAAAATACCTCCCTCAATATTTGTACGTTCTAAACACAAATCCCCAATGGTCTGAACTACTGTTATTCTTCCTCATTTCTCTTTGAAGAATTATAACACTGACCATACTCAATTTATGACATCAGAAAGGGAGGATAAAGAGTTTTAGGGAGACCTGGGAGTAAAACTTGAGTCTTATTTCTAAATCCTACCATTTCATCAATACAATACAATGCAATATAATGGGTCGGGTATAAAAAGGAACAACCCTGTCTGAACTATGAGGCATATGAATATAATCATAACACAGAGAATCTTGTACATTCTCAACATAACTATTGGCAAGAGCAATATAAGAGTTCCGATCACAACACTGAAATAGAATAACAAAGGATAGAAAAACAAACAAATTTTTTTTTTTTTTTTTAAACTTCCTGCTTTATCTGTGTTAAAATACATTTTAATTATGCAATCTACTTAAGCAACATAAAATAAAACAAAACAAGTATCTGAAATATAAAATTACTAGGAGAATTTCGGTCTTAAATCTTTTGGGGGAGGAGCAAGCTTGCAATGGGAGATATGGATCCAAGAAACAAACAAATCTGTGTTGTACATAATACTTGATAAGCTCCTTTCCAGTGTGGTTCCTTTGGAAACTGTTAATAAGGACCAAGTCTCTAGATTGGATATGGTGCACATTTTTCTTCATATATTGTTGGCTGTACAGCTTTGACCTGTAGATGTCGAGACTCCAATGCTTAAATTAGTGGCATATCCACATTTATAAATTGTCCTCTTGTATGATTTTGATAGCAAATAAGAACCTTTCGGCCCATCCACTGTCCATTTTCCCAATATAAGGCTCATATCCCAATCAGCCCACGGTCCCGTCCTAGACTCAAGAGCCACATGCCCATGTCCTGTATTTTACATTTCCTTACTGTACCAGCATTTACCACTTCCACTGGTAGGCGGCTCCATACATCTACCACATAACTCCGTAAAGAAAAACCTCCTTACATTACATCTAAATACACATTGCATTGACATACTTATTACATAGACTGAAAGTACAAATATACTTAGAGAATACAAGCACAAGATTTTTGTAATTATTTTCATTTAAGTGTGAAAAAGAAAGTAGTTAGAAATTTTAATTCCATGGGATAGAATCTAGAAAGATGCGAACCTGTGTGTATGGATTTAGAAGCCACAAAGATTTCCTTATAAATTCATAACCTAAATGAATCCCCTAGGTACTAGTCAAGTCATGACTTTATGTGAACATTCTTGTTACAAAGTAACCAGTCACCAGGCGTTCAACTTTCTTTCTGATCTGAGTTCTGGTGGCTTGAGAACCCTGTTGAGATATAACTCAAATCATAATGGTTAGTTTATCAATATTTTAATACAATCTGACATTGCACGTACATAAATATACTTAACATATGGATGTCGTTGTGTCCTAAACTGATATTTCCTAATGAACACAATTATAATCTCACATAAATTTAATACTAAAAATATTCCTGATAGAAATACAGTTAGGGAACTATTCCAATGAAGGGATATGGGTGTATTCTATTATGTATTTTCCAAGTCCAATCTGCTTAATCCATTTTACACGCATTATAACAATATCCATGTTCCTATCCCACATTCATTCACACTTCATTCGTATCACACGCACACTGGTAAAGCAGATTGGAGTAGAAACAACTTTTACGATAGCAGTTATCTTATGCGCATTGTATTCACTAGTGTTAGTAATACCATACATAAGTAGAATTATTATTTTTTTTATTTTTTTTTTATAGTTTACCTCACAGTTTTCCCAGCTGGCCAGGCTGAGGCAACTGTCAGGCATGCTGTACATACTTAAAAACATTACTCCAGGGAATTTTCAAAACGTAATCCCCAAAATACGAAAAGAAAAACTAATATCAAGTTACAATTATATTATTTTGCCTATTTTGTTTAACCCCTTAATGACAATTGCCGGTTCTGGCACGGCACGGAATTGAAAAAGTCGATTATGACAAATGACGTGCCAGAACCGGCACGCCTTTAAACGGGTGCAGAAAGCGATCTACGTTCGCTTTCTGCACCCAAACGGCGTTGCTGTAATGCCTCGACCTCGAGGCATTCAGCAACGCCACGATCGGCACCAGGGGCCATGTCTGGCCCCTCCCCAGGGCGTCAACAACCGCCATACATTGTATGGCGGCGGACGCCCATTTTAAAAGCGTTTAGGAGGCGATCAATGATCACCTCCTAAACTTAAATGGTGTCGCTGGAATGCCTCGATCAGGAGGCATCCAGCGACACCAAACACTTACCTTTGGATGGACTGTGACCGCTCCGGAGAGCGGTCACAGCCGCAGCTGCCGGTGATCTTCGCCATCTGCAAGATGGCGGCGGCCCGGGAAAAAAACAATAAAGGTGAAAAAGTTTGCTAGACGGTCTCCTGACCCTCTAGAGAACTCTGGCTCCACTTGCAGGTTGAATACAGGTACTGCATTCAACCATGCAAGTCAATGGTGTAAGAAATGAAGGGTGCCTTTAAAATGGGACATTAAATTTATTGCATAATGTTTTAGGGACGATTTGGGTTTCTATAAGGTGAGATATCTGGTTTTACAATGTAAGGTAACTTGCACAGTAATGCATTACAAAGGGTTTGGAACAAAGGCTCCAACAGAGGTGGGATACCCCACAGGGGGTCAGACAACTGAATCCGATGTATATTAACATAACTGTGTGCATGTTTGCATAGACTACCTGTCTCCTCCGTAATTGGGTCATACAGGAAATCTCTGGAAAGAGGGGTTGGGTGAACCACTTTCTGGGAGGTACAAGGAATTCTGGGATGACTAGTTAGGGGCTGCAATAGAAAGAAGAGTCTGAGTAAGAGAGAAAGGAGAGTCGGAGAAAGAAGAGACAGAGAAAGAACAGAAGTGTCCTGGGTCAGGAGACTCAGAACGAAGCTACGCAAGATGTCGTTCGGGAGAAGCCTGTGAGCTGAGCAAGGTTTCCCAAGAATTTGTTTAAGTATCCCTTTTGTTTTGGATAATTATCAAATGTTTTGTGTATGTTATATGTTTTATAACCTGTAACAGTAACCTAATTCTATATCAATATACATTTTTCTATACGCTTGTATTTGTGCTTTATTCGTCACACATTCCCTAAAAGAATATCCCTACAATGGAGCCCAGCTTTCTAATCACAGTGTGATTAGTAAAAATAAATAAAAAAATAAAATAAAATTAATAATAATTAGAAAAAAATAGTAAAAAAACCAGTAAAATGTAAAAATAATTTCCCACTGATGTCACTATCAGGGGAACCTTCAAGTTGAAAAAAAATTTTACATTTTTTTTTAAAAAAGGCAAAAAAAAATAAAATATATATATAAAAAATATATTTTTTTGTGAGCAAGTCCTAAAATTAGCACATTAGCTTAAAACAATTCTCGCATGGAAAGAGTTAAAATACTGGCATATTAAATGCCCATGGGGTGTCTACTTTTAAAAAATGTATGATTTGATGGGGTAAATTGAATTGGCCGGGTTCAACAATGTCCCGGGGGGAAGGATGGGGGGAAGGATGGCCACACATCTAATTTCCAATTAGAAAAATGCACACGTACCAAATGTGGCCTTTTAGTTCCCCCAAAAAATAACAAACCCATGCATGTGGGGTATCACTGCGCTCAGGAGATGTTGCTGAACACATATTGGGGTGTCATGTGACAGCGGCATAAACCAGGAGCTGTAAATTCATACATAAAGTAGGTGTGTGGGGGAAAAATACACACAAAAAAATACTACTGCAAACTTTGAAAAAATTCTGGTGGTAAAATGTGTGCATGCAAAGAGTTAAAATACCAGCATTTAAAATACCCTGGGGTGTCTAGTTTTCAAAAATATATGGCTTTATTGGCCACACTGAAATGGCCCGGCTCAAAGATGTACCAAATAGGGCATGGGCAGGGGATCCCCAAATGCCAAAGTTCAACATTGAAAAATGCGCATTTCCCAAATGTTTTGCCCCCAAACAGCAAAATCATTCATGTGAGGTATCGCTGTACTCAGGAGATGTTGCTAAACACATATTGGGGTGTTTTATGATAGTGACATATACCAGAACCTGTTTATTCATACCTAAAGTAAAATGTGTGTGAAAAAACAAATGCAAAAAAAATTACTACCATAAAGTTTGACAAAGGCTGATGGTAGAATTAGTGCTTGAAAATGGTTAAAATACTAGCATTTGGAATACCCTGGGCTGTCTAGTTTTCAAAAATATATGACTTGATGGGGTAAATTGCATTGGCCGGCTTCAAAGATACCCGAAATGGCACATGAGGGGAAGAATTACCAGATTTGGAAAAAATGGCTTTGAAATAGCAAAACGCTACCTGTACTTTTTGCCCCATAATGTGTAGAAAAAAGCAAAAAAACATAAAAACATTGGGTATTTCTAAACTCAGGGCAAATAGTAGAATCTATTTAGCAGGTTTTTTCATTACCTTTTATAGATGAGTAAAAGATTTTTCAACTAAAAGTTAGAAACAGTCATTTTTTTCTAAATTTTTCACCATATTTTATACTTTTTTTAATAGTAAATAATATGATACAATCAAAACAATGTCATCTAAAGAAAGCCCTTCTTGTCCTGAAAAAAACAATATCTAATGTGTGTGGGTTCAGTAAACGGGAAAGAAGAAAATTACAGCTAAACACGAGCAGCGCAGAAATTTTAAAACGGCCATTGTCACGAAGGGTACAAAAAGTAAAATCAGCCTTTGTCACGAAGGGGTTAAATATGCATTTCCTGTACATCACTTTAATAATAATCAAATAATTAGGCTGTTATTTGCTAGTATAATTGTGCATGGGTGTTATGGTGGAGCAAAGCTACAGTCTCTTTCAATGTTCCTTTATGCACAGAATAGGCAAGTTTGACAGTTACATAAACCACATTTACAATAACTACAAATTTCTTATCCACTTCCTAGAATGTTCAAATTAATATCTGACAATTCTAGAACAATCAAACAATTCTATTCCTTTACCCAATGATAACATCATTCCAGTTACAAATCATTTATAGAACCACCAATAGCAGCCCATCCCATTACATCCTTTTACTTTCATAACAGTACAACTCACAAACACTCATAATAGTTTTGTGCACATCTTAGAAAGGAAAATATATACATACATACACTCTTTACTTCTATTGCATTCTTATTCACACACATACAAGGGTGACGTCATTTCTCCAGTTTTCTGCGCCTTTATTTTTAGAGAGGCATGCCAGTAATTCTAAACATTTTTATTTAATAATTTTTCTTAGACTTTTGCATTATGTGCCAATTTCATATTACATTTAATCAAAGGTACCTTCTCAGGGAATTGCCCAATTTTCTCCAATAAATAATTTTATATACCTCACGTGAATTCCTGGTAATTAAATACCAAACCGGGGTTCCCTTTTCTTGGGACCACCACTTCCTTGGAACTAATTTTGCACAATCATACACCAAGAACTTATTTTCCCTGGACCAGATACAATACAATTAATTCATATTAATACCCGGGACCTTCTATCAATTATAACCTGACCGTCCTTCAACCGTCCTCAGGGGTCTCATGTGTACCCTTCATTCAGCCCTCAATTTAACACGCAACTGGGTTTTCCTCAGACCACCCTTGCAATCAAGATACCCGAAAGGCTAGCAGGGGTCTTGGGGCGGCTGCAGTCTGATTATTACCCAGTCCCGACCCACCTGGGTCTCAGTCACACAGCACTCACACATGTTCCAGTATCCCTGACCTAGGTATACAACCTTAATATTAACGTTTATACATTCAAAGTAAAAAGATCCTGTCACCAGGAATATCTTACGTTCCACGGGAACAATACCACTCACAGGAGACACAAACAATAGACATTTCAAAAGGTGTCTTACCTCTTAATAGCGCGCTGGGTTTGTGTGTCCTGGAGAGAGTCCCAAGGAAAGGTTCGATCAGGTTTCCTGGATGTTGGGATCCTGCCGACTACGCCAAAAACTAGACTTGCGCATTCGTCTTCGAGCGAACATGAAAACGAGCACGAAGAGGCCAGTTTTTTGTTCGTTCCGAAGACACGCCGAAGAGAATACAGTGCCGGCAAAACGTAGGAGAAGACGAAGACTCACAACCACGAAGAATCGAAGATCGTCTTCGTTTTTGCCGCGCAGCCGCCAAAATTTCAAACAGGAGTGAGCTGATCTCGTCTGTCCAATCAGCTCACTCTTGTGACGTCACGCTAAGGGTCTCGTCCAATGCCTGTGCGGCTGTTTTTTGAATTCTGAAGGCGCCTTTATAAGACCAGAGCTTGCCAGAGATTTCCATTCATTTTTCGCTGTGACTGCTTTGGGAACACTGCTGTGCTGCATCCGAGCGTTACAGAGAGATTGTTCTGTTCTGTGTGAGACTGGTAAGCCTTAGCCTGCCATTTCTCACAGTGTACTTCATCCTCAGTTCAGTGCTACTTAATATAATTAATAATAATAATTTGATTAATTTAATTTTTTTTTTTATTTAATTTGTCATCAACTGTAGTGTAAGTGCTGTTGAGTTGACAGTGCACCCAGTGTCTCAGTGGCACTGGGGTGCCCTTGCCCTGGGCTGGCACTAGTGCCTACTGCCTGTCCTGCTTAAATAAATTAAATAGAATTTATAAATAATAATTTAATAGAGTCTATAATTTAATAGTTCATTATAATATTATATATATATATATTTGTCAGTCATATATATATATACTATAGTATACTAGTGTAGAGTGTACTGTAGACATTCATCTACTAGTGTCTAATTTAAAATCAGTAATATTAATTAATATAATTAATAATTGAATTCATTATAAAATTATATATATATTTGTCAGTTATAGTTAGTAATAGTATACTAGTGTAGAGTGTACTGTAGACATTCAAGACATCTACTAGTGTCTAATCTAAAATCAGTAATATCAATAATTCTATAATTCTTTCTTATCTTAATAGTTAAGTAAATTAGCTATAAATAAAAGTAATAATATTAATTAATTACTACTAGCGTATAGTTCAGCTAATCTTATTAGTACTGGTGCTGCAGCTCTATAGTTTGTGCTTTGTTTTAGCAACAGCAAGAGACCGAGTCAATTTTTCTTAATTAATAATCTTTCATTTTATTTCATTTGTTTTGCTCACCTCAGTCCATCAGTGAAGTGAACTTGTTGGGCTAGTGAGTGCAGCCGCATAAGTGCTGTGTTTTTTTTTGATCAGCAAGCAGTGACGTTAACTGTTTTGCAAAGATTTTCTCATTTATTTTACATTTTATTTCAATTTTATTAAAAGTACCCTTAGTGTTTTGCTCACCTCAGTCCATCAGTGAAGTGAACTTGTTGGGCTAGTGAGTGCAGCCGCATAAGTGCTGTGTGTTTTTGTTCAGCAAGCAGTGACGCTAACTGTTTTGCTGTGACATTTTATTTTATTTCTAATTCTTCTCAAGAAAAATTGACTGTGACGAGCTGTACTAAGCAAAGCTTCAAGCTACTAGCTGTAGTACTAAAATAATTCTAATCTTCTTTAATCTTAATCTATAATATATTATAAGTAATATATAACAATATAAATTCTAATTCATAATCTATAATATAAGTAATTCTAAATTCTAATTCATAATCTATATTCTTCTATCTATAATACATAATATATAAGTAAATTATTTCTAATCTATTAATATTATATAACTTAATATTAATGAATAAATCATACTGAATCTGATTTAACCTCACTTTAGCTTAGTGGGTTTGAGAGCGTCTGCCTAGAGGTAGACTTATAGTAAGGAAATATAGCTTTAGGCTAGCATAGTAGTAGGCTAAGCTCTTAGGCCCGTGTAAATTCAAATTAAAAATAAAATACTGCTAGTTATTAAATAGTTAATAATTTAAACAACTTTAGCACTTTGCCAGATTGCACACAACAGCACAGTGCAGTAGTGCATAGTTTTACTTTTTAAGCAGTAGCACTGAAGAGAACTTCTTCTAATTTTTTTGTCTTTAATTCATTTTTCCTTTTTTTTTATTTATTTTTTATTTTTTATTTTTTTATAGTTTTTTAAACACTACACTACACTACTAAATTTGAAATGGATCCTCCTTTTGGGACTAAGGAGGGACAAGCTCCATCTACCACCACCACCACCACCAGCACCACCACCAGTTCTAAGATGCAGCCTTTGCGTCAGTCTAGTCGGCCAAGTAGGCCAAGCTCTCGCTTATCATTTGGGGAAGCATTGCTTGAAGGATCATCAAGTAAAGGAAAGGCACCAAAAGCAGGCAGTAGTAGTGTGGCTAGGCCCACAAGCTCTATGGTTTTTTACGGAAAGCCTAAAGCACCAGAAGCACGTTCAAAGTTAAAGGGTAGCACAAGTAGTACCAGCCCAGTGACTAAAAAGAAGTGCCTTTTGCCCCAAGCAGCATCTTCCCCATCCACAAGCAGCATGCAAGGTACCAAGCAGAGCCAAATTAGCAGCAAGACTCAGAGGGGTCCCAAACCAAAGCGATCTCATTCCTTTGTAGGGAAAACCACCACCACCACCACCACCACCCCCACCGCCTCTACCACCACTAGTGCTGCGCCTACTGTTCCCACTGGTACCGCCACGCCATGTCCTCCTAGTACCTCTAGCAAGCCACCAAGTCCTTACAAAATTTTTGTAAAGACAGTTAGAGAGAGGGCTACACATAGTGGGACTCCACCTAGCGAGGTAGCAGAGGAGCCTGAGACTGAGAGGCCAAGTGCAGAGTCTATTCTTCCTGCTCGCACTACTACTAGTCACGAGTCTCACGACGATATCAGTCTTAGCTCCAGCCTAGCAGGAATTCCATTCGATCTGGCTAATGAAGAGCTAGACTATGAGCCAGAGGAAGTAGAGGAGATGAGTGGTCAGGAATCAGATTCCTCAGGGAGCAGTGTCCAAATGACTAGTGCACAATTTTCCCCTGAGCCTCCACCTTCTCCGCTACGATCATCACCATCACCACCACCACCAGCAGCAGCAGCAAAACCTAGCAAATCTAAAGCATTTAGCAGTCCCACTATGGCCAGTACTGTTACCACCAGTCCCACCACCACTAGTTCTGCCTCTGTTCATCCACCCCGAGCAGTAGGAGCAGCACCCAAGGCACACTCCAAGGCTATGCGCGCCCCAATTTGGGAGCACTTTGAAAATGTTGAAGAAGTGCGCTATGGAAAGTGCAAACATTGTGGGAAGCTAATAAGCAGAGGGAAAGTGTCTGGCCATTTTACCAGTGCTAGCATGAAGCATCACCTCAGCACTCAACACAACGCTGTGCTATTGGGGAAAGATGCAGAAGTAAAACTTAGTGCAGGCAGCATAGCTGGTGGCCGTGGAAAAACCCCAACAGCATCTTCTTCTGAGCCAATAGCAGCAGCAGCAGCAGCAGCAGCAGCAGCAGCTAGTGCTGGCAGCCAGAGACCAAGGCAGGTTGGAGCACTGCATGTCCAGCCCACCCTGGAACAATTTGTGGCATTCCAATCCAAAAGGTCAATGCCCAAACAGCAGGCCAATAAAGTAACGCGACTGATTGGTCAGTTCATTGCTGTTGGAGGGGCATCCTTCTCTATGATCGAAGGGGAGCCTTTCAAACAATTGATGGCGGCTGTGGCTCCACAATATACAGTTCCGTCACGTTCCACTTTCAGCAGGAACATTGTCCCCTCATTGTATCGGTCCTGTGTTGCAGCAGTGAAAGAGGAGCTTTCCAAGGCTGCTGGTCAGTGTGTTCATTTCACTACAGATTTGTGGAGTGCACCTAGCGGCCAGCATGCCTTTCTTTCTTTGACAGCACACTGGTGGCAGCCCGGTGTGTCTAAGGAAGCTGCTGCAGCAGGCTACCGATCTTTCCTTCTCCATGCAGAAGTGATGGATGAAAAGCACACTTCCCAAAACATTCTGCATGCGATGAGGAAAATGTTTAGCCTTTGGATGGGAGCAGAGGCGGGCACCAATGTTGAAGTTGGTTTTGTGGTAACTGACGGAGGTGCCAATATGGTGAAAGCGCTGCGAGATGGTCATATTGTTGGTGTGCGCTGTGCAGCCCACATCATCCATCTTGTAGTGAAGGCAGCAATGTCAGAAGGAATTAATGTGGCAGCAGTAGTTCTGTCCCGCTGCAGAAAGATCGCTGGGCACTTTCACCATAGTGTTAAGGCTAGCCAACTTTTGAGGGAAGAGCAAGAGAGGTCAGGTCTTCCCGTACACTGCCTACGTCAGGATGTCAGTACACGGTGGAACTCCACGTTAGACATGCTGGAGAGGATTTTGGAGCAGCAGAGGGCAATCCATAATCTTGCCTCAGAGCACAATATTGGGATTACCTCTCCATTGAATAGGGAGGATTGGACAGTGATCGCCCAGCTAGTGGCAGTCCTTAAACCATTCAGGGATGCCACAGAAAATTTAAGCTCAAACACTGCCAGTCTGGCCCAGGTAATCCCAGTGTTCTCCCATCTAGGCAGCAAGATGGATGTGTTCCTTGGAAACCGTGAGGCTGTTCAAGGTGGCACTCTACATCCTGACATAACAGCCATAGTCAGGAAGCTGAAGGATCTGCTAAAAGTACACCTTCGCAAACGAATGGAAGAGAGTCCCGAAATGATGCTAGCGTGCCTTTGCGATCCAAGAATTAAGGGAAAGCTAGCTTTGAAATTTAATGTTCTCAGTAGCTACCGGGAGCAATTGGTCAACAAGGTGCGTGACTGGCAGCGTAAAATGGGAATGCTGTCCGAGGAGGGAGAGGTGCAGGAGGAGGAAGAGATGATGTGGTCTGCTACTCCTAGCAGCAGCATCAGCAGCAGTGCCACAAGCAGCACAACACAGCTGAGTGGAGCAGCTGCGTTTTGGGAAGAGGCACTTGGGAGTATAGTTGGACCATCTGACAGAGCTAGCAGCAGAAAGGAGAGTAGTGCTGCTGAAATGGTCAAACTTTACCTCTGTGAAGTTCCTTCTGCGCCTAATGTTGATCCTCTTAGCTACTGGGATGAAAAGAAGACTGTGTGGCCTGCACTCTCATGGGTTGCGCAGCAGCTACTATCATGTCCGCCAACCACTGTTCAAAGTGAGCGCGTGTTTTCTATGACTGGAAACATACTGAGTCCACAGCGCTCACGCATGGCACCTCATCTGATGGAGCAGATTGCCTTCCTTAAATTCAATCTGCCCAAGTTGGGTTACCCAGCTCTTAGCTTGGAAAGTTATTTTTTTTTCTCTGTAATGTTTAAGGTAGTTTCTCCCCCTGGTTGCACGTGTTTGTGGTGTGGCAACGTCTGCTACCTCCGCCGGTGTAGCCAATTTACGCTAGGGCCTAGTGTCTGAGTTCTGGAAGTCCGCTCCCAAACGCCAAGGACTGACAGTCTTCGGATGCTTTGCCCTGGGGTGAAACAGGTGAGCGGGTCGTCAATTGCCCACTCATTCACCTTTTTCCGTTTCCAACGCTGCTGCTGGTGGTGGTGCCAGTATCTTTTGCCAGTTCGCTTCCTGGCTGAAATCATGCCTCAAATGTCCCTAATGGAGAGGGTAGTTTCTCCCCCTGGTTGCACTTGCTGCGGTGTGGCAATGCCTGCTACCTCCGCCGGTGTAGCCAATTTACGCTAGGGCCTAGTGTCTGAGTTCTGGAAGTCCGCTCCCAAACGCCAAGGACTGACAGTCTTCGGATGCTTTGCCCTGGGGTGAAACAGGTGAGCGGGTCGTCAATTGCCCACTCATTCACCTTTTTCCGTTTCCAACGCTGCTGCTGGTGGTGGTGCCAGTATCTTTTGCCAGTTCGCTTCCTGGCTGAAATCATGCCTCAAATGTCCCTAATGGAGAGGGTAGTTTCTCCCCCTGGTTGCACTTGCTGCGGTGTGGCAATGCCTGCTACCTCCGCCGGTGTAGCCAATTTACGCTAGGGCCTAGTGTCTGAGTTCTGGAAGTCCGCTCCCAAACACCAAGTACTGACAGTCTTTGGATGCTTTGCCCTGGGGTGAAACAGGTGAGCGGGTCGTCAATTGCCCACTCATTCACCTTTTCTAATGCTGCTACTGCTGCTGGTGGTGGTGGTGCCAGCGTCTCTTCTCTGCCAGTTCGCTTCCTGGCTAGTGTCATGCCTTAAATGTCCCTAATGGAGAGGGTAGTTTCTCCCCCCTGGCTGCGTCTGTTTGCGGTGTGGCAACGCCTGCTACCTCCGCCGGTGTAGCCAGCTTACGCTAGGGCCTTGTGTCTGAGTTCTGGAAGTCCGCTCCCAAACGCCAAGGACTGACAGTGTTTGGATGCTTTGCCCTGGGGTGAAACAGGTGAGTGGGTCGCCAATTGCCCACTCATTCGCCTTTCCCAATTCTGCTGCTGCTGCTGGTGGTGCCAGCGTCTCTTCAATGCCAGTTCGCTTCCTGGCTAGTGTCATGCCTCATATGTCCCTAATGGTAAGGGCAGTTTCTCCCCCCTGGTTGCACTTGCTGCGGAGTGGCAACGCCTGCCACCTACGCCAGTGTAGCCAGCTTACGCTAGGGCCTTGTGTCTGAGTTCTGGAAGTCCGCTCCCAAACGCCAAGGACTGACAGTGTTTGGATGCTTTGCCCTGGGGTGAAACAGGTGAGTGGGTCACCAATTGCCCACTCATTCGCCTTTCCCAATTCTGCTGCTGCTGCTGGTGGTGCCAGCGTCTCTTCAATGCCAGTTCGCTTCCTGGCTAGAGTCATGCCCAAAATGTCCCTAATGGAGAGGGTAGTTTCTCCCCCCTGGCTGCGTCTGTTTGCGGTGTGGCAACGCCTGCTACCTCTGCCGGAGTGGCCATCTTACGCTAGGGCCTAGTGTCTGAGCTGTGGAAGTCTGCTGCCAAACGTCTAAGACTGACAGTGTTTGGGTGCTTTGCCCTGGGGTGAAACAGGTGAGTGGGTCGCCAATTGCCCACTCATTTGCCTTTCCCATTTTTCAATGCTGCTGCTGGTGGTGGTTGTGGTGGTGGTGCCAGCATCTCTTCTGTGCCGGTTTGCTTCCTGGCTAGAGTCATGCCCAAAATGTCCCTAACGGTAAGGGCAGTTTCTCCCCCCCGGCTGCCTCTGTCTGCGGTGTGGCAACGCCTGCTACCTCCGCTGGAGTGGCCAGCTTACGCTAGGGCCTAGTGTCTGAGCTGTGGAAGTCTGCTGCCAAACGTCTAAGACTGACAGTGTTTGGGTGCTTTGCCCTGGGGTGAAACAGGTGAGTGGGTCGCCAATTGCCCACTCATTCGCCTTTCCCATTTTTCACTGCTGCTGCTGGTGGTGGTGGTGCCAGCATCTCTTCCGTGCCAGTTTGCTTCCTGGCTAGAGTCATGCCCAAAATGTCCCTAACGGTAAGGGCAGTTTCTCCCCCATGGCTGCCTCTGTCTGCGGTGTGGCAACGCCTGCTACCTCCGCCGGAGTGGCCAGCTTACGCTAGGGCCTAGTGTCTGAGCTCTGGAAGTCTGCTGCCAAACGTCTAAGACTGACAGTGTTTGGGTGCTTTGCCCTGGGGTGAAACAGGTGAGTGGGTTGCCAATTGCCCACTCATTCGCCTTTCCCATTTTTCACTGCTGCTGCTGGTGGTGGTGGTGCCAGCATCTCTTCCGTGCCAGTTTGCTTCCTGGCTAGAGTCATGCCCAAAATGTCCTTAATGTTAAGGGCAGTTTCTCCCCCCTGGCTGCGTCTGTTTGCGGTGTGGCAACGCCTGCGACCTCCGCCGGAGTGGCCAGCTTACGCTAGGGCCTAGTGTCTGAGCTCTGGAAGTCTGCTGCCAAACGTCTAAGACTGACAGTGTTTGGGTGCTTTGCCCTGGGGTGAAACAGGTGAGTGGGTCGCCAATTGCCCACTCATTCGCCTTTCCCATTTTTCAATGCTGCTGCTGGTGGTGGTGGTGCCAGCATCTCTTCCGTGCCAGTTTGCTTCCTGGCTAGAATCATGCCCAAAATGTCCCTAATGGTAAGGGCAGTTTCTCCCCCCTGGCTGCGTCTGTTTGCGGTGTGGCAACGCCTGCTACCTCCGCCGGAGTGGCCAGCTTACGCTAGGGCCTAGTGTCTGAGCTCTGGAAGTCTGCTGCCAAACATCTAAGACTGACAGTGTTTGGGTGCTTTGCCCTGGGGTGAAACAGGTGAGTGGGTCGCCAATTGCCCACTCATTCGCCTTTCCCATTTTTCAATGCTGCTGCTGGTGGTGGTGGTGGTGGTTGTGGTGGTGCCAGCATCTCTTCTGTGCCAGTTCGCTTCCTGGCTAGAGTCATGCCCAAAATGTCCCTAATGGTAAGGGCAGTTTCTCCCCCCTGGCTGCGTCTGTTTGCGGTGTGGCAACGCCTGCTACCTCCGCCGGAGTGGCCAGCTTACGCTAGGGCCTTGTGTCTGAGCTCTGGAAGTCCGCTGCCAAACGTCTAGGACTGACAGTGTTTGGATGCTTTGCTCTGGGGTGAAACAGGTGAGTGGGTCGCCAATTGCCCACTCATTCGCCTTTTCCATTTCCTTTTCCATTTCATTATTTTCCTTCTGATACACAACCAACCAACCAAACATAACACACACAATAACACAAATAACACAGTGACATAATACATAACACATATAACACACAGTGACAACACACATAACACACATAACACATACACGTACAATGCACAAATCACAAGGACCTTTCCTCTTGTTATTTGTCCTGGCCTTCACTTCTACACTCACTAGCATTAACGCTATAACTCACACTTCATACTATAACATTTTTCCATCCACATACCTGCCAACAGACCCAACTTTTTCAGGGACAGTCCTGCTTTTTTCCAGTCCTGTCCCATCTAATTTAGCTATCTAGGTATGCAAATACACGTTGGTAGTTATAGCTCGGTAGGTAGCACTAGTATAAACATTAAATAAATATAATAAAGTACTAAATAATAAATCTAACTTTAAAATACATTTAAATAAACCCCTTAATTTTTTAAAACCCATTAAAATTAAAATTAAATTATTATTTAGACATAATACATCTTTAACCAAACCAGTGCACTGCTACTAATCTTAAACATAACCGTACATTAACCCTAAGCTATTTTTTAGTTCTTGTCCAACATTTTTCCATCCGCATACCTGCCAACACACCTAAGATTTTGGTGGACAGTCCTGCTTTTTTCCAGTCCTGTCCAGTAAAAGTTGGGTTGTTGCAAAGTATGCCATTGTGAATAGGTAGCAAATGTTAGGCATGTATTACAAGTGGTCCAAAATCAATTTAAAAATGTAAAATAATCCCTATTCTTTTATTAAACATCTATGGATGTGTGACTGTGTATGATAAACGGAGGCCAAGTTCCTTGGAGCATTTGTCTCTAGGTCATTTTGTGTACAGTACACCTCAGTATGTGTGTGCAACTCTATTGGTCGTTTCGGCAGGGGGCTGGCCTGCCATCAACGAATGAAGTGCGTTCTGCAATTCACTGGTTGATGCCAGACCAGCCCCCTGCCGAAACGACCAATAGAGTTGCACACACGTTCCTTCACGGCAGCTGCTGCTGCTCCGATGTGTTGTTAACCCCGTATTAACCCCTGCTAGGCAACCGGGAAGGAAACGAAGATTAAACGAGCACGAAGAATGTCCGCGAATATTCGCCCGAAGAGAAGACAGGAACGGGCGAATATTCGCGGAATACGAAGGTTTTTTTCCCCCCGAAGACGAGCACGAAGACGAACACGAAGAGCCCCCTGGTGCCCAAGTCTACCAAAAACTGTTGTGGAAATCAAACGTTGTGCTGACCACCAGACTTCTTTGAATGCATACAAGTTTATTATTGGATACAAGCAGCTGCAGGGAGATCTGCACAAAAGCAGGCAAATCTCCCAGCTTTACATTTTCACAAACTATATATACATTGATAACAAAAGAAATAAGTAAACTCCTACTAAAGGCTGGCACACTTGTAATATTTCTGGGTTTACCATAAAAGGCAAAAGCCTAACCTACATATCATTAATATGTATGATATGGGTGGGGTTTCAGTTATTTAAAGCAGACATCCTGTGCCCTGAAGTTGACCCTGAGTCTACACTTATGGTCCAGTTTCTTACCAGCTGTGTAATTTGACCTATGCCCTCTACCATATATCATGTTCCTCAACAGAACAATACTACCTCCCAGTGTATCAGACTCTTATCATCAAATTGCAGAAAACAGTTAATCTCTTCCTACCCACACTCTCCACATCCTAAGATTCCACAATACATAGGCAGAGACACACTAACATACCCAGACAGACATAGAAACATAGAAAGTGTTGGCAGATAAGAACCAGTAGGCCCATCCAGTCTGCCCAACCTCTGAGTACTTTCCTTTAGTACCTGCCCTTATTCTATATCTAGCTGGCCTTATGCCTATCCCATGCTTGCTTAAATGCCTTTACTGTATTAACATCTACCACTTCTGCTGGGAGGCTATTCCATGCGTCCACTACCCTTTCCGTAAAGTAATATTTTCTGATGTTACCATTAAACTTTTGCCCCTCCAGCTTATGACTATGTCCTCTTGTTGTGGTAGTATTTCTCCTTTTTAAATAAACTCTCTTCCTTTATCTTGTTGATTCCCTTTAAGTATTTAAATGTTTCTATCATATCCCCCGTCACGTCTTTCTTCCAGGCTATATATGTTAAGATCCTTTAACCTGTCCTGGTAAGGTTTATCCTGTAATCCATAAACCATTTTAGTAGCTCTTCTCTGAACTTTCTCCAACATATCTATATCCTTATGGAGATACGGTCTCCAGTATTGTACACAATACTCCAAGTGAGGTCTCACCAGTGATCTGTACAACAGCATGAGCACTTCTCTCTTTCTACTGCTAATATCTGCTAGCATTACCTGCTGCTTTACTGCATTGTCTACCTACCTTAAATCCTCAGAAATAATTACCCCTAAATCCCTTTCCTCACACGTTGCGGTTAGGACAGTATCAAATATTCTATACTCTGCCCTTTGGTTTTGTAAAATAGTTTTCATTTGAATTAATATTTACTAGTAAAACTTTTTTCCTAAATGGTAGTCTTCAGGCTTTATTCAGGTATATTCAGGCTTTTTCTTTTTTCCTAAATTAATATTCAAATTTTGGGGGGTCATCTTATAATCAGGGTCGTTTTATAATCAATCAAATACGGTATTTACATTTTTAGATCTTCATTTTAAGTTGTGACCATCTAAGCCCAGACGCATCTCCCTGGCAAAATTTGCAAAAATAAGCACATGTATAATAGGTTTAGTGAGCCAGGCAGGAGGCAATGGTCTCTAGGGCAGGGATCCCGTTTCATCACCGTCAGGTGGTCTACCTCCATAAGTAGTCAGTCCTCCAGCCCCCTCTTCGTTGGAGGTTACGCCCCATGAGCTAGGGATACGTGCCTCAATCTGAGTACTCCCGCTCTATCTCTATCGCAGAGTTCGTTAATCAGCATAGATGGTAGGTTACAGGTATAGCATGCTTGACTAGGTTTTTTTTTTATACGTTCATAGATGTGTTGCATCAGTCTGAACAAGAGAATAGGTTTTCCCTCCCACGTTAGCCTGCCCCAGGGTCTGATGTCTCTGCCTCTCCTTCCCTCAGAGCCTGGACAGCAGAATTAACTACAAGGGGTATTCCATTTCTGGCCTCAGCTAGGAAAGTGGAACTTTTCAAATGAGACCATCCCCCATATCTAGCTTGGCTCAGATCAGGGACATGCCTAGTTGCCTCAGTGTCCTCTATGCAAGAGAGGCTGACTAATTTGGAATCCCGGCTGGCAGCAGCAGGTCCATCTCCCCTTCCTCCCCTACATGTTTAGTTTATCTCTCAACCTGCTCCTTTGGGGGCTACAGGGACACATACGTTTTTCATCAGGTCTCTCTCATAGATCGTTTTGCGCCAAAGCAGCTGCAGCTTTGGCTCAGTTCCTCTACATTATGACTGGACTCAGGCAGACACAGAATTATTTTGCAGGGCTAAAACCCTGCTTGTCACATCTGCCAGTCCACAGCACATTCTGCTAATTTCAGTGCCCCAATCTAAATTTAGCCTTATCAGATGCTGGTGCAGTGGATCACCTCTTGTAAATTTTCTTTTAAAAAGAGACTGATTTTTTAGTTATCTGCTCCTTATTCCTCGGCATATCCTAGTAACAATTCCCTTATTTGGGCTGAAAAATTCTTTCTAAAGTATGCCTCCACAGACAATGTCACTCAAGTTCATTCTGGGAAAGGTGCTTGCTTGTCTAAAGCTGATATCACAGATGCCTTTAAACTGTTGGCTATCCACCTACATGGGATCAAATGGAAGGGCAAATACTACTTTGTCATACATTTAACATCTAGTTCTACGAGTAGTCTGAAGTTGTTTGACACTCTAGCTGAGACTTTGTGTTTGCTCCTGCTAAATTCTGGTTGTTGCCCTATGGTTATTCACTACTTGGATGATTTCCTGACCATTGAATCTCCTAAGGTGGCCCCATCCAGTATGCCCAAGTGACTGAAACTGTTCTCTGAACTTGGTATCCCTGTAGCCCAGCACAAGAAAGCAGGGCCTAGCACTGTCATAGTGTTTCCTTGTATAGTTTTGAATTCTGTGAAAATGGAAGCCAATTTACCCGTTACTAAACTTCACAGGATTCAAGAGTTTATCCAGGGTTTCTTGAGCTCCACTACCTGTACTAAACAATTTCATTTCTCATCTCCTTTTCCTGTTGTCAGTATCACATATGGGTGTTCACCTGTGTTTGTGGTCCAGCTTTCTTAGAATTTGGTGTAGAAATTCCATGTATATTTCATTACTCAGTGATTCCTCCCCGAGGATTACAGATGCCGCAGCGTTCAGAGTTTTTGCAGCCATTTTCTGGGATCAATGGTTAGCTGGGGAATGACCATCTCAAATTCATAATATTCCCCGCTTTAACCCCTTCAATCCCAGGGGTTTTTGGTACCTCAAAGCCCAGAGCAATTTTGCCATTTTTGGGGTATGTCGGTTTAGCGATGATTCTCTTTTCCTGTGAATAGTGTACCCATATAAACTATATATTGTTTTTTCAAGGAGAGATAGTTGGATGATTAGCTGAAAATTTAGAATGACAAATTTAGTAAAAACTAGCAAAGATTAGAAAAATAAACTATTTTTTTTACATTTTCCCTCTGAATCCTCACAAAATTAGGTAAAGTGATGGAAAATCCCCTCCAAGTTTATTAATTCAGGTGTCCTGATTTCAGAAATACCTAATTTATATAGATTTTCCAGACTTTCCCAGCACCAGGGAGCATACTATAAGGTGTACAAGTTTGTATAATTTTTATGCCTATGGCTTAACGGGTTTGGGGGTTGTGAACGGGGGCAGAAGGGTTATACTGGCTAGATGTTATGCTAGGGCAATGGGAAGTAAGGTTTTTTAATAATTTTTTTATTATCTTTTTTTATATCTTTTTTTTTTAATTTTCTTTTAATTACATTTTTTTACATTTTTTTTTATATATTATTTTTTACACAGAAATGGTTAGATGCCGTCCTAGGGACCTCCTGAACGTGCCAGTGATGTCACAATGACATCACAGCTCACATTATAATTTTTTTTTGTATTATATATATTATTATTTTAATGATTTATTTAATATTATTTTTTAAATGAATTAACTTTTTTTTTTTCTGCTTTTCTCTTTCAGGACGGGAGGGGGAGTGAGAGAGATGGTTTCTCACTCCCCTCCCCGCGATCCCCCTGCACCGATCACACTGTGATCTCTATGCAGGTCCTCACAGACCTGCATAGAGATCGCAGCGTCTCTGTGCCTCATCGGATGGCAGGATATCCCCGCAGGGTACGTAACCCGGAAGGGAATGCCCGATCGCGCGATCGGGCACTTTCAACTGTAACAGCTTACCGGCTTTCATGCCGGAAGCTGTTACGGGAGATCGGGCAGCAGAACGATGTCAAACGACAGCCTGGTCTCCCGTGCAGCGGCAGGGATGTGTCCCTGACGCTGCACGAAGGGCTGGACGTACCGGGACGTCCATAGGCGTTTTTTGGACGTCCCGGTACGTCTATAGGGGAATGAAGGGGTTAATAACGGTTATAGTTATAGTAGTTTAGGTTGAGAAAAGCCTTGCGTCCATCAAGCTCAACCCTCTTTCCTATTCCTTGTAATAGGAAACGGTAATACTTTTACCCTACTCCTCCACATGGGGCACAAACACCTAAGAGGAAAAACAAGACAAAACAAAAATAGTGTAATAGTATGGAGCAATATGTGGTGTATATAGAATGAATTCCGCTCACACATGTGGATGATAATCAGGCCTAATAGACATTCATTTCAATCCGAGTGGCAAAAATAGTCTTCTTCGGGGTAGCATACACACAGGTGACAGAGTCAATCAATCATAAGTAGAAAATCCTCTTTATTATCTAAAATATAAATAAAACCAATGGCGCAGTATCCACAATCTCATAAAGTAACAGTGTATTGCACTTACATACAAAAGGCACAACATGTGCAAAAACAAGCCCGAAATCTACAAAGAGTCCCTCTGCTGCAAATGGTGACATTCTGGTCCAGACACCATATGAAGAAGAGTTCCTGCGTGTAGAAGGTGCCAAAACATCAAGTCTTAAAGCCAGCTTCTTCAGGAGAAAAAAATCACTTTTACTTTTGTTGCCTTCAATCCTGCAGTCTATATAGTGTGATAGAAGTTCAGAATAGAAAACACTTGTGGAAAAAAGATTGCAGCCAACTCCCCCTAATGACGTGGCACAAGGTTCAAAGAACCCCGTTCCCCTTCGTCATGGAGATGAAATAACAACCTCCAGACCTAAGAGGAGAAAATGAGATTAGTGGAGGTAGTCTTTGCGGCTCCCCTGTCTCCCCTTAAAAACATGCAAAGCCTAGCCCCGTTTGTAAAATTTACTATAAAAAATAAACAGGAATAAAATACTAAATAAAAACTTCATTCAGATGATAATAAAGGCTAAACAAAAAACTTGGGGATGATACAGCCCACATATAGCCACCAAATATTTAAAGGAGCCGCATCAAGTTTAAAACATAAAGTTGTGGGATTATACATTATTATTTACTTATGATCAGAATAAATTAGGATCAATACTATATAAAAATCTACTTATTCAATAGGCATTTAACATATTGAAATTCCCAAAAGCATTTTTTTTACAGTTTTGTATACATACAAATTGTACACACATTAAACCAATGGGAAAAAATTATCCCAAATATATTCATTAACTTGTCCTGATTTGGAAACCACCCAACATGGCCAGGATTTTTATCTATTTTGACCAGTATAGGGCAAATATTGCAAGGCATGCATCACGTTTTTGAAATGTAATTTTTTTCAAATTTGGCATGGTAGTCTAATAACTGCAATAGTTGTCACAGATACTGATTACCCCCCCAAAATTATATGTTTATGAACAGTAGATAAGTCAAGGTGTACAACTAGGGTCATTTTGACACTTTTCAAACAGGGATTTTATCGCCAATTGCTGCCAAATTTTGAGGTATTTTTATATTTTTTTGGTTTTTTTTGCATATGTTGCAATGTTGCTTTAGATTTTATATTATATTTTGTATAGAATATGTGCAACTGCAGAACAAAACACCATATTGTGTTCACCAACATCCCCCGGTTCCAACAAGGCCTCACATGCATGGTTCATGCATTTTTTGAGGAAGCTATGAGGGCAAAACTGGAACATGCGCATTTTTGTTTTCACATTTGGAATTTTCAGAAATTGGTTTCCTGGGCCCATATCCCATTTGGGACATTTTGGAAGCCCCCCCACTGTAAATTACCCCATAAAAGTATATATTTATGAACAGTAGACGAGTCAAGGTGTTCAACTAGGGTAGTTTTGACAGTTTTCAGCCAGCCATTTCTTCACTGATGTCTGCCAAACTTCACAGGGAAATTATTTTATTGCGTTTTTAACGCATACATTTCAATGTTGCAATTTATTTCTTGCACAGCATATGTGTAACACTGGAAAAAAAACATCACATTTTGTTCACCAACACCCCCTGGTTCCAACAAGGCCTCACATGCATGGTTCATGTATTTTTTGAGGAAGCTATGAGGGCAAAACTGGAACATGTGCATTTACATTTTTTTAAATATTTTTTTTCATCAGATTACTTGTAAGTGACAGGTTTAGGCCGCTGACATCAATCAGGGAGACCGATCAATAATCAGCGACTTAAAATGTCACCGACAAGTGATCAGGTAATAATTATGATTTTTTCATTTATTAATAATTTGTGTTTTTTCATAATTACCCTAGATGACCCCTCTCTCTTTGTAGAGCAGGGTCATCCGTGGGCTGCCATAATGATCCGATCACTCCTATTGGCCAGGAGCGATCTGATCAGCCCAGCATTTGACCTGGAAGCACCCTGGACTTTCAGGTCAGTGCTGTTATTTTTTTTTAATGATTATTATTATTTTATTAATTTTTTTAAATTTATTTATTTATTTATTTATTTTTTATTATTATTATTTTTTACATTATTTTTTTTAACTCTTTCAATGCTGATGCTCCATTGAAGCACAGCATTGATTGATATTTAGTCCCCACAAGCTTGTGGGGACTAATATTAACCCCTGCAATGCTGCGATGGGGGTCATACACAATCGCAGCATTGAAGGGGTTAATTGAGGAAGAGGGGGGTAGGGGTTAACTGAGGAAAGGTGGGGGTGGGGGGGTCTGGTCTCCACACTCATGTGGAGACCAAAGAACCCTGTCTCCCTGTCCCTGAAGCTGCCTCTGGCAGCTGGGACACAATCTCAAATAGACTGGAGATTGTAGGGGAGGAGTCTCTCTGATCAGTCCTACAGGACTGATCAGAGGACTTCTGGGGGCTCGTTTTTGCTGTTGCTGGTCTGCCTGGGCTTCCAGGCAGACCACCAGCAGCAGAACCCCCTAAAAAAATGGGAATTAACCCCTTCAATGCCGCGCTCGCGGCATTGAAGGGGTTAACGCTGCACTGACGCTCTCATGGAGCGATCAGGCAGCAGAGGGGTGTTGGATCAGGTCCCCACACTTGTGTGGGGACCCATTCAATACCCCCCCCTTCCCTGAAGCTGCCTGTGGCAGCTGAAACCGCGATTGCAGATTTTTCTGCAATCGCAGTTTCTGCCTAGAGAATCACTCCGTGGGAGTGATCGTGGGCTTGGGGGCGGGCTTAGACAGGCTGTGCTGTCTGCCCAGGACTCCTGGGCAGACAGCAGCAGCAGCGCCCCCACGATCACCGCGATTGTGGTGATGTGGGGGCGTTTTTTGGAGGAGACGTACCTGGTACGTCCCGGTCTACCGGTGACTGTTAACCAGGAAGTACCAGGTACGGCCCGGTACTGAAGGGGTTAAAGCATTTATTCTTCCCCACCAATAAAGACCTACTTGTCTCCACTCTTTTAGCATATTGTTAGTATATCTTAGCAGACTTAAAAGTTTATCTCCATGATTTTATCTATTGTTTTGGGAATCTTAATACCTAGATAGGTTATTTCTTTTTTTATATCGTTAAATTGGTATTTTTCTTTAATTAATCCTTTTGTAGCTTTATCTATATTCCCATATTGTACCATTGATATGTGAGTGTTCGGTTTATAATTAGAAACTTTACTGTATTCTAGTACTTCTGTCATTAAGTTTATTAGGAGGTTACTGGGTTAGTTATAATTATAATAATATAATCTGCATATTAGGAGATTTTTAGCTCTTTGGTCTTAGTTGGGAAGCCCTTGATTTGTAAGTTGTCTCTTATGTTAATTGCAAGGGGTTCAACCATTAAGATATATAATAGCAGAAACAGGGGACAGCCCTGGCTTGTGCTGTTTCTTAGATGAAACCACTTGGAACAAATATCTGATCCAACTACTCTAGCAGAAGGAACAGTATATAAAATTCCTATTGCTTTGGCCAGTGATCCCAAAAGTGTTGTTTGTTTCATATATCCCCAGTTTATCCTGTCGAACGCCTTTTCAGCATCAAGGGACAGGGTAAGGAGGGGGAGACTTTTCTTGTTATCTCCATCTAATATATCTATCATCGTCTGTATCGACCCGGTTTCTGACAGTGTCTATGTGGGACAAATCCTATCTGGTCTCGATGGATAATGGTTGGCATTATTTTTTGTAGTCTTTCTGCCAAAATTGTGGAGTATAGCTTAATATTTCCACTAATCAGAGATATAGGGCGATAATTAGCTATGTCTGTATATATATTAGCACATCTCTTCAGGACATTCTCCCTCTGATGTGATTTGATTAAATGTCTTCGTCAGATGAGTTATAAGTTCTTTCTTTATTGATTTATAGAAAAAAAAAATCCAAAACCATCAGGGCCTGGTGTTTTATATTTAAAAGTGAATGAGAGATGAAGACCAGTATAAGGAGAAAAAAGATAAGATAGTAATAAGTTAGAACTTTCTTTTCGTGTATTGGATACACAGCTGCAACCCTTAAATAACACTCTCCGGGTGTCAAATCATATAAGCCAGGGTCCACTAGGGGGCGCTCATATATACCATTCAATATAAATGGAAAATAGAAACAAAAAAATAAAAAAACAACTAATAGTGCAGATGTACAAATGAATGTGATCCACCAGATATATCCCGAATTTCTCACTCGCAGTGTGTCTGTGTTGATCAAGGTACAATCAAGGTAAGCCTCGGGATCCACGTGTGGAATTTATGCAAGAAAACACAAAAAAAGAGGGGATCTAGTGCGGTACTGTTTCAAAGACAGGGCGCGCAAAAGTGGGAATGCACTTACAATTAGGTAGATCAATATATGCCCGTAGTTCCTGGTCCCAGTGTGGTGTCGATTGTGCTTTCCTCAGCTCTGGATGTCCAAAGTCTTCTTATAGTCAGATTCCAGAAAGTGTATAGTGTAAGTCAGGGGGACACCATTACAAAAAACTAAATAAAGACCCTACGAGTGATTTCAGTATAGTATTACATGAGATATTGGAGGAGGGCTTAAATTCCGAGGTCCTAAATAAGAAAGAATATACATATCTGAAGACAGAACATCCTAAAATCCCTGTGTTCTATTTTTTGCCTAAAATCCACAAGAATCTGGAAGAACCTCCAGGGAGACCTATAATCAGCGGTCTTGACTCCCTAACTTGCAACACTTCAGAGTATGTAGACCACTTTTTACAAAAATATGTACCAAACATTCCAGCTTTTTTAAAAGACACTACTCATTTACTGGACATCCTTAAAGACATACAGTGGTCTCCTGGTTGGCTATGGGCCACCATGGACGTTTCGTCCCTCTACACCGTCATTAATCATACACAAGGTATAAAAGCCATTGATAACACTCTAACCAGAGATTTAGATATGGATCCCAAACAAAAATCATTTATTCTGGACTGTATAGACCACATCTTAAAATACAATTACTTCTGGTTTGAGGATACCTTTTATTTACAACTATGTGGTACCGCAATGGGCACCAGGTTTGCACCAAGCTATGCAAATTTATTCGTAGCAGAGTGGGATAACGAATCTGTGTAGAATAACAATCCATATGGTGCAGACCTGGTGCTCTGGAAAAGGTACATAGATGATATCCTCATAATCTAGATAGGAACTGAAGACAGATTACAAGAGTTTATAAAACACATTAACAACAACAATTTTAATTTAAAATTTACCTCTAATATTCAGCCAATACAAATTGAGTTCTTGGATGTTGAACTGTTCGTGGAAAACAACCAGATTTTGTCAAGGAATTACACAAAACCCACAGATAGGAATGGGTACATTCATTACACCAGCTGCCACCATCCACAGTGGCTTAACAATATCCTTAAGGGACAATACACACGAATAAGAAGGAATTGTTCCAAAGATGATGATTTCAGAAAAAAAGCCGATGAGATAACACAAAAATTCATTGACAAACAATATCCAATAAAAACATTAAAAATCAGCCTAAAACAAGCACAAGGAATCAATAGACAACAACTTTTAGGTCCGAAGAGGAAAGAACCAGACAAAAAAGTCCATAGTCTTTTCTTAGGGGCTAAGCCCAACGGTTTTCACAAATGTGGACGGTGTAAAATGTGCACCCCACTCCCCAAAAAGATTGACCACTTTACAGGACATAAAACAGGTCAGGTATACAATATCAAACATTTCATCAATTGTTCGTCTAAAAACGTGATATATTTACTCCAGTGTGGCTGTGGCCTACAATATGTGGGGATGACAACAAGACCCATGAAAGAGAGGATCCTAGAACATCTTGGAAATATTAGAAAAAAAAATCTTAAACACAGTGTCCCAAGACACTGCAATACATGCCCTCTCTTTTCAATAGAAACATTTAAAATAATCGGTATAGATTGGGTCCCCAAAGACTGGAGAGGAGGTAGCACCGTGGAAAGATTGTCCAAAAAAGAAACGGAGTGGATATTTAAACTAAAAACCTTCAACAATGGGGGACTGAATATGTAATTGGATATTCTTGCACATATTTAGGCAATACCACTCATAAATAGTTACCTATATAATCCTCATATCACTCTCATTTAACCATCCTATTGCCTTACTCGGGTTAAAATACTCCATAGCTGCTCCCATTTACATAATACTTACCTTGTTCTATGCATTTCATTTTCTCTTGGAATAAATATTGACTTTGCCCTATTTATTTAATTAACATAAAACCATATGACTAATATACTAATAAACATTTAATTTCAAATAAACATAAAATAAACACGACCAACATTTTCAATAAATAGTTTATTGATGATACAATAAAACATCATAGGAACCCAGTTTAATTGATGTGGGTCCGTGCTGTTAACATACGGGGAGTCTTATTTACAGATCCTCTGCCCCACGATATAGGAAAGAAACAGAACGAGTTCATATGAGGACGTCCCTCAGTGCCCCTACCGTTATTTCATTGAGTGCACATACGTATCGTACAGAATCCCCCTACTGTCATTTTATTGATTGCACACAGAAACATATAGAATCCCTCACAGGGACCTCTGTCTTTTCCGTCTCGACACCTCCTTTTGGTGTCCCATCGTATTGAGGTATATACCTCACGACCGTTCTCTTCGTTTCAGCTCTCTTCGCGCCGGACGTACACACCGGGGTGATCCTCTGCCGTCTCGTCTGTCTGCTTCCGTTACGCCGGCATAACCTGTAAAGAACAAATCACTTATTACAAATACAAACATGATTTTACTTACCTTGCATTCTGGCACTGCTGAGCGAAAGATCTACCACAACCGAGATATCGTTTCCCACACGGACGGCAAATGAATGGAACCCGGAAACAGACCCGTGTGACGTCAGACACTGAAAAAGATGGCGCCGCACATTTAAAAGGACCTCTACAAACAAAGAACAGCACTCCTGATGAAGCCCAATACGGCGAAACGCGTTGCGTGACGACTTTTTTTGGACTTTTGGACTTTTCATGTCATTTTACCAGTATTAATACTTCTGGTTTTATACATTTTATATATTTTTTATTTTACATTATTTTATTATATTAGCATTCAGTAATAAATATACCTTTTATCAAACCCAAGTTGTGGACAGTCACTGTGTGACATACTGTACACACTGAATATCTGAGCATCGGTTCCACTGAATTGAGGATCACACAGACTGGACCAGTTGGTGACCAGGAACCATAGGTTCATTTATATCTTCTTGAGTGTAAGTACATTTCCACGCTTTGCGTTTTCTACACTTAAACACAGTAACACACTATTGGATCCTTTTTGTGTTTCTTCCTTTGGATATATATTCCCCATGTGGACCCTCATGTGACCCCTGCTACGCATTGAACTACAAAGGAACACTGTGAGTGCAAATCTGCAACACGAAGGGCTGACTATATTTAATTATACATCTACACTATATATATTCTTTCTTTTTTCCAATATAACTCTGGATTTTCATTGAATGGAACACACGAGCGCCCCCTAGTGTACCTTGACTGAAATACTTCAACACCCGGAGAGTGTTCTTTAAGGGCTGCTGCTGTGTCTTCCACATACATAAAAAAGGAAAGTCCTAAATCATTATTATATTCTTTTCACGTATCCTACTCCCCCGTACTGGTTTTCACACTCTCTTTAAGGTCGTCTTATATTCAGGCTTTTTTTTTTCTTCAATTAATATTTTGATTTTATTATATATTCTATTATATATTATATATATATTATATTCAGATTTTGGGGGGTCGTCTTATAATCAAGCAAATACGGTATTTACATTTTATTCATAGAGTGCCAGCTGATTTCATTGTGCTATTAAAATGGGGGGGAGTAAAAATGAACAATAACATCAAAACTTTAATAATTAACAGTATAAAAAAATTGACATATTGGTACAAAAGAAGAAGAGGGAAACATGTGGGTTAGGGGATTGAAGGCTAAAAGTAGTTTGGCAGCCAGGGGAGAATGGAGACAGGATGGTGGTCAGATAGATATGTAAGATCTGAGAGCATGTTTGAAGATGGTAGGAACAAGTCAATGGAAAGAGATGTTAAATAGATAGGTTAAACTAGGATATTTAAGGGAAAAGAGTTAAAAGAACTGATGGAGCAGGGCCAAGAAAACATTAGAAACCTTGTTAGGGTAGAGAAGGAGTAGGCTACCAGCAAGGACATGGGTTCATGTACTGTGCATGTAGTATCATAACGGTGGATGTCTTTTGAGGAAGACAAAGGCCTGGTACAAGAAGGTTGCAATTTATCTAATGCAAATAGCAACCTACAATGCTTTTTTGTTGCATGAAAAAGCAAATCCCGGAATGTCTTTTTTGCAATTTCAGCTTCGAGTAATTTCGGATATCTTGTACCAAGATGCACCTGGTCCCCGGGCGGTGATGGAGTCTAGCAGAATTGGGGCTACCCATTTTATTTTTAAAATTCCTCCTACAGAGAAGAAGCAGAATCCCCCAAATAGATACAGGGTATGCTACAGCAGGGGGAAAAGAAAGGACACCCCATTCTACTGTCCAGATTGCCCTGGAGAACCTGCACTCTGCCTTGGTAACTGCTTCAAGCTGTACCACACAGCTGCCCATTTTTTTTTTTCCTGCTCTACTTTTTTATTTTTTCCCCATTTACTGCTATTTAGATGTTTTTTGCTGCACCATTTTTTTGCACTGATTTGCACTGACAAGTGTCCCCTGTGTCTTTCCCATGGCACGAGGGAATCTCTTAACGGTGCTAGATCAAATCCCTTCTTGGAGAAAGGCCAGGCTTTCTTCTGCCCCATCTGAAAGTTGGGTCCAAAACAAGTTTTGACCGGATGTTGTAAACAGTGAATTACGCATGTCTCAAATGTTACAGTTTAGCCCCCACACAACCTGTCAAACCCATGCATGTGGGGTATCGCTGTACTCAGGAGATGTTGCTGAACACACATTGGGGTGTTGTTTGCCAGTGACATATACCAGAACCTGTATATCTATAACTAAAGTACAATTTGTGTGGAAAAAAAAAATTACTATTACAAAGTTTGACAAAGTGTGGTTGTATAATTGGTGCATGGAAAGGGTTAAAATAACAGCATTTGGAGTACCCTGGGGTGTCTAGTTTTCAAAAATATATGGTTTCATGGGGTTAAATTGAGTTAACTGGCTTCAAAGATATTCCAAAGAGGAGATGGAGGCAGAATGACCAGATGCTAAGTCTGTGTTGAAAACCTGAATTACGCATGCCCCAAAAGTAGCCTTTTACCAGCCAAACAATCTGACAAACCCATGCATGTGGGGTATCGCTGTACTCAGGAGATGTTGCTGAACACATATTGGGGGGTTGTTTGACAGTGACATATACCAGGACCTGTATATTTATAACTAAATTACAATTTGTGTGAAAAAAAAAATAAAAAGAATTACTATTACAAAGTTTGACAAAGTGTGGTTGTATAATTGGGGCATGGAAATGGTTAAAATAACAGCATTTGAAATACCCTGGGGTGTCTAGTTTTCAAAAATATATGGTTTGACGGGGTTAAATTGAGTTAACCGACTTCAAAGATGTTCCAAAGAGGAGATGGAGGCAGACTGACCAGATTTATTAAAAAAGGTTTGGAAATCATAAAATGCTGCTTGTACTTATTGCCCTATAACTTACAAAAAACAGCAAAAAAACATAAAAACATTGGGTATTTCTAAACTCAGGACAAGTAGTAGAATCTATTTAGCTAGTTTTTTTACTTGCTTTTTTAAGATTTTTCAAATAAAAGTCATAAAATGTGTTGTTTTTTTCAATTTTTCACCATGTTTTTTTTATTTTTTTATAGTAAATAAGATGATATGATAAAAATAATGGTATCTGAAGAAAGCCCATCTTGTCCTGAAAAAAACAATATATAACTTATGTAGATACACTAAATGGGTGAGGAGAAAATTACAGCTGACCACAAGCACCACAAAAGTATTAAAACAGCCTCGGTCCCACAGGGTACAAAAAGAAAAAATGAGCCCGGTCCTTAAGGGGTTAATTTTATTTTAAATTTATATTTATTATTATTTACTTTATTATATTTATTTAATGTTGTAGTGCTATCCTACCCAGCTATACCTATGTGCACTAGCATACCTAGTTTAGCTAAATTTGATGGGACAGGAAAAAAGCAGGACTGTCCCTGAAAAAGTTGGGTCTGTTGGCCCATGGAAAAATGTTAAAGGGTGAAGTGTGAGTTATAGGGTAAAGTGTGAGTTATAGCGTTAATGCTAGTGAGTGTAGAAGTGAAGGCCAGGGCAAATAACAGGAGGAAAGGTCCTTGTGATTTGTGAATTGTACGTGTGTGTGTTATGTGTTATGTCACTGTGTTATATGTGTTATGTGTTATGTTTGGTAGGTTGTGTATCAGACGGAAAAAAAATGAAATGGAAATGGAAAAGGAAATGAAAAAGGCAAATGAGTGGGCAATTGGCGACCCATTCACCTGTTTCACCCCAGGGCAAATCATCCAAACAACTATCAGTCCTAGACGTTTGGCAGCGGACTTCCAGAGCTCAGACACTAGGCCCTAGCGTAAATTAGCTACTCCGGCGGAGGTAGCAGGCGTTGCCACACCGCAAGCAGACGCAGCCAGGGGGGAGAAACTACCCTTACCATTAGGGACTTTTTGGGCATGACTCTAGCCAGGAAGCGAACTGGCAGAGAAGAGACGCTGGCACCACCACCACCAGCAGCAGCAGCATTGGGAAAGGCAAATGAGTGGGCAATTGACGACCCGCTCACCTGTTTCACCCCAGGGCAAAGCATCAAAGACTGTCAGTCCTAGGCGTTTGGGAGCGGACTTACAGAACTCAGACACTAGGCCCTAGTGTAAATTAGCTACACCGGCGGAGGTAGCAGACGTTGCCACACCGCAAACACGTGCAACCAGGGGGAGAAACTACCTTGAACATTTTGGACATTTGAGGCATGACACTAGCCAGGAAGCGAACTGGCAGAGAAGAGACGCTGGCACCACCACCAGCAGCAGCATTGGGAAAGGCGAATGAGTGGGCAATTGACGACCCGCTCACCTGTTTCACCCCAGGGCAAAGCATCAAAGACTGTCAGTCCTAGGCGTTTGGGAGCGGACTTACAGAACTCAGACACTAGGCCCTAGCGTAAATTGGCTACACCGGCGGAGGTAGCAGACATTGCCACACCACAAACACGTGCAACCAGGGGGAGAAACTACCTTGAACATTAGAGAAAGAAAATTAACTTTCCAAGCTAAGAGCTGGGTAACCCAACTTGGGCAGATTGAATTTAAGAAAGGCAATCTGCTCCATCAGATGAGGTGCCATGCGTGAGCGCTGTGGACTCAGTATGTTTCCAGTCATAGAAAATACGCGCTCACTTTGAACAGTGGTGGCGGACATGATAGTGCAGGCCACACTCTCTTCTTTTCATCCCAGTAGCTAAGAGGATCAACATTAGGTGCAGAAGGAACTTCACAGAGGTAAAGTTTGACCATTTCAGCAGCACTACTCTCCTTTCTGCTGCTAGCTCTGTCAGATGGTCCAACTATACTCCCAAGTGCCTCTTCCCAAAACGCAGCTGCTCCACTCAGCTGTGTTGTGATGCTTGTGGCACTGCTGCTGATGCTGCTGCTAGGAGTAGCAGACCACATCATCTCTTCCTCCTCCTGCACCTCTCCCTCCTCGGACAGCATTCCCATTTTAGGCTGCCAGTCACGCACCTTGTTAACCAATTGCTCCCGGGAGCTACTGAGAACATTGAATTTCATTGCTAGCTTTCCCTTAATTCTTGGATCACAAAGGCACGCTAGCATCATTTCGGGACTCTCTTCCATGCGTTTGCGAAGGTGTACTTTTAGCAGATCCTTCAGCTTCCTGACTATGGCTGCTACGTCAGGATGTAGAGTGCCACCTTGAACAGCCTCACGGTTTTCAAGGAACACATCCATCTTGCTGCCTGAATGGGAGAACACTGGGATTGCCTGGGCCAGACTGGCAGTGTTTGAGCTTAAATTTTCAGTGGCATCCCTGAATGGTTTAAGGACTGCCACTAGCTGGGCGATTACTGTCCAATCCTCCCTATTCAATGGAGATGTAATCCCAATATTATGCTCTGAGGCAAGATTATGGATTGCCCTCTGCTGCTCCAAAATCCTCTCCAGCATGTCTAAAGTGGAGTTCCACCGCATACTGACATCCTGTCATAGGCAGTGTACGGGAAGACCTGACTTTCTTGCTCTTCCCTCAAAAGTTGGCTAGCCTTAACACTATGGTGAAAGTGCCCAGCGATCTTTCTGCAGCGGGACAGAACTACTGCTGCTACATTAGTTCCTTCTGACATTGCTGCCTTCACTACAAGATGGATGATGTGCGCTGCACAGCGCACACCAACAATATGACCATCTCGCAGCGCTTTCACCATATTGGCACCTCCGTCAGTTACCACAAAACCAACTTCAACATTGGTGCCTGCCTCTGCTCCCACCCAAAGGCTAAACATTTTCCTCATTGCATGCAGAATATTTTGGGAAGTGTGCTTTTCATCCATCACTTCTGCATGGAGAAGGAATTATCGGTAGCCTGCTGCAGCAGCTTCCTTGGGCACACCGGGCTGCCACCAGTGTGCTGTCAAAGAAAGAAAGGCATGCTGCCCACTAGGTGCACTCCACAAATCTGTTGTGAAATGAACAGACTGACCAGCAGCCTTGGAAAGCTCCTCTTTCACTACTGAAACACAGGACCGATACAATGAGGGGACAATGTTCCTGCTGAAAGTGGAACGTGACGGAACTGTATATTGTGGAGCCACAGCCGCCATCAATTGTTTGAAAGGCTCCCCTTCAATCATTGAGAAGGATGCCCCTCCAACAGCAATGAACTGACCAATAAGTTGCGTTACTTTATTGGCCTGCTGTTTGGACATTGACCTTTTGGATTGGAATGACACAAATTGTTCCAGGGTGGGCTGGACATACAGTGCTCCAACCTGCCTTGGTCTCTGGCTGCCAGCTCTACCTGCTGCTGCTATTGGCTCAGAAGCAGCTGTTGGGGTTTTTCCACTCTCTCTGGAGTTGGTACTAGTTGTTGTTGTAGTACCACGCCCACCAGCTATGCTGCCTGCACTAAGTTTTACTTCTGCATCTTTCCCCAATAGCACAGCGTTGTGTTGAGTGCTGAGGTGATGCTTCATGCTAGCACTGGTAAAATGGCCAGACCCTTCCCCTCTGCTTATTAGCTTCCCACAATGTTTGCACTTTCCATAGCGCCCTTCTTCAACATTTTCAAAGTGCTCCCAAATTGGGGCGCGCATAGCCTTGGAGTGTGCCTTGCGTGCTGCTTCTACTGCTCGGGGTGGATGAACAGGGGCAGAACTAGTGGTGGTGGCACTGGTGGTACCAATACTGGCCATAGTGGGACTGCTAATTTCTTTAACTCTAGATTTGGTAGGTTTTGCTGCTGGTGGTGGTGATGATCATAGCGGAGAAGGTGGAGGCTCAGGGGAAAATTGTGCACTAGTCATTTGGACACTGCTCCCTGAGGAATCTGATTCCTGAACACTTATCTCCTCTACTTCCTCTGGCTCATAGTCTAGTTCTTCATTAGCCAGATCAAATGGAATTCCTGCTAGGCTGGAGCTAAGACTGATATCGTGACTAGTAGTAGTGCAAGCAGGAAGAACAGACTCTGCACTTGGCCTCCCAGTCTCAGGCTCCTCTGCTACCTCGCTAGGTGGAGTTCCACTATGTGTAGCCCTCTCTCTGTCTTTACAAAAATATTGTAAGGACTTGGTTGCTTGCTAGAGGTACTAGGAGGACATGGCGTGGCAGTACCGGTGGGAACAGTAGGCGCAGCACTAGTGGTGGTAGAGGCGGTAGAGGTGGTGGTGGTCATGGTTTTCCCTACGAAGGAATGAGATCGCTTTGGTTTGGGAAAACCCCTCTGAGTCTTGCTGCTAATTTGGCTCTGCTTGGTACCTTGCATGCTGCTTGTGGATGGGGAAGATGCTGCTTGGGGCAAAAGGCACTTCTTTTTACTCACTGGGCTAGTAGAAGTACTAGTTGTGCTACCCTTTAACTTTGAACGTGCTTCTGGTGCTTTAGGCTTTCCGTAATTTTGTGTTGTGTGTGTAGTGTAGTGTTTAAAAAAAACTATAAAAAATAAAAAAAATAAAAAAAAGGGTATAAAAAAATTAAAGACTTTGCATTTATATGGGCCTAAGAGCCTAGCCTACTACTAGGCTGAGCCTAAAGCTATATTCCTTAGTATTCTAGTCTAACTCTAGGCAGACGCTCTCAAGCCCACTAAACTAAAGTGAGGTTAAATTATATAATATTATTAATAGATTAGAATTATTTATATTATGGATTATACATGTAATATAGATTATGAATTAGAATTTATTATATTATGTTATATAATAAATATTAGAAGAATTACTTATATTATGGATTATAGATAGAAGAATATAGATTATGAATTAGAATTTAGAATTACTTATATTATAGATTATGAATTAGAATTTATATTATATTATGTTATATAATATATTATAGATTAAGATTAAAGATTAGAATTATTTTAGTACTACAGCTAGTACCTTGAAGCTTTGCTTAGTACAGTTGTTGTCGTCACACAGTCAATCTTTCTTGAAAAGAAATTAGAAAATAAAATGTCACAGCAAAACAGTTAGCTTCACTGCTTGCTGAACAAAAACACACAGCACTTATGCGGCTGCACTCACTAGCCCAACAAGTTCACTTCACTGATGGACTGAGGTGAGCAAAACAAATGAAATAAAATTAAATATTATTAATTAAGAAAAATTGACTTGGTCTCTTGCTGTTGCTAAAACAAAGCACAAACTAAAGAGCTGCAGCACCAGTACTAATAAGATTATATATATATATATATATATATATATATATATATATATATATATATATATATATATATGAACTATAAGCTAGTAGTAATTAATTATTAATTTTATTTATAGCTAATTAACTATTAAGCTAGCTAAAATTAATGATATAATATTACTGATTTTAGATTAGACACTAGTAGATGTCTTGAATGTCTACAGTACACTCTACACTAGTATACTAACTAACTATAGTATATATATATAACTGACAAATATATATATAATTTTATAATGTATTCAATTATTATATATTCTATTAAATTATTTATAAATTCTATTATTTAATTTATCTAAGCAGGACAGGCAGTAGGCACTAGTGCCAGCCCAGGGCAAGGGCACCCCAGTGCCAGCACTACACAGTTGATGACAGACAAAAGCACTGAAAAAAAATTAAATAAAAAAATGACTAAATTAATAAAATTATTAATTCAGTAGAACTGAACACAGTACACTGTGAGAAATGGCAGACTGAGGCTTACCAGTCTCACACAGAACAGAACAATCTCTCTCTGTAACGCTCGGATGCAGCACAGCAATGTTGCCAAGGCAGTCACAGCGAAAAATGAATGGATCTCTCAGGCAAGCTCTGGTCTTATAAAGGCGGTTTCAGAATTCAAAAAACAGCAGCACAGACATTGGACGAGACCCTTAGCGTCACAAGAGTGAGCTGATTGGACAGACGAGGATCAGCTCACTCCTGTTTGAAATTTTGGTGGCTGTGCGGCGAAAACGAAGACGATCACGAAGAATCTTCGTGGTTGTGAGCCTTCGTCTTCGCCTACGTTTTGCCGGCACTGTATTCTGTTTTACGTTCCTTCGGAACGAACAAAAAAACGCCCGAAGACGAATGCGCAAGTCTACAATTAACTTTTGGGCCACATCCTGACGGATGCTTGGGAGTTTGTCAGAATTTGTGAGTTTTTGTTTGTCCAAGCGCTTCTTAAGGATTGACCAAAAGTTCTCAATGGGATAAAGGTCTGGGAAGTTTGCTGGCCATTGACCCAAAATTTCGATGTTTTGTTCCCCGAGCCACTTAATTATTACTTTTGCCTTATAGCAAGGGTGCTCCGTCATGCTGGAAAAGGCATTGTTCGTCACCAAACTGTTCTTGTTTGGTTGGGAGAAGCTGATCTTGAAGGATGTGTTGGTACCATTCTTTATTCATGGATGTGTTTTGGATCCTGTCTGTTGCAGTAGATGCCTGCCTGTATGCAACTGGTGCATAAGTGCCTGCTTTTGCGCTGTTGTTATCAGTGCCTCAGTGCTGTCTTTGAGTACAACCCTGCCCACCCACGTGTAGGATTTCCTAATGTCACCCATATGTGCTATTTGTCAATGGCACATCCCATGCAGGGTCTTTGCTCGCTATGGTACTTCCTCTACTTGATCTTCCTTCCATGTCTGTTGCTGGTTCAGGCATTCTCTCAGCAGCTTATGTTTGACTACCACTTTACTGATGTACTCCCAGATGCTCTAGGTTTTGTCCAGGATGGTGGCCGTGGTTCTCCAGTCCAAATGACATCCCAGTGTCTTCATTGACAGCTAATTTTCTTCTTTAATTAAAAATGCCCAAAGGGGCAGGAAACACAATTAATTGTCCTGTCCTGACAGAAGGGTCAGAAAGAGGTTAGACTGCACTGACTCTCACAGTCTTCCCCTAATATGCAGTCAGTGTGGCAAATATTTGCTAACTTTGTCCCCAAACAGCCCAAACAGCATCTTTGTCTGCAAACAGCCCACCCTTTGCCATCTTTGTCCCATAAACACCCTGCATGTGCCATCTTTGCTTTTCCCCAAACCACTTAAACATCCATGATACACACAAACACTTATACAGTCGTGGAAGTTGAAGAATCTTGCTGATTCTGGATGTCAGCACAATGATCTCTTTATCTCATTGCTTATTCTGCTGATAGCAAATAAGATAACACTACAATCACCTGTCTACCTCATTTCTTAGTTTACTTATGTCTTGTTTGTGTCTTGGAAGAATGTGTACGTATGGTATGTTTTCGTGTGTTTTCTTTGCTCTAAGTGCCTTGTTGCAAAAGAATCAGAGTCCACCACGACAAAGGACAAGTTGTCCCTTTCTTGACCTTCTGTAAGTAAAGATTTCACATGTCGGGGGGGGGGCTATTTTTCTTGACCTCTTTAAAATGCGTGTGTCAGCAAATTAAAGTAAATATACCAACAGATAGCTAGGCAATATGCTAATAACTGTTTGCGCTTCTTTGCCTATATATTGTTAGAAAATTAAGGAGGGGGAGAGAAGTCTGCGAACTGGACTCTCCCCTGTACGCACTTGAATAAAGAAGCTCTTGCTTACTCAACTCATTGAACTGGTGTCGTCAGATTTCTTGCCGACATTCACACTTGGGGGCTCGTCCGGGATCCCAACAGTCTCGGAAGCGGTAACTGAAGGAGCGGACTAAACCTTGATCCACCTAATCCTTGGCCATCAAAAAGAGGTAAGGCACCTTTTGAAATGCCTATAGTTTAATTATTGGGTGGATGAGGGTAAGGTCGTCCTCGGTATTCCATCCGGGTGACGGGATCCAGAGTTGAGTAAGTAAGACCTATAAGATCTTGAATTGTTTAATTGTAATAAATGTTTTAAGTACATGGTCAGGGACCATTTTAACGTACCTAGTTGTGAGAGACTAGTGTAACGATTTAAGTAATTGGCCGGGACCATTGTAAAGTACCTAGTTGTGAGAGACTAGTGTAACTATTTGAGTACATAATCACGGGCTATTGTAAAGTACCTAGTGGTGAGAACTAGTGTAAATATTTTGAAGTACATAGTCACGGATTATTGTAGCGGAGGAGATGGGGAGTTTGTTGTCAAAAAATGTGCCTAAGGGGACACCCTTAGAATATATGATAAGGAAACATGGAAAGGAGGCAGGAAAATATATGTCTCATTGGAAGCGAATATCTGAAGAGGATAATGAAAGCCGTTATGTTTGGCCAGCTGGCGGTAGATTGAATGTAGAAATATTAGATAATTTGAAAGAATGTTTGAATATGTGTGATGTGAAAAGGAATGAGAGAATGATTTTCTATGAAATGGTATCAAGAAGGGTGGGACAAGGTTAAAATACAGAAACAGCAGAAGAAGCTGGCGGTAGATTGAATGTAGAAATATTAGATAATTTGAAAGAATGTTTGAATATGTGTGATGTGAAAAGGATTGAGAGAATGATTTTCTATGAAATGGTATCAAGAAGGGTGGGACAAAAATACAGAAACAGCAGAAGTTACTAGACCCCACCTGTTCTGCCAATTCCCAATATCCTTGCCGTCCGGCAGGTAACTTTAAGAATCAAAAGGGTGCTCAAACACCTCAACCTGTTGAGACATCTAAGAAAGCACAGGAGGTGTCTGTAACCCCAGGACCACCTAAGGTCCATAATTCGCTATATCCATCCTTAGATCCATCTGATCTATGGACTCAAGAATTATTTGACCAACCCCCATATAACGGACCTCAACCAGCAGACCCTAATATGCCTGGTTCTAATCAACACCCTGCAGGTCCAGAAGCAGAGTTGCCACTTTCTTTGGAGCTTGTCCCATTTGTACCACCAGCTCCTATTTCACCCCTAGACCAAGAAAGGCAGCCTGATCCTCCTAGAATATCAAGGTCCAACATTCAGCCCACAGGACCATCATGTAGAACTAGATCCAGAAAGCCCCATTTAGATCCTCATTCAGATTCTGATGCTGAGGAAAAGACATTTGTGCATGCTATGCCCATGAAAGAGACTGTTGGGGGCTAGAGATAAGAGAGAGGTGTACCTCTATCTGTCCATCATCCATGGACACCAGGGGAATTATTGCTGTTGAAAGATCGAATCCCCAGACCTGAAATTGTTGGTCAGTTTTGTAAAGAATTACGCAGTGTGTCTACTGCTTATGATCCAGTGAAAAAGGATTTTATGCAATTGTTTGATTTGGTTATGACTGACACAGAGAGAAAACAGTTAATTGAAGCTTATAGCAGAATTCCTGATGTAACACTTTGAGCTAATGGACTGTTTATTGAGAGATTGAGTACTAAGATACAGCAGACAATATATTCTATAATACAAGCTTGTGAGACTGCATGCCTACAGCGACCTGGCCGGGGAAAGATTAACTCTACAATGCAAGGAAAGAATGAATCAGTAAGTGAAGTGAGTAGCGAAGGTTGTAATAGGACACAGTGGTGTGACAGATCCAGAGGTGAATGCAAGACAGTTGATTGTATCTTGTTTTGTAAAAAGATTGTTACCAGACTTCCATAAGGGTGTCACTAATAATGTTTTAGAATGGGAAGAGAAGCCGCTTTCTGAAATGATAGCAGCTGCTAAACATTTTGAAAAGCAAAAGGAAGTGAATAAGGAACGTCAAGAGAAAGTTAGAGAGAAAGAACAGAGAATGTTGATGGAAAGTCAGAGACAGTTCTATTCGCAGAACTCTCTGTCTGATGTAATGGGAGATAACGGACAATCTTCCTCTAGAAAGGAAATTGGAAAGAATGTTATTTGTTTTAATTGTAACAAGCCAGGGCATTTGGCTAGAAATTGTAGATCTGCTAGACAAACTGGTAACAATTTGCAGATGCTGGCTCTATTGAACCTAATACTGACGATGCTGAATTGATTTACCCTTTCAGTTAAAAGAGGCTTTCTGGAGTGCCCCTGCTCTTGGGCTCCCTAACTATGATACGCCATTTACTTTGTTTTGTCATGAAATAAAGGGTAATGCCTCTGGAGTAATAAACCAGAGCCACGGAGAGAGACAGAGACCCCTTGCCTACTACAGCACTCCACTTGATTCTGTGGCAGCTGGATTAACCCCTTGTTTGCGGGCTGTGGTGGCGGCTGCTGCCTTAGTGGAATCAGCACAGGCCATAGTTCAGGGACAGGAACTGAAAGTGATGGTTCCTCATGCAGTGAGTGCATTGTTAACCTGTCGATCTACACAGTTTACTAATAGTAGGCTGACTAAATATGAGATTGTTTGCAGGGTACACCCAATGCCACCGTCCACCGGTGCACAGTGTTAAATCCTGCCACTCTTTTGCCAGAACCAGAGGAGGGACCTCCTCATGATTGTGTGATTTCGACAGAACAATTACAAACTACTCGCAACTGATTGTATGAGCGACCTTTGACTGACCCTGATATCGAATACTTTGTAGATGGTTCCTCATTTATGGATATTGACGGCAGGCGTTGTACTGGGTATGCTGTAGTTACATCAGAAGGAGAAGTGGAAGCTAATGCTCTCCCACCTCACTGTTCAGCCCAGGTGGAAAGACTCCCTGTCCTCGAGGACACTTCCAAAATTTGCAAATTAATTTTATTGAAATGCCTAGATCTCTACATTATCAATATGTACTAGTGGTGGTGTGTACATATTCCCGCTGGATAGAAGCATATCCTTGCCAACATGCGGACGCTCTAACAGTTGCTAAAAAGTTGCTACAAGAGTTCATTCCTAGGTATGGAATTCCTCAGCATATATACTCTGATCAAGGAACTCATTTTACTGCTGAAATAGTGCAGGAGATAGCACATAGGCTAGGAATTGTGTATTATTTACATTGTCCCTACCATCCACAAAGCGCAGGAAAAGTAGAACGCGCTAACGGCACCTTAAAGAATAAGATTAGCAAGATATGTGCCTAGTTTAAAATGACCAGATGCATTACCTATAGCCTTAATGTCAATAAGAAATGCCCGACACTCAGCTATTAAATGTTCTCCTCATGAACTCATAATGGGTCGACCCATGATAGCTGCTAATACTCTAGAGTTACTAAGGCATGATCATGCTCTAAGTGATGACACAATAGAAATGTATTGTAAAAACTAATAAAATCTCTTGAGCAATTTAAATCCCAGGTTGCTGCTGTGCGCACGAACCCTGAGGACGAAAAAAACAATTCATCACATCCAACCAGGTGATTACGTCCTGGTAAAGCATTTCCAATGGAAAAAGACTCTTCAGCCCAGATGGAAAGGTCCATACCAAGTACTGAAAGCACTAAAACAGCTGTAAAGGTAGCTGAAATTACACCGTGGATTCATTGCACTCATCTTAAATTGGTGCCAAAACCCAATCCACGCTCCTAAATTAACCATTCCATCGGGCACAATAATCCCAGCTGGTTAACCAACCTAAAAGGAGATTGGCAAGAGCCCCATACGAAGAATGAGGTCATCAGGAGATGCAAAAATGTTTGAACATATTATTGTTACCTGTTTTATAATAAGTGTATTTGCTATTTTTTTTTTTTCCTTTCAGTCCTTTCCAGGTGTTCAGATCAGAACCTACTAAAAATATAGCAGAGAATAAGATACATTCACGAATAAAACGTGATCTGCACGCTTCTCCTTGGGAAAAATAATACCTTTGTAGAAATGTTGAGAAAGGTGTATAATGCTTCTAATGTCTCGGAGCCTTGTTGGGTTTGTGGATATATTCCACATACTCAGCAGAGCCCTTGGATAGGAATACCTTTTACAGGAGATGATTTTGGAATAAATTTTAATAGGAGCTACACTATCCGCACAAGTAGAACTAGTGCCCCTATTAGTTCCGAGAGAATACCATTAATGGATGTAGGACCAGCGGGTGGGACCCTATGGATGAGACCGAATGAGTCTAGAGGTGCTCCCCGTAAAGAAGTAGGTTGCCTATCCAGATTGTTAAATATGACAGGATATAATATCTGGGAATCAGTAGAGTACGGAAATACCAGTGATTGGGTCGCCGCACAATTTCTTGCAGTTTATGCCTATACTGCTAATCTGATGGTATCTAGTGAGAAAACTAACATCTCATTACAAACATTTGGAAACAATCTGCAAGTAGGGATTTATTGGTTGTGTGGAAAATGGGCCTATAGAGTATTGCCATTAGGTTGGGTAGGATGTTGTTTATTAGGAAGAATAGTACCCGCAGTTACAATGCATAATACTTTACTGGCAGGTAGAGTTAGAAATTATCGGGATGTTTCCTCTGTATCCAAGACGCACATTAAGTCAGGACTTTGGGAAGAACAATTTTGGGGATCCTTATTCCCTATGGTGGGTGTGGGTCTATTAATTAATAAAGTTAATGCTTTAGCTGATGTACTTGATGATATGCTTAATCATACTACTGCTGCGATAAGGAAACTAAATGATGAACAAAGACAAATAAGAATGCTTGCCTTGCAGAATAGAATGGCATTAGATTATATATTAGCTTCAAAGGGAGGGGTTTGTGCGCTTCTAAAAGATAAATGTTGTGTTTACATAGAAGACAACAGTGTATCCATAGAACATGATATAGAAAAGGTGAGCGAACTTCAGGAAAGACTTAGATCTAGGGAGACTACTTGGGATTCTTTTGGTCTGGGCGGACTATTTGGTTCACTGATGTCTGGTATGTTTTTGTTGCTTGTGGCTTTTGTATGTATCTATGTAATTGTTGTTTGTTGCAAAACACTAATTCAAAAATGTCTCGGACCAACAAGAGCAATGCCACAGATACAGGAGGAGAAATATGATGATGACTTCCCACTTGATGAGTTTCCCCTAGAGACTTTGCACAGTGACATGTTTGAAGATCAATATGAGAAGGAGCAAGGCTCATGGAATTTGCCAACTTATAACTCCACTGGACTGAAGAAATTGATTCTTACAGTGAGTCCATAAGAATAAAAAGGGGGAACTGTGGAAGTTGAAGAATTTTGCTGATTCTGGATGTCAGCACAATGATCTCTTTACCTCATTGCTTATTCTGCTGATAGCAGATAACACTACAATCACCTGTCTACCTCATTTCTTAGTTTACTTATGTCTGGTTTGTGTCTTGGAAGAATGTGTACGTATGGTATGTTTTCGTGTGTTTTCTTTGCTCTAAGTGCCTTGTTGCTAAAGAATCAGAGTACACCACGACAAAGGACAAGTTGACCCTTTCTTCTGTAAGTAAAGATTTCACATGTCTGGGGGGGGCTACTTTTCTTGACCTCTTTAAAATGCGTGTGTCAAGAAATTAAAGTAAATATACCAACAGATAGCTAGGCAATATGCTAATAACTGTTTGCGCTTCTTTGCCTATATATTGTTAGAAAATTAAGGAGGGGGAGAGAAGTCTGCGAACTGGACTCTCCCCTGTGTGCACTTGAATAAAGAAGCTCTTGCTTACTCAACTCATTGAACTGGTATCGTCAGATTTCTTGCCGACATTCACACAGTCACTCACTCATTCTGTCAGGACTCGGGTGATCAGGTCAGGTAGGAGCCCATGCGCAGGGGATACTTGGGGTTCAGTATGTAACCCACGGTGCATGATTATGCAAACAAAGACACCACAAACAGAAATCCAGGTAATGCAGTGTATTTCATGTATATAACAGGACCAGCAAATAAGGGTAATATAGTCTAAGCAAGTAACCAGACGTATGGCAAAATAAAATACAGGTAATAAGTCTTTTGGCAGGGAGCCCGCTTGGAAGGGCGCGACAGACAGAGAGCCCGCTTGGAAGGGCACAACAGACAGAGAGCCTGCTTGGAAGGGCACGAAAGGCACACAGCCCGCTTGGAAGGGTACAAAAGGCACACAGCCCACTTGGAAGGACACAAAGCAGGGAGTCCACTTGGAAGGACACAATAGCAGGGAGTCCACTTGGAAGGACACAATAGCAGGGAGTCCACTTGGAAGGACACAATAGCAGGGAGTCCACTTGGAAGGACACAATAGCAGGGAGTCCACTTGGAAGGACACAATAGCAGGGAGTCCACTTGGAAGGACACAATAGCAGGGAACCAGGAACAGTACAGGTGCAGAGCCACAGCAGGAAGGTCCATAGACTTCAATACAAAGGCCCTGACTGAAGGGCAGGGCAGGTTCATAAAGGCAGGGTAATCCAGATAACAAGGCCCAGCTGGATGTATGGACTAGGGCTCAACCCAGGTAACAAGGCACACCTGAGTTCTGAGTGCTCCAGAGGGCGGAGGGTGGCCAATAGTGGTCACAGATGTAAACGCCACAGGTATAAAAAAGCCATGGTTCAGGCAGTAAAAAAATTGGGTCCTGACAGTACCCCCTCCCCAAGGAGCGGTCACTGAACGCAAACAGACTGAACAAAATCTGTACACCTTTAATAAACTGAGCAGAAGGGTGTACTTAACGGGATTTCTTCTTCTTCTTCTTCGGTAAAGCTTGTTCACAGATCTCCAGGTCTTCCTTTCTGATTATATTGCCGTTAGAGGTAATAACACAATCGAAGGAAAGGTTATCTGTGGTGCAATCGTAGGTCAAATTAGGACTGGATGCTGAAGAAGTTGATGAGAAGGTATGATTCAGTGCTTTCTCTTTCCATGTACCAGGGGTCACATAGCTGCCCTGTACCCAGGGCACTACTGGGGGCAGTACCAGAACTGCACTGGTTCAAAACGGGAGAAGCAGACTTGGTATGGGAAGCACTGATGGAAGGCCCCTTCCTCCTCAGAGATGGAATAGGGTCATGTATCTTTGCTATCAGTCCAGAGGAGATATTAGGGGCTATGGTAGTCTCTGGTGTATCATACTTTGCTGAGGTAGCAGTGATAGGAGTTGCAATCACAGCTGAACAGAAAGCAATAGGAAGTTCATCCATATGGGAGGAACCCACACTGCCACAGGCTGTAGAATCACAGAAGCTGCATTCCATCACAGAACAATCATCATCAGGCTTCAGCTGGACATCCATCGGAGTTTGAGAAGCACCAGGAATCACCAGAGTTGGTATATACTCCATGGGTTCACTATCCTGGGGAATAAAGCTACTTCCCCTTTTAGCAGAGCTCTGTGGTTGTGACGTAGACTGCTCAATCGGTACAGAGGGTTTAGGAGGTTTCAGAGGACATTGGGTGATCCAGTGTCCCTTTTTGCCACAGTAAAAGCAAGATTCCTCATCACGCCTTTGTTGTAATTCGGTTGTGGTAAGGGGTTCACGTTTCCTAGATTTCCTAGGAGATTCCTTTTTAATACTGGTAACAGGCTTGTTGGATTTCTCAGGTGATGTAGCAGGTGTAGGTGAATGGTCTTCATGAGAGTGATTGGAGTTGGAGTCCCAGATTTGTATTAATGATTTGCACAGTTCAAGCAAGCATTCTCCTATCACTTTGATGACTGAAAGTAACCCCGCTGACTCCTTGTAATGGCCTTTGTATTCTGTCAGGACTCGGGTGATCAGGTCAGGTAGGAGCCCATGCGCAGGGGATACTTGGGGTTCAGTATGTAACCCACGGTGCATGATTATGCAAACAAAGACACCACAAACAGAAATCCAGGTAATGCAGTGTATTTCATGTATATAACAGGACCAGCAAATAAGGGTAATATAGTCTAAGCAAGTAACCAGACGTATGGCAAAATAAAATACAGGTAATAAGTCTTTTGGCAGGGAGCCCGCTTGGAAGGGCGCGACAGACAGAGAGCCCGCTTGGAAGGGCACAACAGACAGAGAGCCCGCTTGGAAGGGCACGAAAGGCACACAGCCCGCTTGGAAGGGCACGAAAGGCACACAGCCCGCTTGGAAGGGTACAAAAGACACACAGCCCACTTGGAAGGACACAAAGCAGGGAGTCCACTTGGAAGGACACAATAGCAGGGAGTCCACTTGGAAGGACACAATAGCAGGGAGTCCACTTGGAAGGACACAATAGCAGGGAGTCCACTTGGAAGGACACAATAGCAGGGAGTCCACTTGGAAGGACACAATAGCAGGGAGTCCACTTGGAAGGACACAATAGCAGGGAGTCCACTTGGAAGGACACAATAGCAGGGAACCAGGAACAGTACAGGTGCAGAGCCACAGCAGGAAGGTCCATAGACTTCAATACAAAGGCCCTGACTGAAGGGCAGGGCAGGTTCATAAAGGCAGGGTAATCCAGATAACAAGGCCCAGCTGGATGTATGGACTAGGGCTCAACCCAGGTAACAAGGCACACCTGAGTTCTGAGTGCTCCAGAGGGCGGAGGGTGGCCACTAGTGGTCGCAGATGTAAACGCCACAGGTATAAAAAAGCCATAGTTCAGGCAGTGAAAAATTGGGTCCTGACACATTCACTCTTTCATTCACACAATCATTCATTCATTCTCGCACTCATTCACACCAATCATTTACACATATTCATTAAATCATTCAAACAACTCATCCACACACTAATTCATTCTCACTCTTTATTTCAATATTCTTACTATCCCCTTTCTCACTATCTATTCCCTCTGTCTTGCTGCTCTGCCACAGCTTCACTGCTGAGCGCCGGGATTGGATGTCATATTCTGGAGCGGAGGAAACACTGTGCATCCGCCTCGAGACATCCCTGGCCTTGGTGATAGAATGGCGCCTAGGGTGACCACATTATATTTCTGCCATTCAGGGACAAACTACGAAGCATCGGAGATCACACATTTATATATATGTGTGTGTGTTAGACATACATAATATGTACATATCTCTTTGAAGTAAAGACTGTGATCGAAATATGATTTCAAAATAACAGCTGAACTGGCAGTTTCTTTAATATTAGCCCCTGCTTGATCAATTACTTTAGTCACCCAATCAAAAAAATCATGAGATTAGTTTGGCATGATCTTCCTGAGGTAGACCCATATTTTTTATTTTGAAACCCATGTGACTTTAGATGTTCAAAAATCCTATCCTTTAACATAGTTTCCATTAATTTCCCCACCGGGTTGGACCTACTTTTGCCTTCAGAACTGCCTTCGTTCTTCATGGCATACTTTCTACATGGTGCTGGAAACATTCCTCAGAAATTTTGGTCCATATGGACATGATGGCATCACGCACTTGCTGAGGCGAATCTCTGTTCCACCACATCCCAAATGTGCTATATTGGCTTGAGATCTGGTGACTGTGGAGGCCATCAATAAACCAGTTTGAGATGATGTGAGCTTTGTGACATGGTGCATTATCCTGCTGGAAGTAGCCATCAGAAAATGGGTACACTGTGGTTATAAAGGGATGAACATGGTCAGCAACAATACTGAGGCAGGCATGTTACGTTTAAACGATGCTCATCTGGTACTAAGCGGCCCAAAGTGTACCAAGAAAATGTCCCCCACACCATTACACCACCACAATCCAGAAACCTTGATACAAGGCAGGATGGATCCATGCTTTCATGTTGTTTACTCCAAATTCTGACCCTGCCATCTGAATGACGCAGCTAGAATTGAGACTCATCAGACCAGGCAACGTCCTTCCAGTCTTCCATTGTCCAATTGTGATGAGCCTATGCTCGGGTATCTTTGAAGCAGGCTAATGCAATTTATCCCATCAAACCATACATTTTTGAAAACTAGACACCTCAAGGTATTTCAAATCCTTGTATTTTAACCCTTTCCATGCACTAATTCTACTTCCACCCTTTGTCAAACTTTGTGGTAGTAATTTATTTTGTGGTTTTTTTTTTTTTTTCTTTTCTTCACTATCACGATTCAGGTATGGATTAACAGCTCCTGGTATAAGTCACTTTAAAACAAGACCCCAGTATGTGTTCAGCAGCATCTCCCAAGTACAGTGATACCCCCATGCATGGGTTTGTTCTGTTGTTTAGGAGGTAAAACACCACATTTAGGAAGTGCGTATTTTTTTACTTGGAACTTTTACATCTGGTCCTACTGCCCAATGTCCTAATAGTGCCATCTTTGAACCCGGCTAATTCAATTTACCCCATCAAACCATATATTTTTAGACACCCCAGGGTATTTCAGATGCTAGTATTTTAACCCTTTCCATGCATGAGATTCTACCATTTTGCCTTTGCCAAAGTTTATTAGTAGTACATTTTTTTTCACACAAAAACTACTACAGACGATTTATTAGAAATTTCTCTCACATCATTGCACCCATCACCGCCCTAACTAAGAAAGGCTCAGATCCTCGGACTTGGTCTCCGGAAGCCCTTGCAGCTTTCCGCCGTCTCAAAACCGCTTTTGCATCCGCACCTATCCTGAAGCGTCCGGATCCGACCAAACCATTTATCTTAGAAGTGGATGCTTCTGAATTGGGCGTAGGGGCTGTGCTGTCACAGAGACATCCATCTTCCAATAAGATTCATCCCTGCGCCTATTTTTCCAGATGTTTTACTCCCGTAGAGAGTAATTATGACATTGGTAACAGAGAGTTGTTAGCCATCAAATTGGCATTCGAAGAGTGGCGTCACCTCTTGGAGGGTTTAGAAACTCCTATTGTGGTCTACACCGACCATAAGAACCTCATGTACCTCGAGAATGCTAAACGCCTCAACCCAAGACAAGCTCGGTGGGCATTATTCTTTACCCGCTTTAACTTCAGAATCACGTATCGTCCTGGGTCAAAGAATGTAAAGGCAGACGCCCTCTCCCGGCAGTTCGAGGACTCCAATGTTGGAACCACCAACGAACCTATCATCCCCAGAGATCTCGTCATAGGGACCATCAACGCCGATCTAACCCGACTGATCGCCGGTTCTCAATACCCACGACCCGTGTCCCTTCGAGTACCTAGTCAACGCCTGTTCGTCCAGCCTCGGTTCATCAGACCTTTACTCGCTCAGTTCCACGCTTCTCCCGTCGCAGGACATTGTGGTATCCGCAACACCCTGTTCCTCCTGCAACGGACTTATTGGTGGCCCGGCATGCACAAGGATGTTAAAGACTTCATTCAGGCTTGTTTGGTCTGCGCCCGCCACAAAATCCCACGTTCCAAAAAGTCCGGGTTGCTGTGTCCCCTGCCTGTTCCCAATAGACCGTGGAGCCACATAGCAATGGACTTTATCACAGACCTGCCAAGATCCGACGGTAACACTACAATCTTAGTGGTGGTCGACTTATTCTCCAAGATGGCTCACTTTACCGCTTTACCCAAGTTACCCTCTGCCAAAGAACTCGCCACCATTTTTCTGCGGGATATTGTTCGCCTCCACGGTGTGCCGCAACGAATCATCTCGGACCGCGGTCCTCAATTCGTCTCTCGTTTTTTGAAGATCCTGTGCAAACATCTCGGCATAGCTATACACCTCTCATCTGCATATCATCCGCAATCCAATGGTCAGACCGAGAGGACCAACCAAGTCCTCAAACACTACCTCCGCTCCTACTTATCCGAAGATCACTCCGATTGGTCCCACTTGCTGCATTTGGCGGAGTTCTCCTATAATAATTCGTTCCACGAATCTCTAAAGAACTCTCCGTTCTTTGTGGCATACGGGTTTAATCCTTATATGTGGCCCTCTGCTCTGACGCCGTCCAACTTACCTGCGGCTGACTCTTCAGCACGAGACATTGTTCAAAGATGGCAATCTACGCGACAGCTTCTCGCTGCTGCCAAACGGAAACAACAGAGGGCAGCTGATCTGCATCGCTCTCCAGCTCCGTCTCTTCGGCCTGGCGATAAAGTCTGGCTTTCCACCAAGAATCTTCGCCTGCGTCAGAATTCCAGGACTTTGGGTCCCAAATACATTGGGCCCTACACAGTTCGGTCCAGGATCAATGACGTGTCTTACAAGCTGGACCTACCCATCACCATGAAGATATCTGATTCGTTTCATGTATCCCAGCTCAAACCTCCGGTCGCCAATAGATTCTCAGAACCATTTCGAGCCCCCAAGTCCGTGGCGATCCAGAGCCAGGAGGAGTATGAGGTGCGTCGGATTCTCGATTCTCGCGTTCGGAAGGGTCAACTACAATATCTGGTGGACTGGAAGGGTTACGGACCAGAGGAGAGGTCTTGGGAACCCGTTTCCAATATCCACGCTCCGGCCAGGATCCGTGACTTTCACTTACGTTGGCCTGCTAAGCCTGGTCCTGGGCGCTCGGAGTGCGCCCTTGTGGCGGGGGATGGTGTAACCACCTTACCTATGGCTACGGCTGCATCAACCTCCCGCAGATGCCGTCGGACCCTGCGCATGCGCAGGCCACTCCAATGATAGCCGACCATTTACTCCTGTGGCAGTATACGCATGTACAGGCCATTTCTCCATCTATTTGTGCACTTGGCTTGGGGCGGGGTTATCTGCCTGGGGCCTATTTTAGGGCTCCTTAGCTGTCCACTGACTGCCTGTCAAAGAGATTCATTGCTTGTTCTCTGGGCTCTGCTCGTGCTTCTCAGTTATCCTGTTTGTTCTGGTTCTGACCTCGGCTACGTCTCACGGCTATCCTGACTTCTCCAATCCTCGACCTCGACCTCGGCTTCGTTTGTGGACTACTATACCCGTGTCGCAGACGCCTGTTCTGGTACGTGTCTGGATTCTGCACTGTGGATCCTCAGTTACTGATCCTGACCATTCCCGGCCGTTACAGTTTTGACAGGCCCTTTATGGATCCCGCGGACCTCAGTCGTTTTTCATCTCGACATGAACAGCACAACCAGATCTTGGCTTCCCATGCGTCTCACCTCCTTACCCTGGAACAGAAGCTGGACACTATGACTGATCTTCTTCAGGCTCTCTCCTCTCCAGCTGCTCCTGCTCCAATCCTCGACCTCGGCTTCGTTTGTGGACTGTTATACCCGTGTCGCAGACGCCTGTTCTGGTTCGTGTCTGGGTTCTGCACTGTGGATCCTCAGTTACTGATCCTGACCATTCCCGGCCGTTACACGTAGAGGCCTAGCTAACTCGGATTGAGACAAGTATCACTAGCTCAAGGGGCGTAACATCTGATGAGGAGGGGAGATTGCCTCGGGGGAGGGCGTGGGAGTACTGACTACTTAAACAGTGACATAACAAAATTTCTGCATTAGAGACCGGTGCCTTCTACCTAGCTTACTAATTCTAATTACAAAGTTTGCTTAATGTTCCCAAGTGGATTACCTGGTACTGTCATGGTCCGCGCAACAAACCCCGCTGCAGCAACTCACCAGAATACCCGCTGGTTATTTAGTTAGTGAGATAAGAATCTTGTATAGTTAGTCTCCAAGATGGAGTAGGATTTTGTTTTGTTTTGTGTATTTATACTGCAAAGCGCAACACTGTGGACCTTACAGAAAGCTAAAATAAACCACATTTTGCTTTTATTCTGCTGGTGTTTGGAGTTTCTTGTCTGTAATCAGGCCATCCTGCCACAATTGGTATACAATTCAGTAAAGAGGCATTCAAAAAACACAAATGTATTTAGAGTATGAATCTTTAATTTGGGGAAATGTATAGTATTTTTCTTTGTATAGAAAAATCTCACATATTTTTCCCAGATGGAAGAAACTGTGATTTTAATACATTCTTGCACAGAAAATTAACTAAAAAAAAATAAAAAATTGAACAATAAGGATCTATCATTTGTCTGTATTTATAGAACATATCACTACTATATACTAAATCTCCCATTGAATTTTAGCTTCTATTTAGACACCCTCCTATGCTACTTTTGTTACTTCCACTTATGGCTTTTCCCTATCTCATTTTAGCTTCAGTTCCCCTATCCCATGTTGGTTGCTCTCTGGGGCAAGTGTAACATTTGAAATGTTGGGAACCACTTATTTAGAATCATGCCCTATACTAAATATTCATTCCATTATTTTCCATTAACATTTTTAACATATTTTTTTCATTAAAGTGGTTTAGTCACCATACAATAATGTTTTGTAATAAATAAAATGTTGGTTTTGTAAGCACACCACAATGTAGTTACATTTCTTTTTTTACATTTTTCATTTGGTCAAAGTTTCTTGGATAACGGTTTTAATATATTTTGATAATCTATAATTGAAAACATATATTTACACTTATTTGTGTAGCTAGTTTCTTCATCACCTTACAACCAAGTGACACTCTGTAGGAAAAAAACAATGGTAGATTGTTCACATTGAATTTATTAGTCTTTCTGTTTGTTACTCGCAGGAAACTTCAGAATTAAAAAAAGACCTTTTGACTGGCTGAATCTCATTTTGGAGCTAACATTATACATATAATAGGTTGATTATGCTAATGGATTGCAATGTAGCTTTCTTCCTGAATGTGGCATTTGCATGATTCATGTTTCAATAAAATCTTAGGTGAATGCCCATCTTGTTTTGAAGTTATACATTATTTGTACGTGAATATTTATGCATATTGAAATGATTCCAAAGTGGATTCTTTTTTCAATCATAATAACTGCATTAGGCATTCTGACATGAACAATAAAGCTGGTTGCACAAGCTTGGAGTTCTCCTTTCAAGATCCTGGATGATAAGAATCAAATTATAAATAGTTCTTTGAATTAGTAATTTGAAAACACCTTCAGCACTTCAGGACCCACAGTATTTCATTATTCATTCATATTCATTCAGAAGGAAACACTGAACAAGGTGTACAGCTGGGTAAACTGAAATGAAAAGCTAGAATCTCAAAAATAAATAAAAAATATGCCCAGGGGATTAATCTGAAACTTGGAACTGAATGCAATATACCTAAAAGTATTAAACTGTATAAATAGGTGTAATTCCACAGTAGTAGGAATGCACCTTCAGATGCGCTTTCTAGAGTTACTCTTGTTTACCACAGGAATACCTTGAGGATTGGTTCTTACTCCAATGTATGACCAGCTACATGACTGATGACAGGAATCTCTGCAGATGGATGATCATTTATGCTCCGGAAAGGAGTTGGTCCTGACCCCAGAGCTGCATATTATTTGATACAAGATTGCGGTGGAGGTTTACATTTATTTTGCTTTTGTGTACATATGTATATAGGTGACATATAAATATTGGGCCTTTTGTCGTACGTATAACTTTGTTTCTTCAAAGAATGAATGTCTCATATACTACTTTTACTCTGAATACATATATATGGAGTACACCTGATATTCTGGTTTTAATTAGTTGTTTCTATCAAGGAAAGGACAGGAATTGCTCCACTTGGTACTTTCTTCATTGCATTCCATGCTGTTACATCACATTCCAAGGCTGCACACCCTTTTTTATAAGACAAGGTTTGCTCTGAAAAATACCCCTTCTCTTATATTTGAAATAAAGAGGTCTGAATATAAGGCTATAAGACGATAAGATCCAGATCCCCCACAGCACTCCAGGGGACCTGGATCTTCCTCTTTGGCAGCCGGTTGAAGGCAACCTCTGCTGCTGCCCGACACTTTCGCTAGGGCTTCTATGATGGAGCGCCAGCGTGACCTTTCAGTGCTCAGTCATAGAAGCCCGGCAGAAGTGCCGGGTAGCAGCAGAGGATGTCTATGTACATCGCGCAGATGTTCACTGGCTGCCCCCACTAGACACCAGGGAGTCTGAAGCACAAGGGACAAGTCTGGGGATGCATTGATAAGTCTGAGGGGGCAGAGTGGCATATAGGGGGCAGATGCGCATAACTGGGGGGCAAATTGGCAAATAAGAGGAAAGAAAATCAAGAAATGCATTTTTCTCAATCATAGTTTTTATTAAATATGAAAAAATAGTTTACATATGAATTAATATTTACTAGTAAAACTTTTTTATTCTTTTATATTCAGGCTTTTTCTGTTTTTCCTAAATTAATATTCAAACTTTGGGGGGTCATCTTATAATCAGGGTCGTCTTAGCAAATATGGTATATAGATGTGTGAGTATGTATGTATGCATGTATATATATATATATATAAAGGCCTCAACTCCCTTTGAATGCCAAAGGTCCAGGCAACTTTTGAGGTATATTATACAACATGTCACAACATATGATATTGTATTGACCAAAAATGTATTTTATTTTACTGTTTTTCCTAATGTTTGATATTGTTCAACAATAAATAATAAAATACAATATTTAACTATTGCATACTAATGTCCTATGTCTCCTGATCACATAGGTACCACGTGTGTTGTATGGTACCATTGCCCCTCCAAAGGAATAGACTGCAAAGTTGTGTAAACTTCTGAAATATTTTCAAATTTTTACCAAAATGTGCTTCTCATTGTGTGAGTGAATATCAACCCATGTATTTCAGACAAAAATTTTGAGCTTTTTGCTTGGTGGGGGGTCTGGCTTATTTTTTGTGGCTTCATCAAATTTACCAAAATTCAGTATATATAAAAATTTGTACAAATCCAAATGTACAAGTCTACTTCCTAGGTCTCCCACTGCACCAACAATGTTTTTGAGAACATGGACATTTTTTACAGTTTTTGCAGTTCTTAGTGTAATTTTCACATACACACAAAAAAAATACCACATGCTAATCTTCTATCTTTCCTGGTATAATAACATCCCCACCATAAGGCCAACAAAAAGATAGAGTGCAAAGTTGTGTAAACTTCTGAAATTTCCAGATTTTTACCAAAATGTGCAAAAGCGCAAAATAAGTCTGGTGCTCTAAAGAGCCTCCTTCCTACACCATGACTTTAGCCACGCATTAACCTCCCTATTCTCCCGTTGCCTTTCTACAGTTGTCTGCGGCACAGGTAATATTTCTGAAAATACTACCTCGAAGGTTCTTTTCTTCAGTTTACTTCCTAATTCCGTGAAATCATTCTTTTAGGACCTTCCATTTTCCACTCACTTTGTCAATACGGACCATGACAGCTGGGTCATCCCCAGCCCCTCTCAATAATCCATCCACTCTGTCAGCAACATGCCGGACCCGAGCGCCCAGGAGACAGCAAACTGTCCGGTTGAGCCGATCAGAGCAGATTACCCTATCTACTCTCTTAATTATACACTGTTTATCAATTCCGTTTATTGCAAAGAGAACCACAACGGTACACAGTCACAAAGTGAGTGAACATACGAGGAACACAGGTACAGACATACCCAGATATACAAAACATGATTTGAAACCACAGCAGAATGCCATAGGCAAATAGGCATGCAATACAAAGTACCCGTAACCTTAGCGATAGAATGACACCAGGTAAGTAGTACAATATGCGGTTCAATTGAGAAAGCAAGAGCAGTGTATGCAAAGGCCTATGAGAATCGAGTAGGTACTGGCAATTTTTGAGCGCACACCGCCTCAGCGCGTAAAACCACAGAATGTGAGGCATTGATCAGAACAAACAAACAATAAACGACAAAACGTGAGCGGCATCGACAATAACGACAAAAATTAAAGCAAAAAATCGAAAACAATAAGGGGTAAGTAATCAAAGGTGCAGGAGAGTGGGCATATGCAGAGTAGGGAGAGCAGAACACTCAGAGAGACGGCGGGGCATCCACACCCACTATGGCAGGGAACCTCGGAGACAGGAGGAAGGTCTTCCAATGAAACCAGCGCAGTTCATGCTTATGCGACAAGCCCTTAGAAGCCATAACCAGGGACTCCATCTGGCAAAGAAAGTTAACCTTCTGCACCCACAGCCTAATCGGAGGTGTGGAATGTGATCTCCAGAGCTGAGGAATCAGGGCCCTGGCTGCGTTCAAAAAGTGTAGGGTCAAGGAACGCTTATAGCGACCAATCGGAATGGGAGGGGCCTGTAAGAGAACCAGCTGAGGCGTCAACTGGTAATCCGGGTCACAAACCTCTTTAATAATCGCAAACACCACAGACCAGAACGGGCGTACCCGGGGACAGTCCCACCAAATGTGAACATAGGAACCCGCAGACGACTCGCAGCGCCAGCACAACGCAGAAACCTGAGGCAAGAACTTATGGAGTTCCACAGGGACCCTATACCACCTGGTGAGTATCTTAAACGCCAGTTCTTGCGTCTTACTAGAAATGGACCCCTTGTGTGTAAGGTAAGCAATGTTGCCCCACTCCTGATCCGAAAACCGAAGCCCCAACTCACCCTCCCAGAAGCTATAGTAATACGGTTTGGTCTTACAAGTGGTGTCCAGCAGGGCAGCATACAAAAGAGACAAAAGATGAGGGGTCTCCTTGCCAACATCACACAGAGATTCAAAGGTCGTGAGAGGACGCAGCACCCGGGGATCGCAGAGCAAGCCTGAAACAAAATGCCTAAGTTGGACATAAAAAAAATTAAAGTGCTTAGGAACAGGACGGAGTTTGCAAAGGTCAAGGAACGGGCGCAAAGAGGAACCCGCGAGGACATGATGCAGCCGGAGTACAGACGACCCGGCAGGCAGCAATGCCCCCAGGTGTGCCAGAGACAAACCCGGGACAAAAGCCGGGTTATGCGAGACAGGCGTGAGGGGACCAGGATGAGTAAGGAGATGACCCCTGGATAGGACTCTCTTAAGAACCCTCAAGGTAGGTGAGACGGTAGGGTGACGTGGGATATGCAGGTGGCGAGATGGCTCAGGAACCCAAGGGACAACTGAGATATGTTGGGCAAAAATCGAATGCTCCATAACAACCCAGAGTTTAGGCGCAAAGATGGACCACTCTACAAGCCGCCGGAGATGAGAGGCCATCCAATAAAGCTCAATGTTAGGGAGCCCCACACCACCCGACAACTTCGGTCTAGTCAAATGAGAATAAGAGAGCCTAGGGGCCTTACCCCTCCAAACATATCCAGTAAAAAGCCTCTGGCAGGCCCTAAAGAACGACCTCGGCAAGAAAATGGGGAGGGTCTGGATGGGATAGAGTAACCTAGGGAGGACATTCATTTTAAGGACCCCCATTCGACCAAACCAGGAGAGATGGGGGAACGACCATCTCCTCAAGTCAAAATCAATGGAGCGGAGGAGTCTGATGAAATTAAGAGAGGCGAGGTCGGAAAGGTCAGGGGAAAGAAGAAGACCAAGATATTTAATATGATCGGAACGCCAATGAAAGGGGAAGGAAGCAGAACAGCGGACGCGGAGCGATTCGTCTACATTAAGACCCAGGACGTCTGACTTTTGAAGGTTTATCTTATAATTAGAAAGGGTCTGGAATGCGCGCAATTCAGCAAGCAGGTGAGAAATGGACATAAGTGGATCTTGTATGAAGCAGAGCACGTCATCTGCATAGGCCAGAACTTTATGATCAACGCCCCCTATCCGCAAGCCCAAGATGTTGGGGTTAAGACGTATAGCAGTAAGCAACGGCTCCATGGACAAAATAAACAATAAAGGGGAGAGGGGGCATCCCTGACGGGTGCCATTCGACAGGGCGACCCGGCCCGAAAGGACACCATTCACTCTAACCTGGGCCGACGGATTGGTGTACAGGGACCCAACGAGGGACAAGTAAACGGGACCAAGACCCACCTTAGCCAGCACCGCAAATAGGAAGGGCCAGGCCACCCTGTCAAAGGCCTTTTCCGCGTCCATAGATAGCAAGACAGAGGGAGTTTTATGGTATTGAGAGTACGCCATGAGATTAAGTAGACGAATCGTATTATCCCGTGCCTCCCTGCCAGGAACAAAGCCCACCTGGTCAAGGTGGACAAGGGAGGGAATCAGAGGCTGGAGCCGAAGCGCAAGTATCTTGGCCAGCAGCTTCAGATCAGTATTTATGAGCGAAATTGGCCGATAGCTGCCACAACATTCATTATCCCTACCAGGCTTGGGGACCACAGTGATCACAGCAGTGTTGGAAGAAGGGTGGAAAGGGGATCCATCAGACAGAACCCCAAAGAGCTTCAACAAATGCGGGCCTAATACAGGGAAGAATTTGCGGTAATAGACCGGGGAGAAACTTAATTATACACTGTTAACCAGGTCGGCAAGAGTTGAGTTGCACTCTAAGAGGAAGGCCGGGATTTCCGTTCTCAGTTCGTATAAATGTGAGAGAACTTTGCCCCTGGAAAGCCAGCGCACCTCCGTATGATACAGCACCTGGCATGCTTGGCACTCCATTTAATGTAGTTCACCACTTTGACAGCATCTTTCAAAGTTTTGTGAAGCACTGGCACCATATCCTTGGCTGCTAATGCCTCCCTGTGCAAAAAACAATGGTTCCAAACAGCATTTGGTGGCTTTTCAAGAATTCGCTTCACCACCCCTGAGTGTTTTCCAGTCATGCAGGTTGCACCATCGGTTGTGATTCTGACACACATATCCCATATCAGGCACAACAAACCCAAGTATGAATCCAAAGTACTGAAAATGTCCTTTGCAGTAGTAGTGGTGGGAAACTGCTCCTGAAAGTCTCCTTCCCACACATGCCACACATAAACCAGTAAAATGGCATGGTTCACAACATCTGTGGCTTCATCCAATTGTAATGAATAGCATTTGTTAGTGTTGATGCGAGCTGTGGTCTGTTGTTTTATGTCACCTGACATTTCTTGAATCCTCCTGCGTATCGTGTCGTTGGATAGAGGAATTGTCTTCAATTTATCTGCAGCAGATTGATCCAGGACCTCTCTGGCCATATCAATGGCGGCAGGTAAGATAAAGTCTTCCGCAATAGTGTGAGCTTTCTTGCATTTTGCAATACGATGATAGACGTGATGGACAAAACACCCGGCCTTTGCAGAAAAACATGTTGAGTATTTTCAACGAAAGCTACAAGAGCTGAGGGCATCACTAAAGTGCCTAACATCTTCTTGTTCAAAGCAAGAGCAGGCACTCCGAGCATTTTACCATGTCTCTGAGGCAGCTCGAGTCCTGGGGGCAGCTCCTGGGGCACCTGAATTTTGCTTGTAGGGTCATTCTGGTGGGGCATGTTTTTTCACGGTCTCTGTCTAGGGCTACAGCAGGGGTGCAATCGGCTCATCATCGGGTGCAGATGACTAGGGCTATGAGGGGCAGTTTGGGAGGTTTTTCTCCCTGGGTTCAACGGGCGGGTGTTTTTTCAGTCACCGTCGGTGTCGGCTGACTCATTGTCATTATACACTGATGCGTAGGGAGTGTGGGGTTCTGGGCCTTTTTTGGTGGCAAGTGGTGTGCAGCTAGGTGGCCTGATCAGTGGCATTCTAGTCCTCCTATCAGGAATTTAGCGTTTCTCGACCTGTTCCCATTGGTGGTGGCTCTCACATTGTGGGGATGGAGGATGTGCAATCGCCGGGTGGTCTTCTTTACTTATAATCTGGAGGTTATCCCTTCGATTAACGTGTTGTCAGCGTCTTCTCCCCCTGTGGTGCGGTTGCTTAGGTGGTTCGTGCTTTTGTTCATGGAGTTCAATGTGTAATTCAGGGCAGATTACATTACATTTATTTATAAAGCACCGTCAGTTTCCGCAGCGCTGTTACAGTCAGTAGAACAATTTCACATACAAAAACACATACACTAACAAACTGGTGCAAAGGAGAGGAGGGCCCTGCTCTTGCAAGCTTAAAATCTAGTTGGTCGCTGAGGGGGAAGTGAGACAAAAGGAGAGGACTGCTTGGATGGGGATGTGTTGATCTGGTTCTGATGATGTGTTGCAGCCGCTTTCTGCAGTGGTACCTGGTATGTCGTTTCCCTCTCGTTTAACTCCAGTGTAACTCTTAAATAACCACTTATGATGAGGCCACAGCAGCTACATTTCCAAGAAAGCTTGTTTCCAAGTGAGGCCTAGAAATTTATAGGGCTGCCTCCCAAGTGGTTAGATAAGGTAATTGCATACAGATGTGGAATCTGTGGATTGGTAAGTGTGGAATCTGTGGATTGGTATGAGTGGAATCTGTGGATTGGTAAGTGTGGATTGGTAGATGTGTGAGAGTGATGGGTGTTATGCTGTACCATTTCCAATGTCTTTTTCATTATATAATTATTCTCTAAAGTACATCATAACTCCCATCACTCTATACTGTTCCATACAGTGGCAGAGCTGGGAGACAGAGGCCTTGCACCCCCACCGCAGGACTCCTGAAAGGTAAGTGAACTTCAAAGGGGGGAAAGGGTAGATAGTTAGGAGGGGGTAGATAGGGAGAAGGGAGTGAGACGGGGGGATAGGGGGTAGATAGGGAGAAGGGAGTGAGAAGGGGTAGATAGGGAGAATGGAGGGTAGCAAGAATATTGAAATAAAGAGTCAGAATGAGAGAGAGAAAATGAATGGATTAATGTGAGGATGAATTGTGTGAATCAGTGAGAGAATTAATGAATTTGTGAGAATGCATCGATGAATATGTGTAAATAATTTGTGTGAAAGAATAAATGATTGTGTGAATGAATTGTGTGAATGAAAGTGAATTAGTGAGTGACTCTAAAAGTGTTTGTGTTAATCATAGGTGTATAGTTGATTTGTCAAAAAGGCAAAGATGGTATAAGCAGGGTGTTTATGGGACAAAAATGGCACAGGCAGGGTGTTTATGGGACAAAGATGGCACAGGTAGCGTGTTTATGGGACAAAGATGGCGTACACTCGGCTGTTTGGGAACAATGCTGACTCATGCTTGTAATACATACCTAACATTTGCTACCTATTTATAATGGCATACTTTGCAACAACCCAACTTTTACTGGACAGGACTGCAAAAAAGCAGGGCTGTCCACAAAAATGTTGGGTGTGTTTTGGCAGGTATGCGAATGGAAAAATGTTGGACAAGAACTAAAAAATAGCTTAGGGTTAATGTACGGTTATTTTTAAGATTATTAGCAGTCCACTGTTTTGGTTAAAGATGTATTACGTCTAAATAATTTAATTTTAATTTTAATGGGTTTATTGAATTTTATTTTAAAGTTATATTTATTATTATTTACTTTATTATATTTATTTGATGTTGTAGTGCTACCCTACCCAGCTATACCTATGTGCACTAGCATACCTAGTTTAGCTAAATTTGATGGGACAGGAAAAAAGCAGGACTGTCCCTGAAAAAGTTGGGTCTGTTGGCAGCTATGTGGATGGAAAAATGTTATAGGCGAATGAGTGGGCAATTGGCGACCCGCTCACCTGTTTCACCCCAGAGCAAAGCATCTAAACACTGTCAGTCCTTGGTGTTTGGGAGCGGACTTCCAAAGCTCAGACATAAGGCCCTAGCGTAAGCTGGCTACTCCGGCGGAGGTAGCAGGCGTTGCCACACCGCAAACAGACGCAGCCAGGGGGGAGAAACTGCCCTTACCATTAGGGACATTTTGGGCATGACTCTAGCCAGGAAGCGAACTGGCATTGAAGAGACGCTGGCACCACCACCAGCAGCAGCATTGGGAAAGGCGAATGAGTGGGCAATTGACGACCCGCTCACCTGTTCCACCCCAGAGCAAAGCATCCAAACACTGTCAGTCCTTGGCGTTTGGGAGCGGACTTACAGAACTCAGACACAAGGCCCTAGCGTAAGCTGGCTACACCGGCGGAGGTAGCAGGCATTGCCACACCGCAAACAGACGCAGCCAGGGGGGGAGAAACTGCCCTTACCATTAGGGACATTTTGGGCATGACTCTAGCCAGGAAGCGAACTGGCAGAGAAGAGACGCTGGCACCACCAGCAGCAGCAGCATTGGGAAAGGCAAATGAGTGGGCAATTGGTGACCTGCTCACTTGTTTCACCCCAGAGCAAAGCATCTAAACACTGTCAGTCCTAGACGTTTGGCAGCGGACTTCCAGAGCTCAGACACAAGGCCCTAGCGTAAATTGGCTACACCGGCGGAGGTAGCAGGTGTTGCCACACCGCAAACAGACGCAGCCAAGGGGGAGAAACTACCCTTACCATTAGGGACATTTGAGGCATGACACTAGCCAGGAAGGGAACTGGCAGAGAAGAGACGCTGGCACCACCACCACCAGCAGCAGCAGCATTGGGAAAGGCGAATGAGTGGGCAATTGACGACCCACTCACCTGTTCCACCCCAGAGCAAAGCATCCAAAGACTGTCAGTCCTAGGCGTTTGGGAGCAGACTTCCAGAGCTCAGACACTAGGCTCTAGTGTAAATTGGCTACACCGGCGGATGTAGCAGGCGTTGCCACACCGCAAACACGTGCAACCAGGGGGAGAAACTACCTTAAACATTTTGGACATTTGAGGCATGACACTAGCCAGGAAGCGAACTGGCAGAGAAGAGACGCTGGCACCACAACCAGCAGCAGCAGCAGCAGCATTGGGAAAGTTGAATGAGTGGGCAATTGACGACCCGCTCACCTGTTTCACCCCAGGGCAAAGCATCAAAGTCTGTCAGTCCATGGCGTTTGGGAGCGGACTTCCAGAGCTCAGACACTAGGCCCTAGCGTAAATTGGCTACACCGGCGGAGGTAGCAGACATTGCCACACCACAAACAGACGCAGCCAGGGGGAGAAACTACCTTAAACATTTTGGACATTTGAGGCATGACACTAGCCAGGAAGCGAACTGGCAGAGAAGAGACACTGGCACCACAACCAGCAGCAGCAGCATTGGGAAAGGCAAATGAGTGGGCAATTGACGACCCGCTCACCTGTTTCACCCCAGGGCAAAGCATCAAAGTCTGTCAGTCCATGGCGTTTGGGAGCGGACTTCCAGAACTCAGACACTAGGCCCTAACGTAAATTGGCTACACCGGCAGAGGTAGCAGGCGTTGCCACACCACAAACACGTGCAACGAGGGGGAGAAACTACCTTAAACATTAGAGAAAAAAAAATTAACTTTCCAAGCTAAGAGCTGGGTAACCCAACTTGGGCAGATTGACTTTAAGAAAGGCAATCTGCTCCATCAGATGAGGTGCCATGCGTGAGCGCTGTGGACTCAGTATGTTTCCAGTCATAGAAAACACACGCTCACTTTGAACAGTGGTTGGCGGACATGATAGAAGCTGCTGCGCAACCCATGAGAGTGCAGGCCACACCCTCTTCTTTTCATCCCAGTAGCTAAGAGGATCAACATTAGGTGCAGAAGGAACTTCACAGAGGTAAAGTTTGACCATTTCAGCAGCACTACTCTCCTTTCTGCTGCTAGCTCTGTCAGATGGTCCAACTATACTCCCAAGTGCCTCTTCCCAAAACGCAGCTGCTCCACTCAGCTGTGTTGTTGTGATGCTTGTGGCACTGCTGCTGATGCTGCTGCTAGGAGTAGCAGACCACATCATCTCTTCCTCCTCCTGCACCTCTCCCTCCTCCCTGCATTCCCATTTTACGCTGCCAGTCACGCACTTTGTTGACCAATTGCTCCCGGTAGCTACTGAGAATTCTTGTATCGCAAAAGCACGCTAGCATGATTTCGGGACTCTCTTCCATGGGTTTGCGAAGGTGTTCTTTTATCAGATCCTTCAGCTTCCTGACTATGGCTGCTACGTCAGGATGTAGAGTGCCACCTTGAACAGCCTCACGGTTTTCAAGGAACACATCCATCTTGCTGCCTAGATGGGAGAACACTGGGATTACCTGGGCCAGACTGGCAGTGTTTGAGTTTAAATTTTCTGTGGCATCCCTGAATGGTTTAAGGACTGCCACTAGCTGGGCGATCACTGTCCAATCCTCCCTATTAAATGGAGATGTAATCCCAATATTGTGCTCTGAGGCAAGATTATGGATTGCCGTCTGCTGCTCCAAAATCCTCTCCAGCATGTCTAACGTGGAGTTCCACCGTGTACTGACATCCTGACGTAGGCAGTGTACGGGAAGACCTGACCTCTCTTGCTCTTCCCTCAAAAGTTGGCTAGCCTTAACACTATGGTGAAAGTGCTCAGCGATCTTTCTGCAGCGGGACAGAACTACTGCTGCCACATTAGTTCCTTCTGACATTGCTGCCTTCACTACAAGATGGATGATGTGGGCTGCACAGCGCACACCAACAATATGACCATCTCGCAGTGCTTTCACCATATTGGCACCTCCGTCAGTTACCACAAAACCAACTTCAACATTGGTGCCTGTAAGAAATCATTTTTATACTTTTATTTTGTTCTGCACATTTTAGGCCTGAATGCAACTTGAGTGCTAGGAACATATGGTATCAATTAAGTGACGTAGTTTAGAGGGTCTTCTGTGGAATGCCGGTGTATCATATGACTGTTCCAATAGGATTCCTTTACGTATACCCTAACCAAATGTAAAGGGGTATAAATTGGCATGACTACAAGGACAAGGTCTCTTTCCACGCTCTTTCCACGCTCTTTCCACGCTCTCACCTTCATCTCACCAAGATACTTAGCCTACAGTACCTTTTATCAACATTTGTTCCAGCATTGGTATTGTATGAATTGATAATTTGTTATCGAATAAACCTTATTAATAAGACATAGAAGCTGTGGTCTTGATTGCTGTTTGATCACTGGAGAAGCTTAGATATTCAAGACAAAGAATATTCTAACAAATTGACGAGCCAGCCAGTCTTTAGTCAGTTTTCTACGGCGAGCCTTTACTGCACGTTTGTTTTTTACTTTTCCTCTTCCGACAAAGGGGGGATAGTGTGCAGTTGTCTGAAGAGATCAAAGAGATCCTCTGACTAAAAAAAAAAAAAAAAAACCTAGCAGTGTGATCAGAAGAAAGTGTAATTCGACACTACCAGACCATTACCAGACCACGTGGTGAGAAGCAAGAGCATTCCAGAACCGTGTATCGTAGTGAGAGCAGATTGAGCAAGCAACTGATCTACGGTAAGTATGGATTTTATTAATACTTTGTCTTCCGGAAGTAAACTTGAATTTACGTTTGTTCCTTATACGGCTAGTGATTCAGCTTTGTGGCATGATTTATGGCGTCAATGTGAAGATGCAAATAAGAAGATAGACAAAAAGATATTTTCTGTGAATAAGGAGAAACAGAAGTTGAGAAACGTAATGAAAATGATTAAGATTTTTAATACATTACTTGATGGTGGTGTTAATCTGACTAATAATGATGTTAGTCAAAGTAATTCACAGAGTAGTGACATGGTTAAAAATGAGATGCACAATGTGTGTGCAATAGAAAAGGAATGTCCTAAATGTGATTTATTAACTGAAGAGATTTCTGATTTGTCGGATTGCTTAGAAATTAAGAATTTGTTAATTACAAAATTGCAGAAAGATTTGAAACAAGTTTGTGTAATTACAAGGGGAGATAGACAAAGACACAGCTTAATTCCAGAAAATGTAGAGGATGAACCAGAGGTCAGTTCAGAACAGGAACTGCAAAGGAAGAAGCTTAGAAATAAAGCAGCAAAATTAAAATTACAGATACAAAGCGAATTAATGAAATTACTTAAAGAAATACCGCCGTATAATTCTAATTTGGATGCATTTGGTAATGCAGATGTATTTGAATCGAATACAGAGAAGCATAATTTGGCTAATGAACAACGAAACAGATTATTTAAAATATGGTTGCCTACATACATGAGTAGAAGATTAGTAGCTCCAATAAGTACTCCTATAGTGGAGGATGATGAAATCATCCATGGAACAGATAAGGATAGACTCCAACAGTTGATTAAGTTTACAACTGGAAATGAAAATCCAACACTTGACATACTAGAAAACCTGAAACCTACAATTTCAGAGGATCCATTTTCTTTTTTGTTAAGATTTGAGCAGGCATATAGAATAGTTTTTAAAATTTCTGATGATGAATGTCCTGCTTCTATGATACAAGTGTTTGTTAAAAAGTTTAAATATTTGGATCCTACTAGTATTGCAATTGCTTCGGATATGCAAACACTTGAGGCTGCTGCTGCGTTTATTGATAAAATCAGAAGGGAACGCAAAAATGAAAAGGTTAAAATGAATGTGGCTGCTATTAACAAAAGTTTTTACACACACAGAAAGGAAAGGGTTAATTCCTTTCATCCCCCTTCCCCTCCTCAGGAGTTTAAAAGGAACCACATGTTGGCTCCCAGGGGACAAAGGATTTGGAACAAAGAACCTATACAGTGTTTCTATTGTAACAAACCAGGTCACATTAAAAAACAATGTCGTAAACTTTTTTATGATATGCAATGTAAAGGACAAGGGAAATCAAATGGATTTATTCACACGTCTGACCAAATAGATAGAAGGAATCCAGTACACACTACATCACAGAGAGAATCTCCATATGCACCACTCATTAGAGAAATCAGGGAGATTGAAGTTAATAAAGAAGATTTACCTAATACAGGAACTACACAGGAGTATGTTTGTTGTAAGTGTCGCGAGAGCTATAATACGTAGATCTATGTTGATTCAGTATAGCTAGTATAGCAATTAACTCTAATTCGTACTGTATCCCTGCACTCTGTCTTCTATGAAGATGTTTTGAATAAGTTAATTTATTTATAAGAAAAACTATATGAACATCAGATGTGTTATATGTTAAAGTTTTGTGTTTTGTTTTATTCTGTAAGTTAAGATCCTGTAATGTTATATGTTGTATATGTTAAACTGCAACTACATAGTGTCCATCATTTGCAGAAGTACAAGTTAGGGATATTTCCTTTCGTGCTTCTCAGGTTGATTCAAAACCTTAATTTAGTTCATGAGAACAGGGTTTTGCGTCATGACTAAAAAGGATTACTATGTATTGTATTGTATTGATCAAATATGTTTTTCCGTAATCAATTGAAGTATTAATTATTTACTATTGTCCATATTCTTAAATTCATCTCATGATCCAAATTCATGTGTTATAATTTGCTATTTGGTTATTTGATAAAATGATGCGGTCTTTAATGTTAATCATTTTAAACAATTTCTTAAGAATCATATTAGAACATTACATCATGTTTTATAGTGAGGTGCTACAATAATAAAGGTTTTGTATCAGCTAAGATTTTGATGCTGCATATCTGTTGTGTTTTTTAGGTTGTATGTAAGAATCGAATGGACAATGCAAATTATTAAAAAGTCTATCATGGCAAAGACATCTGACATTCAACAAGAGACAACCCTTTTTGTTTCTCGCAGTTCTGACGGCGACCATACTGATGATTGATGGTTCTAAGAAAGATCTACAGAGTCAAGAAGATATACAGATTTGACAACCAATTTATAGACAATTTAACAATACTCAAGGGTTCCCAGACATAATTAAGAAGAAAAGAGAAATTGATGATTTTAATGGTCATGTGTGTTTTGGTGTAATGAAAGGGTACTTATTAGTTTGTAACATTAGAATTAACGTCACTAGACAAAGTAATGTGAGGTTAAATGTTACGATAGGGCCTAAACATTTATTTAGTTGGACTAAAGGGACCTACACACAAGATGATAAATTTGGGTTTTGGGAACATATCATAAACAAAGTAGCTTTATTGAGTATAGTAATAGGATGCAGTAATAATGTATGTGAAGGTACATGTTTAATATCTATGGCAGATAAAGAAGAAACATTGTTTCCTATGAGAGTATTGGGAGTACCTGTCAGTAGTACACAATTATTATTTTATAAATTAGAGTATCCTGATTTTGTTTTTTCCACAGATATGTCAGAAACGGAACAGTTAGATTTGTCTGCATGTTTACATTTTGTGTCCAAAATTATTTGTTTGTCTTATCAAGCTGAAACTATATATCATTCATGTTTTCATAACCAGAGCTCATGTTCAGGTACAATTCAAAGTGTGAAAACATCTAACGATCTTGTAACGCCTATAGAGAAAGGTAGAGTATGTGTACAGGTAATGTCTAATGGGGAATTGATTAAAGCAATGTTTTCTAAATGTACGCATACAGAAATATTATCGAAAGGTCTGTATTGTATTGATGGCGATCCAATAGCAATCTATATATATGGAACTCAGATTAATGTTTCTCAAATTAATTCTCAAAAATTAAATGTTTTGCCACTACAGTTTAATTTATCACAAGTAAGTGAATTTCCATGGCAAAAGTGGGCAAATGAGATAAGGAAAGATGTAGGATTTTTAAATGTCTTGCAAAAACAATTAAAAGAAGCACAGATTGTATTTCAACATGAGCAAGGTAAACTCAAAAACATAGAACATGAATGGTCAATAGTCTCAGGTACATCTTGGTGGAAAAACTTTGCTAAGTCAACAGAAATTATGGCAAAATCATCTGTTGGCTCCGCTATCACCAATGTTTTGTTACATCCATTTATTATTGTTTTATTTGTGTCTTTTATATGTATTATTTTTCAAATATGTTTATTATGTAGAATAAGAAAATCATATTTAACTATTCGAGAAAAGATAAAGCAAGGAGAGATGATATTAAGGGAAACTTTAAGACGTAGGATGCATCAGTCTTCCACAGATTCTTTTTTATAATATTATCGTTTACATATCTTCCTGCACTCACTGAATGTGATATGAATGTTGTATGAATGGACAGCAAACATTTATTTATGGTACATAACCATAAACAGGGGGAAGTGTAAGAAATCATTTTTATACTTTTATTTTGTTCTGCACATTTTAGGCCTGAATGCAACTTGAGTGCTAGGAACATATGGTATCAATTAAGTGACGTAGTTTAGAGGGTCTTCTGTGGAATGCCGGTGTATCATATGACTGTTCCAATAGGATTCCTTTACGTATACCCTAACCAAATGTAAAGGGGTATAAATTGGCATGACTACAAGGACAAGGTCTCTTTCCACGCTCTTTCCACGCTCTTTCCACGCTCTCACCTTCATCTCACCAAGATACTTAGCCTACAGTACCTTTTATCAACATTTGTTCCAGCATTGGTATTGTATGAATTGATAATTTGTTATCGAATAAACCTTATTAATAAGACATAGAAGCTGTGGTCTTGATTGCTGTTTGATCACTGGAGAAGCTTAGATATTCAAGACAAAGAATATTCTAACAGTGCCTGCCTCTGCTCCCACCCAAAGGCTAAACATTTTCCTCATCGCATGCAGAATATTTTGGGAAGTGTGCTTTTCATCCATCACTTCTGCATGGAGAAGGAATGATCGGTAGCCTGCTGCAGAAGCTTCCTTAGGCACACCGGGCTGCCACCAGTGTGCTGTCAAAGAAAGAAAGACATGCTGCCCACTAGGTGCACTCCACAAATCTGTTGTGAAATGAACAGAATGACCAGCAGCCATGGAAAGCTCCTCTTTCACTGCTGCAACACAGGACCGATACAACGAGGGGACAAGGTTCCTGCTGAAAGTGGAACGTGACAGAACTGTATATTGTGGAGCCACAGCCGCCATCAATTGTTTGAAAGGCTCCCCTTCGATCATAGAGAAGAATGCCCCTCCAACAGCAATGAACTGACCATTAAGTCGCTTTACTTTATTGGCCTGCTGTTTGGGCATTGACCTTTTGGATTGGAATTCCACAAATTGTTCCAGGGTGGGCTGGACATGCAGTGCTCCAACCTGCCTTGGTCTCTGGCTGCCAGCACTAGCTGCTGCTGCTACTATTGGCTTAGAAGCAGCTGTTGGGGTTTTTCCACGGCCACCAGCTATGCTGCCTGCACTAAGTTTTACTTCTGCATCTTTCCCCAATAGCACAGCGTTGAGTGCTGAGGTGATGCTTCATGCTAGCACTGGTAAAATGGCCAGACACTTTCCCTCTGCTTATTAGCTTCCCACAATGTTTGCACTTTCCATAGCGCCCTTCTTCAACATTTTCAAAGTGCTCCCAAATTGGGGCGTGCATAGCCTTGGAGTGTGCCTTGGGTGCTGCTCCTACTGCTCGGGGTGGATGAACAGAGGCAGAACTAATGGTGGTGGGACTGGTGGTAACAGTACTGGCCATAGTGGGTCTGCTAATTGCTTTAACTTTAGATTTGCTAGGTTTTGCTGCTGCTGGTGGTGGTGATGGTGATGATCGTAGTGGAGAAGGTAGAGGCTCAGGGGAAAATTGTGCACTAGTCATTTGGACACTGCTCCCTGAGGAATCTGATTCCTGACCACTCATCTCCTCTACTTCCTCTGGCTCATAGTCTAGTTCTTCATTAGCCAGATTGAATGGAATTCCTGCTAGGCTGGAGCTAAGACTGATATCGTCGTGAGACTCGTGACTAGTAGTAGTGCGAGCAGGAAGAACAGACTCTGCACTTGGCCTCTCAGTCTCAGGCTCCTCTGCTACCTCGCTAGGTGGAGTTCCACTATGTGTAGCCCTCTCTCTAACTGTCTTCACAAAAATATTGTAAGGAATTGGTGGCTTGCTAGAGGTACTAGGAGGACATGGCGTGGCGGTACCGGTGGGAACAGTAGGCACAGCACTAGTGGTTGTAGAGGTGGGGGTGGGGGTGGTGTTTTTCCCTACAAAGGAATGAGATCGCTTTGGTTTGGGACCCCTCTGAGTCTTGCTGCTAATTTGGCTCTGCTTGGTACCTTGCATGCTGCTCGTGGATGGGGAAGATGCTGCTTGGGGCAAAAGGCACTTCTTTTTACTCACTGGGCTAGTAGAAGTAAATGGACAAGGAAAAGGAATTCCCAGGTAAGAATTCTTTCTTTCCTTGCCATTCCAGGTGGCACATGAGAAGAATTAGCAAGATGGGGAGGGAAGGATTCCAGTCTGCAGGACACGACGACCAAATTGAGACTCGTCTGAGAGATGAAGATTCAGCCTGTAGTGCCTTACGAACGTATGAATCGACCTCCAGGTCACTGCCTTGCAAATGAGAGACGGAGTCACCCCGGAGAGTTCAGCCCAGGAAGTCGAGACAGATCTGGTCGAGTGTGCCTTCAGGCCGGAGGGAGGTACTCTTCCCGCGGAGATGTAACATAAAGTGATTGCGTCCTTAAGCCAGTGGCTCACGGAAACCCTGGATACTGATCTGCCCTTGCGGGTCCCCGCAAAGGACAGAAAGAGAGAATTGGATTTCTTCCAGGCAGACGTACGTGAGAGATAAGACAGGATACACCTCCGCAGGTCTAGCGAGTGGAGTTCCAGCTCTTTAGGATTCTTGGGATCCGGACAGAAAGTAGGCAGGACGATCTCCTGATCCGAATGGAAAGGAGAGACTACTTTAGGGAGAAACTCTGGTGGCAAACGAAGGATAATGCAGTCCGGCAGGATCCTGAGAAAAGGTTCCACTCTGGAGAGAGCCTGGAGAGAGCCTGGAGCTCGCTCACCCTCCTAGCGGAGGTGAGGGCTACTAGGAGGACAACCTTGTAGGTGAGCAGCTTTAGAGAGGTATCCTCTAGAGGCTCAAAAGGAGACGTGGTGAGTTGGTGCAACACGAGGTTAAGGTCCCAAGGTGGAACCGACGGACGGAGCCTAGGGCGAAGTCTACACATCCCCTTAGAAAATCTGGAGATCCAGGGATGGGAAGCCAGATTGGAGTCCAAGAAGTTGCTCCGTGCCGAAATCTGGACCTTGATAGTAGCAGGTTGTAATCCTTTATCAAAGCCGTCTTGAAAAAAATGCAGCACCTCACGGATGGATGGAGAGGATACTCCGTGCACATTGCACCAGGTGATGAACGTTTCCCAAACCTTCTGATACTTAGCAGCCGTAGTATTTTTGCGGCTGGAGAGAATAGTGTTCACCACCGATGAAGCTAATCCTTTAGAGGTCAGGATCTCCCTTTCAGAAGCCATGCTGAGAGGTTGAACCGGGAGGGATCTGGGTGGAGAACAGGACCTTGAACGAGAATATCCTTCACCTGAGGAAGAAGCATGGGCTTGTCTATGGACAAGTTGGTAAGGTCCGAGAACCAGATTCTTCGAGGCCAGAAAGGAACAACCAGGATGACTTTTTGAGGGTTTTCCCGAATTTTCCGGAGCACTCTGGAGATAAGGGGAAGCGGAGGAAAAACGTATGCGAGATCGAAATCCCAGGTCTGAGAGAGTGCTTCTAGGGCTCGGGGACGGCCGACTGGTGAAAGAGAGAAAAACTCTTTTACCTGTGTGTTCAGATGCGTGGCCATCAGGTCTATCTGAGGAGTACCCCATTTGCTCGTGATGAAGGCGAAGACCCTTTTGTTTAAGGACCATTCTCCCGGAGGTACCGAGTTTCTGCTGAGGTAATCCGCCTCCTGATTCAGTGAACCCTTGATATGAACTGCGGAGAGAGTGCAGTGACTGAACTCCGCCCATCGGCAGATCTGAGCAGTCAGGGTCTGCAGGCGTCTGCTTCTGGTGCCACCTTGCTTGGAAAGGTAGGCCACCACGGTAACGTTGTCCGAAAGGATCCTGATGGACTTGTGCCACAGAATTGGAGACCAGAACCTTAGAGCCCTCCAGACCGCAAGCAGTTCTAGAAGATTGACGTGCAGGCCTGATTCTTGAGGAGACCAGGTTCCCTGGGTAATATAGCTTCCCATGACAGCACCCCAGCCTGTCAAACTGGCGTCGGTGGAGATTACCACCCAATCTCTTGTCTGCCAAGAGAGTCCCTGTGAAAGATTCTTGGCTGACAGCCACCAACGGAGTGACTCCCGAACGAAGGGAGAAAGCCGGACCTTCTTGTGTAGGGACGTCCTGGAGCGATCCCAGTGATCCAGTAAGAACTGTTGAAGAGGTCTTGCGTGAGCCAGTGCCCAGGGAACCGCCGAGATAGAGGAGGTCATTAGACCGAGCAATGACATGATGGCTCTGAGGGACACTGACTCGTTCTGTAGGACCGTGTGCGTGAATTCCCTTAATCTTAGGATCTTGTCCCGCGGGAGAAAAGTCTTCTGTAGTTGTGAATCGAGGATCATTCCCAGAAAGGTCCGACGTCTGTTTGGAAGTAACTGTGACTTTAGTAAGTTTACTAACCATCCTAGGTTGTGGAGGGTCCTGAGGGAAAACTCTAGATGGGATTGGAGCAATGATGCCGAGGCCGCTATCAGGAGCCAATCGTCCAGATATGGGACCACCTTTATGCCTTTTTGCCTCAGGAAGGCCACGACCACTGACATGAGCTTCGTGAAGATCCGTGGTGCTGAAGCAATTCCAAAAGGAAGAGCCCGAAACTGAAGATGCCAAACACCTTGAGGCAATGGAACGGCCAGACGGAGGAATCTTTGGTGGTGCTCCTTGATGAGGACATGAAGATAGGCATCCCGCAGGTCTATAGTGACCATGAAGTCCCCCGATGAAATAATCTCTGTGGCGGACTTCAGGGATTCCATCCGGAACCTGTTGTATTTTATACAGGCATTTACCAACTGTAGGTTGATTATTAGCCTGAATTTCCCGGATGGTTTTGGCACGACAAAGACGTGGGAATAGGTTCCCTTTCCTATTTCTTGATGAGGTACCGGGACTAGAGCCTTTTTCGTGAATTAAGTTGTTGAGTGTGGAGAAGAATCCCGCTCTTTTCCAAGGATCTGCGGGAGGCATGGACAGCAGGAATTTCTGGGCAGGTAGGTGAGTAAACTCCGGTGCATAGCCTTGATTGATGATGCGAAGGACCCAGGGGTCTGAGGTGATCTCTTCCCAGGCATGAATGAAATCGGTTAACCTGCCCCCTACCTGAAGCCTGCTGGCGTCAGAACCTTCCTGCTTTACCGTCCCTGCCTCTGCCTCTTCCTCTCTGGAATCTACCTCTTGCATAGGGTTTTCCCCGAAAGGACTGGTAGTCTTGATTGGAGGTTGAGGGCCTGTAGGACTCCCTGTCTCTTGGAGTTCTGTAATAATTAGACCTGAAACGAGGTGGTCCTTTCCTCTGAGGTAACCAGTGCTTGTCGCCCGTGGTGGATTCTAGAATCGTGTCGAGGTCGCTGCCGAAGAGGTGGTTCCCCTGGAACGGAATGCTGCACAGCTTGTGTTTTGAGGCATTATCTGCAGACCACGACTTAAGCCAGAGAGCTCGTCTAGAAACCGCTGAAAGCGCCGTAGCTTTAGCAGATGCACGGACAGATTCAATGGAGGCATCGGAGATGAAGTCAATTGCTAAGCAGGTGTCGGACAGGTTTCTTGCGACCTGCTCAGTCCCTGGAATAGTTACAAGGTCTTCCACCGCCTGTTGGAGCCAGATTTTAATGGCTCTAGAAGTTGACACCATCGCAATAGCTGGACGAAAGTTCGCCGCTGCTGCTTCAAAAGCCCTTTTGGCGGCATTCTCAGCCCGCCGGTCCATAGGGTCTTTGAAATGGGACCTTGGCTACTGCAGCGTCCACTTTCGGGACTTCCCAGGCATCAGAATTCTTACTATCGAAAGGAAACAGTTTTCTGATTCTGGAAGACGTGAAGAATCTCCGGTCAGGATATCTCCACTGCTCCGTGATCATTGCAGAAAGTGAATCGTGAACTGGAAAAGTCTGCGGTTTCCTAGAGTGACCCTGAAAAGGATCTGGTTTTGAGACTGGTATGTCATCCTGTAGATTCAAAGTAGATCTGACTGCAGAGATGAGCTTCCCTGTTTCTTCGACTGGGAAGAAAAAGGTTTCCTCTTTAATTTCCCCGTCCTCATCCGAAGACTGGGGGTCATTCGACTGGTAGTCGTATTCAGAAAAAGGAGCCGAATAATCTTCCAGGGTATCTGGAAGAACATTTGGTGGACCCTGCTGGTAAGGTTGATGCTGAGGCACCGGCGCCTGAGTGGAGCTTGCCATGGCTCGAAAACAGTCAAAGGTAGACTGACGTTCCCCCTTCAACCAGGAGGTAAATTATGTTGTGGAAACTTCTTTAGGCCGAGAGCAGGAGCTGCACATTTTGGCCGTAGGGTCGTGTAGGGTCTTTTTACAGGATGAGCAGGCTTTGTGTTTCGTTTTTCCCACAGACTTCCTATGTGGGGAGACCTCAGGAGTGATGTCTGGATTTTTGTCTGACATGACTGAGGAGAAAAAACACAAAGATGTAACCACAGACAAAAAAGGAATAGGCAATGGAAATCTCCCTCCAAACCAAGAGGGAAACACCTACTTGAAAAAGCAATATACAATCCTCAGGCACAGGCAGGCACAATAGAGGAGTAGAAAATCCAATAATACAGCACAGGAACGAAGAGCAAGGAAAGATCTTACCCATTCTGGCGTTTTTGTAGAGGCATTTAGGCACCCAGGCCCGGAAACATCATATCCGGAAATTCCCCGTCAATTGAACTCTCGTGACCCCGGACGCAGTGCCGGAAGTGATGCGGAGAGGAGATTATAAGAACGGCTGTCGTGAAACCGGCACAGCCGGCTATGGAATCCTGCTCACAGCGCCTGTTCACCGGAGCACTCTCCTGCCATGCCTCACGCTGAGGATTCCCCGGGACGGAGAGAACCGGAGCCCGGGGACGCACATCCCAGTGAGCCCCCTGGGCTGTGGGCAGCGCTTAACGAGGGCTGAGCCTCGTGTTGCCGCGATGACCGCGGAGTTACAGCCTCCGAGGCTGCCGCATAACCCTGGATCCACCGGGACCACTACCGGGTATCGGAGAGAGGACGCCCCCCCGGGGCTCCGAGAAAAAAAAAAAAAAAAGAGAGAAGGTAAGCTTCAGCCTAACCGCTACCTGAGTAGGGCAGGAAACAACACTGGGGAGGAAGGGGGAGGTCTCCTTTTTTTATAGTGTTTCCTGCCCTACCTGGTAGGCGGAGCCTTCTCTTCTCTTCTCATGTGCCACCTGGAATGGCAAAGAAACAATAATGTAAAACACAGCGTGCCAAGACATTGCACAAATTGCCACAAATTTTCTTTTTCCAGTTTTAAAATGACAGGAATAGATCTGGTATCTCCCCATTGGCGAGGAGGAGATATTAAAGTATCTTTATCAAAGAAAGAAACCGAGTGGATTTTTAAATTTCAAACTTTTAAAAAAGAGGGTCTTAATGTAGATTTGGATATTTTAACATTTATTTGAGTAACACATATTTATTTGATACATTTATATTATTATATATTTATTGGTATTTATATATTAATATTTATGACAATGAACTATTCATCAATTAATTGATATTAATTTGTTTTTTCTATATAAAATATGTTTTTATTTAATTTTTATATATATTTTCTTATATCAATAAATTATATAAATAATAACTATTTAATATGTTATTAATTAAAACATAGATTTAACTATTTGATTAATTTAGATATATATACACATCTGGATCATAATTATGTTCTCATTATATATTACATTTTATAAATATAGTTATTATTAATGGCTATCTTTTAAATTCATTTTAAATTAAATTAATTTTATAATAATTTTTATTTATTTGTATTATTTGTTATTATCTTTTTACACTTACCTGTCTGCACCTCTAATCATGTGTATATCTTTAAGAACGATATGTACACCCATATTTTCCTTTTGTTATGGGCTGCTTACTTCATTATTTACATTACTAATAATTCACAAACTCTTTCAAATACTTTAAAATCATTTTATTAAACCCCCCCTTTTTTCTCGTCCGGTACTCCGTTTTTCTTCTTTTTATGTGAGCGGCTTGTTTACATTCATATGATTGGAATAGCGGTGGTCTGAGAAGAAGCATTTCCCTTTCTTTATGTGAACAACGGAATAACTTTATTAACAATCACAAATGCCGAAACACAAGCCGGACAATCAGGGAGACGGCAGAACGTATTGACGAGGCTGCATCAGCGGGACGACGCAACGTCACCACGTCACCAGGAAACTATATAAAAATGGACTTTTAACCCGGACTGCTTTATCTTATTTTTCTCCTGAGGAAGCCGTTTATTAATACGGCGAAACGCGTTGAGAATTTCGTATTTTATTGATTGTTGAGAAGGAGCTTCATTACTATTTTAGAAACCCTAAAAAAAAAGGGAATTAGGTATCAGTGGAGACCCACAGGCAAAATTAGAGTCTTGATAGAGGGTCACCCTAAAATATTTGATTCTCCAGACGAACTAGAAAGCTGGCTAAACCCAAGAATAGCTAAAACCAACCAAGTTTGATATAAACCACTTTAGAATCTAGGGCAGACAAGGAATTTTTTTTTTTTCCTCTCTTTTATTAATTTATTTATTTTTCCTTTGTGACATACATTATTATTACTACACGCTTCACTTGGCACTTTTTTTTACATTTTTATTATTATTTATTTATTTATTTTCTAATTTGTTTATTTATTTATTTTTCTCCTCTAATCTAGGCCCCCACCACTACCACAATCATAATTTTACAACATTATTCTCACAGTCCCTCACAAAGACCCTTCTTTTCTTTTTTTTTTCCCTTACTCACAATATCATAATTATATTATATCACTAAACCAATCACCCTCTCTATTAATTATTACACTTAGAAATCCAATTTTATTAATTTATTTATTTTTTCCCTGCGATACACATTATTATTACACGTTTCACTAGGCACTTATTTCTTTTTTTATCTAGGTTTCCACTACTACTACTACTATAACTATACTTTTATTATTTAACATCACTCTCACTATTTTTTTTTCTTTTTCCTCCCCCTTCCCTCCCAGCTTCACTCCATTCAACCCCTCTTTGGGCTATAGATTTAGCCTAGGACCCACGTCTAATTTTTCTTTTCTTTAGACACGTATGGAAGTATACAGCCATAAGGCAGGTAGGGCTTCCAAGAAAACGTTACCCAAGGCTGCCCGCAAACTCACGAACAGCCTACTTGGGTGTGTAAGTCATAGAATATGTGTTAGGTACTTCTTTCTATTTTTAATGTTATGTCTTTTTTTTTGTGGCAACAATTTTGTGAACAGAGGAGAGGAGGGAGGAAATAAATTACGAGATATAAATGATTAAATTGATATCGTTAAATGTGCAAGGTCTCAACTCGAACGTTAAAAGATCCATGTTATATCATCATATGTCAAAAAATCAAATTGATATTAGCTGTGTCCAAGAAACTCATTGGAGAATAAATGATAAAATCACCTGGGGTGGAAATAAATTCCCAATTATTATACATGCTTCAGATAAATTTTAAAAAAAGAAGGGAGTTGCAATAATTATATCTAAGAGGATCCAATTTGAAAATATTTTTCACTTTTTGGATCCTCAAGGACGATTTATTATCTAAGTATGCAAAATAAACAATGAGATGTACACGTTGGTAACCTTATATTTACCAAATGTTCATCCAACTCGAGTACTGAATAATATTCTGGAACAAGTTGAACAAATCAAAGTAGGAAAAATCATAATTACAGGTGACTTTAACGCTATTTTAGACCCTGATATAGATAAAAAAATAGTCAAACAAAATACAGTTAATCCTAATATTATTAAAGAAGCTAAACGACTGAACAAAGCCCTATTAAACTCAGAACTATATGATATCTGGCGGGTACTTCACCCCTTAGAGGCTGATTTTACCCACCTCTCAAATGGACCATTTGTCACTCTCCAGGATAGACATGATATGGGTCAATCAACCGACTCTCTTTCAAACCAAAAAAAATAGAAATTATAGATAATACATGGTCGGACCACAGTATAGTCTCAATAGAATTAAAAGATAATAATCAACCTTTTGTTAGAAACTCATGGCAAATCAAAGATCATCTTCTTAATGATTCAACTATAAAAGAAGATCTTTTACGCATGATAAAACAATTTTTTGAAGAGAATAACCCAATCGTTACTTCACTGATAAACAACTGGTGTGCTTTTAAAGCATTATGCACAACTGCAAATCAACTGAACAACGATTAGCGAATATCTACATCCAATTCTACAAAATTTAAAAGTTAAAAGGAATACTCTCCATGAAAAATTTTCAGACTTTCTCACTATTCCAAAAGAGATTAACAAACTCTTAAGACTTAAAATATTTAGAAATATGGAGAAACTGAAGCAAAAATATTACTCCCAAGGAAATTGAATTGAGAAAATGATATTAAATAAACTTAAGAATATAAGGCAGAATAACAATATCAACAAGCTAATAGTAAATGGTAAAACCTTTAACAAATATTATGAAGACCTATATAATCTTCCAGTACAAGATATTAAAACATAACTAGCTCCTTATCTAAAAAGATCTAATCTAGCTCAATTGTCTCAAGATCAAAGATCCAGGATAAATAAACAATTTACAAATGCAGAAATTCAATCAATTATCATAAAATTGGAAAAAAACAAAACACCAGGCCCAGACGGATTTAGCAACTATTTTTATAAGATTTTTGCAGAATTTATAACTCCTTAATTATAGGGCCAATATCTTCCCTATATTAAAACAAGGTAAAGACTCAACAAAAATAGAAAATTATAGACCTATTTTGCTACTTAATGTAGATATAAAAATCTATTCAGCAATATTAGCGGAACGACTGAAACCCATGCTGGAAATTTTAATCAATAACGATCAAATAGGTTTCATTCCTAACAGATTATCAAGTATAAATACCCGCAGGATAATTAATATACTAAATGTTGCAGAAGATCCCACTGCTGACCCTGTCAATAGACGCAGAGAAAGCATTTGACAGGGTCAGCTGGGAATTCATGAGTCAAACCCTACAACAAATGGAGATGGGTAACTGGATACTTCAAGAAATAACAGCCCTGTATATCAATCCCACTGCAAGGACAAATGGCCCAAATATATGCTCTGACTGGTTCCACTTGAGAAATGGAACCAGACAAGGATGTCCCCTATCGCCTCTTCTATATATATAATATCTATTGAACCTCTGGCAAACAATATTCGTTCTAATCCCAATATTACAGGCTTCAAGCTAAAAAATGAAGATCTAATTATTAGTCTTTATGCTGATGATATGTTAATTACACTAACAAATCCATTAGGCTCAATAAAGCATTTTATGAAAGAATTTGCAGAGTACAGTGAACTAGCAAACTACAAGTTAAATATTGATAAAACATCTATCCTGGGAATAAATCTAAAGAAAGAAATAATACAAGAACTATCTATGTCTTATAGTTTTAAATGGGTAGCAGATAGTTTTAATTATCTAGGAATTAAAATATCACAGAAGACTGATAATCTTATGGAAATAAATTTTCTTGATCTTCTGAAAACAATGAACAAGCAATTAAAAATTTGGAGAAATCTAGAATTTTCCTGGTGGGGATGCATTAACATAATAAGTGCATATATCAAACCTAGATGGCTGTAACTATTTCAAATGATTCCGCTGAAAATCTCAGACTCTTGGTTAAAACTAGTGCAAAAAAGTTTTGACTGCTTTGCTTGGCAAGGGAAAAAACCAAGAATCGCCCAAGAATTTTTGTCACTCAAACCCAATATCAAGCAAGCCAGATTGCTCACATAGCCAGAACTCAATCCAACAATTTTAAAAAATCTAGTTGTTATAGAATGGAACTGGAATATACTGGCTTAAAATCTCTGGAATCCCTAATATGGCCCACCGACTTTCTTAAATATGGGAAACCCCTGGAATTCTTAATTCTATCACATCTGACATACTCATGGACAAAAATTAAAAAAGAAATAGGTCTGAAGAATAAAATTCCATCTTATACTAATTTAGATATCCTGGAGTTAAACATTCAAGACCTGAACTTGATTAACTGGAAACAGGTATTAACACCATTGCGCAATTAATGACTAGTCATCGTTTGAAAAGTTTCGAAGAGCTGAAAATTGAAATTAACCTTACAAATAACGACTACTTCACATTTTTCAGAATGAAATCCAACCTTGATAAATCGCTACTGAAAGATAACCCAAAAATTGATGCTCTACTAACTAAAATCTTTAATAGTACTCTAAAGAAAGGTTTGATAACTAAAACTACAGAGCTTATCAGGTTATCAAAACAACTAAAAGATTTTCCTGCAAAAAAATGCATGGGAAAAAGACTTGGGACTAAAAATAACCTCTGAGGAATGGAGTAGATCATTACAAAAAACCAAACAAATTAATCACTGTTTGAATCTAAATGAAATGGATTTCAAACTGATGAACAAATGGTATCCTATTCCTACAAGATTGAATAAAATGTATCCGACTATTTCATAAATATGCTGGCGTTTTCCACAAATCACAGGGTACTTATCTTCACATTTGGTAGGAATGTGAGGAAACAAAGAAATTATGGAAAACGACCTTTGATTGACTGGACAACCGACTTAAAACTCCTATTTCTCGTACACCAAAAACTACTCTCCTTACTCTACTCGATTGGTCCAAATGTAAAAAAGAAGAATATTTCCTAATTGTCCACACCCTTTTAGCAACAAAGATTATAATTGCAAGAAATTTGAAAACACAAACTCTCCCTCCATGGTCAGCAGTTCATACTTAACTTAAATATCAGATAGATATACAGAAAGGAATCTGTACATCAAACACTCAATCTGATATTTATAAAAAATTAGCAACTTTTCTATATAGAGCCCTATTAAATGCACATAACTATACATTTCCAATCTTAACCTCTTGACTGCTAACGACAGCATGGTGCTGTCGCTAGCAGTCCCAGTCAGGCACCATGCTGTCGCTAGCACTACCCTACCTTGATAGAGGTCTGTGTACCTCCATCACCACCTACCCTGGCGATCTGCCCCTCAAATTGAAGGGCATCACCAGGGCCACCCGATCCGGCCGGTGACATCGCACGTAATGACGCGATGACGTCACCGCGCAACTTTATTGAAAACTGACAATTGTCAGTTAAAGAGGTATGGCGGCATGCTGCTTAGATGCCTGTATCTCAAAGGTTTGTCAAAGAAATAATAAAAAATATTAAGTTAAAAAATAAAAATGGAAAAAAAAAAGTAAAAAATATTGATTTGGGGGTCTCTAAAGGCAGATAAATAAAGATCAAAATTGCCTAGAGACCCCCAAATTAAATTATCTAAACATAAACTACTTTAACTTTAAAAAAAAAAAAGTTTAAGTATTCTAGCTAAATGATCACTGTGGTAGCCAATGTTACCACGGTGATCATATAGCTATGAAAAGTCACATTCCCCCTTGAGGAGTTGGTGGCTGGGCACATGGGTCGAGAGGCACAACATGGGAAGAAATGGTTCTACTGGTCTCGTTTTGTGGCTGGGGCCCCTACATGATGGGTGTAGTTTGATTTCTATGTTTTCTGCTGCGCTCTGGGGCGCGTCTGGAGCCTTACCAAGCCATGTATCTTGTTATGTTACTACTCTGCTGTGTACTTTCTACCATGTCCTGTATTTTATTGTTGCTCTTTTATTGTTTTTTTGGGGGGTTTTTTTGTTTGTTTTGTTCCTTCTGTACTGTGCCTGGTCCTGCTGCGTCAGGGCCTCCCCCCCTTCTCTTTTTGTTTCTGTATACCCCTCCCTTCGCCCTTTATAGACAAAATCAATAAAATCTTTGATTTACAAAAAAGAAAAGTCACATTCCCTTTTTAAAAATGGCCAATACTAAATTTTAACCCCATGATCCCTTTCATCATGGGGTTAAATTTAGCCAATGGTAGAGGGAGGCAACTTTGAAATCCTGATGAACTGTAAATTAACTGCAAATATTATTAAAATCAGCCGTTTAGCCTGTGCGGTACGTGAGTAACCATCTCATCCCTGAAGCCCCTTGCATTTTTACTGTAAAACTTATTTTTGCTGTAAAAGTGATTTTTTTTTTCTCTTTTTACCATAATTTCTTTGGGATTGTAAGGGGAAATGGTGTGTGCTTCTGTGAGTGAATGTTGAAATGAAAGGCGTGTGAATGGTCAGTAATTAGGGTTGAAGCCTTGACGTGGCATTACTGCTCACGTAGGGCGTTAAATTATGGCACAAAAGTACACATTTGCAAAAACGACACCCCTTGGCGCATCAAATGAGGGGCTGCATGTCTTTCTAGTACAAACCTGGAGTGCGCAAGACAAAAATGAACATGTCGCTATGGTTAGAAAAAACATATTTTCTAGCCAAAGCGACATATTCTGTCATTATTTGTGTACTCTTTTGTCCTAGAAATACATGTTGCCCCTCATTTGAAGTGCCAAGGGGTGTAGTTTCTTGAAATGTATACTTTATGTACCCTAATTTAACTTCCCAGATGTCTGGACCATTTTAACTTCAGATATGGCAGATTTGAAAACATTAAAACATTTAGGGGTGATGTCTGCAATTAGATAGCTCTAGACATCTGGAAAGTTAAATTATGGTATTTTCATTTTCAGAAACTACACCCCTTGGCGCATCAAATGAGGGGCTGCATGTATTAGTAGCTGGAGTGCGCTAGACATAAATGAACTTGTCGCTTTTAATTTAAATTTTTTTTATTTTTATAAGTGTGATATTCATCTATTTGTTGTGCACGTCAAATTTGTGATACAAATACAAATAAGACCTCATTTGATGCAGCTGGGGGTGTAGTTTCTAAAAATATATAGTTTTGTTAGCATATTTTAACATCCCAGGCAGCTAGAGCTGTTTAATTGATGACAGCCATGCATTAAATTTAAATATGTCTTTTGTGATAGTCTAATAAATTTAACTTTTAGCAATAAAATATTAGAAACACACAGTCTACTGTTCTCAATTTCTGTTTATTTTAGACCGGTTACCTACTACAAATATTTAGCAGCACAGTTTTTGATATTAGCGTTTAGAAAAATAAAATTACAAACCAGTTTTTAGTGAGTCAGGAGTGAAAAATTACACTTTTTCCCATTTTTGGCTATATTTTGCAAACCTAATGAGACATACACATATAAAAATGGTATCTGCTGGGTGTGCTGAAAAAAAACAATATATGGTTTGTATAGTTTATTCCCAAGAAATGTACTTCTAAATGCGTTTAAAAGTGAGATGCACCAAAATGCCGAAAACCAGTTTAGCACCAGGGTGGGAAATGGCTTAGCAACCAAGGGGTTAATTTATAATTAATCCAAACAATTCTCCACTATGCTCTAGTTGCCTGTTAGTGTTTAAGTGTTTACGTTAAGGTGTCTGTGTACATTTAGCTAACTAGATAAATAAATCAGTAGAGCTGTTAAATGTAAATAAAGCTATAATTTTGTTTATACTTGATGCAAAATGACGAGAAAGATATGACAGTACGCTATTACTATATGAAATCTGTCCCCTCAGATTGCATTAAAAAAAAAGTAATAAAAAAAAATAAAATAATGTGTGTGCGTGCTAGTTACTGGGGGTGCCATCACAGAAATACTGTACCCAGACACCACTAACCCTAGGCTCACTCTTGATCAGATGCTTTGGAAAGTCCATGCACTCTTGGATTAGTGATAAACATACTCAGTGTTTTACTATAGTAAAATGACTCCAGGTAGTTAAACTGAGCCATATGGTGTTTTTGTTTCTTCAGAAAAAAAGCACTTGTAAACTATAATCTACAGTATTTGAACAGATTGTTATCTGAAACAGAAGGTTGAACCACTTTGCATGGATGTGTTTAATACCCACATGCATATATTTTAGGTTTTATGTGGAAGAGTCTGTGTTTGTATAGTTGCACATAAACTACTTGTAGTCTTCGTAAATCTAGTTCTTATAGAATAATATGATTTAACCCTTTGAATGACAAAGGCCTAGCCCAATTTTTCCTCCTGGGAAGCTTGGACATTTTTTACAACTTTTGAATCCGTTCGTTGAATCTGTGGAATCTTATGATGTGGAGAGTATGGGTAATTAGAGGTTAAATGTTTTCTGCATTCTGGTAATAAAAGTCTGATGCTCCATGAGGTAGTATTCTTCTGTAGAAGAACATGATACAGTGGGGCAAAAAAGTATTTAGTCAGCCACCAATTGTGCAAGTTCTCCCACTTACAAAGATGAGAGAGGCCTGTAATTTTCACCATAGGTACCCTTCAACTATGAGAGACAGAATGGGGGGAAAGAATACAGGAAATCACATTGTAGGATTTCTAATGAATTAATTGGTAAATTCCTCGGTAAAATAAATATTTGGTCACCTACAAACAAGCAAGATATCTGGCTCTCACAGACCTGTAACATCTTCTTTAAGAGTATCCTCTGTCCTCCACTCATTACCTGTATTAATGGCACCTGTTTGAACTTGTTATCAGTATAAAAGACACCTGTCCACAACCTCAAACAGTCACACTCCAAACCCCACTATGGCCAAGACCAAAGAGCTGTCGAAGGACACCAGAAACAAAATTGTAGACCTGCACCAGGCTGGGAAGACTGAATCTGCAATAGGTAAGCAGCTTGTGAAGAAATCAACTGTGGGAGCAATTATTCGAAAATAGAAGACATCTCACCCCGTAGTGTCAAAATGATCACAAGAACGGTGAGCAAAAATCCCAGAACCACACGGGGGGACCTAGTGAATGACCTGCAGAGAGCGGGGACCAAAGTAAGAAAGGCTACCATCAGTAACACACTACGCTGCCAATGACTCAAATCATACAGTGCCAGACGTGTCCCCCTGCTTAAGCCAGCACATGTCCGGGCCCGTCTGAAGTTTGCTAGAGAGCATTTGGATGATCCAGAAGAGGATTGGGCGAATGTCATATGGTCAGATGAAACCGAGGTAGAACTTTTTGGTAGAAACTCAACTTGTCGTGTTTGGAGGAGAAAGAATGCTGAGTTGCATCCAAATAACACCATACCTACGGTGAAGCATGGGGGTGGAAACATCATGCTTTGGGGCTGTTTTTCTGCAAAGGTACCAGGATGACTGATCCGTTTAAAGGAAAGAATGAATGGGGCCATGTATCGTGAGATTTTGAGTGAAAACCTCCTTCCATCAGCAAGGGCATTGAAGGTGAAACGTGGCTGGGTCTTTCAGCATGACAATGATCCCAAACACACCGCCTGGGCAACGAAGGAGTGGCTTCGTAAGAAGCATTTCAAGGTCCTGGAGTGGCCTAGCCAGTCTCCAGATCTCAACCCCATAGAAAACCTTTGGAGGTGTCACGACACAGCGTACAGAGGAGACACCGTAGTCAGGTAGGACTGGCAAAGGATGGTCCAGAGAGCCGAGGTCAGGATACCGGAGAGCAGGATAATCGAGGAGCAAGCCGAGGTCAGGATACCAGAGATCAGGATAGTCGAGGAGCAAGCCGAGGTCAGGATACCAGAGATCAGAATAGTCGAGGAGCAAGCCGAGGTCAATAACAGGAACAAGCAGGAAATAACGCGTACTGGGAAGGCACTACCGAGATAGGCATGACCATCAGAAGGCAAGGTCAGAGTGTTAGAGCGTCTCTTAAATAGTCCCAGGAGTTATGGTACTAATTAGGGATCTCCCGCCAAATATTCAAACTGCCGATACGTCACTTCCTGCGCGGCCATCTTGTGAATGGCGTTCACGTAATCTCCCAATATAAGTCGATGTAGTTTCCGCTGGCGCCACTAGGTGGCGTGAAGAAGAACGTGTCCGGACACCAGAGCTGGACCTGTGCTCCGGCTGAAGCTGCTGGGAACGCGGCGTGGATGAGGTAAGTCCTCCTTCAAGCTGCAGCGGCTGCCTCCGCTGTGCAGAAGCGGGGGGTCTCCCCCTTCTCTGCGGCGGCTGCGTCTGCTGTGCAGAAGCGGGGGGTCTCCCCCTTCTCCGCGGCGGCTGCGTCTGCTGTGCAGAAGCGGGGGGTCTCCCCCTTCTCCGCGGCGGCCGCGTCTGCTGTGCAGAAGCGGGGGGTCTCCCCCTTCTGCGCGGTGGCCGAGGTTGCCGTGCTGGGGCAGGGGGTCTTCCTGCCGTTCAGAAGCGGGGGGTCTCCCTCTTCTTTGCGGCAGCTGCGGCTGCCGGACCGAAGCGGGGGTCTCCCCCTACCTCGCGGCGGTTGCCGTTGCCGGCCGGGGGACCCGGAGGATCTCTCTGCCGGTAGCGTGACAGTACCCCTCCTCAAAGGGGCGACCTCAGGGCGACCCCTGCCCGAACTATGCTGCCCTCTAGCATGGAATGCACGCACGAGATGAGGGGCATGGAAACGAGCTTCAGGAACCCAGGAACGATCCTCTGGGCCAAGTCCCCTCCAATGAACAAGATACTGAAGACTCCCTTGTTGTCTGCGACAGTCCAGGATGGCTTGAGGAATGCGCCCAGAAGTCTCTGCGACACAGGGTCTAGTAGAAAAACGGTTGCAAACCAGTGGCTTCAATAGTGAGACGTGAAAGACTCGAGGGATACGGAGTGTCCTTGGCAGAGAAAGATCGTAGGCAACAGGATTCACCTGACGGACGATCGAAAAGGGACCGATGAAACGCGGCGCCAGCTTCATGCTGGGCACTCGGAGTCGCAGGTATCTTGTAGACAACCAAACGTGGTCCCCAGGAGAATATGCAGGAGTACCGGAACGTCTCTTGTTGGCTTGGAGTTCCTGTCGTCTACCAGCCAGTTCCAGAGCCCTTTGCACTGAAACCCAGGTGGACTGGATATTAGTCAATCGTTCCTCCAGTGCTGGATCAGGAGAATTCAGAAAGGCTCCAGGGAAGGGTTGCGGATGAAGACCGTAAACACAGTAGAAGGCGGACTCTCCCGTAGACTCTTGTACCGCATTGTTCCGAGCAAACTCCGCCAAAGGTAGCAGGTCAACCCAATCATCCTGATGTTGATTGATGAAAATGTGCAAATATTGTTCAAGGTGCTGGTTAGCCCTCTCTGCAGCACCGTTAGACTGTGGGTAATAGGCCGACGAAAACGCTAATGTAACACCCAATGCTCTCGTGAACTCACGCCAAAAACGTGCAATAAATTGGGTGCCGCGGTCGGAGACGATCTCGGTGGGAACTCCAAGACAGACAATCTCCCGCAAGAATATGTCCGCCAATACTGATGCCGTGGGAAGTCTCCTCAAAGGTATCATGTGGGCCATCTTTGAAAAACGATCAATGATCATCAGAATCACGGTATGCCCCTTAGAGTTGGGTAAGTCCACTATAAAGTCCATGGCAAGGTGAGTCCAGGGCCTTGAAGGACGGGGCAATGGGTGAAGCAACCCCGCAGGGTGTCTCCTGGAGGACTTATTGGCAGCGCACTTGAGACAGGAGCGGACGAACAGGGCAGTATCCTTGGTCCATTCAGGCCACCAAAATGTCCTAGAAACGAGATCCTTGGTGCGTGCCAGCCCTGGGTGGCGTGCAGTTCTGGACCCATGGGACAGGTGAAGCACGCGGGTACGGAGGTGTGCGGGAACAAACAGTCTCCCAGCCGGCAAGGAGGCTGGAGCTCGGGCTTGAAAACCAGCGATCCGGTCAAGTAGGGGAGTTTGGCAACGAGTATGTAGAGCAGCAAGGACCTTGGTAGCAGGTATAATGGCCTCGGGTGCACGACCCTCCTCCTCGGGGGGCACATGCATACGGGAGAGAGCGTCCGCCTTGACGTTCTTGGAGCCTGGACGATAAGTCAATACAAATGAAAAACGGGAGAGAAACAAGGCCCATCTGGCCTGTCGGGGATTCAGGCACCTGGCAGTCTCTATATACTGTAGATTCTTGTGATCTGTCAGAATCAGCGTGGGAATAGGAACGCCCTCCAGAAGATGACGCCACTCCTCCAGCGCAAGGATGACAGCCAGAAGTTCCTTGTTCCCAACATCATAGTTCCTCTCTGCTGGGGAGAATCTCCTGGAGAAGTATCCGCAAGGATGGAGAGGACCACTATAGGAGGCCCTCTGTGAAAGAACAGCCCCGACTCCGGATTCGGATGCATCGACCTCCAGAACAAATGGTAACTGAGGGTCAGGATGACGTAACACAGGAGCGGTGGTAAACTTGGTCTTGAGTCGGGAAAAGGCGGAAATGGCTTCAGGAGACCATTCCAGGGTGTTAGCCCCTTTTTTAGTAAGGGCCGTCAGAGGAGTGCGACCTTGGAGTAGTCACGGATGAAACGTCTATAATAATTGGCAAACCCCAAGAAACGCTGTAGGGGTTTCAGGCCCAGTGGTTGAGGCCAGTCTCTAATGGCCTGTACTTTGGATGGGTCCATCTCAAAGCCCGAGGGCGTAATAACGTATCCTAGAAATGTCACCCTCTGGATCTCAAATGCACATTTCTCGAGCTTTGCGTATAGTCCATGGAGCCGTACTCGGGACAAAACGCGCGTAACATGGGTGCGGTGTGACTGCAAATCGGAAGAGTATATCAAAATGTCATCCAGGTACACCACTACAAACTGCTGAAGAAAGTCCCGAAGGCAATCATTAATGAACTCCTGGAAGACCGCCGGGGCGTTGCACAGCCCAAACGGCATAACGGTATATTCATAATGTCCAGAACGAGTATTGAAGGCGGTCTTCCATTCATCGTCCGCGCGGATTCGGACAAGATTGTACGCTCCCCGGAGATCCAGCTTGATGTAGATAGTAGCCCCACGTAGCCTGTCGAAAAGTTCGGAAATTAGAGGAATAGGGTAAGTGTTGCGCCTGGTAATCTTGTTCAGACCCCGATAATCGATGCAAGGACGAAGCTCCCCATTCTTCTTCTTCACGAAGAAGAACCCTGCACCAGCGGGTGATACAGACCGGCGGATAAATCCTCGGCGAAGATTCTCCTCTATGTATGATTCCATAGCTTTGGTCTCTGGAATGGAGAGTGGGTAAACCCACCCCCGGGGTGGCATGGTCCCAGGAAGCAGGTCAATCGGGCAATCGTACGGCCTGTGTGGTGGTAGCTTTTCGGCCTCTTTCTTATCAAACACATCCGCGAAGTCCCGGTACTGCACGGGCAGGAGAGAGGTCTCATTAAGAGATGCAGAAACTGCGGCATGTCTTAGAGGGGAGATGCAATGCGCCTTGCAGGACGTACTCCAGGCCGTGATCTGAGTCGTAGACCAGTCAATAGCAGTTCATTACACCTATGGTAGGTTCCCCTGGCCTACCTAGGTGCGGGAGTTTCCCGGCCTGCTAGGACAGTGCCCGATGAAGTGGCCCGAGAGTCCACAGTAGAAGCATAATCCCTCCCGTCTCCGCCTGTTCCTCTCTCGTTCGGAGACCCGAGTGGCTCCCAACTGCATAGGTTCCTCAGATGGTTCGTTCGAGGAATCGGCAGAAGGAAACTGTGGCATGAAGCGTCTCCCACCCTTGTCACGTAACTTCAAACTCTCACGTTGGGCTTGCCGCTCGCGGAGACGCAGATCGATTTGGGAAATATAAGAAATCACGGAGTCTAGGTCCGTGGGCAAATCTCTGGCAGCAGTCTCGTCCTTGAGGGTCTCGGAAAGTCCATTCAGGAAGGCAGCCACTAATGCCTCATTAGTCCAGTTCACCTCCCCCATCAGGGTCCGGAACTCTATAGCGTACTCCAGAAGCGGACGGGAACCCTGACGGATGGTAAAGAGTGAATTCGAAGCAGTGGCCCTTCTACCCGGAGTATCAAATGCGGCACGTAGACAGGAGACAAATTCCGCATAGGAGCGCACCGTAGAGACGTTCATCTCCCAAAGCGGTGAAGCCCATGCCAAGGCTTTATCCGTAAGGAGTGAAATGATGTATCCCACCTTGGCACGCTCAGTGGGGAAGGCATATGGAGACAGTTCAAAGTGTATCTCACACTGATTCAAAAAACCTCGACAGGTTGCAGGATCACCATTGTAGCGTTGGGGAGGAGGCAGGTGAGCAGGAACCGTGGCCACTGGTAACGACGGTGGAGTAGGAGCTGCCACAGGTTGAGGTGCTTGCTGCGCAGGATCAGTACGCTGAAGCAAGGTCTGAAGAGCCTGAGCAAATTGATCCAGACGGTGATCCATCTCGTCAAGTCGAGCCTCAGTGGACCCTTGTCCTACCGAAGCGGGTCTCATGATGGCCTTCTGATTCTGTCACGACACAGCGTACAGAGGAGACACCGTAGTCAGGTAGGACTGGCAAAGGATGGTCCAGAGAGCCGAGGTCAGGATACCGGAGAGCAGGATAATCGAGGAGCAAGCCGAGGTCAGGATACCAGAGATCAGGATAGTCAAGGAGCAAGCCGAGGTCAGGATACCAGAGATCAGAATAGTCGAGGAGCAAGCCGAGGTCAATAACAGGAACAAGCAGGAAATAACGCGTACTGGGAAGGCACTACCGAGATAGGCACGACCATCAGAAGGCAAGGTCAGAGTGTTAGAGCGTCTCTTAAATAGTCCCAGGAGTTATGGTACTAATTAGGGATCTCCCGCCAAATATTCAAACTGCCGATACGTCACTTCCTGCGCGGCCATCTTGTGAATGGCGTTCACGTAATCTCCCAATATAAGTCAATGTAGTTTCCGCTGGCGCCACTAGGTGGCGTGAAGAAGAACGTGTCCGGACACCAGAGCTGGACCTGTGCTCCGGCTGAAGCTGCTGGGAACGCGGCGTGGATGAGGTAAGTCCTCCTTCAAGCTGCAACGGCTGCCTCCGCTGTGCAGAAGCAGGGGGTCTCCCCCTTCTCCACGGCGGCTGCGTCTGCTGTGCAGAAGCGGGGGGTATCCCCCTTCTCAGCGGCGGCTGCGTCTGCTGTGCAGAAGCGGGGGGTCTCCCCCTTCTGCGCGGTGGCCGAGGTTGCCGTGCTGGGGCAGGGGGTCTTCCCCTACCTCGCGGCGGCTGCTGCTGCTGTTCAGAAGCGGGGGGGTCTCCCTCTTCTTTGCGGCAGCTGCGGCTGCCGGACCGAAGCGGGGGGTCTCCCCCTACCTCGCGGCGGGGCCGGGGGACCCGGAGGATCTCTCTGCCGGTAACGTGACAGGAGGGAGTTGAAAGTCCATGTTGCCCAGCGACAGCCCCAAAACATCACTGCTCTAGAGGAGATCTGCATGGAGGAATGGTCCAAAATACCAGCAACAGTGTGTGAAAACCTTGTGAAGACTTACAGAAAACGTTTGACCTTTGTCATTGCCAACAAAGGGTATATAACAAAGTATTGATATGAAATTTTTTCCACCATAATTTGCAAATAAATTCTTTAAAAATCAGACAATGTGATTTATGGACTTTGTTGTCTCATTCTGTCTCTCATAGTTGAAGTGTACCTATGGTGAAACATACAGGCCTCTCTCATCTTTGTAAGTGGGAGAACTTACACAATTGGTGGCTGACTAAATACTTTTTTGCCCCACTGTATATGGTAGAGGGTATAGGTCAAATTATACAGCTGAATTAGTTGGTGAGAAACTGGACCATAAGTGTAGACTCAGGGTCAACTTCAGGGCAAAGGGGAACTCTCCTCTCTGACAGTCGGTGAAGGTCTGCGCGATGGACGCAGACAACCCCCGCTGCTAACCGCACCTCCTTCCGGCTGCAACGGAAGTAGCCTACACGAATCGCGTAGAAGTCTACTCGCTGCCTGGACAACACACCGGGGAGTCGAAAGCACCAGTAAGTTGGGGGGGGTACCAGACAGGAGGATCCAGGTCCAAAGCAGCGCTGCGGGGGATCTGGATCTTAGTCTCATAGTCAGACCTCTATTTGAGGTCTGATTATAAGACGACCCCGATTATAAGACGAGGGGTATTTTTCAGAGCATCTGCTCTGAAAAAACGTTGTCTTATAATCAAGCAAATACGGTATATGTTGTTTGCCCGGGGTGGGTTGATATATATATATAGAGAGAGAGAGAGGTAGATATTCTAAATCGGGTATCTCACGAATCTGGTATCAAAATCGTGAGTGGTGGCAGACTACCTGCGGGGATAGAGGCAGGATTTGGGGGTTAATTTGGTATAACTGATGCCTTGTTAAGGGGTGAAGTTAGTAAATCCAGAGGCCTGGTGCTATGGACCTCTTCATGCCCATGCCCTCCACACAGTCACAGCTTGGCAAGTAGTCCTGACTGTGACAATCAATGTATTTATATTGTGTGAAATTGTAAAGCTGTCAGACCTTCCTGCTTCTGTGCAGATCTCCCTGCAGCTGCTTGTATCCGGCATAAACCTTTATACATTCAAAGAAGTCTGGTGGTCATCACAATGTTTGATTTCCACAACAGATCCCTTCAGGTCAGGATATGCTTTATAAAAAGTTTTTTCTGGTCATTTTTTCTATTTGTTTTTTCAACCTTGCTTAAAATATATTCTATACTGTAGGTGCCACAGCTGAACAATGACCCAGTTTATGTTGAGCAATATCTTCTTTATGTCCAAGAGGACCACATCCATTCTTTGCATATTACTCTACTGTATATAACATACTTTTTATTATATTAGCTTAAGGGGTTTGGGAGTAGTGATTTGTTTTATAATTTTTTTACTTTAGTGGTAGGGCTAAAGGGGCACTTTTTAAAAAAATAAATATTTTTTTGTTTTTTGGAAGAGGGAGAAACTTTCTCCCTCTCCTGATCCATCTATGTTGATTTCAATACTTGCAACCAGCCAGCAGGAAACTGGAGATCCTAGCAGGGTCTATAAAGGCATTGCTGACTCTCTCCTGTCCTCAAGTTAATTTCTGGTAGGTGTCAGCACTCATTCTCTCACAATCTCATTCTTGTTCACGCTCTCTCTTGCACTCTCTAAATGTTTCCCTACCTTTAGCGCCAACCATTTCCACTTCTGTCGACCACTTCCACATCTTCCTCTGCATCTTCTACATCTTCTTTCTTTTATCTTCTCTATTCTATCTTCAATCCTTAATCTGCTATATCAGATGAACTGAGGGAAATATGGTGGTACTTGTGGTGACATCACCTTCCTCATCCCCCAAGAAGGAGAGAGGACATCACCGTAATTTTGTCCTCATGTGAACCGAGGGCAATATGGCGGCGCTTGCAGTGACTGCTACTGCAGCTGGGAATTTCCATTTCAAACTCCTGCATCTCTCCTTCGCTTAGCATGTCCTTTGTCCCGAGTGTGGCTAGCATAGGTAGGTAAGTATGCTGAAACCACTTACTCCTAATTACTGCTAGTAACCCTCTTTTCACCCCTCCTTTTGTTTCTTTTGCCCATACTACCCCCTTAGATTGTAATCTCATGAGCGGGGCCCTCAAAATCCCATCATTCCTGCCAGGAACTTTTTGTAAAAGTAACATAAGGCTAGATAGCAAGCTCAAGGACATAGCTCTCAATTCCTGATATGTCTGTACTAATATATATATATTTGCTATATTTGTGTTAACTACTCCATTTAAATTGTACAGCGCACCTTAATTTGTTGCTGCTTAGTAAATAAAAGATAGTAATAATAAAATCATGGCGAAATTCCAGGGAGTGACTACGTCCTGATGTAGACGGGGTTGATGGTGGGGTAGACGTGCCTTTTCCTGCTTCTATCTCAGCTGCTTGTTTGTCTTCACGCCAGTGCCCAACAGTCTTACTCCACTTTTTAATCAATACTGCCTGTTAGTTCAAATAGCTGCCCTTACCTCTAGGTTAGAATATGTGCTGTGCAACACAAAAACACAAAGTCCCCATCTCTAACCGCTTTCACTATATTTGCATCAGTCACCACCATTCCCATTTCTTCTGCTCTGCCTGCCGGTTTTCAATCCACTGCACCAGCATCTTCCTAAAATCTACCAAGATGTGAGCTGGTGTGTACTGCTCATCCACAACCTCAGCATTGAGTAGAAAAGACTCTACTGCCCTTCTGCCACAGTTCCCCTCCTCCTTTCATCCCGTGTTGTGCACTAGTGTCACGCCCCATTCAGGCTGCGGAGCTGCATATCTCTGGTTTCCCCTGTTTCGCTACAGTTCCCCTGCCTCGCTATAATCCATGCCTGGATTTCCTTATGCTCTGTCCTGAACTTCTAATTCTTTGATTCCAGTCCTGCTTTTAGCTTCTGTTTCCTTTATAAGTTGTGCCCCACCTGTTTGTTATGTTTGTCTCAATCAGCAGTCTATAGGTATATCTTTCTGATATGTGTTTAGATTCAATGTTTAGTTTGTTTATTAGTAATTCAGTAGGCAGGGTTTAATGTTGGGACTCACCAATATATTGGAGTACTTTGGTGTAGTGGTGGGCTAAGCATGCTATGGCCATAATATGTGACGGAATCTCCAATCTTAGAAAGGGGTTCTATTCATGTCCTTGTCTAGTCTATCCTGTTTAGTCCTATTATTTCTGTATAGTCTTGTCACGTGTAACCTGGTCAGTCCAGTACTCTGTTGTCCCGGTAGAGGGTTGTCCTGTCTTGTGCCCCGGTAGAGGGGTGTCCAGTCCTATTTATGTCAGATCTTGTGTGTAGCCTGTCCCTGTAACCTGTATTCCTGATTCTGCAACCTGTTTCTACTCCTTTGGCTCTGTCTTGCCTTTTCTGTCCTTAGCTGCATGATATCTCTATATCCTATTATCTGTACTGGATATCTCCCGCTGCTATTTCAGCATCCTGGCATGTGGCCACACAATCCTGATGGCCCAACACTCAGGGAAGTGTGGTTACCCTGCATCTGGTCCTGTGTCTCTGGTCTTGCATGGTGACGGTACAGGAGAGGCGGTAATGAGGAGCAAGGTCCTTTTGCAGAAGCCTGAACTGCTCCCACTCAATCATGGGCTCCTGGTATATGTCCATGCCAAACACCCCAATATCTGTTCAGCAACATCTCCTGAGTATTTCAAATGCTGCTATTTTAACTTTTACCATGATTTAATGTAATGCATTTTAATTATATGACTCCTGGGCCCGGTCATGATAGGGTTTATTAGCTAAGTATAGTTATGGATCCAGGGATCCTTGCATCCGAGAGAAGTAGCTCTTCGAAAAGACTGTTCTGAGGGGTTTCCCAGTGCCTGCTGAGTTGTGACTTGGTCAGCTAGAGGAGTGATAAATACGTGGCTCGGTGATGTATTACTGTATAGACATTGACACTTGACTATAGCATTGATTGCTGTGATATTGATTGATTGCTTAACTCGTTTAACACACATATATATATATATATATATATACCGTATTTGCGCGATTATAAGACAAGGTTTTTTTCAGATACCCCTCGTCTTCTAATCGGGGTCGTCTTCTAATGAGACCTCAAATAGAGGTCTGATTATGAGACTAAGATCCAGATCCCCCGTACCGCTGCAGGGGACCTGGATCCTCCTGTCTCCCCCCTCACACACCCACACACACACACACACTTACCGGTGCTTCCTGCTGTATTGCCGGGGCAGCGGGTTGCTATTTGTTGTGCTGTCATTCCGTATCCGCATTTGTTTTGTCACACTCATTTAACTATAAATTTACAGCTCCTGGTATCTATAGTATAGTATAGTAGTATTGAAAAAAGACTTCAGTCCATCAAGTTCAACCTTTCACACATACCTAAAGTTGATCCAAAAGAAGACAAAAAAATCCCTTGGGACAATTACCAATTATAAATCGCCGGCCGATTCAGCAGCGCTGTTACATTCTGGTGCAAAGGAGAAGAGGGCCCTGCTCTTGCGAGCTTACAATCTAGTTGGTGGTTGAGGGGAGTGAGACAATAGGAGAGGACTGCTTGGATGGGGATGAGTTGATCTGGTTGTGATGATGTGTTGAAGCTGTTTGTTCCAATGGCTTTGATTAGGAACAAGCGGGTTTTCAGAGAGGTTTTGAAAGTCGTGTACGAGGCAGAAAGTCTGACGGAATGGGGAAGGGAATTCCACAGGAGGGGAGCGGTGCGGGTAAAATCCTGGATACGGGAGTGGGAAGAGGTAATAACAGTAGAAGAAAGCCGCAGGTTGTGAGAGGAGCGAAGAGGGCGGGTAGGGGTGTATTTGGATAGGAGGATAGAGATGTAAGGGGGTGCTGAGTTGTTGAGGGCTCTATAGGTCAGGATTAGAAGTTTAAATTTGATTCTGAAGGGTATGGGGAGCCAATGAAGTGATTGGCATAGTGGAGCAGTGGATGAGGAGCGGCGGCAGAGAAAGATTAATCTAGCTGCAGTGTTGAGGATGGATTGAAGCGGTGAAAGGCAGGAGAGGGGGAGACCGGTTAGTAGGCAGTTGCAATAATACAGGCGGGATATTACAAGGGAGTAGATTAGTAACTTGGTGGTATCTTGCATGAGGAAAGGGCGGATTCGGGTGAGGGACTGGATGTTAGGGATGAAGGAGAGAGCAGAGTCAAGGGAGACAAAGCAGCGAACCTGGTCTGTTGGTTGGATAGTGGAGTTATCAACAGTAATAGAGATATCAGGAAAAGTGGACATAGCAGATGGCGGGATTACCATGAGTTTGGTTTTAGAGACATTGAGCTTTAGGTAATGGGACGCTATCCATGATGCAATACCTGATAGACAGTCAGTGAGGCGAGTTAGAAGAGAGGGGGAAAGGTCAGGAGCAGAAATATAGAGTAGGGTGTCTGTCACGTTCTGCCCAGGCTGCGGAGCTGCATATCTGTCTTGTTTGTTTCCCTGTTTTGCTTCGATCCATTCCTGGATTTCCTTTTGCTTTGTTCTGATCTTCCATTCCTTGCTTCTGCTTCAGCTCTTTGCTTCAGCTCTGTTTCCTTTATAAGGTGTGCCCCTCCCGTGTGTTCTGTTTATCTCTGTCTGCAGTCTAAAGGTATGTCTCAGTGCTATGTGTTTGGGTTACCTGTTTAGTTTGTTTCATACCTCTGTCAGCAGGGATTAGCGTTAGGACCCACCGTCATTGGAGTACTTTGGCGTAGTGGTGGGCTAAGCATACTATGGCCATATGATGTGACGGAATCACCAATTGTAATCATAGTTTTAGGCTAGTTTCTGTATTCATGTTTGTCTGTCTCTTATGTACCTTTGCCCTTCTTCCTTGTATCATCTGAGGATTTTGGTTCCTCTCTTCTCTCCCCATGTCCTAGTCAATATGGCCTATACTTGCTTAAAGGAGAAGCGTCCGAGGATTCCGGCTCCTCACTCCTTCCCCTATGTTCCCTGCCTTGTTCCCTGTCCTTTGTTGTGCCCTGTATCATGTATATCTTGTCTATTAATGTTTATTCCTTGTCTGGTTCACTGTAGTGCCCTGTAACATGTATGTCTTGTCTGGTTATGTTTTGTGCCTGGTCTCCCTGTCCCTTGCTTGTTATGTTTCTGCTATATCCTTTGCTTAGCTTCCATACTCCCTGCCTGCAGCATCCTGCATGTGATTCCAGTGATATGTTTCATGCCTGCTCCAGGGTGCCTGCAATATATCACTTAGTTTCCTTTTGGGCTACATCTGCTGCTATATTAGGGTGCTGGTATGTGGCTGCACAACCCTAGGTGCTCAACACCTGGGTGAGTGTGGTCGCCCTGCAACCGGGCCCTGTCCAACTCCGCTACTGCATACTAAACTCCTGAACTCCATCTTTGGGCTCGCTGGGTCCTTTCAGTCATCTGTTTGGACCCAGTTCGTGACAGTGTCATCTGCATATAGGTGGTACTAGAAACCAAAGGAAGATATACGTTTTCCGAGGGAAGAAATGTAGATGGAGAATAGCAGAGGCCCAAGAACTGAGACTTGAGGAACACCAGTAGATAGCGGTAGGGGAGAGGAGCAAGTTCCAGTAAATGAGACACTAAAAGTACGGATAGAAAGGAAGGATTTAAGCCATGAAAGAGCCATGTCAGGGATGCCATGAGCATGGAGGGTTTGTAGGAGAAGAGGGTGGTCGACTGTGTCAAAGGCTGCTGAGAGGTCCAAGAGAACAACCAGTGAGAATTGGCTACAAGGAGGTCATTAGTAATCTTAGTCAGTGCAGTCTCTGTTGAATGTTGTGGACGGAAACCAGATTGTAGAGGGTCAAGTAGAGAGTTTCACAAGAGAAAGTTTGTCAGTTGATTGTAGGTTAATCGTTCCAGCAGTTTGGAAGCTAGCGGGAGAAGTGAAACTGGACGGTAGTTTGATGGGGATGTGGGATCAAGTGAAGGTTTCTTTAGGATGGGGGAGATGTTTGAATGAGGATGGGAATACATCAGAGGACAAAGAGAGATTAAAGATGTGGGTTAGGCTTGGGGTAAGGACACTAGAAAGGGGTGGCAGGAGATGTGAAGGTGCAGGGTCGAGGGGACAGGTGGTGAGGTGGGAAGACAACAGGACCTTGGAAATGTCGAGTGGTGTAACTGGGCTGAAGCAGGTGAGAATGGATTGAGGTGAGGAGGGAGGTTGAGGTACCATATGATTTACACTAAGTGGGAGGATGTTATGCCTGATGATGTCAATTTTGTTTTTGAAGTAGGTGGCAAGCTCTTGGGCAGAGAAGTTTGAGTTGATTCCATAGCGACAATCAGATTACTTTCTAACAAGACTGTCCTTTTAGCAGTTGTAGCCCTTTATGTTATGCTTAACCATAAAAACATCCAGACCTTTCTTAAAAATATCCACAGAGTTAGATAATACAACATACTTAGGCAGAAAGTTCCATATTCTTAGTGTTCTTACTGTGAAGAACCCTTTCCTATGCTGATGTTGAAATCTCCTTTCCTCAAGTCTCAACTTATAACCTCGTGTCTTTTGTAGAGACCTCTTGGTGAATAGATCACTAGAGAGCTGTATATACTGATCTTGAATGTATTTGTATGTCATCAGATTCCTTCTTAGATGTCTCTTTTCAAGTGAAAGCATGTTCAGTTATTCTAGTCTTTCTTCGCAACTAAAATTCTCCATTCCTCTAATTAACTTTGTAACTCTGCACTATAGCTCTGTAGCATCCTTCTTTAAAACTGGTGCCCAAAATTGTACTGCATATTCAAGGTGTGGCCTCACCATTGCTTTATAAAGAGGTCAAATTATATTTTCATCTTGTGATTTAATACTCCTCTTTATGCATGCCAATACCTTACTGGCTTTTGCAACCACTGACTGGCACTGCATTTTGTTGCTAAGTCTATGGTCTACAATTATACCTAAGTCCTTCTAATTTTCTGCTTTTCCCAATGCAATGCCCTCAAGAGTGTAAGTTGCATACTCATTTTTGGTACCAAAGTGCATTACCTTACACTTATCTATATTGAATCTCATCTGCCACTTACCGTATTTGCTCGATTATAAGACGACCCCCCAAAATCTGAATATTAATTTATGAAAAGAAGAAAAAGCCCGAATATAAGACGACCCTATAGGAAAAAAGTTTTACCAGTAAATATTAATTCATGTAAACTATGTGAACATTTTTTTTTAATAAAAGCTATGATTAAGAAAAATATTTTGGTTTTATTTCCTTTTTTTTTCAACCTGCCCCCCCAGTTATGCACATCTGCCCCCTGGCTTGCCACTCTGCCCCAGAAATGCCTTATACCCCCTATATGCCACTGTGCCCCATGATATGCCTTTTAACCCTCTAAATGCCGCTGTGCCCCATGATATGCCTTTTGCCCCCCTATGTGCCACTCTGCCTCCAGAATTGCCTTATACCCCTATATGCCACTCTGGCATTTAGGGGGTTAAAAGGCATATTATGGGGCAGAGTGGCATATAGGGAGGTATAAGGCATTTCAGGAGGCAGAGTGGCGTATAGAGGGTTAAAAGGCATTTTGGAGGCAGAGTGGCATTAAGGGGGTTAAAAGGCATTTCACAGAGCACTCTGCCTCCAGAAATGCCTTATGCCCCCCATTTAACACTCTCTCCCCCTCCCTCCTCCAAACTTACCGGAGCTTATGTGTTCCCGGTGCGTAGTCTGGGCAGCGTGTAGAGCTCTACGCGATTCACATAGACAACTTCCGCGCAGACCTTCCCCGGCTGTCAGAGATCACGGGAAACTTCCGCTGCTAAACGCACCTCCTCCCGGCTGCAGCGGAAGTTGTGTACGCAAATCGCGTAGAGCTCTACACGCTGCCCGGTGCTTAGTCCATACTCAATAATTTAGTTATTTAAGCTGAACTGTTTGAATTATTAATTAAATAATGTAATTTATAAATGTAATAGTACTACTAATATAATATAATATATTATAATAATAATAATATATTGTGTAATATAAAATCATTAATATTTAATAATATTATAATTCATTTTAGCTATCTAAATTAGCTATATTAGCTTATTTTGCTTGAGACATTCTGTCAGGTAGAAGAGTTAAGTTATCCCACATAAAGATTAACCAGTCCACTACTACCCTTAAGCTAAAAGTTGATAATTAATTGTATTATAAATTATATTAATATAAGAAATCCCTAATATTTAATTACTTAGTTAATAATTTAGTTAATACATTAACATTTTAAAGTTGAGCTAATTTTACTAGTACTGGTGCTGCAGTGCATAGATTGTGCTTTGCGTTAGCTCTTAGCTTGGAAAGTTAATTTTCCCAAACGGTCAAGGTAGTTTCTCCCCTCGTGGCTGCATCTGTTTGCAGTGTGGCAATGCCTGCTACCTCCACCAGTGTAGCCAGCTTATGCTTGGGCCAAGCTCTGGAAGTCCGCTCCCAAACATCAAGGACTGACAGTGTTTGGATGCTTTGCTCTGGGGTGAAACAGGTGAGCGGGTCATCAATTGCCTACTCATTCACCTTTTCCATTTCCAATGCTGCTTCTTCTGGTGGTTTAGTTGCAGAGTAGCAGTGGCGACTCTAGAAACAATATATAGGGGGGGCACACAAGATGCCACAGTCAAACTGGGGGGGCATTAATAATTTCCACCATTAAATCATACCACTGAAAAAACACACACATATATATATATATATATATATATATATATATATATATATATATATATATATATATATATTGCCAAAAGTAATGTGCTATGGAATGATACTTTTGTTATTGGCCAATACAATACTTGTTTGTCCTTTAAACAACACAATACCTTAACTTTTGCACTAAATGATTTCAGGGCCTAATATTAGATCCTGCTGCTGATATATATAAATATTAGATCCTGCTGCTGATATATATATATATATATATATTAGCCAATGCTGCCCATATATATTAATATTAGCCCCAGTTGCCGATATATATATTAATATTAGTCCCTGCTGCCGATATATATATAGACCAAAAACAAAAATCCAAATTTCACGTGTCAAGTGTAAAAAAGTGATATAAATAAATAGATGCAATAAATAAATACAAGAATCGATAAGAAAATATATACTCCCCAAGATAGCAGCCTCCAAAAAACACTCTTCCTCAAGATGCTCAACAATACAATATGACGACCGAGGAGCGCATATACATGGGGAGAAAACAAAAAACAACACCAATAGTGCAATATGTATGCAAAATTAAAAATAAAAAAAGGGGTGTAAGATCCACTCACAAACTTGCTGAATAAATCAGGCTCATCAAGGTTCGGTAGTAGCAGAATTTAATATCTTCTAAAGTCTATAAAAATAGAAAAAGACCACAAATGGTGCAATATCTTAACTAATCCTAGGAGAGGGAGGTCTGGATACACTTACAGTTATTACAGGCACAACTAAATCATAGTGTGCAAAAGCGCAGGTGAACCAAAGTCCCGGATCCACTGTGTGGGATACTCTCTCAGGATAATATCTCTCAACGCGTTTCGCCAGTACTCTACTGGCTTCCTCAGGAGAAAATTCGGTTTTAGCGTGAATTTGTAGTCCAACAAATGAAAAAGTAAAGTGCTTCGAGTCCGTGTCTAAAATAAATACGTTTTGTGAGTGGATCTTACACCCCTTTTTTTATTTTTCATTTTGCATACATATTGCACTATTGGTGTTGTTTTTTGTTTTCTCCCCATGTATATGCGCTCCTCGGTCGTCATATTGCCGATATATATATAAATATATATATATAAATATTAGACCCTGCTGCTGATAGCAGGTATAGATCAACACATTAACACACAAACCCAGCTTTGCATGTATAGATCAATTGAAATTCACTTGTGATCTCAGCACTGAAGGTATATCAATTCAACAGAATCAGACATACAAATCCTGTATTTGCAGGTATACAATAATAATATATGAAATGTAGCATTGCAGGTATAGATCAAATAAATACATGGAAACAGCATTGCAGGTATTAATCAACTGAACAAGACTTACAAACCCTGTATTTGCAGGTATACATAAATAATGTATGGAAACATAGCATAGCAGATATGGATCTACAGAAGAACACACAAACCCAGCTTTGCAGGTACAGATCAATTGGAATTCACATAAAAACACGGCATTAAAGGTATATTTAAAACCCCTAAATTACAGGGATAGATCACAGGTTGCACACCCCAACCACGCTGCCCACATAGAACCTGGCCAGCACCCAGATAACACACATAAGATTTGCCATCTTTGTCCCATATACACCCTGCCTGTGCCATCTTGTTCCCCAAGGCTCAAACATCCTGCTAGTGCCATCTTTGCCCTTACACAATTATACATCTATGATACACACAAACACATTAACTCATGCTCTCCCTCATTCAGACAACTCATCCACATATTAACTCATGCTCTCCCTCATTCAGACAATTCATCCACATATTAACTCATGTTCTCCCTCATTCAGGCAATTCATCCATTTTAAGAAACTACACCCCTTGGAGCTTCAAATGAGGGGCTACATGTATTTCTAGGACAAAAGTTGAGTGCACAAATAATGATGGAATATGTCGCTTTGGCTAGAAAATATGTTTTTTCTAACCATAGCGACATGTTCATTTTTGTCTTGTGCACTCCAGGTTTGTACTAGAAACACATGCAGCCCCTCATTTGATGCGCCAAGGGATGTCGTTTTTGCAAATGTGTACTTTTTGTGCCATAATTTAACTTCCTACGTGAGCAGTAACGCCACATCAAGGCTTTAACCCTAATTACTGACCATTCACACGCCTTTCATATCTCCATTCACTCGAAGAAGCACACACCATTCTTTCCCGTTACAATCCCAAAGAAATGATGGTAAAGGGAGAAAAAAAAAATCACTTTTACAGCAAAAATAAGTTTTGCAGTAAAAATGCAAGGCGCTCCAGGGATGAAATGGTTACTCACGTACCGCACAGGCTAAATGGCTGATTTTAATAATATTTGCAGTTCATCAGGATTTCAAAAATTGCCTCCCTCTACGGTTGGCTAAATTGAACCCCATGATCAAAGGCATAATAGGATTTAAAATTAGTATCGGCCATTTTTAAAAAGGGAATGTAACTTTTTAGAGCTATATGATCACTGTGGTAACATTGGCTACCACAGTGATCATTTAGCTAGAATACTTAAACTTTTTTTTTTTTTTAAAGTTAAACTACTTTATGTTTAAATAATTTAATTTGGGGGTCTCTAGGCAATTTTTATCTGCCTTTAGAGACCCCCAAATCCATTTTTTTTACATTTTTATTTTTTTAACTTAATATTTGTTATTCTTTTTTACAATATATATACCGTTGGAAAGGTGAGGCGATTACCTTTCCAACGGTATATGTTGGGGGTATGTAGCTGCTTAGATGCCTGAGATACAGGCATCTAAGCAGCATCCCCCCATACCTCTTTAACTGACAATTGTCAGTTGTTAATAAAGTTGCGCGGTGATGTCATCGCGTCATTGCGCGAGACGGCACCGGGCGGATCGGGTGGCCCCGGTGATGCCCTTCAGTTTGAGGGGCAGATCGCCGGGGTAGGTGGTGATGGAGGTCCACAGACCTCCATCAAGGTAAGGTAGTGCTAGTGACGGCAAGGTGCCGTCGTTAGCACCTTACTGGGACTGTCCTGGGTGGTTACAAATTCGGTGGGGGGGCAACAGAGTAGGATTCATAGACTATAATGAAACGGACGGGGCCAATCATCAGTGTGACTGCAGGGAGGGACTGGGAAGCAGTAACTACTGTGAGTGACATTGAGTGATCCGATGAATCGGTTCATGAATCGGTTCATTTCAATGAATCACTCGAAATGAACCGATTCACTTTACTGATCTGAACTTCCCATCACTAGTTACTGCTACTGACAAGTTAAAATGGTGTCAACTTGCTATATACTTAATTCTTGTTCCTGCCCCCTTGTAAATGCTGATTGGCCAGAGTGAAATAAAGTTAAAGCACTGGTTGTTGGATCCATCAATCACGGCCATAACCATCAAAGAGAGACACCCCCTCCTGTTTTTTTGGCTTCTTCTTCCTATGAGTCACTATACCTCATAAAAGTGCACCCAAACAGGCTGTACAAAAAGGGCTTTTAATGAAGGCAAAACATGGCAAAGGCATTAACAAAACTAATTTTTTTTTTGATATTTATTTATTTTGTTTTGTTCGAAGATTATCCTCGTTATAGGAGATTTGTATGCTCAAGTCTATTGCTTTGTATTCTTTTAATAAGAAATATGTTTGCTGTTTTGGGTTTTTTTGAGACAGATGGAAAATACAGAAAGTAGAAGGGTCAATTAAAAAAAAGCCTGACTAACATCAATGCCCAGAGAAATATTAAGTTGAACATAAAAGCCTTATTAAACTAATATAACATTTTGATAAGCATGGCATGTCAAGTGTTACCTTTTGTCACAAAATTGAATTGTACACTATCAATGCTATTTATTTGCTTGTTACATAAGTTCATACATAGATCATAAGACTTCTTAGCATTTTTCCAGACAATGGAATTACTTAAAAGGCACTTAAGAAGAGTGTATTTCTTGCAAAACATCTATATAGCTTGATGTGTGAGGCATATGAAGTAACAGAACCAGTGGGGACCAGGCAGTAGCGTACCTAGCGGGGGGCGGGGGGGGGCGGTCCGAACCGGGTGCCGCTCATCAGGGGGGTGCCAACTTGCCGGCACCCGGCACCCCTCCAGAGACGGACAGTAATGTCCGCCGCTGGAGGAGCAGGCTCGCAAGGGAGCGGTATCGGAGTTCTTTAACAGACCTCCGGCTCCCTTGAGTGATTTTAAGCCGGGTTCAACCCTTGAACCCGGTTTAAAATCACTCAAGGGAGCCGGAGGTCTGTTAAAGACCTCCGATATCGCTCCCTTGTGATCCGCGCGGCAACAGCTGCTGTGCGCCGGGATTTGTTGTCAGATCCCGACGCACAACACTGAAGCTGCGCCCACTGAACCGGAAGAAGACAGAAGAACTGAAGAAGAGGAGCGAAGAGGAGGAAAAGAAGCTGTAAGGAGAAAAGAGGAAAGGTAGGAAAGCATTCAGTGAGTGAGAGTGGATTGGTATATGTGTGGATTGGTATATGTGTGGATTGGTATGTGTGGATTGGTATGTGTGGATTGGTATGTGTGGATTGGTATGTGTGGATTGGTATGTGTGGATTCGCATGTGTGGATTGGTATATGAGTGGATTGGTATATGAGTGGATTGGTATATGAGTGGATTGGTATATGAGTGGATTGGTATGTGTGGATTGGTATATGTGTGGATTGGTATATGTGTGGATTGGTGTATGTGTGGATTGGTGTATGTGTGGATTGGTGTATGTGTGGATTGGTGTATGTGTGGATTGGTGTATGTGTGGATTGGTATGTGTGGATTGGTATGTGTGGATTGGTATGTGTGGATTAGTATATGTGTGGATTGGTATGTATGGATTAGTATGTCTGGATTGGTATATGTCTGGATTGGTATATGTCTGGATTGGTATATGTCTGGATTGGTGTATGTCTGGATTGGTGTATGTGTGGATTGGTATGTGTGTGGATTGGTATATGTGTGGATTGGTATATGTGTGGATTGGTAAGTGTGTGAGAGTGATGGGTGTTATGCTGTACCATTTCCAATGTATTTTTCATTATATAATTATGCTTTAGTACATCATAACTCCCATCACTCTATACTGTTCCATACAGTGGCAGAGCTGGGAGACAGAGGCCTTGCACCCCCTACCTGAAAGGTAAGTGAACTTCAAAGGGGGAGAGGGTAGATAGTTAGGAGGGGGTAGATAGGGAGAAGGGAGTGAGACGGGGGGATAGGGGGTAGATAGGGAGAAGGGAGTGAGAAGGGGTAGGTAGGACAAAAGGGAGTGAGAAGGGGTAGATAGGGCAATCATACTCCTATCATGCCAAGTCTGCGAGTACATCCTGGAATCTGGGTATGCCTGGGCATGATAGGAATGTGATTGCTGTTAACAATCATATATATATATTAATATTGTTATTTAAATGTTTTGTCCTATTTTGGTGTGTTACTTACTTTAAATACAAGTGTTAGATTTTTTTTTATGGTGTGTGGGGGCGTCATATTCGGTTTTGGCCAGGTAAATGCTGCATTTTCGGTTTCAGTCCAGAATTCGTTACGGTGCATCCCTATTACTAATGAAGTGGTAGGCCTACACCACATCAATGTTTGGCTTAGTATATAGTGATAGGCGTTATGCTACACTATTGTCAATGTCTGCCTCAGTATATAGTGATAGGGATTACGCTGTACCACCGTCAATGTGTGCCTCCGTATATAGTGATAGGTGTTATGCTGTACCACCGTCAATTTCTGCCTCAGTATATAGTGATAAGTGTTATGCTGTACCACCGTCAATGTCTGCCTCAGTATATAATGATAACAGTAAGTGTTATGCTGTACCACCTTCAGTGTCTGCCTCAGTATATAGTGATAAGTGTTATGCTGTACCACCGTCAATGTCTGCCTCAGTATATAATGATAACAGTAAGTGTTATGCTGTACCACCGTCAATGTCTGCCTCAGTATATAATGATAACAGTAAGTGTTATGCTGTACCACCTTCAGTGTCTGCGCCGGTATATAACGGTAGAAGCTATGCAGTTTTAAAGTGTGTGTGGGGGGGGTGCCACATACAGGATCCGCCCCAGGTGCCAAATACTCTAGGTATGCCCCTGGCATACAAGTACCCAAAAAATGATGTCATGAAAAACCCTGCTTCACTAGAAGTGTCAACACATGCCATGGATTTTACACTATATGTAATAGTGGTCATTCTATTCGGATCAATATACTAGCCACATTTCCAGCTTGCTTGGAAATGTAGCTGCTGTGGCCTTACCCCAAGTGGCCTCATCATAAGTGGATAGTTAAGAGTTACACTGGACTATCCAGACATCCCTTGTCTTCATGCTTTCATCCAGCTACTCCTCTGGCAATCACTAATGTCTGCCATATTTCCTTCTCTTACAGGTATGAATATAACATATTCCATTTGAACCCCTCATCTCCTGCCGTTAGCCCGGTTTTCCACCTGGTATGAATATAACATATTCCACTTGAACCCCTCATCTCCTACTGTTGCCCCTGTTTTCCACCCGCTATGTCTATATCCTGCATGTCTCCATACCCTGCTGCTCTCAAATGTGGTGCCCTCTAGTCTGGCTTAATTGCATTTGTTAGCCAAGGTGTGAAACATCTGCCTCCTGTATCCAATCACCTTCTCTGACCACTTGTGAGGCAGCCCTATAAATTCCTAGGCCTCACTTGGAAATGTAGCTGCTGTGGCCTCTTCCCACGTGGACTCTTCATAAGCGGACAGTTAGGAGTTACACTGGATTTAAACTGTAGTTTCCCACTGGAGGGAAACTACATACCAAGTACCACTGCAGAAAGAAGGATTGCACCCGCGCCGCACTCCTCCTGTGGAATTCCCTTCCCTGTTCCGTTCAGACCTTCTGCCTCACACGCAACTTTTAAAACCTCCCGGAAACCTCTTCCAACTACCATAATCAAGCAACTTGAAGAACAATCAACAGCTTTAACACACCATTGGAACAAGATCAACTCATCCCCAGCCAAGCAGTCCTCTCCTATTGTCTCACTTCCCCCCTCAGACTAGATTGTAAGCTCGCAAGAGAAGGGCCCTCCTCTCCTTTGCACCAGTTTGTTATTGTATGTGTTTTTGTATGTGAAATTGTTCTACTGACCGTAACAGCACTGCGGAATCTGTCAGCCCTTTATAAATGAATGTAATGTAACTGCCAGAAAGCTGAGGAACATCCTCCTGTTAATAATATTAACTTATATGAACAAAAAGCTTTCCTCAGCAGGCAAATTGCAATGAGAAAAATCATCCAGTCCCGATACGATGCGATGGGCTTACTCTTCCCTACACTATAGAAATTGCGCACAAGTCTAAAGGTGCTGCTAAACCATAAATCAATAATGCAGTAGGTAGACAGCCTACCACAAAATACAAGTAAAATACATTAAAAAAAAAGTGTGCCAGGTTGCCAGCTGGCCTATAGTTCGACCATCTGGCTGGAACACTGGGAAAACTGTTTCATAAATACTGTCATACAGTGGATCCAGTAGCGTACCTAGCGGAGGGCGGGGGGAGCGGTCTGCACCGGGTGCCGCTCATCAGGGGGGTGACAACTTGCCGGCACCCCTCCAGAGACGGACAGTAATGTCCGCCGCTGGAGGAGCAGGCTCGCAAGGGAGCGGTATCGGAGGTCTTTAACAGACCTCCGGCTCCCTTGAGTGATTTTAAGAAGGTTCCCTTGAACCGGCTTAAAATCACTCAAGGGAGCCGGAGGTGTGTTAAAGACCTCCGATACCGCTCCCTCGCGATCCACGCGGCAACTGCTGCTGTGCGCCGGGGTTTGTTGTCAGATTCCGGCGCACAACACTGAAGCCGCGCCGTCCGTGCCCTCTGAACTGGAAGAAGACAGAGGAAGAGGAGCGAAGAGGAAGAAAAGGAGCTTACTGCTGTAAGAAGAAAAGAGGAAAGGTACGCTACTGCCTGGTCCCCACTGGTTCTGTTACTTCATATGCCTCACACATCAAGCTATATAGATGTTTTGCAAGAAATACACTCTTCTTAAGTGCCTTTTAAGTAATTCCATTGTCTGGAAAAATGCTAAGAAGTCTTATGATCTATGTATGAACTTATGTAACAAGCAAATAAATAGCATTGATAGTGTACAATTCAATTTTGTGACAAAGGGACAAAGATGGCGTACACTCGGCTGTTTGGGAACAATGCTGACTCATGCTGGGCTGTTTGGGGGCAAAGATGGCACGTGCTATGTGTGTGTAATTTGGGTGCTGGTCAGGTTCTATGTGGGCAATGTGGACGCTGTTTTTTTTGGAGGGTTATTAAAGAAAGCACTATTATATGTTCAGTTAATGTTATTTAAACGTATTTATTTTACTTATAAGTTATTAATTTATTTTTTCAGATTTCTTGTTGTTTACAGTTGACATACAGTTTACAAATTGGTGCAATAAATATTCTTAACATCATTTTGTAGATGTCTTTACATTTGGTGTGGGGGGTGCCACTTACAGGATCCGCCCCGGGTGCCAAATACTCTAGGTACGCCCCTGGGACCAGGCCACCTACATAATTGTGTGCCCTCCATGTGTCCCCACAATGGAAACGTTGATGGCAGCATGCAGGAGGTGCAGGGCCTGTTGAGGAGATCTTCCTCTATCTGGCTGAGAATAAAAGAAGAGCAAGGTCTGTTCATCAAAACCTCTGTCTCCCTTTTTCCTTACGAAGTGTGCAGGCTATTAATGCTGATCGCCAAGAGAAAACTGTGAGGCCTCACTGGTAATTGAGCCAGCAACTCTGCCTCTGGCAGGTACTTTACAAGGTATTATACCAGGCCAGCAGGTGGCTTCAGGATTGCTGATCTCTGCCTCTCTATTGACATTGGCTTTAAGCCTACTTATGCCATACCTGTGGCTCAGCGGCTGCATGTCTGCCTCACCTAGAGTTCATTAGTTGATCATGGCCCTATATCTTCCTGGGCATGCTCATAGTTCCTGGTTAGTGCATTTGTTTCTGGTCCCACTTGCATTCACAGCCTTTTGATATTTCTGCTTGTGATTTTGAACCTTGGTGTGGACTTTCTACTGCATTTGCTTTTGATCAGCTGGATTTTGACCTATTTGAGATGGATCTTTGACATCTCTTCTGGATCATCCCCTGGTGCCTCACTACGGACCCTACCTGCAGTCTGCAATCACTGCAGACCCCACCTGCAGTCAGCATATACCTGCCTGCTCTGCAGACTCCTTGGTGCCCCGAAGCTAGTGTCTACCGCTGGCACCTAAGGCTAAGCCAGACAGTCATCTGCAACTGGGCACAGCAACACCCGCCTGCCTTGAGCACAATCCCAGGACCAATCCTGCCACTGAGCATCAACTCCCACCTGACCCAGCACCAGATCCTCTGACAGTGACCTGAAGCCGCGGACACCAAGAAACAACATTGAGATAAAGGTCTATGAACTGACCTCACGCTCGCACCAAAGGACATAAGAAGGTAAGTGAAGAGGAGAGATAGATAGTGAGATGGAGGAGAGCTAGTGAGAAGTAGAGAGAAAGGGAAGAGATAGTGAGAAGGGAAGATAACGAGAAATAACATAGATGGCAAGAAATAGGAGAGATAATATATTCATTTTATAATTGCCCCCCTACTTTTGTTTGTATGCCTCATGTGCCCCCCCTAAATATGATTGCTGGAGCTGCCACTGAACATAACATCTAGAATGCCATGCAAAAGGCTGATTTTGTACGTTTTTCCACTGACAAAGACATGATCAGTCTATAATGTTAATGATAAGTGAACAGTGAGAGACAGAATAACAACAAAATAATCCAGAATAACGCACTTCAAATAAGTTATCAATTGATTTGCATTTTACTCAGTGAAATAAGTATTTGACCCCTTTGCAAAATATGAATTAGTATTTGGTGGCAAAACCCTTGTTGGCAATCACAGAGGTCAGACGTTTCTTGTAGTTGGCCACCAGGTTTGCACACATCTCAGGAGGGATTTTGTCCCACTCCTCTTTGCAGATTTTCTCCAAGTCATTACGTTTTGGAGTCTGACGTTTGGCAGCTCGAACCTCCAGCTCCCTCCGCAGATTTTCTATGGGATTAAGGTCTGGAGACGGATTAGGCCACTCCAGGACCTTAAAGTGCTTCTTCTTGAGCCGCTCCTTTGTTGCCTTGGCCATGTGTTTTGGGTCATGGTCATGCTGTAATATCCATCCATGACCCATCTTCAATGCCCTGGCTGAGGGAAGGAGGTTCTCACCCAAGATTTGGCAGTACATGGCCCCATCCATCATCCCTTTGATACAGTGAAGTTGTCCTGTCCCCTTAGCAGAAAAACACCTCTAAAGCATAATGTTTCCTCCTCTATGTTTGATGGTGGGGGTGGTGTTCTTGGGGTCATAGGCATCATTCTTCCTCCTCCAAACACAGCGAGTTGAGTTGATGCCAAATAGCTTGATTTTGGTCTCATCTCCCCACAACACTTTCACCCAGTTCTCTTCATTGGCAAAGTTCAGACGGGACTGTACATGTGCTTTCTTGAGCAGGGGGACCTTGCGGGCGCTATAGCATTTCAGTCCTTCATGTGTAATGTGTTACCAATTGCTTTCTTGGTGACTATGGTCCCAGCTGCCTTGAGATCATTGACAAGATCCCCTTGTGTTTTGGGCTGATTCCTCACCATTCTCATGATCATTGAAACTCCATGAGCTGAGATCTTGCATGGAGCCCCAGACCGAGCAAGATTGACAGTTATTTTGTGTTTCTTCTATTTGCGAATAATCGCACCAACTGTTGTCACCTTCTCACCAAGCTGCTTGGTGATGGTCTTGTAGCCCATTTCAGCCTTGTGTAGGTCTACAATCATGTCCCTGACATCCTTGGACAGCGCTTTGGTCTTGGCCATGGTGGAGAGTTTGGAATCTGATTGATTGATTGCTTCTGTGGGCAGGTGTCTTTTATACAGGTAACAAACTGAGATTAGGAGCACTCTCTTTAAAGAGAGTGTTCCTAATCTCATATTGTTACCTGTATAAAAGACACCTGGGAGCCAGACATCTTGCTGATTTATGGGGGATCAAATACTTATTTCACTGAGTAAAATGCAAATCAATGTATAATTTATTTGAAATGCATTATTCTGGATTTTTTGTTGTTGTTAGTCTGTCACTGTTCAAATAAACCTACCATTAAAATTATAGACTCATCATATCTTTCTACAAACATACAAAATCATCAGGGGATCAAATAATTTTTCCCTCACTGTAATAAACTGTATGATGCATATTAAAATTGGAGAAAATCAGCACTAAGTATTCTCAATATGCCTTGCTAAACTATTGAAACTAGTGAACATTTTTGTTAATGTCTCATCTCCGTGTGGCCAATCCAATTGATTGGGGTAGGAAAACTTTCCAAAACATGTTTAAATATAGATTAGCAGATTCATGTTTTATTCTGTTTATTTAATTTATTTACAGAAATTGGATGTTTTTTTCTTAATTTAATCTTACAAATTTGTTAAGGAAGGAAAAATTCTATTTTATTCACCCTGAATAACTTGACAAAGGTTCAATAACTTGAAAAAGTTGATTTACCATAACCCACCAACAGCTCAACCTAACATAAAAATTAAGTGATAACTACAGTGGGTTATTGTACAATAAATTAAGTGATTACACATGGAAAATAATTTAATATAGTCCTCGCATCGCAATAAAGCTTATCAACCTTAACTTGCCCTCTGATTGACACAACCTCTGACTAAGAAGAGATCCTAGCACCATACATAGTGAGAAAGAAAAATAAGATCTCCTCCCCTTCGGTTAGCAAATACACTTGTCTTTTACTCGTAATAATTGAAGTCTTATGCTCTTGGGTGAACTCTCAAACTACTTGAATCTTACTGAATATGAGTGTTTGCATTCATACCCGATATTTTATTTTCCTTGCCATTCCAGGTGGCACAGGTGAAGAAAGGCTCCGCCTACCAGGAAAGTCTATAAAAAAAAAAAGGAGACCTCCCCCTTCCTCCCCAGTGTTGTTTCCTGCCCCACTCAGGTAGAGGCATCAGCTGCTCCTTACCTCCTTTTGTTGTTTTCTCGGAGCCCCGGGGGGGCATCCGTTTTCAAGCATCCTGGCAGTGGTCCCATGCGGATCCAGGGATTCGTGGCAAGCTCCGGCTGCAGCAATACCGCAGTCATCGCGGCTGTTTATACGAGGTGGAACTCCTCGTTGCCAGCACTCTGCCCACAACCCAGGGGGCTCACTGGGCTAAAAAACCTCAGGGCACCGGCACCTTCCGTCCCGGGGGAACCACAGGGATGAGGCACGACGGGACAAGAGCTTGTAACCGGCTCTGCCGGTTGACGCGACCGGTCTGGCAACTTCTGGGGTTTTCTTTCTGACGTCACTTCCGGCGCTCGGATCGGGTCACGGAAGGTCAATTTCGCAGGGGCCTTCGGGAAATGGGGTCTTCCGGTCCAGTACACCTAAATGCCTCTATAAAAACGCCAGAATGGGTGGGATCTCTCCTTGTCCTCTGTTTTGCATGTATTGTTGCATTTACTATTTTCCCTGCTGTGCCTGAGGACTGTATTTTGCCTTATTCAAGTATGTGCTGGCCCTCTTGTTCAGAGGGAGATTTCCTTTTAAATATTTTTTCCGTGATTATACCGTTTTTTTGTTTTCTCTCAGACATGTCAGATAAAATCCAGACAACCCTCCTGGGAGCTCTCCACATAGGAAATCTGCGGGGAAGACTAAACATAAAGCCGGCTCTTCCTGCAAAAAGACCCTGCATGACCCATCAGCCACACTGTGCAGCTCCTGCTCTCGGCCTAAAGATGCTCCCACGTTTAAATGTACTTCCTGGTTGAAAGGGGAACTTAAGTCCACCTTTGACTGCTTTCGGGCTATGGCAAACTCCACTCAGGGGACTGTGCCTCAGCAAAGAGCCTTACCAACAGGGTCCACCTAATTTCCTCCCAGATGCTCCGGAGGATTATCCGGTTCCATTTTCCGAGTTTGATTACCAGTGGAACGACCCCCAGTCTTCAGACGAGGAAGGGGAGATTAAAGAGGAAAAAATTTTCTTCCCAGTAGAAGAAACAGGAAAACTCATTTCTGCAGTCAGATCTACTTTGAACTTACAGGATGAAGTACCAGATTCGAAACCATATCCTTTTCAGGGTCATTCCAGAAAACCTCAGACCTTTCCAGTGCATGATTCCCTTTCTGCTATCATCTCGGATCAGTGGAAATACCCAGACAGGAGATTTCTCACTTCCACTAGAATTAAAAAGCAATTTCCATTCGATAAAAAGGCCTCAGATGCCTGGGAAGTTCCAAAGGTGGATGCTGCGGTAGACAAGGCCACGAAGAAAACGGCCATTCCATTTAAAGACGCGTCCCATTTCAAGGATCCCATGGACAGGAGGGCTGAAAATGCCGCTAAAAGATCGTTTGAAGCCGCTGCGGCGAACTTTCGTCCGTCAATTGTCATTGCTTCAACTTCTCGAGCAATTAAAGTCTGGATCCAACAGGCGGTGGAAGACCTGGCGTCTATACCAGGAACTGAACAGGTTGCAAGGAACTTGTCTGACACCTGTTTAGCAGTCGATTTCATCTCTGATGCTGCTATCGAATCAGTTCGTATTTCTGCTAAAGCCACAGCGTTGTCGGCGGTTTCTAGACGAGGTCTTTGGCTTAAATCATGGGCAGCAGATAATGCCTCAAAAGATAAGCTTTGCAGCATTCCATTTCAGAGGAACCATCTCTGAAGCGATCTCGACTCGATCCTGGAATCCACTACGGGGGACAAACTACTTCAGAGCTCCAAGAGAGAGTCTTACAGGCCCACGTCCTCAAGATAAGACTACCAGTCCTTTCGGGGTAAACCCTACGCAAGAGGTAGATTCCAGAGAAGTAGGGGAAGAGGCAAGGACAATAAGACAGGGAGATTCTGACGCCAGTCGTCTTCAGGTGGGAGGCAGGTTAACCTTCTTTTCATGCCTGGGAATAGATAACTTCAGACCCCTGGGTCCTACGCATCATCAAGCAAGGTTATGCATTGGAGCTTACTCGCCTCCCTACCCAGAAATTTTTTTCTGTCCACACCCCCCCGCAGACCCTTGGAAAAGATCAGGATTTTTCTCCACACTCAAGGACTTCATTCACGAGAGGGCTCTGGTTCCGGTTCCTCATCAAGAAATAGGGGAAGGAACCTACTCTCATGTTTTCGTTGTACCGAAGCCATCGGGGAAGTCAACGCCTGCATAAGATACAACAGGTTTCGTATGGAGTCCCTGAGATCCGCCACAGAGATAATTTCTTCAGGGGACTTCCTGGTCACTATAGACCTTCAGGATGCCTATTTACACGTTCCCATCAGAAGAGATCATCAAAGATTCCTCCGACTGGGAATTCGTCACTACCAATTTCTGGCCCTTCCATTTGGAATAGCCTCAGCACCACAAATTTTCACAAAGCTCATGTCTGTGGTCGTGGCCTTCCTGAGGCAGAAGGGCATAAAAGTAGTCCCATACCTGGACGATTGGCTCCTCATAGAGGCCTCGGTAACCTTACTCCAGTCCCATCTAGCAGTGTCTCTTCGGATCCTCCAGAGTCTGGGATGGCTAGTCAACTTACAAAAGACTCAGTTGCTTCCAAACAGACGGCTTACCTTCCTGGGGATGATTGTCGACTCGCACGAACAGAAGACGTTTCTCCCTGGGACAAGATTCGAAGATTGAGGGAATTCACAGGCACGGTCCTAAGGAACAAGAAGGTGTCTATCAGATCCATTATGTCATTACTCAGCCTAATGACTTCATCCATTTCAGCGGTTCCTTGGGCACTCACTCACGCAAGACCTCTACAACAGTTTCTGCTGGACCACTGGGACCGCTCCATGACATCTTTACACAAGAAGGTCCTTCTCTCCCCTTTCGTCCTAGCATCACTCCGATGGTGGCTGTTGGCCAGGAATCTCTTGCAGGGACTCCCTTGGCAGGTGAGAGGCTGGGGAGCTGTTATGGGGAACAAAATCACTCAGGGAACTTGGTCTCCACAAGAATCAAAGCTGCACATCAATCACCTAGAACTGCTGGCGGTCTGGAGGGCTCAAAGGTTCTGGTCCCCAATCTTGCGCCTGTGTCTATCAGGATCCTTTCGGACAATGTCACCGTCGTGGGCTACCTCGCCAAGCAAAGGGGCACAAGAAGCAGACGCCTGCAGACTCTGACCACTCAAATCTGAAGATGTGCGGAGTTCAGCCACTGCACCCTCTCCCCTGTCCATGTCAAAGGTTCCTTTAATCAGGAAGCAGACTACCTCAGCAGACAATCGGTGCTTCCGGGTGAATGGTCCTTAAACAAGGGGGTCTTCACCTTCATCACAAGGAAATGGGGCACTCCTCAGATAGACCTGATGGCCACACATCTGAACAAACAGGTAGAGGAGTTTTTCTCTCTTTCGCCAGTCGGTCGACCTCGAGCCCAGGAAGCACTCTCGCAGACCTGGGACTTCGATCTAGCATATATTTTTCCCCCACTTCCTCTTATCTCCAAAGTTCTCCAGAAGATTCAGGGAAGCCCTCTGAAAATCATTTTGATTGTTCCTTTCTGGCCCCGAAGAATCTGGTTCTCGGACCTTACCAACCTGGCCATGGACGAACCTATCCACCGTCCTCAGGTGAAGGACATTCTCCTCCAAGGCCCTGTTCTCCACCTAGATCCCTCACGGCTCAACCTCTCAGCATGGCTTCTGAAAGGGAGATCCTGACCGCGAAGGGTTTATCTACATCAGTGGTGGAATCTATTCTCTCCAGCCGTAAGGAGACTACTTCTGCAAGATATCAGAAGATCTGGAAAACGTTTATAACGTTTTCCAGATTTGGTCGCCGTGTCCTTCTGACTGGAATCCTTCACTCCCTATCTTGCTAATTCTTCACCTGTGCCACCTGGAATGGCAAGGAAAGTAAGAATTCTTACCTGGAAATTCCTTTTCCTTGTCCATTTCCAAGGTGGCACACTTTTGCGCCCACCCATTAAATTTACCTTTGCTGACTATTTTTTGTCTGAGTCTATCTTTTTAACCACACTGGGGAGGAAGGGGGAGGTCTCTTTTTTTTTTATAGAGTTTCCTGCCCTACCTGGTAGGCGGAGCCTTTCTTCACCTGTAGTGAAAACAGTAGTGATGGTAGTGCAAGGTTTAGAAGATAGCAGCTCAAAAAACACACGTGGAATGACCCCCTATTCCACAAAGTGACAAAGTACAAACATATATTCTGGCTCTTTTGCACCAGAAAAGTGTGGAGCGCTAACTTTTTTTTTTTTTTTTTTTTTTTTTAAACTCACCCTTTATAAGTAGTTGCTGGGTGGTAACATGTAATGAAAAAAACTGAAATACAACAATAATAGTGCAGTATGTCTGTATATAGAAATAGATAATATATCCTACAGAGTGCGTAATCTTTTTTTAAACGGAGCCTTTAAAAAAAGCGCTCCTGAAAAACACACGACTGTGCCCTTGAGGCGGCACTTCACCTAAACGTCTTTCTGTGGTTTCTTTCTCCCTTGCTCCGAGCCATAAGATTACCTGGCTCTGAGTTGTGGCTTGTGCCTAATATAGGGTAGACAGACCCTTCTTTGAAGCAGGTAGCAGCTGCAGCACACCAAATGTTTGGAAGTCCCAGGATGCAGTAAAATCACATTTATTTTGTAAACTTATGTTAAAATCAACCCAACAAAGTATACAAAGAATAAAATAGTGTGTACTTTAAAACTCCTGGTAGTCCTCCAAATACGCATTTCACCTTCTGGCTTTATCAATCTGAATTCCTGCAAATATTATTGAACAGGTCTAAAAACAATTTTCTGAATGGGAAACAGGAACCCAAATATACAGTGTCACATATTACAAAATTGTTTGAAGGTAGCCTATAATCTAGACTACATACCCTGAGGTCTACGGCTGATTCCAATTTTACTCTCACATAGGCAGGGCATAATTTACAGCTGGAATCAGTATCTCAGTATGTGTTTGGTCATTGAAAAAGTCATCTTAGGCACTTGTGTTCCACTGGAAAGTCATGACTAATGTACCCTCGATGACCGTGCCAGGCCCATCCAACCAAGTTAAATACCCAGTATTTAACATGACACCAAGAGTTGGGTTGAAAAGGCCACAGACGATTTATTTATTTATTTATCCAAGCCATTGCCAAACTACCTAAACCCAAACTAGGTGCTTTAACAGGAAAACTAACTGAACACCAATAAATAACACAAATAACACACAACATGAATAAATAACAAAAAACGAAAAACACCCCTAAGCTTACCAGGCTATCTAGGTACCAGCAACACAGGGGAGTACATACCCGGATGCTTAACCCCAGACCAGAGGCTCAAAGGACCACCAGCCAAGAACCTCCCACTGAAAAACTACCAGATGCCTGGTAAGCTTTCACCAAGAGCCCATCCACCGAAAAGAAATAAGGCCTTTTCAACACCCTCCACTATAACGAAATTGAAAAATCCAAACCTATGTCAGAAAGATGCACCCCATCACCCCAAAACAATCCCATCGCTAGCATGGTGCCAGCGCAATCTAGGAATCATTTGATCCATACTAGCCTAACACCCGGAAATAACTCCAACCTATCAACATTTCGCCACATCTTCCACACTAGGTTCTGCTGAGGTGTGACCCCCATGTCATTACCCCCACCATGAACTACCAACAAGTCCAGGACTGCCCCAAACTTAAGTACCTCATAACCACTAACAATACCCCATATCCCAAACCATCTTATGCGGACCAGGTACATGGACACAGCTGCAGACCATTAACCCTAACTGTGTCTCTTTGTCTGGCCCAGTACATATGAGAATGGTGCATAATCCAAAAGATGAAGCAGGGCCCTACAACAACAAAAAACGCACCCTACCTCCCATCAAGCCAGCATCCCGCCGAAAAATCTCCCACCGCCCTATCCACCAAACAACATTGTCTGCCAAACCAGTCACAGCCCCTATGCAGAATGAGTGGGTACCAAACTCCACTGCTGCAAACCCCAGTCTACCCAGCCCCATCCGCATCACCCTAGTAAACTGAATCAGTGACAAGTCCTTATGAACCAAAAAAGACAGGCCACACACCGGCCAAACCTCACAGCGGGCAGATGGGATCACCCGGGAGAGCGTACAGCTTGATCCACCTACTCCCACCTGACATCCTTCTTGGATGACCGTAACAGACAGCTATACACTCTACATCCCCTGCTGCCAAACCTGCATCCAGGTGCTGATGACCCTTCTTGATCCCCTGCATAACCTAGCCACAAAGTGTCACAAAGGTCAAATCCGCTCAGCCCCACAACTAAAACTGGAAAGCCAATTCTGACATGCTCAGGTACACCTGAGAGGGGGAAGCCCCACCCAATGCCAAACCTGTTACAAACAACAGCAGAATATTCAATCGATCCCTGTCACCCAACACTGATCTTATCATGCCGGCCAAGCGATCCCACTCCTGGCAAACCCTTTCATATGCAGCCCAAGTAGCTGGCACAATGGAGGACCTCTTCCATCCCGAAAGCATGCTCTGCCAAGACTCCACATGGCTGGCCCACCGTGTCCACCCCCGGCGCCTCCTGGTGAAACCCCTCTCACTGAAAGCAAGAGAGAGAGTCAGTGATCACATTCAGGTAACCTGGAATATGCTTTGCCTGAAAAGACAGGTTCAGGTCCATACACAACGGTACAAACCAGCGTAACAACCAAAAAGTTAAAGACAAAAAGTTAAAAGAATGTGCTTCCGCCAAGTTGTCAATAAAGAAGACAACCATGCAGTTGCGCATTCGCCACCCTCACAAAATAGGAGCTACCACCAAGGGGAACAACTAGGAAAGCCAGATTCCAGAAATAAGCCCCAAACCCCACACTGCAAGGACAAGGACTCCAACGGTGCCTGGAAAAATACCTTCCCATTGAACCTGAAAAGGAAGACCTTCCAGATTGCAAGATCGGTCCATATTGCCTTAGAAACCAAAACCCGATGATGCGTCGCCTGCATCCCCACCATGGCCCTGTATAGGGAGTAGGAAAAAAAACCCCAACCCACCGGAATCACCCTGCAAGCAAAATTAAGGTGCTTAAGCAATTGAATCTGCCTCAATTAAACTTTCCTAGCCACCCCCACCCGTAGGGCTGCCAAAATTATCATTGGAAAGGTGACACACTCCAGCCATGGAGTCAGTTTCTAGACCCAGGAAACTGGCACAAGTGCTCGGTGCCGCCAACTGAAGCCCGAAAGACCAAGCCACCTACTGCAACATAAGCAAGAGGTGCATACATTGACTTAAATCACCCGGCCCTATGCAGAGTAGTTGTTAAGATAATGACCCAAACAACGCCATCCTGCCTTCTCCCAGGCAAACCCACTCCAAAAAAGTACTTGCATGAAACTGAGTACCCCATCGGGAGGCACAGGCCCACATAGAACTCCTCATCGAACCAACACCCCAACAAGTGATGGCAATCCAGGTGAACGGGGAGCAATTGGTAAGCGGACTCGATATCTGCCTTTGCATAAAGGCCCCAGGACCTGCATCCCTCACTAGATCAACTACTCAAAAGAGGTGTAGGAGACAGAACAGAGCTCCTTGTCAATATCATCATTCACAGACTCCCCCTTCAGATAGGACAAGTAGTGAATCAAACATTTTTTTCCCATCTCCCAAAGCTAATACCCGAAACCCCACCAACGGGGCATCCGCAATAGGGCCAGTTATCTGGGCCAATTGGATTTCCTTCGTCAGCTTCTCACATGCCACCTCTCTAAAGACAGCCACTGACTTCAAATTACACTGGGACAACTGTTATTCCCTGGGAACTAAATGTTTTCCGGAAGCCTGCGTAAAGATGCTGACCAGAATCTCTTCGTCCCCTGCTTATCGTAGTGGCTACGGTAGCATCACACATCATCAACGTTTTCCCACTTAGACCCAGCTGACCTAAAGGAAGCCCCAGCCTTTTCTTGCTTGCTATTTGAACCCTTGCAGCCTGAGCATTTGTGCTTGAATTCACATGATGCCCTCCACTGACATTAAACCGTCATTAAAAAGCCAGCAGGTACCCCTTTTTAAGGGCGATGCCTTTTGGGCCATCATGAGCTTAAGTCCATCTGATCCCACCACATACATGGATTGCCCACCAACCTTCTTCCTATCCTCTTTCTTATCTTCCTTCTTCAAGTCCATAGACAACTCCAGAGGTTCATCTGCCCATTGGCCCACCCCCAACCTCGGCCTCAGATTCATCCAACACCATATCCGCCACAACCGACGGTTATCCTCATCGCTCCCACCAGATCCCCCCTACATCTCATGCCCCTCAAATGGCTCCCCCGGAATACAAGCATGCTGCACCCCGGATGACAACCCCCCCGTGCTGTGCCCACGAAAACCTTGCAAGCCCTCAAAGAGCCCCTCCTCTGACCCACCCTGTGTGTGTGCTAAGCTGCTCTTGCGTTGCGCCAAGACCATACCTGACATGAGAACCGCTCCTCACCTGCTCCCTACCCTGCTAGCTGGAGCACCCAACCCCACCCAAAACCCACCTCTGCTACCGAGAACTCCCTCTAACACCACATACCACCCTAAATCAAATGACCACCTATCCCGCCCAGGGGAGGCCCCCCTGGACTACCCACCCTGGACCCATGTCAACTAGCAGGAGACCTACAACCTAACAAAGGAGAGCATTCTCCCCTACCATTCTCAGCCACAGAAGAAGCCCTGGAGAACTCCCTACGCCCACCCACAGAACATCTGGGACCGAACCCCCAACCTCCCCCCCTGACAGGCCACTACAACCCCCCACAGAGCCCATGTAACTAAAGTCCCTCTCCTCAAAATAAACAGCCTCCCCTCCCCCCAAACTAGCCCCAGAACCCCTAAAAACCCCTCATGCTGCTGCATCCACTCGCCTGGTCCTTCTCTTCTGGGGCCGGGCACCCAACCGTCCTGGAGACTCTTTTTCCTTCCCTGGGTGCTTCCACCTGATTCTGAACCCGATGTCCTGCATCACCTTCTGAAGCACCTTTGTGCCGCAGGGAACGTTGAGCTGCACCGCTGTAGCCTCTCGGGCCTTGCCAACTCCTCTGGCATGGACAAAGCTCAGCTGGGACTCAGGCATTGAGGAGGACACCGCCTCCATCCCGATGAGTTGCTGCTCCCCGGCAGGCCTCTGGAGGCCGGAGAGCGGATGGACTCCATCCCAAGGCTCTGCTCCAGGCCTGCAGAAGAAGGTGAGCCTCTTCAGCCCCAAAAGACGCTCCTGGGCTCAGGTGGCGAGGTGGATGGATCCTACTTGCAGGCCTCTTTGGGGCTTCAGCCTAGTCCAGTGGCTCCCACAGCCACACTGTCCCTCTCTGCAGGGCCGCAGAACGGACAACCTCCAGCAGCTTCTCCACCCCCTGATCCATGAATACCTACAAGAGGAGGAATAAAAGAGAGAGAAAGGAAGAAAAAAAAGAAAGACACAAGGGACAAACTACATGAGGTAGGGTGACACACAAAATGGTCCCCATGTAAGGCATTTACCTTGGGAAGTCAGGACTCCCTGCCAGCATCCTCCTCTTCTCCCTGATGATTTGATATGTTCTCTGACCTCTGGTATCCTGACCCTGGCTTTTTATATGTCAGGTCCCATCCAGGCTGCGGAGCTGCATATTCTGGCTTTTCCTTTTCCGCTACAGTTCTCCTGTCTTTCTACAGTTCCCCATTGTATCCATTCCTGGATTTCTGCCATTTACTTCTGATTCTTTGATTCCAGCCCTGCTTTTAGCTTCAGCTTCTGTTTCCTTTATAAGGTGTGCACCTGTTTGTTATGTTTGTCTCAGTCTGCAGTCTCTAGGTATGTTTTATCTCTGTTCTGTGTTTAGATTTAATGTTGTTTCAGCTTTAGAAATTCAGTAGGCAGGGCTTAGTGCTAGGACCCACCGAATATTAGAATATTTTGGCGTAGTGGTAGGCTAAGCATACTATGGCCATATGATGTGACTGAATCTCTAATTGTTATCATATAGTCCTAGGCTAGTTCCTGTATCTTTGTGTGCCTGTATTTTATGTACCTTTGACCTCTTTTCCCTGAATCATCGGCTCCTCACTCTATCTCTTGTGTTCTTTGCCTTGTTCCCTGTCCTTTGTTGCATCCTGTACCCTGTATGCCTTGTCTGGTTATGTTTAGAATCTGTGTTCTGTGTATTCTTTATGTTAGGCTTTGTTGGCTATGCTTTATTCAGTTTCCCATGTTTTCTTGCTTGCTATGTTTCTTGCTCGGTCTCCCTGTTCCTTGCTAAGTCCTCCTTGCTTGCTCTGTCCCCCTTGCTCACTGAGACCCCCTTGCTTATTATGTTTCTATTTACCCTCTGCTAATACTCTGCTTAGCTTCCCTATTCCCAGCCTGCACATTTGTCTGTAGAGCTATATCTCAGGGTGCCTGCAGGATATTACCAGGTTTTGTATTGTTCTGGACAACATCCGCTGCTATGTCAGGGCCCTGGTATGTGGCTGCTCATCCTTAGGTGCTCAACGCCTTGGAGAGGGAGGTTGTCCTGCACCAGGCCCTGTCTTTGTCTCTGCTCCTGCACTGTGACTCCTGAATTCCATCATTGGGCGCTCTGGGTCATTAGTCATCTGTATGGACCCCGTCCCTGACATTATACGGGCACCCGTGACCTCTGGTATCCTGATCTTGGCTTGTTGTATGACCACCCTTGACCTTTGGTATCTGGCTGTGTTAGACGTTCATCGTGATCTCCTGTATCCTAAACCTGATCTTCAGCTGCTTCCCTATTACACTTCCTGTTCCCCGTGCTGACAGTAACCCACAAGAGCGTGTTCCGTGTCAGCAAGCGTGTAAACTCCTGCAATCTAGGTTTCTCCTGGTGTTAACGTGAGTAAGACATCTTACAGATCTCACACCTAACCTAATGATACCTGCCCTTAAATAACCTCTCAAACTCCACCCCTTAAAACAAAAAAAAAATGCAGTCAGGCCTAACCCTACTCAGCATCCCAGTCAAGACCCACTCCGGCCCATCATCAGGTGTCAGGCTCCGGGACCAACACCTACCATGCTGAGGCATCCTCCAGCTACCCACCGCACGGCACCATCCCATACGCCGTGCCCGGCGATCCGTTGCAGGCCGCATCCCCAGCCTGGAGGTAGATGAACTCCCAGAAGACCGCGTGCGCCTTCGGCTCTCAACAAGGGTGCGTGCCTTGCGGACGGTGACGCGGCACTATTGGTAAATGCAGGTAGGGGGAGTGAGGGAAGTGGGAAGGATCATCCCCACTGCCCATGCGGCCATACAGTAGGTGAGGAGCTTAAGAGAATAGGGGGAGGAGTAGTTCCTGTATCTCCTATAAAAGCCCCAAACACCATGCCATTAGTGCTTGCTTGTTGCATGCTGTGTGGTTTACCTTGTGCACTCCTACCAGTCATTCCCTTAAAGCTACAGTCCCTTTTGTATCCCTATTTACCATTTGACCTCCTGGCTTCTGACCTTGGCTTGTTCCTGATTTCGTGATACTCTGTTTGACCCGACCTTGGCTTGTCCCTGGACTTCGTGAAACTCCAGAGGTTTTTTGATCCTGTACCTGGACTCTGTGTTACTTTTTTACCCTTACCTCGGCTACCACCTGGACTTTGTTTTACGTTACCTGTCTTACCTTGGTGCTATTTGCCCCATTAAACCACTGTTTGCTTTTGAACCCCAGGATAGCTTGTGGCTTTTCTTTTTGTCATTCCTGCACTACGCTCCACTGAACCCACCACAACATCAGGCTTATGTGAGAACATCCTGCAAATTCTATACAAGAGATAAGAGATGCAAATTGAAAGAAAAATTCTGGTCACAGAAACCCCATGACCTACTCAGGCAGAGAAAAGCAAAACCACAGGAAAATGCAGCCACCAGGGTCCAACAGCATTTCAGTCACCCTGAGAAATCGCAAGATGCAGGTCCAACACTCACCTGCCTTCATATATATAACATCATCAGTAAGGCTGAGACATCCACCCACCAAAATGTTCAGACTCAGACTGAAACCACAGGGACCTAGCAGGACCCATCATTCAGCAACAAATCCAGCTGAAAAAAACTTCCACTCCTCCATTCAGACCATGAATGTCCTGCTATAACTTTGGACACTGCAGCTGAACAGGTACCACCAGCCCCTGGTAGAAAACTGGCGGCCCAAGGACCCAACAAGGGCTGTAAGGATCTCTCCCACATTTCCCCAGAGAGGAGTTACCAAGCCTCCTTAACACAGGGCTCTCTCTCTCTTTGAAAACAAAAGTTGAAAGATACATTGCACATATGTTTGTTAGTGCTAGAAAAGCTGCCTGTTTGTTTCTGTATTATCAGTGACGTTAACTATTGTGCTGCAAACGACTGTGTTTAACTCCAAACACAAGGTTTCCGTTTTTACAGATGTCTTGTGTGTAAAGTTGAACATGTGATACCTATCCTGCAGGCAGGGACATGGCTGCCAATCAGCTTCTCGAACACCAAAATACATACATAGGCTCTTGTAGTTCAACTTTTCCAACCATGTATCATATAGGTTCTTAATGAAAGGGTTATATCTTTAAAACATATCACATCTGTTCCAACAGAATTGATTTCTATCTTTGGTATTCTATTTTGTGAAATTGAACATATTTTTATATTGTAACCCTTCATGATACATTATTTAATTTATTTTTGCTAGCTGTTTTATAAAATATTCTAGCAGATTAATCTCCTTTCTTTCTATTAATGATGAAGTGATAAAGCAGACTAAAAATCATGTTTTTTAGCGTGCAGATTTTCCAAATGTCATAAGAGCAATTGATTGTCCACATCTAATAATAGTTCCCCTGAAGCACAAGAAGAGCATCTGAAAAAATAATTTTAAGCCATCAGCCAAATGCAGTCAATAATTATCTCAACAGAAACCAATTATGTAATTTAACATTTTAAAACATGTTTATATTGCACCAGTGGGACTATGCATTATACCCAGCACAACAAATGTTTTTATCGAAATCAAATATACAAGGAAACCAAAAAAAATAATTTGCTGTCTGCCCAGAAAGTGTGAGATTTATAAGAATCAGTTTAATTTATTGCATGCAGATGTGAGCTACCAAAAGCAGGCAGGGGTCAATATCCAATTGATCTGTTCAGATTTAAGGATTTTTGTTTTATGGGGTTTTAAATATATGGGCCATGTCATTCCCTGTCTTTTGGAAATTATGGGGCCATGTTAAAATCACACTCAAAAGCTCTCATGGCAAAAATAAAAAAACTATTGGTAATTGCTCAGATAAATGTACAGTTTTAGCATGACATAAGTTATGAACGTCTCATCATTGTAACCAATGTCCAAACTACTGCATAAACGTGTATTGATACCACAGCAAAAGTTCATTACAGCCAGTGCTGGATTAAAGGATTCTTAGACCTGGAGATAAACTTCTTGATCATCTTGATTACATAATTATGGAGTTATGCGTAATAAAAAGTTGTTTAAAAAAAAAAAATAGTATTAAAAGTATTTTTTCATCTTTAATTATCTAGGGAGCCAACATAATAAGTAGAGGGATTCTCCTAGGATTAGGCAAACATTGTTGGTCATTATTTTCACACAGATTCCAATTCAGGTATAATTGTAGAGGATTACTAAACACCCATAAATGTTAAGGCTAATTGCATTAGCCTGTAGTTGTGGGAGGGGCTGTGGTTATTTAACCCTTTGACGACAATTGACAGTCCAGACACATCACACAAAAACAGTAACTTAATGACAATTGACGTGCCAGGACCTACAATCACTTTCTTCATCCAAACAGTGTTGCTGTAATGCCTCGATGTCGAAGCATTCAGCAACACCGAGATCGGCATCAGGTGCAATGTCTGGCCCCTCCCCAGGGCGTCACCGTCCACCATACACTTTTCAAGCTTCAATGGTGTCACTGAAACGCCTTGATAGCGAGGCTTTCAGTGACACCAAACACCCACCCCGGGACGCATTGTGACCAATCTGGAGAGCGATCACAACTGCCACTGCAAGAGATTTTGCCACTCGGAAGATGGTGGCACGTCCTTTAAAAAAAGTTAAAATGTTTCCATCTGTCCAGACCCTCCTGAGAACATACAGGTACTGCATTCAACCATGCAAGTCAGTGGAGCCCAGCTTTCTAATCACAATGTGATTAGTAAAATTAAAAATAAAATAAGAAAAAATATAAAATAATATAAAAAAAAAACCATAAAAAAATGGTAACATGTAAACAAGGGAACCTTCCAGTTGTAAAAAAAGGGCCAATATATATATATATATAATATATATATATATATATATATATATATATATATATATATATATGTAGCTCAGGGCTCCGGTAAGCAGGTCAGGTAGGAGCCCAGTTGCAGGGGATACCAGAGGCTCAGTTTGTACCCCACGATGCATCATTAACAGAAGGAAGGTACGGACAGGCAAAATGAAACACAAAGCGGGCTGAATCTTCATATGAGATGGTCTGTATTGAAGAAGCTGGCAAGACAGGTAAGTACAGGCTGTAGACATAACCAAACAGGGCACGGACACAAAGGCAGATGTACAGCATCGATATAATAGTTTACATGTGAATTGCCACACGATTATAAGACGACGCCCCAAAATTTGAATATTAAAAAAAAGAAAAAGCCTACCCTACAAGAGGTTTTATTAGTAAATATTAATTCACATGTAAACTATTTTTTCATATTTAATAAAAACTATGATTGAAAAAGTGAATTTTTTGTTTTTATGTCCTTTTATTTGCCAACCTGCCCACAGGTATGCACATCTGGTCCCAGATATGCCTTATACGCCCTTATATGCCACTCTGCCCCCAGAAATGTCTTATACCCCCTATATGCCACTCTGCCCCCAGATATGCCTCGTGACCCCCTATATGCCACTCTGCCCGTCAGATATGCCTCTTGACCCCCTATATGCCACTCTGCCTCCCAGATATGCCTTTTAACCCCCTATATGCCACTCTGCCCCAGATATGCCTTATACACCCCTGTATGCCACTCTGCCTCCCTTCATATTCTTTTAACCCCCTATATGCCACTCTGCCTCTAGAAAGCCCTTATACCCTCCCATATGCCACTCTTATCCTCCCCCGATGCTTCCCTAGACTTGTCCCCCGTGCTTCAGATTCCTTGGTGTCTAGTGGGGCAGCCGGTGGAGACAACCTCCGCTGCTGCTGCTGGCACTGCAGTCGGGGTTTCTATGAATGTGCACTGGAAGGTCATGTGACGCCGGCGCTCCATCATAGAAGCCCCGGCAGAAGTGCCTGCAGCAGCAGAGGTTGCCTGCGCGCATCGCACAAACCTCCCCCTGCTGCCGGAGAGGAGGATCCAGGTCCCCTGCAGCAACATTGAATATAAGATGATGGTTATTTTTCAGAGCATTTCCTCTGAAAAAACCTCGTCTTATATTTGAGCAAATACGGTAATATTTACTAGTAAAACCTTTTTAGGTAATAAAACCTAGTTTGAGAAATATTATGTTTGGGTTCTTGTAAAATAGGAAGGTGTTCAGAGAAATGCCATTGTGATAATAAAATACAATGACTCGCGTTTAATTAATCGATTAATTGAAAAAATAAATCGGCCAACTAATCAATTATGAAAATAATCATTAGTTGCAGCCCTAGTTCTGTTATTACCACATGACAGCAATCTAAAATACATAGGAGCTGCAAATTTCTATATTTAGACAAAATAAATATTCAACAAAAAACTTTTTTATTTCACCTAAATTACTTTTGTTCTGTTATCATTTTTGAATAATCTTTACAAGGAAAATTTAATCAGCTTCTTACTTTAACAATCCTCCATTTCAATATTTAATGCTAATTTAAATTTAATGGCTCCCTTAATTTAAAATGTATACTTTGAGGCACTGTATTTTTATGAGACACATTTTTTCAATGTGAATGAGCAAAAGTTCTAAGTGTGCTTTTACACGCCTTTACTGAAAGTATTTCTTTTACAATGTCATCACTTAAATATAATGAATTCAGGAAACAGCTGTGCTTTTTCTACCAGATGTAGGAAGATGCAAAATATAATCCATTTAAATCGCATATGAAAGAGACATTTACAATACATGCTTTAATGTACTATAACTTGAACATGGTTAATATTGTTCCCCACAGCGACTTTGAGGACCAAATACCCACTCAAATCATGCTGCTATCCCCAAACAAGTTCCAAGCAGAGTGTCCAGTAGGTTCATCTGCTGTTGGTTCCCATGGGGCATCACCACAGCATAGTCATGCCAAAAAGAAATTTTGTATTACCTTTATCCCCTTGTTTTTCTATTCACCAAAAAGGAAAAGAAACCAAAAAAACAAAGCATACAACATTAATCAATAAAATACCATTAAATCAGTATTGTGCTCAACCGCCTTTTCCGCTGCGATCGGCAGCTTTGCAGCATCCACGGAAGCATCACAAGTGAGGCTGATCGTGGATCCGGGGAGGAAAGCCCTCCCCCCAAGAAAAATGGCGCCTGGCTAAAACATCCTAGGAAGCGATCGGAGTCGCTTCCTAAGCATAAACGGTGTTGCTGACATGCCTCAATATCGAGGCATGTAGCAACACAACCCCCCTACCCCGATAACCTTGTGATTGCTCCGAAGAGCAACCACAAGTGCCATCATGTAAATGACGTTGCCGTCATTCACAAGATGGCATCAACAACAGAAAACTGAATGAGTTCACATTGGGTCTATCCAGACCCTCTTGAGAACTCTCGAGCTCCTTCTGCAGGTTGAATGCAGGTACTTAATTTAAAAAAAAAAAATATGGTAACATGTAAAAATTCACCACTGTCACCAAAAAAAACAAGTCATACAATTCTTTATCTTCACAAAAATTCCCGCATGGAAAGAGTTAAAATATTGGCATTATAAATGCCCATAGGGTGTCTAGTTTAAAAAAAATTATGATTTGATGGAGTAAATTGAATTGGCCGGCTTCAAAGAATATGGGACATGGGGGCAGTAGGACCAGATGTCTAAATGGCAAAAAAATACACACCTCATAAAGGTGGCCTTTTACCTCCCAAATAACCCAACAAACCCATGCATGTGGGGTATCACTGCGCTCAGGAGATGTTACTGAACACATATTGGGGTGTTTGACAAAGGCTGGTGGTAAAATTAGTGCACTGACGGTGGTACAGCATAACACCTATCACTATATACAGAGGCACACATTGACCGTGGTGTAGGCCTACCACTTTAGTGTCTGGCCTAGTATCTATATATATATATATATATATATATATATATATATATATATATATATATATGCACCGAAATGAAAATTCTGGACCTGAAAATTTAGCATTCACTTGACTGAAACCGAAAATGACCCCCCACACACACCTTTAAAAACAAAACAAACAAAAAAAAAAACTTTTATTAAAAGTAACACACCAAAATTAGACAAAAAAAACCCAATATATATATATATATATATATATAGGATAAACCGCAGTCACACTATCATGTCCAGGTTCTAGCATGTACTGGTTGCTTGGGCATGATAGGAGTGGGATTGCTGTTAGCAATCATATATATATATTAATATTATCAAATTTTTCTGTCCAATTTTGGTGTGTTACTTACTTTTAATAAAGGTGTGGTTAACACACCAAAATTGAACAAAAAAAATATAATTGCTAACAGCAATCTCACTCCTATCATGCTCAGGCAGCCAGTACATGCTGGAACCTGAGCATGATAAGAATATGATTACAGCCTCCCTATGCCATGCTATCCCCCCACACACTTACACATCCATGCTATCACACACACACACACACACTCATTCACAAACATTCAGTTTAAACTACACCATAACACCCATCACTCTCACACACTTACTAATTCACTCTCACAGAATGTTTCCTACCTTTTCTCTGTTACTGTCACTTTTCCTCCTCTTCGTTCTTCCTCTTCTGTGTCCTCTCCTTCCAGTACAGTGGAGGCGGTGGGCGTGGCTTCAGTGCTGTGCGCCGGGATATGACATCAAATCCTGACGCACAACATCAGTTGCCGCGCGCATCACAAGGGAGCAGGATCGGAGGTCTAGACGGTTAGAGGGAGATCCTTGTTCTCCCTCTAACCGAGCCTGCACCTCTAGCGGCGGACATTACTGTCCGTCTCTGGAGGGGTGCCGTGCACGCAACCAGAAGCGGAACGCCCCCCACCCGTTCGGTACGCTACTGGTTGTGCGCACAATTTTTGTTCGTGTGCGCTCCCTCTTAAAGCTATGTGCGCGCGCACAAGCGCACAGCTTAGAGGGAACACGTTTTATGACATGTCAAAATTCCAATTTGAAAAATGCACACCTCTCAAAAAGGGCCTTCTAGTCACCGAACAACCTCACAAACCCATGCATGTGGGGTATCACTGCGCTCAGGAGAGGTTGCTGAACACATATTGGGGTATTGTTTGGCAGTGACATATACCAGGAGCTGGTATGATGGGGTAAATTTCATTGGCCGGCTTCAAAGATACCCGAAATAGCACATGGGGCAGAATGACCAGCTTTGGGGAAAAATTGGTTTTGAAATAGCAAAACGCCACTGGTAGTTATTGCCCCATAACATGCAGAAAAAAGCAAAAAACCACATAAAAACATTAGTTATTTCTAAACTCGGGACAAATAGTAGAATCTATTTAGCAGGTTTTTTCATTAGTTTTTGCAGATGAGTAAAAGTTTGTTTTAAAAAAAAAAAGTGAGAAAAGGTAATTTTTTTTCACCAAAAAAATTACCATATTTTATCATTTTTTTACAGTAAATTAGATGATATGATAAAAATAATGGTATCTAAAGAAAGCCCTGTTTGTCGATTATAAGACGACCCCCCAAAATCTGAATATTAATTTATGAAAAAAAGAAAAAGCCTGAATATAAGACGACCCTATAGGAAAAAAGTTTTACCAGTAAATGTTAATTCATGTAAACTATGTGAACTATTTTTTTTTTTTTTTTTTTCCACTTGAAATTTTTTATTGAGACATCCACAGTTGACAGAAATGTAGTACAGTCACAAAACATCCGAATAGCAGATAGTGGAATCGACGGTGCAATGTACAAAGAAAGACAAACAAAATGTACAGCATGTATAACATGTACCAGGACATCTCAAACATTTTTCTTTTAGAATGTAATAAACAAACTAAATAAGACATACTCTGGCAGGGTAGAGAAAGAAATGGAAGAGAGTCGAAGAAGGGAGAGAGAGAGAGAGAGAGAGGAGGAAAGAAGAAGAGAAAAAAAAAAAAAAAGGATGAGGATCTTAGTCGGTAGTAGTCGCCCTCACAAGCCAAGGAGTACGCATGGTGCCCAAGACATGACCCTGTGGGGTGGGGCAGAATGTGTGTGTGTAATATGCATCCCAACTTTCCCAGGTGGAGTGGAAAATGTGTGTGGTATTGGAGGCTGAGTGAGCCATATACTCATAGGTGCGAGTCGTTGTGATGGAATACAGAACGTCTTGAATAGTAGGGGGAGAAGTCTCCTTCCATTTGCGAGCTATACAGATCTTAGCTGCATTCAACACGTGTGCTAGGAGTTTTCTATGTGTATGTCGTAACGATCGGGGAAACATGTCTAAAAGAGCTACCTCAACCACCTGCTCCACCGGGAGGACAAGCAAGGTAGTAATAAGAGTAAAGACGTCAGCCCAGAAGGGACAGAGCACCGGGCAGCTCCACCAGACGTGCAACATCGTACCAACTTCACCACAACCTCTCCAGAACTATTTTTTTTTAATAAAAGCTATGATTGAGAAGAATATTTTGTTTTTATTTCCTTTTTATTTTCAACCTGCCCCTGCAGTTATACACATCTGCCCCCTGGCTTGCCACTCTGCCCCAGAAATGCCTTATATCCCCTATATGCCACTGTGCCCCATGATATGCCTTTTAACCCTCTAAATGCCACTGTGCCCCATGATATGCCTTTTGACCCCCTATATGCCACTCTGGCATTTAGGGGGTTAAAAGGCATATTATGGGGCAGAGTGGCATATAGGGAGGTATAAGGCATTTAAGGAGGCAGAGTGGTGTATAGAGGGTTAAAAGGCATTTCACAGAGCACTCTGCCTCCAGAAATGCCTTATGCCCCCCCATTTAACCATTTTGATCCCTGACAGCCGGGGCGCAGACAACGCAAACAACCCCCGCTGTTAACCGCACCTCCTCCGGGCTGCAGCGGAAGTTGTGTACGCGAATCGCGTAGAGCTCTACACGCTGCCCGGACTAAGCACTGGGGACTCAGAAGTACTGGTAAGTGGGGGGGGGAGACAGGAGGATCGCTGGGGGGGGATCTGGATCTTAGTCTCATAGTCAGACCTAGTTGAGGTCTGATTATAAGACGATCTCGATCATAAGACGAGGGGTATTTTTCAGAGCCTTTGCTCTTATAATCGAGCAAATACGGAATAATATGTGTGGGAGCATGAAATGAGAAAGAAGAAAATCACAACTAAACAGCAACACTGAAAAGAGCCATTGTCCCACAGTATACTACGAGTAAGAAACAGTATTGTCATTAAGGGGTTAAGACTGGTGTGATTTTTTTTCTGCTGATCATTAAAGTATAATTATCATTCACCAAAGTATTTAAGTATTTCTTACCATATAATCGACTGGAATATCTCATATTATATACCATTTGTATATCAAGATACATAGATTAAATACATTTTATTGTTGTTATTAAGGTTCCCTGATTACCTTAATTAAATAATTTAACCCCCTTCGTGACAAAGGCTGATTTTACTTTTTGTACCCTTCGTGACAATGGCCGTTTTAACATTTCTGCGTTGCTCGTGTTTAGCTGTAATCTTCTTCTTTCCCGTTTACTGAACCCACACACATTAGATATTGTTTTTTTCAGGACAAGAAGGGCTTTCTTTAGATGACATTGTTTTGATTGTATCATATTATTTACTATTAAAAAAAGTATAAAATATGGTGAAAATTTTAGAAAAAAAAAAAGTTTCTAACTTTTAGTTGAAAAAAGGTAATGAAAAAACCTGCTAAATAGATTCTACTATTTGTCCTGAGTTTAGAAATACCCTAAACATAATGTTTTTATGTTTTTTTGCTTTTTTCTACACAGTATGGGGCAATAAGTACAGGTAGCGTTTTGCTATTTCAAAGCCATTTTTTCCAAATCTGGTAAATCTTCCCCCCATGTGCCATTTCTGGTATCTTTGAAGCCGGCCAATGAAATTTACCCCATCAAGTCATATATTTTTGAACACTAGACAGCCCAGGGTATTTCAAATGCTAGTATTTTAACCCTTTCCAAGCACTAATTCTACCATCAGCCTTTGTCAAACTTTATGGTAGTAATTTTTTTTGCATTTGTTTTTTCACACACAGTTTACTTCAGGTATGAATAAACAGGTTCTCGTATATGTCACTATCATAAAACACCCCAATATGTGTTTAGCAACATCTCCTGAGTGCATCGATACCTCACATGAATGATTTTGCCTGGCTGTTTGGGGGGAAAAGGGCCACATTTGGGACATGCGCATTTTCAATGTTGAACTTTGGCGTTTGCCGATCAACTGCCCATGCCCTATTTGGTACATCTTTGAGCCGGGCCATTTCAGTATGCCCAAAAAAGCCATATATTTTTGAAAACTAGACACCCCAGGGTATTTCAAATGCTAGTATTTTAACTCTTTCCATGCACCATATCTACCACCAGTCTTTGTCAAACTTTGTGGTAGTCATTTTTTTGCATTTGTTTTGTCACACACATTTTACTTCAGGTATGAATTAAAAGGTTCTCGTATATGTCATTATCACAAAACACCCCAATATGTGTTCGGCAACATCTCCTGAGTACAGCGATACCTCACATGAATGATTTTGCCTGGCTGTTTGGGGACAAAAGGGCCACATTTGGGACATGCGCATTTTTCAATGTTGAACTTTGGCATTTGGGGATCCACTGCCCATGCCCTATTTGGTACATCTTTGAGCCGGGCCATTTCAGTGTGCCCAACAAAACCATATATTTTTGAAAACTAGACACCCCAGGGTATTTCAAATGCTAGTATTTTTACTCTTTCCATGCACCATATCTACCACCAGTCTTTGTCAAACTTTGTGGTAGTCATTTTTTTGCATTTGTTTTGTCACACACATTTTACTTCAGGTATGAATTAAAAGGTTCTCGTATATGTCACTATCACAAAACACCCCAATATGTGTTCGGCAACATCTCCTGAGTACAGCGATACCTCACATGAATGATTTTGCCTGGCTGTTTGGGGGCAAAAGGGCCACATTTGGGACATGCGCATTTTTCAATGTTGAACTTTGGCATTTGGGGATCCACTGCCCATGCCCTATTTGGTACATCTTTGAGCCGGGCCATTTCAGTGTGCCCAACAAAACCATATATTTTTGAAAACTAGACACCCCAGGGTATTTTAAATGCTGGTATTTTAACTCTTTGCATGCACACATTTTACCACCAGAATTTTTTCAAAGTTTGCAGTAGTATTCTTTTGTGTGTATTTTTCCCCCACACACCTATGTTATGTATGAATTTACAGCTCCTGGTATATGCCGCTGTCACACGACACCCTAATATGTGTTCAGCAACATCTCCTGAGTACAGTGATATCCCACATGCATGGGTTTGTCATTTTTTGGGGGAACTAAAAGGCCACATTTGGTACGTGTGCATTTTTCTAATTGGAAATTAGATGTGTGGCCATCCTTCCCCCCCGTGTTAATTGGGACATTGTTGAACCCGGCCAATTCAATTTACCCCATCAAATCATACATTTTTTAAAAGTAGACACCCCATGGGCATTTAATGTGCCAGTATTTTAACTCTTTCAATGCTAGAATTGTTTTAAGCTAATGTGCTAATTTTAGGACTTGCTCACAAAAATATATTTTTTATATATATATTTTATTTTTTTTGCCTTTTTTTAATTTTTTGTAAAAAAAAAATTTCAACTTGAAGGTTCCCCTGATAGTGACATCAGTGGGAAATTATTTTTACATTTTACTGTTTTTTTTACTATTTTTTTCTAATTATTATTAATTTCATTTTTTTATTTATTTTTACTAATCACACTGTGATTAGAAAGCTGGGCTCCATTGACTTGCATGGTTGAATGCAGTACCTGTGGAGCCAGAGTTCTCTAGAGGAGACCGTCTAGCGAACTTTTTCATCTTTATTATTCTTTTTCCCGTGCCGCCGCCATCTTGCTGATGGTGAAGATCTCCGGAGCGGTCACAGTCCATCCTGGGGTAAGTGTTTGGTCGGTCACAGTCCATCCTGGGGTAAGCGTTTGGTCGAGGCATTACAGCAACGCCGTTTGGGTGAAAAAAAATCGATCACGGATCGATTTTTTTCACCTGTTTTAACAAATGACGGTCCTGGCACGTCATTTGTCGTAAATGACTTGTTTTTCCGTGACGTGCCCGGACCGGCAATTGTCGTCAAGGGGTTAAAGTTAGAATTAGGCCACAACTACAACAGTGCCTATGCCCGATCTTTGAGCCCGGCCACAGCCGGCTTACCCCGTCAAACCATTAATTATTTTTTTTTAATTAGACACCCCTTGGGTATTTTAAATGCTTTTATTTCAACTCTTTCCATGTCAAGATTTTTGGGAAGATACAGCGCTAATTTTTTAATTTTATTTTTGGACTTTTTTTTACATTTTGCTGGAACTGGATGGTTCCTCTGATGCATAATAATGTTTGAATGTTACCATTTACTTTTTTTTAAGCTTTTTTTAGAAAGCTGGTCACAGCGTGTCCTGGGGTGAGTGTTCGGTGTTGCTGAATTCCTCATGATCGAGGCATTTCAGCAACATAATTGAAGTTTAGGAGGCTCCAGGCCGCATAAAGGATAACTTTTTTTTTTTTTGTGAAAAACGGTTGTGCGCACAATTTCGATACAATACACTTGCGCCGATATGGACATTTCATTAGATCTAAGGATGTATTTTTTTAGTTATAAACTCATTTTCTCGTCTCCTCTTGTTTTGGCTTCTTTCTTTATCCACTTTTCCCTGGTATCAGCTCCACTATCCAGGTGCTCTCAGGCACTCACTCAGCCGCTGGGGAGTGATGCCATCTGCATCCCCACCCTGGCACTCCTACTGCCGCTGGGTAGACTGATGCCGCCTGCATCCCATCCCTGGTGCTTCTGCTGCGGCTGGGGAGAGTGGCCGGCTGTACCACCCCTCAGGCACTCACTCATTCGCTGGGGAGTGATGCCACCTGCATCCCCTCCCTGGTGCTCCTGCTGCCACTGGGGAGATGTGCTGGCTGCGGCATTTCCCAGGCACCCACTTAGCCGCTGGGGAGGGATGCCACCTGTATCCACTCCCTAGTGCTCCAGCTGTCTCTGGGGTGATGGACCGGCTGCCGCACCTCCCTGGATTCCTGTAGCCGTTGCAGTTGTGGGGCAGAGACCAGCAGTGCTCTGTCCTGTTGCCAGCGCTTCAGCTGGGGCTAAGGTATTATAATGTCGTCCATACCTTTATTCCCATTTTTTAATGTCTTATTTCTCAGGATCTAGCAGAGCTTAATATACAGGTACCAAAAATATTTTTTTATATAAATGGTAAGGTCTCTCTATTCATAGTGAATAATTGAGGGTATAATAAATTAACCTGAGAATTGTAAACCCTGGACATGTGAGCTGCCGCTGGGGAGACTGGCCAGCTGCACCATCTCCCAGGCACTCCCACCGGGGAGTGATGCCGCCTGCATCCCCTGCCTGGTGCTCCTGCTCCGATGCCACATCTTCTGCTGGGTTGGTGCTAGTGGAAACTGCAGTTCCATCCACTACCACAGTCTCTGGGACAGGCTGTTTTTTGAGACCAAACAGCCCCTGTGCACACCATTCATATACTGTAATCCAGGGTCCAGCAGCTCTGCATAGCTTACTCCCATTTCCTTTCCTGGAGATAGATTCCGGTTGTGGCTTGGAATGTCCCTCAGACTAGGAAGCAATCCCACTGCTGCCACCAATGTAATGGGACGCCCTGTATCCCAACTGGGTACTCCCCCCCCAAACGTTGCTTCCTTCTGCCGGGACATCAGTGATTAACCCCTTCAAGCACCAGACAGAACCAGCATTGTAGAGAGAAGGGGGGATGCTGCTGCACTAGAGCTGCATTGGCACTGTGGCTAGCCGTAGCTTAGCTACACAGTGTGACTATTGTCCTAAAAAGGACAATAAAGTTTCATTGCAGCCCACCCCAAGCACCAGACAGCACTCATGTTGAGGTATTTGGAAATGTACCAGTATTTAAACAGTACAAGGAAGTATTTTACACACAATAGACACAGGAAACCACACAGTTCTCCATCAGGTCCTCCTTTGAACATGGATCAGTATTTGCAGTCATTTGCCCACCTCAGCCCAATAGGTTTGCTATTGTAGTCTGTGTGGAGGATGGTAAACATACTGGCCATTGAGGTCTCTGTCCTGTAAGTGCTGACCAATGGAGAGTAACACCATACATAAACCCCCCAAAATGCAGGTGCCTCAAATCTGTATCCGAGCGCCACAGTCTTTAGAGTCTCTGGTACTTGGGGTCACTTTGTACCAGGGGAAAAGGTAGTCCTAATGGACCCCCTGTACTCACCTCCCCAAAAACAGAACACCTTCCAAGGCCTGGGCCCATAGTCTGTAGGAAGGAGGCTGGCCATTAGGCTTCTCCAAGAGCCCATGGCACGGAGGCTTCCATGACAGTGATGATTCTGAACTTCTAGATTGTAAATTTATTTCAGTAGAGCCCTCCTCACCTTTCATTTCTGTAAATCCACGCTGTTATGCAATGAACTTATTATTATGTCCTTGTAATGGGAGCCAGGGGTTTACAAGGATGTCACTGGCCAACGTTGGTGCCTTCCTCGTGGCAAAAACTGGTCTGGTTCTCAGAGTAAAGGTGTTCTTTTGGGGGCAAAAAGGATCTCCCAAAGGACTATGCCACCCAGGGGCGTACCTAGAGTATTTGGCACCTGGGGCGGATCCTGTAAGTGGCACCCCCCCACCAAATGTAAAGACATCTACAAAATGATGTTAAGAATATTTATTGCACCAATTTGTAAACTGTATGTCAACTGTAAACAACAAGAAATCTGAAAAAATAAATTAATAACTTATAAGTAAAATAAATACGTTTAAATAACATTTACTGAACATATAATAGTGCTTTCTTTAATAACCCTCCAAAAAAAACAGCGTCCACATTGCCCACATAGAACCTGACCAGCACCTAAATTACACACACATAGGACGTGCCATCTTTGCCCCCAAACAGCTCAGCATGAGTCAGCATTGTTCCCAAACAGCCGAGTGTACGCCATCTTTGTCCCATGAACACGCTACCTGTGCCATCTTTGTGCCATAAACACCCTGCCTGTGCCATTTTTGTCCCATAAACACCCTGCTTATACCATCTTTGCCTTTTTGACAAATCAACTATACACCTATGATTAACACAAACACTTTTACAGTCACTCACTAATTCACTTTCATTCACACAATCATTTATTCTTTCACACAAATTATTTACACATATTCATTGATGCATTCTCACAAATTCATTAGTTCTCTCACTCATTCAAACAATTCATCCACACATTAATCCATTCATTTTCGCTCTCACATTCTGACTCTTTATTTCAATATTCTTGCTACCCTCCTTTCTCCCTATCTACCCATTCTCACCCCCTTCTGCCCTATCTACCCCTTCTCACTCCCTTCTCCCTATCTATCCCCTATCCCCCCGTCTCACTCCCTTCTCCCTATCTACCCTCTCCCCCCTTTGAAGTTCACTTACCTTTCAGGAGTCCTGCGGTGGGGGTGCAAGGCCTCTGTCTCCCAGCTCTGCCACTGTATGGAACAGTATAGAGTGATGGGAGTTATGATGTACTTTAGAGCATAATTATATAATGAAAAAGACATTGGAAATGGTACAGCATAACACCCATCACTCTCACACATTTACCAATCCACACTTACCAATCCACAGATTCCACACATACCAATCCACAGATTCCACACATACCAATCCACACATACCAATCCATAGATTCCACACATACCAATCCACAGATTCCACACATACCAATCCACAGATTCCACATTTACCAATCCACATTTACCAATCCACAGATTCCACACATACCAATCCACACATACCAATCCACAGATTCCACGCATACCAATCCACACATACCAATCCACAGATTCCACACATACCAATCCACACATACCAATCCACATTTACCAATCCACACTTACCAATCCACATTTACCAATCCACAGATTCCACACATACCAATCCACACATACCAATCCACAGATTCCACACATACCAATCCACAGATACCACACATACCAATCCACAGATTCCACACATAACAATCCACAGATTCCACACATAACAATCCACTCTCACTGAATGATTTCCTACCTTTCCTCTTTTCTTCTTACAGCAGTAAGCTCCTTTTCTTCCTCTTCGCTCCTCTTCTTCTGTCTTCTTCCGGTTCAGAGGGCACGGACAGCGGTGGGCGCGGCTTCAGTGTTGTGCGCCGGGATCTGACAACAAACCCCGGCGCACAGCAGCAGTTGCCGCGTGGATCGCGAGGGAGCGGTATCGGAGGTCTTTAACACACCTCCGGCTCCCTTGAGTGATTTTAAGCCGGTTCAAGGGGGCCTCCTGCTGGGGACCAATGAGCTCACTACCATATATATAGCTAATATATTCTCGGGCAGAATATTATGCTACTCAGTGTAAAACCAACAGAGGGCAGCATTCTGTCCGATGATATATTAGCCATATGTGGCAGTGTGTTCATTTTCATTTATTAATTATTTAAATAAAATATATCCCCATGATCCGCTGGTCTCCCCGCTGCAACAGTTAAATGTCCACACTCGCAGACATTAATTCTGTCGAACTTGAAAACTCTTTTTTTCTATTTATTTTGGGGTTTCTTTCTATTAAACTGTTAGACGAAAGCATCATGGGAATGTATTTTATTTGAATAAATGCAAATGAGCTCACTGCCACAGATGGCTAATATATGTTCGGACAGAATGCTGCCCTCTGTTGGTTTTACATTAAGTAGCATAATAACTGGATTTCTTTCAAGCATATGGAACAATGCTACTTAATGTAAAACCAACAGAGGGCAGCATTCTGTCCGAACATATATTAGCCATATGTCTTCGGACAGAATGCTGCCCTCTGTTGGTTTTACATTAAGTAGCATAATAAATAACTGGATTTCAAGCATATGGAACAATGCTACTTAATGTAAAACCAACAGAGGGCAGCATTATGTCCGAACATATATGGCTAATATATGTTCGGACAGAATGCTGCCCTCTGTTGGTTTTACATTAAGTAGCATTGTTCCATATGCTTGAAAGAAATCCAAAGTTATTATGCAACTTAATGTAAAACCAACAGAGGGCAGCATTCTGTCCGAACATATATTAGCCATCTGTGGCAGTGAGCTCATTTGCATTTATTCAAATAAAATACATTCCCATGATGCTTTCGTCTAACAGTTTAATACAAAAAAACCCCAAAATAAATAGAAAAAAAGAGTTTTCAAGTTCGACAGAATTAATGTCCGCGAGTGCGGACATTTAACTGTTGCAGCGGGGAGACCAGCGGATCATGGGGATATATTTTATTTAAATAATTAATAAATGAAAATGAACACACTGCCACATATGGCTAATATATCTTCGGACAGAATGCTGCCCTCTGTTGGTTTTACACTGAGTAGCATAATAACTTTGGATTTCAAGCATATGCTACTTAATGTAAAACCAACAGAGGGCAGCATTGTGTCCGAAGTTATAGTAAGTTATTTATGCTAAGTTAAATGTCTGTACCGGCGACTTTGTTGGTCGCTGGCACTGACATTTAACTGACACAGCGGGGAGACCACTGGTGTCCCTGCTGTGTCAGTTAAATGTCCGTAACAGCGACTTTGTTGGTCGCTGGCACGTACTTTTAACTGTTGCAGCAGGGTCCCAGGTTGATTTTTTTTTTCTGCCTAGCAACTAGTGGTAAGGGGCCGTGCGAGTGAGCCTATTGGTCGCTTGCACAGCCCTTTACCCTACGGATTTCTGCTCCCGTTATCCAACGCAGCATCGCAGGGGTTAACGGGAGCGGAAATCAGGAGTTAAAAAGGCCGTGCGAGTGAGCCCTATTGGTCACCTGCAGGGTCTTCCTCTGGCATCAACCAATTGGTTGATGCCAGAGGAAGACCCTGCAGGTGACCAATAGGCTCACTCACACTGCCCTGTAACCCCTGACGACGAACCTGCGGATTTCCACTTCAGTCAACTCCCGCGATGCTGTGAAGATAAGGTAAGTTAGATGGGGAAGGGACCGGGGAGAATAGTAGACGAAGGCGAAGATTCTTCGTGTGTGAGTCTTCGTCTTCGCCTACGTTTTACCGGCACTGTCTTCTCTTCTTCATGTCTTCGGAACGAACACGAAAACGCACTCTTCGTGTTCGTTTTCATGTTCGCCCGAAGACGAATGCACAAGTCTAATTCCTATCATGCCCAGGTTTACCCAGATTCCAGGATGTACTCGCAGACTTGGCATGATAGGAGTATGATTGCCCTATCTACCCCTTCTCACTCCCTTTTGTCCTACCTACCCCTTCTCACTCCCTTCTCCCTATCTACCCCCTCCTAACTATCTACCCTCTCCCCCTTTGAAGTTCACTTACCTTTCAGGTAGGGGGTGCAAGGTCTCTGTCTCCCAGCTCTGCCACTGTATGGAACAGTATAGAGTGATGGGAGTTATGATGTACTAAAGCATAATTATATAATGAAAAATACATTGGAAATGGTACAGCATAACACCCATCACTCTCATACCCTTACCAATCCACACATATACCAATCCACACACATACCAATCCACACACATACCAATCCATACACATACCAATCCACACATACACCAATCCAGACATATACCAATCCAGACATATACCAATCCAGACATACTAATCCATACATACCAATCCACACATATACCAATCCACACATATACCAATCCACACATATACCAATCCACTCATATACCAATCCACGCATATACCAATCCACACATACTAATCCACACATACCAATCCACACATACCAATCCACACATATACCAATCCACTCATATACCAATCCACACATATACCAATCCACACATACTAATCCACACATACCAATCCACACATGCCAATCCACACATACCAATCCACACATACCAATCCACACATATACCAATGCACACATATACCAATCCACTCTCACTCACTGAATGCTTTCCTACCTTTCCTCTTTTCTCCTTACAGCTTCTTTTCCTCCTCTTCGCTCCTCTTCTTCAGTTCTTCTGTCTTCTTCCGGTTCAGTGGGCGCGGCTTCAGTGTTGTGCGCCGGGATCTGACAACAAATCCCGGCGCACGGCAGCTGTTGCCGCGCGGATCACAAGGGAGCGATATCGGAGGTCTTTAACAGTCTTTAATCAATCAAGGGAGCCGGAGGTCTGTTAAAGACCTCCGATACCGCTCCCTTGCGAGCCTGCTCCTCCAGCAGCGGACATTACTGTCCCTCTCTGGAGGGGTGCCGGGTGCCGGCAAGTTGGCACCCGCCTGATGAGCGGCACCCGGTGCGGACTGCCCCCCCCCCCCGCCCCTCGCTAGGTACGCTACTGCAATCCACACATACACAAATCCAGACATATACCAATCCAGACATATACCAATCCAGACATACTAATCCATACATACCAATCCACACATATACTAATCCACACATACCAATCCACACATACACCAATCCACACATATACCAATCCACACATATACCAATCCACACATATACCAATCCAATCATATACCAATCCACACATATACCAATCCACACATACTAATCCACACATACCAATCCACACATGCCAATCCACACATACCAATCCACACATACCAATCCACACATATACCAATCCACACATATACCAATCCACTCTCACTCACTGAATGCTTTCCTACCTTTCCTCTTTTCTCCTTACAGCTTCTTTTCCTCCTCTTCGCTCCTCTTCTTCAGTTCTTCTGTCTTCTTCCGGTTCAGTGGGCGCGGCTTCAGTGTTGTGCGCCGGGATCTGACAACAAATCCCGGCGCACAGCAGCTGTTGCCGCGCGGATCACAAGGGAGCGATATCGGAGGTCTTTAACAGACCTCCCTTGAGTGATTTTAAACCGGGATACCGCTCCCTTGCAAGCCTGCTCCTCCAGCGGCGGACATTACTGTCCGTCTCTGGAGGGGTGCCGGGTGCCGGCAAGTTGGCACCCCCCTGATGAGCGGCACCCGGAGCTGACCGCCCCCCCCCCGCCCCCCGCTAGGTACGCTACTGCTTCTCCCAGAACCACATGGCTGTGACACTCATCGAACTGTAAGTATAAAATGAATATTTGGGCTGCTGAAAGTTAGGGGAGCTGGGGGTTAATTTAGGGGGAGCTGGGGGTTAATTTAGGGGCAGCTGTGGTTAATGGGGTGTTTAGGGTTAATTGAGGGGCAGCTGTGGTTAATGGAGTGTTTAGGGTTAATTTGGGGAAGCTGTGGTTAATGGGGTGTTTAGGGTCAATTTAGGGGCAGTTATGGTTAATGGGGTGTTTAGGGTTAATTTAGGGTAGTTGTGGTTGATGGGTGTTTAGGGTTCATTTAATGATGAGGACTGAGGGTTAATTTAAGGTGCAGTTAGAGGTAAAGGGGGCAAACTAAGGGGAATCTAAATCCTAGGAGCAGTGAAGATTAACCCAGTACTTATTTATAAAAGTATGGTGTCAGTGTGATGCGAACGGGTCTGTGACTCTATGAGGGGACTATGAGATATCTGGGGGTATAAGGCATATCTGGGGAGGACGGAGTGACATATCTGGGGGTATAAGGCATATAGGGTATATAAAGCATATGTGGGGAGGGCAGTGTGGCATGTCTGGGAGGCAGTGTGCCATGTTTGGGGAGGATGGAGTGGTGTATCAGGGTGTATAAGGCATATCTGGAGCCACAGTGGCATATCTGGGGGTAGAGTAGAGTGGCATATCTGGGGGTAGAGTGGAGTGGCATATGTGGAGAGGGCAGAGTGGCATTTCTGGGAGGCAGTGTGGCATGTCTGTGGAGGATGGAGTGGTGTATCAGGGTGTATAAGGCATATCAGGGGCCACAGTGGCATATCTGGGGTAGAGTGGAGTGGCATATGTGGGGGTAGAGTGGAGTGGCACGTCTGGGAGGCAGCGTGGCAAGCTCAAATGTGCATAAATTGGGGGGGCTGGTTGGGAAATAAAGACAAGAAATGCATTTTATCAAAGTCTTTTTTAGTCTGCTGTTTGTATTTAGCATTATTTGTTTATTACATTATTTTAAATCAATGAAAAATGTACATTCATTTTTTTTTTATCCGATTAATCGAAAAAATAATCGGACAACTAATCAATTATGAAAATAATCGTTAGTTGCAGCCCTACTTATATTAAATTGAGAAGTCTCCCTCAACAGTTTGCTTTTAGCTCCTAATCTTTTTGCTTTCCCCCTTGTCAGTACATTTATTTATATAGCGCCAGCAGATTCCATGGAGCTGTGCAATTTTCTGCCATGCCATGATCATTCTGGCTGTGAGTGCACCATCTTCATCTCACATGCTCTTACCAGCGGATTTCCATAGGAGATTTCCACAATCCCTTTTTCCCTTAAGTCTGTGTCCATCCTCAGTCTCTCCATGTCTGTTCTGATCAGTCACATGGATCCTGTATATGATTTTTCTTTCTGAAAATGTCATTATTTTGTTGGAGAGGGTTGTAGATCAGTTGTACAGCCTCTCAATCAGAAGTGGTAGAGTTTAGTAGGGTAATGGAAGTTAAGCATTTGCCCGGAAATTGTACAGCTGCCCTGAAACAAAGACAAGGACTTCAGCGTTAAGAAACACACAGGCTAGATGGGCCCAATGGTTCGTATTGTGATTCAATCTCTCTATGTCTGTTCGTTTTGGAAGAAAAAATGGCCAATGTGGTCCCATAGGGTACCTCACAATAGCCAAGGGAGTGTGGCACCAAAATATCTCTTAAGAATATTGGCACCTTAGTTACAGTAAAGTCTTTAACACTGTCATACTTTCCTGAAATAGAGCAAGAAATGATTGCAACCCATCCATGGACACTGGCTAAAGAGGAGACTTAGCCCTTCATTAAAGGTAAGACCTTTCTGCTTAACAAAAATCATCTTCCCCTCTGTGTGTAAAGAGCAGTGGGTGTTTTACAATATTTGTTGCCATGTAGGTTACCGTTGTATTCTAATGGCCTTCCCCCCACAGACACCACCCTGAGCTGGTGGAGATCTCATAGACAAGAGAGATATGTTTGGCTAATATTTGTGAAAATCATACCTTTCTAGCATTTTGAAAATGGTTCTTTTGCTTTTGTGTTTAGCAAGTAAAAAAGCAAGAGTGAGTGCCATTAAGGCCTGTGATGCTCCTGAATGCTGCATGGTCATCTATGCATCGGGCTATTGCCTGGGCCAGTGCACAATTGGGTAAAAGAGGGCTAGGTGGTAAGGCAAATTGCTTGCCTCAATAAAACAGCCTTTTAAGGTGGCTCATTAACTTGTTTTCTTTTTCTGCTTTACAAGCTACAGTGGTGGACTCTGTTGATTCCACATAGATTTGGCAGAGACCCTGGCAATGATGAGAAGATCTGACATTCTAGGACATACCGTGAGTCCTTGCAGCTGGTAAAACTAACATGAACTTGCGATCAGAGGCAAGATGGTCCGTAGTTGTGCAAACGTTTGCAAAACCACCATTGTGTGTGGCCGCAGAGTGTGGAACCAACCTTTGAGTGATCCTTTCAACCAGTGAGTATGAACATGTAGGTTTATTTTTATTAAGTACCAACACCGTCTGTGCGGCTCTCTCTCCATGTCACCCTTCTGTTCCTCTCTCCCATCAAACAGTTTTGCTGCGGATAGTCCCTCCTCTTCCTCTTGTTCCCTTGATACAACTGCTTCTTTGCCTCTATTTCATTCCCCTTTTGTATGCTTCTCTCTTTGCTTAATTCCGTAAGTGTTGGGACCCCCCCAAAATAATTCCTTCATCTGCTTCAGTCCTCTAATACCTTCCCGCCTAGAAGTTTTAAGGAAGACACTCCCTTTTGCCACTTGTATCACCAATCATTACTTTTAACAACCTATACTGACCGCCCCTTGCCCATTCTCCCCTACTTATTTAACATAGCATTGCCAATTTAGTAACATCCCCCCTCTATCCTTTCTTTCTTTCTTTCTTTCTTTCTTCCTTCCCTTAACGATCTGATCTCAGTGGCCACGTTACAGCTAAATGTACTACCAGCCTAAAATTGTCAGGTCCCTTACCCTTGTTGTTAAAAACTTTGATTCCATAAGAACCATTCGGCCCATCTAGTCTGCCTATTTTTTCCTGACGTAAAGACTCTTAATCCAAGTCCTTGATCTCGTCTTAGAGTGGGGGAAGGCTTTGAGCCTGGACCGTGCATGTTTAAACTCCCCCACTGTTTTAGCCTCTGCCAGTTTAGCTGCCCGGGTGTTACATCAATTTCCATCCTCTGATTTTATTACATCTAAACCTCTGACCACTTTCTTTTAGATTATGACTTCTTATTCCCACATTTCTCCTCCTTTGAAAAACCAAAAAACCCCATCCCGTACTTTGTTAAATCTTTTGAAGTATTTCAATCTTTCTGTCACACCTTATCTCTCTCCTATAAGGTATATGTATTTAGTCTTTGTAGTAAATAGTTTCCTGCAAACCATTCACCATGGATAAGCCGCCTCTGCTTTTGAAGACATTTTAAAGGGATACATCACAGCTAGCTGCCTGGTGACCTTGAAAACACCTTACATTTTCGCTTACCTTTGCAGCCCCCCACCCCACTGTGACACAGCATTACTTAGCTGCCATGCCAGAGTGTAGAGATCACCCCATCTATTATTCTCCCTTTGGCCTTTAAGCCAGCGGAGACATGCGCAACTTTTTTAGTTTACTAGAATGTCACTGGTGTGGGAACAAGCCACTTGAACTTATGGGCCTTATGGTAGAAGACCAATGCCTTAACCACTACTCCAAATCAAAGGTACAGGTTACCCATTTGAAAACACGTAAAAACCCTGGTATGTATCAACTCTCTCTCTCTCTCTCTCTCTATAACGTTCTTTATAATCGATAATTATACAATCTTAAAAATTTCTTATGAAGTGTTCCGTAGTGCAGGTGTAATAGCCAGTTCACGCATTAAAATTGCATGATTTTGTCAAAGGGATTTGGGTCACTCTGCCAGTATCAACCAATGAAACCATGCACCCCTCATCAGGGCCGGCCTTAGGGGTGTGCGACCTGTGCGACCGCACAGGGCGCCATGGTTGCAGGGGCGCCTGACTGGGACTTAGATTAAAGCATCGTTTTGTTTTTTTTTGTGTTTTTTTTAAAACTTTATTTAACATCATTCATGTTAAATAAAGTTTAAAAAAAAAATGATGCTTAAATCTAAGTCCCGGTCAGGGGCGCCGAGCGGTTGCTCGTGAAGTTCTCGGCAACCGCTCGGCGCCCCTTACTCTCCGTGACTCCGTCGCTGTGCCGGCATCTCATGTTGAGCGCCGGACTATTCCGGCTCTCAACATGAAATGCCGGCACCGCGGCAGAGAGAGAAGACGGATGCCTCCCGCTCTCACCGCAGGACTCCGGCAACAAGGTAAGTGGGGGGGGGTGTAGTTTGAAGGGTGTAGTTTGAAGGGGCAGAGGGGGGGGTGTAGTTTGAAGGGGCAGAGGGGGGGTGTAGTTTGAAGGGGCAGGGGGGGTGTAGTTTGAAGGGACAGGGGGGGTGTAGTTTGAATGGACAGGGGGGGTAGTTTGAAGGGGCAGAGGGGAGGGGTAGTTTGAGGGGCATGGGGGGGTAGTTTGAAGGGGCAGTGAGGGGGGCGCCAGAGGAGTAGTCCGCACAGGGCGCCACAACGCCTAAGGCCGGCTCTGCCCCTCATACCTTGGAGTCAGGCCTTCAGGGTGGTTGGGGGCTATTCAAATCTTACTGGAATGTGGCTTCCCTTTCATGCTAACCTTTATTTCTTTTTCCTCTTTCAAGGTCAATGCAGGACGAGCTGCTATGTCGATTTGGAACAACTGTTGTGCCCTGGAGAACCTGCTCAAAATCCTTTGGCAACGCACAGATTGATGAGAAGATAGATGAGAAAATCATCTATTAAGCGCATTATGCTTGTCAGAAAAGCATGTTATAAGTTGGTCCTCCACAGTCTATGTACCATGAGTAAAAATGTCACAAATGCTAAAATGTTAGATTTGATTTTCAGGAGCAGGGATAGTGAACAGGTTGGAAAGAGAAGACAGGGGCAGTACCCGTTCTTGTTGTTGGTAGTAAAGTGGTGTTTTTCTGCTCCCAAGTTGATGGCCACAAAACACCCCCATGTCCGAGGGCTCAGCTAACAGCACAGACCTGTGGGATAAGACAAGCGGTGTGTCCTGCATCAATTATCTATTTTGTCACATTAACGGTTCGGTGGAGTTTGCTATCCCAGTTTGGAGGTAACGGAAGTATGGAAAATGCTACACCCAATCACAAATGGAGTCTTGCTGAGCCAATAGAGATGCAACTCCCACCTAGGAAGTGACTTGACATGGCACATTAAGGAACTTCACATTTTTTATCTTTTATGGAAATAAAATGAATTAAGTGTGTGTGTGTATTTTTTTTTTTTTTCCTTCATAAATTTCTTTGGTATGTAGTTGTCACCGCAGATTGTGCTGCGTCTGTACCTTTAGAGGGAGGCTATAGAAAATGCTAATTTGCTTAGTGAACCAGCTTGGTGAAGCCTTCTGCTTTCCCTCCTCCAGTGTGAGTATTTGTGAACTGTTGTACAAAAACAAACATAGGGGTTTAATTTGAGTGAATTTGCAGCTCTGGGCAAGATAGTCCTTGCTATTTGTGGACTGTTGCTATAACAGACCACTTCAATATCAGAAGCAAGTCTGCGGCAGAGACCTGATTTAACCCCTTCAATCCCCTATAGACGTACCGGGACATCCAAAAAACGCCCACAAAGAAACCCCTATGGATGTCCCGGTACGTCCAGCCCTTCATGCAGCATCAGGGACACATCCCTGCCGCTGCACGGGAGACCAGGCTGTCGTTTGACAGCCTGGACTCCCCCCTGGCAGCAGAAGCCGGCATCGCCTGCTTTCTGCTGCCCAATCTCCCGTAACAGCTTCCGGCATGAAAGCCGGTAAGCTGTTACGGTTGAAAGTCTGTGACTGTTTCTGTAGTGTATTGGCTTATGTGTTAGCGTGATTTTAGTTTAGGTTTAGGTGATTATTGAGGTTCTGGGTTCAATTCCCTAAGGATTATTTTTTATATGGATCCCCACATAGACAAAAACTTAAGCCATCTTGTCTCTGCCCCTACAAGCCATCTTTCTTTAGTTTATTTAGTGTGTTTGTTTGGAAGTCAAGCCAGCTAAAGCATGGTATTGGGGTGAAAACTAAAGGATTGTTTCTCCAAACTCATATGTTCTGTCTCTGTAGCGTAACGGCTAAGGTGTTGGAGTTGGTTTATTGAGGTTGTGAGTTCATTTCCCAAGTCTTCAACTGTATCTGTGCTTTTGTTTTTAAGTAAGCACATAGACCAAAACATAAGCCATCTTGTCTTTGCCCTTACAAGCCACCCTTCTTTAGTTTATTTAGTACATTTGTTTGGGAGTCAGGCTAGCTAAAGGACTGTAAAAACTAAAGCATTGTTTCTGTAGGGCCTTATACCTGTTCTCTGTGCTGCAATGGTTGAGATGTTGGATTTAGTTTTTGAGGTTCTGGGTTCAATTTACTCTAATTGATTTATTTGGTGTGTTTGTTTGGGAGGAAGGCAAGCTACAAGATTGCATTGAGGTAAAAAAACAATGGATTGCTTGCAGGGGACAGGTTTGCTTGTGTCTGTAGTGTAACGCGTAAGGTGTTGGACTAGGGCACTTGAGATCCTGAGTTCACTTCTGTTATGTTTCCCTTTGAATTGTCTCTTGTCTCTGTTTTGCGTTTTTTTGGTTTGGTGATTCAACAAGCAGGTAGACCAAAAAATAAGTCGGCCAGTCTCTGCCCTTACATGCTAACCGTCTTTAGTTTATTTATTGTGTTTGTGTGGGAGACAAGCTAGGTGCCATTTTTGTATGGCTATGTGGAGTAATGGTTAAGGAGCTAAACTAGAGTCTATAAGGTCCTGGGGTCAATTCCCTTGTGCTCCAGCATGAACTTTCTCTCAGCTCTCTTCTCCATTATGTATTTTTTTGTTGTTGTTTGGTGAGGGAGAGAAAAGCAATTGTTAGCAACCACGCAGACCAAAACACAAGCCACCCAGTTCATGCATTTAAGTTGAATGATTTAGTCAAAGGGATTTGGGTCACTGTCAGCATTAGCCATTTTCCCCACATGTGGATATTTATATTATCATTCACAGGTCATACAAAATGAGCAACATAAAAATTACCCCTGCATTGTATATTTATCCCACCATAAATCCCCACATTGTGTATTGATTTATGTGATGACCAGGCCCGGACTGGGACAAAAAATAGGCCCGGGCATTTAAGACTGAGCAGCCCATTTTTATTTATTTATTTATTGTTAAAGCCCACTCTTCATGTACCATCTTTGCATTTCCCCAAATCACTTAAATATTTATGATAGACACAAACACTTACTCACTCATTCACAAAAATCATTAATACATATTCATTAATGCAGTCTCACAAATCATTCAAGCAATTCATCCACACATGAATTCATTAATTCTCATACGCATTCACATAATTCATCCACACATTTATTCATTCATTCTTGTACGCATTCACACTACCCCCTCTCCCCATCTACCCCTCCCCTTCTTACTATGTATCCCCCTGTGGAGGTAGCATGCAGACTATGTCAGACACCATAGGAGCATTATAACATAATTATATTAAAAATATAAATTCCAGTCATTATGGGTGCAAAAGGAGTTAAAGTGATCTGACCTGACTAAACAACATTTGGCCAGTTGAATTTACATCCTCACAGAATGGACAGGAGGAGAATTATTTAAGTGCAAATGTAGCCCCCCAAAGCCCACATCAATGGGCAGCTGTAATTCATGTATTACATTGTCTGTACGGTCTGTTTGTAAATGTGTGATAGTGTTAGTATTGTCTTTTGATATTGTATCCATAGGATTGTATGTATTGTCTTTTGATTAGTTTATCCATAGAATTGTAAATTGTATGTTGTGTGATAGTATTGTCTTTTGATATTGTTAACCAATAGGAATGTTAATGGAATGTACCTTTGATCCCACCCTATAAGAACTCCCTGTATGTCCTTAGTTTTGTTACAATCTTTCCATCCTTGCTGCAGTTAGTTACAATCTTTCCATCATTGTTGTAGTCACAACTTCATTCCCAATGTAACCCTGTGTGTGTTAGCCTTCATAGGCTTCATCACAGCATTAAACCCTCCATTTTCCTATCAAAGAAGCATTTTCCTGAGATTATTCGAGCTATGTGGATTTAAGCTATTTACCCCTAGACGAAGGAGCGTCGGCACCTGGAATCCCCTTTTCCCAAATATATCCCATTTCCGACACCCCCTTCCCCACTTCTCAATATCTATCCCCTCACCCTACTTACCTTGTTGCCGGAGTAAGCAGCAACTGCGACCAGGTCCGCCACTCTAGGAGGCCCGGCAGCCCCAACCAGGGCCGGCCTTAGGGGTGTGCGGCCGCACAGGGTTTAAATTAAAACATCGGGGGGGGTTTTGTTGCTGTTTTTTTTTACTTTATTTAACATCCTCCATGTTAAATAAAGTTTAAAAAAACTTTATTTAACATGGAGGATGTTAAAGTAAAAAAAAAAAAACCCGATGTTTTAATTTAAGCACTGTGTCGCAGTTGCTGCGGGTGCCCCTTATGCCCTGCGTAGGCCCAGTCAGTCCGGTCCTGACTGAACCTATATTAAGGTAGGGGCCTGGAGCTGCATCAGCCCCTACGTCAATCCGGCCCTGGGCCGCCCGGCCCACCGGGCAAATGTCCGGTGTGCCTGATGGCCAGTCCTGGCCTGGTGATGACCCTTAGCCAGCCCTCCAAGTAAATGAATGCCCCATTGCCTCACCCTTGTGAATTGTCCTCATCCATTTTCTTTGAGAAATCCAGGTGCCGTACAGTATTTCCCTTGTCTCTGTTTTTCTATTGCCATTGGCCCTATTCTTTTGTGTTTTAGTTTTTTCCTGCCTCCACCTTTGCTGTTACTGAAGGCACAAGGTGTCTCAGACCCTATTGTCTCCAATAATACTAATGTATTTTCCTTCAGTTATCATGAGTATTTCTTCTTCTTTCCATAGCTTTAACGTGTCCTTTTCAATCCCTTTTCTGGTTCTTACTCCTGCCTTCTGATTGGCTGAACCTGGTCAAGTGACTCCACCAGCCAACCAGGTATTGGGATTGAGACCCAGGGGGATTTTAAGCTTCACTTGCAGCCCTTGCATCTTTTGATGTTCATTTTCTTTCAGGAATCCAGGTGCTGTGGTTGCAGTGGGATATGTCCAGGTCAGGGCTTATCTTTGTACAGTATTTCCCCTGTCTCTGTTTTTATATTGCCATTGGCCCTATTCTTTTGTGTTTTAGTTTTTTTTTTTCCTGCCTCCACCTTTGCTGTTACTGAAGGCACAAGGTGTCTCAGACCCTATCGTCTCCAATAATACTAATGCCTTTTCCTTCACTTATCATGAGTAGTTCTTTTTTCCATAGCTTTAACATCTCCTGTTCAACCCCTTTTCTGTTGTGTTGTGTCTTTGGAGCTAACATTCCCTCACATTATTAGTCTCTACCGCTTCTGCTGGGAGGCGGTTCCATTTCTCTACCACTCTCAGAGTAAAACTTATTTACATTACATCTAAGCAGGGCCGGCCTTTGGGGTATGCGACCTGTGCGACCACAGTTTAATATTAATACATGTAAAAATCCCAAGGCAGAATATAGCATTGGTGCCACTGTACTATCAGTAACAACAGAAGAGAGGGACTTAGGAGCAACTATTTCTGATGATTTAAAATAAGCAGACAATGCAATAAAGCATCTCAAAAAGCAAGCAGAATGCTGGGCTGCATAGGGAGAGGCATTTGTAGCAGAAAGAGGGAGGTGAGTTAGTGATGTCCAGTTCATGAACGAATCATTCTTTTGAACCGATTCTTTTCAATGATCCGGATGAATGAATGAATGTAACATGATCCTAGAGTGAGTCATCTGCACAGCACACAGACACAGACTCTGTGATCAGGTTACAGCTCATAGATTCAGACTCGTTTACAGACTCGTTCAGAGAATCATTCACAGACTTGTTCACAGCACACTGACACAATACTTTATAAATAAATGCAGGATTAATCTTCACTGCCCCCAGGATTTAGCTTTCCCTTAGTTTGCCCCCTTTACCTCTAACTGCACCTTAAGGTAACCTTATTAAGTTAATTAAATTAACCCTCAGTCCTCAGCATTAAATTAACCCTAAAGACCCCAATAACCATAACCGGCCCTAAATTAACCCTAAAGACCCCATTAACCATAACTGCCCCTAAATTAACCCCAAAGACCCCATTAACCATAACTGCCCCGAAATTAACCCTAAAGGCCCATCAACCATAACTGACCCTAAATTAACCCTAAAGACCCCATCAACCATAACTGCCCCTAAATTAACCATAACTGCCTGTGACAGACCGATCAGGGACCTCAGGTTGTCCGCCTAGAGCGACTTCTCCCTTCAGGACAATAATTCCCGTCACTCCGTAAGCAATATCCCCAAGAAAAGTAAAGGGATATCGCTATCCAGTACCCAAATAACCAGACAAGACTAGTCTTTAGGTACAACAAGAGGAGGACTGATTTATTTTAGACACAGACGGCTGGATATATCCAGCAAAATACACATTAACATAAAACAGGCTACTGGGATACAAACCGCCCCCTTAATCTGCCTCCCAGAGACAACAGGGGCAGTAAAGGGATTAACAATACAAAAGGACACAGACATCACTAACATAAGGAATGCACATTGTCTTGATTAGATTATCTCTCAGACCTTAGTGTGCTGTGTGTAAACGGTTAGGAAATAAGACAATAATAAAATACATTTTTATTAATAACACACAAAAGGATAACATTAACTGAGGGGTAGGGTGACTCTAGGAACCGTCACAGTCCCAAAATGTAAGAACCCCAAATCTGTTTCGGAGCTCCAGTCTTTAGAGTCTCTTATGATTTGGATAACGTGGCACTCCTTAGGGCCCATAGTCTGTAGTAAGGAGGCTGGCACTCAGTCCCCTCCAGGAGCCCATGGCACGGAGACTTCCATGACACTGCCCACCTGCCCTAACTTTCAGCAGCCCAAATATTAAATTTTTTACTCACTGTTAGATGAGTTGCTGAGCAGGGTGGACGCTATATGGAAAGGGGTGGGGCCAGTCATCAGTGTGACTGCAGGGAGGGACTGGGAAGCAGAAAGGGGAGGGGCCAATCACCAGTCCCACTTTGCAGGGGCAGAGGAAGGGTGAGGCGAGATCCATACTCACGTCAGGTGCAGCTGCGGGGGGTCGCACAGCCGCCCGATCAGCAACTGCAGCCTGCAGGCTAGCTGGGAGATCGCAAAGGGCAGTGTATATGTGTGTAGGGGCAGTGTACATGTATATGTGTGTGTAAGGGTAGTGTATATGTATATGTGTGTGTAAGTGCAGTGTACGTGTATATGTGTGTGTGTGTGTGTGTGTAAGGGCAGTGTACGTGTATATGTGTGTGTGTGTGTGAAGGCGGTGTATATGTATATGTGTGTTTATGGGCAGGTGTGTGTAAAGGCAGTGTGTAAGGGTCCTGGGAGGGAGGCTAACATTAGCCTTTTTTAATTTAAAAAAAAATCTCTGCTGCTGTGGACTACTCTTCTAATGATGCTCAGCCAGCACTATGGTGGACACCTGGCTGGCTGAGCATCATGGGAATTTTAGTTCACAGCTAGCATCTGCAGCTTTACTGTTGCTGCACTTTCCATTACGCTCAGCCAGCATCATGGAAGTAGTATGTCTGGCTGAGCCTCATGGGAATTCAATTCAATGTGTTGGTTATTTTTAATATGCATGACTGTGCTCACAAAAATGAAGCGTGTTTTAAGTGGCGATGCAAGCGCGCATTGTAAAGTGCAATTGCTTGTATCTGTGAGTTTTTGAAAAAAAAGTGTCCTTCTTTCACATTTTGAAATGTTGGGAGGTAGATATATAATATATATATATATATATATATGTATAATATGAGCTTCTCCCACCACAATCACTGTGGCCCACCCTAATCTTCGCCCTAGCAGTCGCTGGGTACCTTTAGTTGGTGCACATAACATAGAGTTAGTATCTTAAGTATGGCTTGAATTACCTTATTGGCTTGAATAAAGACCGCACCCGATTAAAGGCTGCACCCTTAAAGTCTGGTGCTATTTTAAAGAAAAAAAATACACATTGTTGGAATGGTAAAACAGTATTTTATCTAATGAACAGGAATACATGTATTTTAACATTTTTGGTATCAGTTAGTCAGCATATGTTATATACAAACAGAAAACTAATAGCCATTTTAAGGTGTGTCCCCCTTAATTCATAATGCACCTTACTTATAGATATGCCCCCCTGAAATGCCACTGTGCCCCTAATATGTTTTATAACCCCGATATACTTTATGCCCCCAGATATGCCACTCTGACCCCCAGATATGCTTTATGCCCCCTAGAGGTGCCACCCTGCCCCCCTAATATGCCACTCTGCTTTCTAGAAGTGCACCACCCCGACTTACCAATGCACCCCCAGACTCCCTGGTGTCTAGCAGGGCCAGCTTATCACCGGTGATGCGCACAAACAACCTCCGCTGCCGGCACTTCCGCTGGGGCTTTTATGACAGAGAAGCTCCGGCGAAAGTGCCGGCAGTGGAAGTTGTCTACTTGCATCGCATTCGTGTAGACAACCTCCGCCAGGACTTCTATGGTGGAGCCCCGGAAGGTAATGTCATACAGGTGCTCCACCATAGAAGCCCCGGTGGAAGTGCCGGCAGCGGAGGTTGTCTATGCACATCGCACAGACATCCACGGGTAACGGAGAGGAGGATCCAGGTCCCCTGCAGTGCTGAGGGGGATCTGGATCCTAACCCTGCTCCTTGCCCACAGCAGGGCTAAATGAAAAAGAAAGCAAAACACCCGCCCGGCGCCCGGAACGGCATGTCCTGGGCATCGGGCGATACGAACTGTGCATCCCTGCACTAAACCTCGAATATAGGCCACACCCCCACTTTAGGTCTTTAAAATGGGGGTGCGGCCTATATTTGGGCCAATAGGGTTTATACTTTCAGTATGTCAGTAAAACTTGAGATCAAAGTATTTTATTTGTGTGACTAAGTTCAGGTTGGAAACAGAGGACGTGATTTCAGGCTTATCACTCCACTGTCTGCAATCAGGTCAGTTCAGCTTTAAATCTCTTCACTGTTTAAAGCAAACTTTGCTGCAAACAACTCTGTATCTTGGACTGTCTGGTGGAAGATTCTGTCAGGATGTTGCAGCACTCCTCCCAATTGCCCCTTTATTTAAGTAAAGCCATTTTAGTGCCACCTAGCAATGCCTTCCTGCTTTGAATAAAGAACAAAGCAACTGCTACCTCTGATACTCGCAGGGGAGGGCTGGCAGCCTAAGGCCTGGGGGGCAAGTCTAGTCAAGTGGCCCACTGCACCACCAAAGCGGCTGCGAGCAACACTGATAGCAGTCACTCCACCGCCTAATGAAATTAAAGCAGCCGGCGTGCACGCACCGCGCCGCCCAATAGCCGTGCCTCAGCTCTTTATCCCACCCCTTTTAAGACGTGGGACGAAGAGCTGAGGAATGGCCATTGGGTCTGACTGCTGCATGATGCAGGGGCGTACCTAGAGTATTTGGCACCTGTGGCAGATCCTGTATGTGGCACCCCTCCCCCCCACACACACACACTTTAAAACTGCATAGTTTCTATGGTTAGGCAAACATTGACAGGGGTACAGCAAAAGTGTTATCATTATATACTGAGGCACACATTGACGGTGGTACAGCATAACTGTTATCATTATATACTTAGGGATTACGCTGTACCACTGTCAATGTGTGCCTATACATTGAGCCAGACACTGACAATACTGCAGTACAACCCCTATCACTATATACTAAGCCAAACATTGATGTGGTGTGGCCTAACACTTCAGTGACTGGCTTAGTATATAGTAGGGATGCACCGAAATGAAAATTCTGGACCTAAACTGAAAATTCAGCATTCATTTGGCCAAAACCGTTTAAAATACTTTATTAAAAGTAACACACCAAAATTAGACCAAAAAAAATCAATAACAATATTAATATATATATATATATATATATATATATATATATATATATATACACATATAATTAACAGCAATCACAATCCTATCATGCCCAGGTTCTAGCATGTACTGGCTGACTTAGCATGATAGGCGTGTGATTGCTGTTTGCAACTATATATCTATTAATACTAGACTTGGGCACCAGGGGGCTCTTCGTGTTCGTCTTCGTGCTCGTCTTCGGCAAAAAAAAAAACTTCGTATTCCGCGAATATTCGCCTGGTCCTGTCTTCTCTTCGGGCGAATATTCGCGGACATTCTTCGTGTTCGGGTTTTCTTCGTTTTCCCCGGTTAAGGGGTTAAAACGGGGTTAAAGCCACTCTGGCGCCAGGAGTTTAAATGTCCGTATGAGCAACTCTATTGGTCGTCAGCAGGGGGCTCGTCTGCCATTGGTTGATGGCAGGCGAGCCCCCTGCTGGCGACCAATAGGGTCGCTCGTACAGACTGTTAAACTCCTGGTGCCGTAATTGTCCGGCAGATCCCGCTGGTCTCCCTGTTCTATCATTTATTAACTGATAGAACAGGGAGACCAGTGGGATCTGCCGGGTAAGTTGCAGCATTGGGATTTTAAAAGTCTGTACGAGCGACTCTGTTCCGATGCCACTGGTCTCCCTCCCTGTTCAATTAGTTAGTCTGTGCTGGGTTAAATGTCCGTACGAGCGACCAATAAAGTCGCTCGTACGGACATTTACTAATTGAACAGGGAGGGAGACCAGTGGCATCGGCAGGGTAAGTTGCAGCATTGGGGTTTTAAAACCCCAATGCTGCAACTTACCCGGCACATCCCACTGGTCTCCCTCCCTGTTCAATTAGTTAGGGGTTAACTTTGTTTTTTAAAGGGTTAAGGGGGCGTGCAAGTGAGCCTATTGGTCGCTTGCACGGCCCTTTAACCTATGGATTTCCGCTCCCGTTAACCCCTTCGATGCTGTGTTAGATAACGCAGCATCGAAGGGGTTAACGGGAGCGGAAATCCATAGGTTCGCTGTCAGGGGTTACAAAGACCGTGCGAGTGAGCCTATTGGTCACCTGCAGGGTCTTCCTCTGGCATCAACCAATTGGTTGATGCCAGAGGAGGTCCCTGTAGGCGACCAATAAGCTCATTCGCACTGCCCTGTAACCCGTGACGGCGAACCTGCGGATTTCCACTTCCGGGAACTGCCGCGAAGACAAGGTAAGTTATTAGAGGGGGGGAGAATGGTAGACGAAGACGAAGACAATCACGAAGATCTTCGTGGTGTGTGTCTTCGTCTTCGCCTACGTTTTACCGCCGCCGTCTTCTCTTCGGCGTGTCTTCCGAACGAACACGAAAACGCACTCTTCGTGTTCGTTTCCATGTTCGCCCGAAGACGAATGCACAAGTCTAATTAATACTGTTATTGAATTATTGGACGAAAAAAAATTAAAACATTGAGAACAGCAATCACACTCCTATCATGCCTAGACAGCCTCCCTATGCCATGCTATCCCCCCACACTTCCATGCAATCTGAAACCCTCATTCACAAACATTCATCCTAAACTACAGCATAACACCCATCACTCTCACACACTTACTAATATTTTCCTACCTTTCCTCTGGCACTGTCACTTTTCCTCCTCCTCTTCATTCTTCCTCTTCTTCTTCCTCTTCTGTGTCCTGTCCTTCCAGTGTGCGGAAGACGATGGGCATGGCTTCAGTGTTGTGCACCGGGATTTGACATCAAGTCCCGACGCACAGCCACAGTTGCCACGCGCATCGTTTTTGGAGGCGTGCCGGCACCCCTCAGTGAGCGGCACTCCAGGCGGACCGCCCCCCACCAGGTACGCTACCGGCACGGTGGCCAGTCCCGGTGGCAGCCGCTTAGTTTTTAACTTTGCGGCTGCCATGAATGTTCGTCTGCCGGCCGCCCAGCCAGCCCGCCGGCCCGGATTCAGCAATTGCCCCCCTAACCCCCCGGCCCAGCCCGCCTCTGGATACTCGCAGTACCAATTTTGTTCAACATTCTGATATAACTCAAGCTATTATTGTCACCTGAGAGGTTTCTTCACATGTATTTGTCTGTAAGTATTCTTATACCAATTCCTCCCAGTTTATATTTGTATCCTCAGTGATGCTATTTACTAGTTTAGTATCTATGTTACCCTAGTACTTAGCTAGTCTCCATTTTGTGTTATGTACCAATTATGCTATATTTCTATACTCTATTTGTTCCATTACCTCAGTACCTTTACTCGTGTATTGCACTTGGTTGATGTGTAAATGAACCCTGGATTAACATCAACCTTCTCATCCGTGTGGTATGTAAAAAGACTTTAGCTCTTTGTCAAGCTGTGTAGGGGAACTTTGAGTGAGAATTGTTTAATTCTTTGCACATTTATTTTCCCAAATTGTATACCTTTGGATTTGTCAGTATTAAATCCCATCTGGCACTTGACTGCCCTGTTTTCCAGTGTGATCAACTATCATTTCAGGAAAATAACATCTACCCCAGGCTATATTAGCTTACATCATTTTGTGTCATCTGCAAAGACTGAGACTTAACTTTTAATCTTATCTTCTTCAGTTTGCACTATCATTGTTTGTGTGGAACTGTATCAAAAGTTTTTGAAATTTTTAAATAAAACTCATCCAATGAATCACCCTGAACTACACCATATGACCAAAAGTACGTGGACACCCATCCTATTTATTGAGTTTAGGTTTCAGTCACACCCATTACTAATTTTTGTAAAAAAAATCAAGAACAAAGGCATGCCATCTCCACAAACATTGGCAGTAGAATGGGTCATACTGAAGAGCTAAGTGACTCTCTACAAGTCAGTTTTTTTAATTTGTGCCCTGCTAGATCTTCCTTGGTGCACTATAAATTATAATTATATCATGGGTGTAGGAACCGGGGGGGACAGATCCCTCCCAGTAACTCATGCGGGGGGGACCGATAATGAAGAAATCCCCCCAGGGCCGTAGGAACCCCCCAATAGAAATGCGGCCCGCAAGACCTCGAGGTGCGGCCCGCGTAAGATCGGCAGCCAGGGCAACCGATCTTACGCAGTCCGCACCTCGAGCCCTGCTACAAAAAGAGCCCTGCTACTTACCTGTGGGAGGGTCTTCTGTACTGCACAGAGGAAGCGGAACCCAGCAGAGTTCACGTGACATCACATCACATCCTGCTTCCTCTGTGCAGTACCAGAGAACGCAGAGGGAGGCCGCGTCCCCTGCTGAAGTCTGTGAGTGGCATCGAGTAGCTGGAATGCAGGTAAGGGGGTGGGGAGGGTGTTTGAATTAGTATGCGTGATTGAGGGAATGAATCTGTGAATGAATGAGTATATGAATGAATGAGTGTGTGTGTGATAGCATGGATGTGTAAGTGCTGGAACCTAGGCATGATGGGACTGTGATTGCTGTTAGCAATCACACTCCTATCATACCAAGTCAGCCAGTACATGCTGAAACCTAGCTAGCTGCCCCTCTTGTGTATTGATGCTGCCAGCAGCATGGGGTCTGCACATCACTTAACTTCACAAAACTTTCTAGGCCCAGAAATCAGTGAGAGGAAAAGTAAAGATTTTGTGTCATTTACTTTATTTTAATCTGCATATTTTATTAAAGGCCATATTTTCTCACAGTGAAAAATGAGTGTGGCCCGCGCACGTATACAATTCTGATGAAGTGGCCCACTGCAGAAAAAACTTGGACACCCCTGAGGTAGACAGTGAGAAGGGGGGGTAGGGAGAGGGTAGCTAGTGTGTAGGGGGTGGTAGGGAGAGGGTAGCTAGTGAGAAGGGGGCGGTAGGAAGAGGGTAGCTAGTGAGAAGGGAGGGTAGGGAGAGAGTAGCTAGTGAGAAGGGGGTAGGAAGAGGGTAGATAGTGTGAGAAGGGAGGGTAGGGAGGGGGTAGATAGTAAGAAAGTGGGAGAGGGGGTAGATAGTGTGAGAAGGGAGAGAGGGAGTAGATAGTGTGAGAGATGGGGAGAAAGTGGGGATCTGATGGAGGAAACTGCTGTCCCCCCCAGATTTTTAGGGGTTCCTACGCCCATGATTATATTATTGTGAAATTTACAGTAACAATTGCTCACCCCTGAAGCTGTAGACCATGCACACTAACAGAGCGGGCCGCATAATGCCAAAGTAGGTAGCGCATAAAAATCGTGACTCACTGCTGAGTTTCAAACTGCCTCTGGAAGCAATATCGACCCAAGCCTAGAGATCTAGCCTTCTACTTCCCTTGTAATGACATCATGAGAGGATAGGTGACTTGCCAAATGGGTTGAATATGTGAGGTTATACTAAAATAGACAAGGAAGTTGTAGAGTTATATAGTACTCTTTTATCTGGAGAAGAGAGCTTAACAGGAGCCTTTGTGCTTATCACCTAATTGTAACATTAAAGGATAGGCATACCTGGGAACTCTCTGGGTTTTACCAGGAGTATCCGAGTAAAGTGTTGGTTTTAGCCATATCCACTTCCCACCCAATTCCCTTCCCACGCCTGACCCATATATTTACTGTTTTATTTTTGCATGGGAAATATATTTATTACTCATTTCTGAGTTAATTTAATCAATATTAACAAACAACGTGTACATAGGAATACATCATCATGAATGGCATTCCTAAAAATACTTTTTTTTACTATAGAAACAATGGACACATGCATGGTAACTTGAAATGTCTTAGGTCGACTAGGAATACATAAGAAATAAGCCTCTCCTAGTATGATCACTCTGTTCATCATGGTGTTCTCATGATATATATGAGAAACTGATATGGTCCATGTTCATAAGACATATTCACACTGAACTTAACACACTGATAACTTTACATGCTTTCATTTTGCAGAATAAAATAATTCTGCAGGAATAATAGGAAGATATTTAGATACATTTTACAAAGACACTTATCAAACAATATCATTTTACAGATACTTATTTTGCCTGATGTAAGAAAGTATTCTCTTTTAAATGTATAGTTATGTGACGTTTCTGTAAAGATAACGCCACTCAATACCCCACATGCTAGACTGTAAGGAACATTCATTATTTACTGTTTAACTGCTTCAAATGTGCCAGAAATAGACCTGTAACATGAAATGTAGCAATCACAGAGCTGGACTTGCCTTGTTGTCCAAATTACATCCTTGCACAGGCTACAGTCTTTTTATTTTACATTTTACATATGTACAAAAATAAAATCTGCAAGAATTTATTGGAACTTACCAGAAAATGATATTTGTAAAATATGTTTATCTATTTCTAGGTTCTAAATTATAGGATAGCCCACAACCATATTTACACCATAATCAATTGGGACAATAATCAAAGGTCAATGTTATATACAGCTGACAAATGTGGGCAATGCAATTAGGAGACATGAAATAAAAATATAAGAATTTAATTTGATATTCAACGGACTATCTACCAAGATTGTGATTAAAGCGTATGAATGAAAATGTAGCAGCTATTTTAACCAGAGGAACATACTCCTCAAAACAAAACATGTCAATAAAACCATATGAATAGTGCAACATCAATTGTTTTAGGCATGTTTGTAATTTTAATATGAAATATTTCAAAGTAGCAATGCTTTATTAATCACTTAGTTTGTTGTGGTACCTTATATAATGCTGCTGATGTTTTATCATGGAATAACCATTTAAACTTTTACACCTTTGTTTATTGATACAAATTAATGCTCTTCATTCTAAAGCATCAGCAGCCTATAAAGACACCTTTCAAAATGACAAGGGTGAATTTACCTGGGTATGTTAATGTGTGTGGTTATGTTAGTGTGCGTGTATAATGCGAATGTCTGGATATGTTAGTTTGTGTTTCTTGGTGTCTATGCTAGCATAACAAAAAGCTAGTGTCCTTTCTGAGAACAGCCAATGGAACCACCACTGGTTATAAAGTAAAGAAAAAACTAGTGCACCCATACTACGTGATTTTAGAAGAGGCAATGTATTAAAAATAAAAATTGTAAAAATAAAGTTGTTAGTAATTGGATTTTAAAAATCTTAGGGGGATACATACAGTATCTTATATGGTGTATATAGATATAATATAAAACCAATTATATTTCATGCTTCCATTTCAATCTGTAATGTAAGTTTCTACCTCAATTGTTCCATTTAAGTGAATATTTGGTGATAACTAAATTATTTGGCAGTCTTCGTACCAATTTTCAATGATCATTATTATATTTTATCACCTGGATATGATTCCAGTCAGATTTCATTTTAATTCACAATGATACTTCTTGATGACTATGACCATTCAGGAAAGAGGTGCTGGTCACTGTGTTCCTTATATTGCTTTTCAGAGAAGTCATTCGGATAGCAGAGGAATTCATGGTGTAACTGGTCAATCTCTCATGCTGTTTCTTCCTCCGGCAGAAGAGTTGGCTATTAAAGTGTCTCCTAAAACTCTCACTAAGCAAGTAAAGTGCAAAAGGGTTTACACATGAGTTTGAAAAACTCAAAACTCTTGCTACTAATGTGATGATCATATGCCCCAAAGATGGATCAATTTCCTTGTAGTTAAAGGAACGATACATGTACAAAACATGATTAGGAAACCAGCAGAGAGCAAAGCATCCAACAAACACCAATACAATTTTAGCCAGGCGCTTTCGGGTCTCCATCTGCAGGAATAAGAACAGTAGAAAGTATTATTCCTAATGCAATGTATGCTCATTATTTAGCAATTTTTTTCAAATTGTGAATACTGTGCTGTGATGATGTCCTTTTTACTTAAGTACCTGGAAAATGGAGCTGATGTCTGGGAGAAGTGGGCGAAGAAAGAAGGCATATAGAAGAATGAAGACAGAAGAACAAGAAGAGGCAAGAGGAGAAAAGGAGACAGGGACACGGAAGCAGTCAGTGGAGAAAGTAAGGAGACAATGAGAGAGAGGGTGTGAGAGAGCATGAGAGTAAGAGTGTGAAAGAGTGTGAATAAGAGTGAGTAGCAACTAATTTTGTTTCTGAATGGGAAAAGTCCTCTGTGTTTCATCCAAACTAAGAGGCCAGAAAAAAATTGTTTGAAAAACAGGGAGAAAAACTAAACAAAATGGCACGTTCTGATGCGCTATAGCTAACTTTGGCAGTGATTGGTGGCAGAACCATTACAACATTACAACAGCGAAAAGCTCCTAGCAACATAGCTTGGGGTATTTTGGGTGTTAAGACATAGGGCCACTGAAGCAATATGTGAAAATCTAATGTTTGGAATGTAATGGGCAAATTCCAACTTGTGTTCTATAATATCCAGAAAACCAGAATCAAAACATATTCGTGTGGAGTATTTCTGCAATCTGGAGATACAGCTGAACAAGTCTGCCATAACACATATTCTGTACAGAAAACCTAAGCAACACAGAAAATTATTGATGGCTAAATTTGGTAGTGATTGGTGGTCAAACGGCTGCATAAAAAGTGTCCAAATCCTTATGAAATAGGATGGGTTGTCTGTCTTCCAAAAGAATATACTTTTGTGGGTATTTTATAGGTTTTTTTGTTCAAAATTAAATTTGCAAACCAAGCATACTAAATGTAAAAAATAAACTGTTTTGAAACCACAATATACACCTTATAATATGTTACCTATAACTGCTTGGAAAGTATGTAAGTACAAAAATGCAATAAAACATTTGACGTGATGACGTGAGACGCTAGGCAAACGGAGGCAACGGCTGCGTCCGTGGCAGTGGAAACGATACGGCACACTGCATGCTGCACATTGAATACAGATGATGACGGCCACAGACATTGGAGGCGCCCGATGAAAAAGCATGAAAAAGCTTGAAAGACGGAGACCCGTACCAACAGCTTGACGCTAGAACAACCGGGTGAAACTCCCGTATTCATATACTCAAACACATTCAGATAACCCCCCCCCGAAGAAGAGGGAGAGAGAAAAGAAACGAGAGAAAAAAAAATACGAAAGAAAGAAAAATCGTTTAAACCTACGAGCAACGCTGTGAAAAGGTGACTAGGGAGATCTTGATTTCGCCACGTGGAGCGAGAGATACGAGACGACCGGCCTGCCAAAATTACCGGTGAGATCACTATATTGATATCTGCTTATTGACATCTGCTTATTTGTGACTATGACTGAGATGACTCTTCCTGCGGGGAGGGGATAGGGGATAGTTAGATATTAACTCGTTAATGTTGTTTGAGTATGGAGTAAGGAGTAATGAAGTGAGGGAAGTGAAGCACAGAATTTAATTGGACTATATGTGGACGCAGCTCTAACACGAAAAGGAAAAAAAATACGAAAAAAAAATAAAAAGAAAAGAAGTAAAAAAAGACAAAGAAAAAAAATAAACAAAAAAGAGAAAAAGGAACAAAAGGAAAAATAATTAAAGAGGCTCCGTGTAAAACCAAGAGGCCCTGTGCAAATGGCTTATAGGTGGTCTATGTAAGGAGAAATACAAGGAGAAAAACAGTTAATTTTTTTTTTTTTTTCCAATTCACAACTTTCAGAAGTCGGCAATATATTTACTCAACATCAAGACAATGCAAATCAAGGGACGACCGATTCAAAAATTTTATTTTCTATCAAGACTTATCACGGAGAACTCGTCAGCAAAGAGTTCAATATAGAGATTTCACTAAGTTACTCAGAGATAATAATATACGTTATACATGGGGTTTCCCTACAAAACTGAAGATATTTTCAGAAGGACAAATATACACTATGGACTCCCCTAAAAAAGCGCAAGAATGGTGGAAAACCAAAAATATTATTGCTAAATGAAAAGAATTTAGTATTGGGGGAGTTACGAAGATATACCCTACAAAACTGAAGATATTTACAGGACAAATATATACTACGGACTCCCCTAAAAAAAGCGCAAGAATGTGGAAAACCAAAAATATTATTGCTAAATGAGAAGAATTTAGTATTGGGGGAGTTACGCAGATATACAATGACGCATCCGCTGTTTATTTATTTATTTATTTTTTTATACATATACGTAACACTTAACAATTCATCACACAACACAAATTATATATTGTCTATTACCTTATATTGTCCTATTAGGCATATACACACTGATCACCACATATTCACATGCACAATTTTACATTTTTTCATATACATTACAATATTATAAATTAATTATTGTGTCTACAGTCTATATATAGACTGTACTATCACACACTGACACTCATAACTTCACATATTAATTCTACGTATTAATTCACAATCAAGGGATCTTGATATTTGTATTATTTTAATACACATTCACATATAGAAATTCACACACGTAAACACGTATAAAACGGTACATTCTTTGCTTTTGCGAAAGGCAGTACGCTTTTTTTTTTCTTTTTTTTTTTCTTTAATATATTTTTTATATACAATAGATCATACACTATTGACTGTGTTCACAGTTCAAATATGCATATTGCACAGTACATATTGTAACACTGAATTTCACATATTATATCAATCACAATAAAATAATTTGAGGTTGGAGTTGTTAATTGAAATAATGCACAAACACATATACATACATAAACCTATATATGCAGATATACATATAAAAGTATTTTAGTTCACTATATAGTTAATACAAGTTAGTGGTCATTTCTTTTCTTCTTTATACACATACACATATTATACTTCTACATATGTAGAAACACACACGCAGTTTTTTTTTCTCTTTTAGTATCGTTTGCCCGCGAATTTGTTTTTGTCGAGGTATTCCACATTATTTGATATGTGGTTCTATGTCAAAAGGTCCAGGAAGATGGGTAGGACCTCTAGGTTTTACTCAGACAGGTTGTCTGAGTCGAACACAAAGAAGAATATAGTGTATCTATGTTCTGATTGTATGTTTCTGTTATATATGGTGTCGGTTTTTCTTTTTTTTTCTTTTTTGGTATTTTTTTATTTTTAAATTAGTTGGTAAATGTCGAAGCCCGGTATCCGTGCAACCAAAATGTAAAATGAAATGGTATGATTTTTAGCATTAAACACACAAGGTTTAAAAAGTCCGTATAAAAGAGTGGGTATACTAAAGTTGATAAAAAAGGAAAAAATCGATATTTGCTTTATTCAAGAAACACATTGGCTTAAAACAAAAGAAAATTATATTAAAGGTAAAAATATAACTAAGGTGATACTGCTTCTCTAGTAGATAAAAAAAAAGAGGTGTTGCGATATTGTTTACATCTAATATTAATGTAGATATTATATTCCAGGAGATTGATCAAGAAGCTAGATACATAATTATTGTGTGCACAATACAGAATGAATTTTTTACTTTAATTAATTTGTATGCACCGAATAATAAGCCAGTGACTTTTTTAGAAAAATTAATTAAGATAGAGAAATATGCTAAGGGTACAATTATAATGGCGGGAGATTTTAATTGCATTCCTGACGTAATGATGGATAAGATGATAATGAGAGGTAAATTAGTTGATAAAAGAGTGATTAAAACAGCTCAATTACTGACAATTTTTTTAAAAAAAAATCAATTATTTGATATATGGAGAATATTTAACCCTTTGACCAAGGAGTTTACACATTTCTCCGCCCCCCAAGTGTCATATGCACGTATAGACCTGATTGTGGGTAACAAACATTTAGTTGAACGCATTAAGAAAGTGCTAATTAAAAACACTGTATGGTTGGACCATAATGCAAATGTCTGGGAGGTATATTAAAATAAGCGATACTGTACAATGAGAGAATGGAGACTAAATCCTGTCCTTATGAGACAGCAGAATCATGTAGAATACTTAAAAGAAATCACTAATTTATACTTCCAAGAGAATGATGATAAACAAATATCACGTACAACCCTATGGTGTGCATACAAATGTGTTATCAGGGGGCATGTGATTAAAATAGGTGCCACGGAAAATAAAAAAAGGGGTATGGATTTATCCTCTCTACATATACAATTAGAAGAACTGGAGGCAATAAATAAAAGATCACCAACTAAATTTAGATCCAATAAAATAAGTCAAGTAAAAAAAAAGAATAAATGAATTGGAAATTGAGAAAACTAATAAAAACTTAGAAAGACTGAAACAATATTCGTATTTTATGAACAACAGAGCTGATAAAAGCCTAACAAATAGACTAAAAAAAAACAAGCAAAAGAACGAATTTACAAAATAATAGAAGAAGATAATATTTACATGACTCCAGAAGCTATTGGTAAGATATTTAACGAATATTATAAATCATTATATAATTTAGAGACTAAGGCAAGTTTGGAAGAGATAAAAAAATATTTAAAAGAGTTACCCATCCCAAAGATTAGTAAGGACCAACTTACAATATTAAATAGACCTATTGAAGAAGTAGAAGTAGTTAAAGCTATACAAAACCTTAAAAATAAAAAAAGCCCTGGACCAGATGGTTTTATTGGTGACTTTTATAAAAATTTGGCAGGTAATATCAGTAAGATATTAACAGATATGTTCAACGAAATTAGTACACAGGGGACAGCTCCGGAAGAACTTCTAAGAGCTAATATACTCCCAATACTAAAGAATGATAAAAATGCAGAGGATGTTAGAAGCTATAGGCCTATTTCATTGATTAATGTGGATATGAAGATTTATGCTGCTATTTGGACAGAGAGATTGAAATTGGTGATATCAATTATAATCCATCCGGACCAGATAGGATTTATCTCTGAAAGACAGGCATACAATAATATTAGGCGCACTATTGATATATTAGATTTTGCAAACGCAGAAAAAATACCATTATGTCTATTAGCACTTGATGCAGAGATGGCCTTTGACCGGGTAAACTGGGACTTTATGTTCCAATCGTTATATGCATATGGATTTAAAGGTCAAGTTCTGTCAGCTATTCGGGCTTTATATTCGAACCCAACAGCAAGAACAATTGGTCAAAATATTAAAGCAGACTGGTTCGATCTCAAAAACGGGACTAGACAAGGTTGTCCTTTATTACCTATGCTCTATATAATATCTATAGAGCTTTTAGCTATAGCTATAAGGTATAACGAGAAGATTAAAGGGCTCCGTTTTTCACAGGAAGAATTAAAAATATGCCTGTACGCCGATGACGTCCTTATAACAGTAGAAGATCCCGATAAATCAATTAGGAACTTAATGTCTACAATAAAAAAATATTCAGATGTTTCTAACTACAAAATAAACATAGAAAAATCTGTAATTCTTCCACTAAATCTTAAAACATATGTTAAAAAAATAATTCAACAGGATTATAATTTCAGATGGAAAGAATCAGATTTAAACTATTTAGGATTAACAATTACAGCGAAAATTGAGGATATGGTAGAAAAAAAATGTTATACTCTTTTATCTGAAACCAACCATTCATTAAAAGAATGGAGGGATATGCAGTTATCATTGATAGGGAGAATAAATGTAATAAATGCATATATCCTTCCGAAATGGCTGTATTTTTTTTAGACATGTACCCCTCAAAATTCCGAGACCATGGATCCATATGATACAATTCAGTTTCAATAAATTTATTAATAATGGAAAACGACTCAGATTAGGAATAAAGTACTTGACAAAAAAATGAATAAGGGGGTTTAAATTACCCTAGAGTGGAAAGTATGTATGAAGCTTGTCTTTTATTTCATATATACAATATGCAACTCCAAAATAATGATCAACCTTAGTTTAAGTTAGAAAAATTTATGACAAATAATGATAAGTTATCTCTATATATCTGGCAACTTGAAAGAACGATGAAACACGATCCCAGGGAATCAAAAAATCATAGAGTCAAAGATATTCTGGGGGAATGGAAACGAAAAAAAAAAAAAACTTAATCTTCGGGATATGATCCTAGATAATGCAGATCTTAACCTCATAGAAAATAACGTATCCAATATGAACCCTAAAAACTGGAGAAGTGCAGGAATCACAGCTGTAGAAGATGTTATACAAAAAGAAAAAAGAAAATCTTTTAACCAACTAGTCCTAGAATACAATTTACCCAATTCAGAAGTATTTACGTATTTAAGAGTTAAATCTTTTCTAAATCAAGTACGATTTAAGGGTAACAGAGATATTCAGGGGAAATTGGAATGTATATTCAATAAAGGCAGTATAAAAAAAGCTATGGCTAAAGCCCTTGAAGTGATTAGAAACATAGACGAGAGTGATCCAGAAAAATTTTTGGTGGGATGGTCAAGAGATTTGAGATCAGAGATTCAACAGCAAGAATGGTATACTGCGATAAAGTGCACATATGATATTATACATTCCATAGCAATTAGGGAAAATTACTTTAAACTCATACACCGATGGTATTTAACACCTACAAAGTTGAAAATTACGTATCCAAACGCATCGGATATTTGCTGGAGGTGTAATAAGGAGATAGGTGATTATAAATTTGGTGGTGTCGTAAAGAAATAAGTTCCCTTTGGAAGGTTACATATGAATTATTGGAAAAAATAGATAATATAAGATTAAAAAAAAATATGAAGATCGCTTTACTACATATTCTCCCTGTAACTTTATCTCTGGAAAGAAAAATAATAATAATACACGCGTTTGCGGCTACAAAAATATTAATTGCACGGTCATGGAAAGAAATTAAACCTATAAGCAAGATACAATTGGAAAAACAATGTTTCAGCTCCAAATGGAGAAAGGTATGAGTTGGATAAGTATATCCTACAAAAGAAAATCAGATATATGTACGGACTGGATTAAAAAGTTACAAGCGCTATGAAACACTTGAGTTGGAGGTTTGCCCTGTACCCAGCTTCAAATTTTAAGTTCTTTTTTCTTTTTTTTGTTTTGTATTGTTTTTTGTTTTTGTTTTGTTATATGTTTATGATTATGGCCTTGTTTTGGTGTTTGTATGGTTTAATATAAAATATGTTGTGTTATGTTATATGGAAAATCAATAAATACGATTCACAACAAAAAAAACATTTATTTAATCACTTAATGGAGGGAGCACCAAAAAAAGAGAAGACATTGTAGATTAATCATATGCAACATTATATAGATGATTATATGTAATGCACTTTAGAAAACAGCTTATATGAATGAAGTAGAATTGAATTGAACCATGTGGGGCTAGTATTTTTAAAGAAAAAATCCACAAGGACTCCCCTTTGTAGAAGTCAGTATAAGTAGTGAGTGGACATATTTTTTTTCAATTCTCCGTTTATTGAAAGTAAAATATGACAGTACACAATATCACGGCAATAATAAGGCACAGGTGAGGTAGGTACAAGACACCACGATAAGAGTAGCAGCCGCGCGTACAAATGCACTCCTGAGAGGATGTCACAACAGAGTACCAAACAACAAATGGTTACAATTATCAGACAGAAGCAGGTAAAATATGTGTAACAGACATGTTGTGACAAGACAGAAACACGGAGCATACGGTAACGGAGACCATGGTAAGTACAGTACCCGGAGAGAGCGATAAGCACCGAGATGCGAGGACCTGGCAGCAGCAGAACCGAGCCGTAGGTCCTGGGTACGGTGGGTACACAGTCAAAACAAATTAAACCAAACCAAACCCTGTGTGGCGTGCAAGTAAAAGGAGTAAAAGAAAACACACAACATATCAAGAGCAGAGACTGGATGTGGAGGAACACTCAAGGACTTAGATCAGAGGCGGGTCTGGGCGATCATCCAGAGAGGAAATATATGAGCGCCAATAAAACCACTTAAGGTCCTGACCTTTAGAGGCACTCGAAAGGACCTCCATCGGGTAAATAAATTCCACGCGGCGGAACCAGGCAGATATAGAGGGGGGAACGATGGACTTCCAGGAGCAGGGAAGGGTAGTGAGCGCAGCATTAATCAAATGGAATTTAATTGAGCCCTTATAGGCATGATACAGGACCAAGTTGTAATGTAAAAGTATAGCGGCCGGGGTAGCCGAGAATGTAGGGTCGGAACCTCCCGAATAACCACGGCTACCCTGTCCCAAAAGGGCTTAATAACAGGACATTCCCACCAGATGTGAAAGAGGGATGAGAGTTACAGCGCCAGCACGTCGGGGGGATTTGAGGCAGAAGACTGTGTAAATCAAGGGGCACCTTGTAACATCGGGTGACTATTTTGAAAAGGGTTTCCTGCACTCTGCTAGACACGGTCCCTTTGTGTATAATCATAAGTATCCTCTCCCAATCCTCCAATGAGAAGGATAGTCCCAGATCATTCTCCCAAAAGGGTTTGGTGACGACCGCCGGGGTAAGCAGGATAGCGTACAAGGCAGAGAGCAAATGTGGAGGCTCCTGCGCCTCAAGGCACAGTTGCTCAAAAACAGTGGGGGGGCGAGCACCCCCTTCCAGGGCCCCGGTGGAGGAGAGGAAGTGTTTGAGTTGGTGGTATAGAAAAAGAGTCATGAAGGAGTTAGTCGCGGTCCCCGTCAACTCCAGACGGGCTGAGTCACTACCCGGAGCGAAATCGGGATGCCCCGAAATGGGAAACAAGGGGGAGGGGTCCGACATGAGACCCCCAGCCCGCACTGCATGCCCCAGGGCTGTCAAGGTGGGGACAATCAAGGGATGGGGGGCGTGAGTGATACAACGCCGTGGGTTAGCAATCCAAGGGAGAGCGGCAATCGGACAGGATAAAGCGGCAGCCTCCACAGACACCCAAAGGCGGCGCGCTCCAATGGACCACTCCACCACACGACGGAGATGAGCAGCTCGCCAATAAAGTTCCACGTTGGGAAGACCCATCCCCCCCAACTTCTTAGGTCTCGTCATGTAAGAGAAAGAAAGTCTAGGCGGTTTACCCTTCCAAATGTAATGGAGAAAGGCACCATGACACTTACGGAAGTAGGAGCGGGGAAGGAAAATAGGCAGCGTCTGGAAAAGATACAAGAAGCGGGGGAGAACGTTCATCTTGAGAACACTAACCCTCCCAAACCAGGACACATGAGGGAAGGCCCATCTGTGTAGGTCAGAAAGTAGGGAGCTCAAGAAGGGTTCAAAGTTGAGAGCCCAGATCTGAGACAAATCTGCAGGAAGAATATAGTCATCCTTCCAACGAAAGGGCATAGTGGTGGGAAAGTTCCGGCTGTAAGCGAAACCTCATCACCTCCGATTTGAACAGGTTAATCTTGTAGTTAGATATGTAGCAGGAGCGGTCGAGGACCGACAGCAATGCGGGGAGGGATCGACCCGGGTCAGAGAGCGTCACCAAAATATCATCAGCGAACAAGGAGATCACATGGGAGTGACCAGAGACGTCGATCCGGATGGATCAGGCCAGGCAGAAGAGGCCGGAGGCGGTTGCCGATGACCTTGGCGAACAGTTTAACATCGACATTGATCAACAAAATCGGCCGATAGCTGCTAGAGAGGTCTAAATTTTTGTCAGGCTTAGGGATCACGACTATGCTGGCATTGAGCGCCCGGGGGTCGAAGGGCTCACCTCTGGCAATAGCGTTGAAATGGGTCAACAAGTGTGGGCCTAAAAGTGGGAGAAGCTTTTTGTAGTACACGGCTGTGAAGCCATCCGGACCCGGGAGGGGAATTTTTAACCACAAATTCAATTTCCGATAGAGTGATCGGATCCTCAACAGCCGCACTATATTCGGCAGTGAGAACCCGGTTAAGGTGCGCGGATAGAAAGTCGGTGGTGGCAGCATGAATATCCAAGCCAGGACGAGAAACACTCAGCAATTTTGTGGGAGTGGAAGTGCAGTTTGTTATGGCGGTCTCGGATCTTAGTCAGGTAAGTCTGAGCCCTTTTCGCCCGCAGGGCCCTAGCCAGCAATTTGCCCGGCTTGTCCCCGAACTCATAGAATAGATGTCGCGTTAGCAAAAAATTACGCTTGATACGTGTGTCTAACATGGACGCCAATCGAGCGCGAAGAGTAGTAAGTTGGAGCTAGAGAGTCGGGAGGAGAGTGGCTTTATGTCGCAGTTCAAGGGACGCAATTTGCCCAATCAGAGAGAGGATAACATCCGAATGTAGTCGCTTGGCCGCAGCCCCCAGTCCGATCAGGCAACCCCTCACAACCGCCTTGTGGGCCTCCCAAACGACTGCGACGGGAACTTCCGGAGTGGTATTGTCAGCGAAGTAGTTAGTGATATGGGAAGACAAAGCTGACACATTGTTGGGGTCGTCCAACAATGACTCATTAAGCCTCCAACTCCACTGGGGCCTGGGGAGAGCAATCAGGAAAAGTCTCATGAACACCGGAGCATGATCGCTTATAGTAGATGGAAATGGGAAATGAAGACGGTATCTATTCTGGAGTAGGTGGCATGGGGGGGCGGAAAATTGGGTATAATCCCTCTCCTCGGGGTGTAAGGTCCTCCAAGTATCTATGAGTTGATTGAATTTAAGGTGTTTGAGGACTTTGTGAATAATAGAGTACGGGAGATGCGACCTACCAGAGGAAGTATCCACCAGAGGGTCGAATACCATATTGAAGTCCCCACCCAGGATAGTATCCCCCTCCTGGAAGTCCGCCAGTTTATTAAGTATCGAAATGATGTAACGGCCCTGCTATTATTAGGGGCATAGAGATTCGCCAGGGTGACCTTCTGGGAGCCAACATAACCTTTGACAAATATGCAGCGCCCCTCATCGTTCATTCGTCTAAGAGTTGAAAGCGGACTACCGAGAGCCACACCTTTAGTTCGAGAAAAGTTCCTATCCAAGAGTCTATATTCATTGCCCTGTTTAAAATGGGTCTCCTGAATAAAAAGCAATGTGAGATTTAGAAGAACGGAGAAAGGAGCAAAGTTTTGAACGTTGCTCCGGTTTATTTAAGCCCCTTATATTAAGCATCACAAAGTGGTTAGATGACACTCACAAGCGGAAAAGTCCCAGGGTGAAGATCAGGGCCTCCAAAACACTGAGGAAAGAAGAGGCTCAGCCGGTATCTTCAGGAGCCACAGGGTTGCGACGGGTCCTCTTTCTCCGGTTGGAGTGCAGGATCCAGGAGGAGGCCGGATCTGACAAAGGTGGCAAAGACGCGGGAGCTTCTTCCCAATCGGGAACCTCCACAGCAGGTAGGCGTAGATCCTCCAGAAAGAACTTCAACTCGCCCGGGTGTCGCAGGGTGAAGGTGTCGCCATTCCGTCGTGCGATCAGCATAAACGGAAAGCCCCACTGATAGGGAACGCCAGCCTCCCGGAGCGCTGCTGTGATGGGCCGCAGCACCCTACGCTTCTGGAGAGTAAGCGGAGAGAGGTCCTGGTAGACAGAGAGCTTTTCCTCTTCATATTCCACAGCGCCAGCGGTGCGACAAGCCTTCAACACCGCCTCCTTGACCGAGTATTCATGGAAACAGCACACCACATCTCTCGGAGGGGAAGATGGAGAACCCTTCGGTCGTAGAGCACGGTGGGCCCTGTTGAACTGGATAGGCGCATCATCTGGCAGTTTGAGGAGCGAGTTGAACACCGACTGCAGCACCTGGCGAAGTTGCTCAGGAGGAACCGACTCAGGTAGGCCGCGTATGCGGAGATTGTTTCTCCTCCCTCGGTTGTCAAGATCCTCCAGCTGTCGTCTGAGTTGATGAATGGTATCTGTGTGTGCGTGTAAAGTGGTCGAATGGGAATCGATGCGTTCACATGCGGTCGTGTAGGTCTCCTCAAGCGAGAGCACGCTTTTGTCGGGAGCGCCTTGAGAGCCTCTTGCCAGGATGGTCCAGCCGCCAACGAAGGTGGGTAGCTCGCATCTTGGTCACGAAGGCCATCTTCCGAGCATTCACTTATTTAGCTAGCGGGAGACGGCGCCATCTTGGGCTCTGAGTCCCGGGAGTCTTGGTCGGGCGGACCGTGGAAATAGGACCGGACAGAGGGATTAGACGGTCTGTCCCACGTCCCAGAGGATCGTGGGGTACTCCCCACACGGCTAGTTTTCCCCATCGGCCGGGTGAAGCGCCAACTCCGCCCCCTCGTGAGTGGACACATTTATCTCTTAGGGCCCCCTAGTGTGATGGAGGGCTGGCTTTAATATTGATTGGACCCTGTGCAAGCATTTGCTTGGGCCCCCAACACTCCCTGGCATACAATCACACCCATCACTCCAACATAAAACACCCCACAACAAAGCAAAATGAGTTGCAGCATTAGATTAGGAGGAGAGTCTTCCTTCCTTCTGACCTTAATGTAGCTCCGAGTGAAATGTCCTCACACAACACACATAGGGCAGGGGAGGAGCACAATACTACAGTCTTATGAAAAAGAAAGTACACTCTCTTTGAATTCTAGGGTTCTTTAAGTTCTTTGAAGCCACAGTTCATGCCAGACTCTGGATCTGTCTATTGGATTTACCTATATATCAATAAGAGGGGCGCATGAACATGTGGACAAAGAAATATACCAAACAATAGTGTAATAGGTTCAAAAAAATATATATGTTTAGTGAATTATCTAATGCACTCACAAAAATAACTTCATAGGGAGGCTTATTAAAAGAAACTCTTTTCTTCTTAAGGTCTGCAATGTAAGTGAGAAACCACAGATGGTGCAGTATGTTTATGTAAATATTTAATAGAAAAAGCGGAACAACTTACAAACAAGTTGGCATCATTGATGATGTCTTAATCATTTGGCATCGGTCCATGGATGATTTGAAACAATTCATAGTATATATATATCAATCAAAATTAATACAATTTGAAATTTACCTCTAACATAAATAAAGAACAGATTGACTTTTTGGATCTCACATTAACCGGTGTGATAAAATTAGCTCTAAAACTTTTTTTAAACCCACCGATGGGAATGGCTTTATTGATTACTCAAATCGCCATCATCCACAATGGTTGAAAAATATTCCCAATGGTCAATGAGCGAGAATTCGTAGGAACTGCACTCAGGATACAGATTTTTTCTCTCACAGTCAGCATTTAATTAAAAAAATTGGAGAGGAATTACCCCAAGGAGTTATTAACTGATAGTCTGACAGAAGTAAGAGACATCAATAGAGAAGATCTGCTACATAATAATAAGAAGTTACAAAAGAATTTTGCTTTTCTTACACAATACAATGACAGAGCATTTAACATTAGAAAGGCTATTAAAAAATGCTGGCCAATACTACAAGGGGCCAGTATTTTACAAAATCATCTTCCAGAAGAACCCAAAGTTCCCCCAGTGCACTCCCAAGGATAAAAACCGGAGAAGAACATTTTCTATCACACAGGCCTCCTGGTTTCTATTGTCGTGATATGCAAATTTTGCAAAACATGTCATTTACAAAAAAAATTACCTCATTCAAATGTACGATTACGAAAAAAGAGGTTTTCTTTATACATTTTATACATTGTAAATAAAAAAATATCATCTATCTTTTAGAGTGTAAATGTGGAATCCAATATATTGGACGTCAAGAGAACTGAAAATACGAGGCCTAGAACATCTGGGAAGAATAAGGAACAATAATATGAAACATAGTGTTCCTAGACACTGTAATAATTGTACAATGTTCTCCTCCCCAGATTTTAAAATGATAGGGATTGACGTAGTATCCCCACATTGGCGTGGTGGAGACATAAAAGAAATGCTGTCCAAAAAAGAAACAGAATGGATTTATGTTTTTAATTTAATGTTGAATATATTAACATTTATTTATTAACATGTATTTATTAAATTTCCCACACACATATACATATTTATTTTTCATTATTTATCTTTTAGTGTATATATATATATATATATATATATATATACACATTATTTATTTTTGTATATATATTTATTCATTTTTTATCTAACTATTACATATATTTGCAATTTTTTTATCATATATATTTATATTTTTATATATTTTTTTTCATATCTTTACATATATATATATATCCATATATTTTACATATATATATTTTTATAGACTTTGTATATTTATCCCTTATTCTATTGGGATTTTATGTTATATATCTCCAATTCAACATTTTTTACTATACTAAATATACTACTTTTTTATATTATATTTTATTTTGCCTTCTTACTATCTATAATTATTTCTTATATATATTCTTTGAACTTCCCTTACCTCTGACGCATGGGCTACATTCACATTACACATTGGAAATAATACACACAGTCAAGTCCGATTTAATATTATTTATTGATGATATCTGTCCTTGTTGTGGTACTTCGTCCTAACGACCGGGTCCGAGACGTTTGAAGGTCATTCAAATACAAAGAAGAAGAGTGAAGCTAAACATATGGGGACGGCTTTCCTTCATTTCCTCCTCCCATTCAAGTACATCACAGAATGAACTTTATTAGGTATACTCCAGGGAGACAAAGCAAACACAGAAATACAGAAGGACGGCAGGAAAGGCAAGGACGTGATGATGTCAAAACTTAACCACGCAAGGACGCCACCGGGAGTCTTTTTAAACGAAGCCCCAACAACCAGGATATACAGACTGCAGCTTATAGCACATATATTTATATTTTTATTTCTCCTGAAGAAGCCAAAGTTGTTTGGCGAAACGCGTTGAGACACGGACATTATGAACTTTTAACCTAAGGATTCTATGATACGGTCGTTTTTATCTTCTGGTCTCGGTTGAGACTTTTTCTTCCCACTGTGTATATGCATAACATGGTCGTTATGCCAACTTGTTTGTAAGTTGTTCCGCTTTTTCTATTAAATATTTACTTAAACATACTGCACCATCTGTGGTTTTTAACTTGCATTGCAGACCTTAAGAAGAAAAGAGTTTCTTTTGATGAGCCTCCCTATGAAGTAATTTTTGTGAGTGCATTAGATAATTCACTAAACATATATATATTTTTAACCTATTACACTATTGTTTTGTATTTTTTTTTTTCCACATATTCATGCGCCCCTCTTATTGATATATCAATTCTTTGGAACACTTGTGAGGAGTGTTGATTTGGGAGCTGCAGAACCTGTGGGGTATACCTTTATCATTATTGATTATATTCACGTGAAGGTGGTTCTTTTTGTTTTCTACTATAGGATTTACCGGCCTGCCTGTTACCTCTCTGACCCGGACTTCCTTTTGGATTTACCCTTTTGCCAGCCTGTTACCTGTTCGACCTGGACTGCCTACTGGATTACCCCTTTTTGCTTGCTACCTGTCCCAGACCCTTTTGGATACTTACCTGGACTTTTCTACCTTTATACTCCCCAGCAGTCTGTATACATGATATGCCTCCTACTCTGCTGCTTATGGTGAGAGGCCTGCTTTGCTTTGTTTAATATGGCTACAACCAAACATTCTGCTTGTGTCTCATTTTTGAAGTGTGTTTCTATTGCTGTGTGCGTTCTTACATTCCTGTGCTCTGGACTCCAATATCCAGTTAATGGCTAAGTTATGATGTTCCTGACAGTAAGCAAGTGTGACTATCGCAGATGTTTTAGCAGTTTGCTGGTCTGGAGCATTTATGGGCTAACACAATGCCAAGGAGTAAAGACATTAGCAATAATCTTAGAGAAGCTATTGTTGCTGCTCATCTGGAAAGATGTACGTTCAGCATTCTACAGTGAGAAAGATTATTCAAACATGGGAAACATTCAAGATAGTTGCCAATCTTCCCAGGAGTGGACGTCCCAAAAAATTCATCGCAAGGCCAGACCAAAAGTGGAAATGTTTGGCTATAATGCACAGCGCCACGTTTGGTGAAATTCAAACACAGCATATCAGCACAAACACCTCATACCCAGTGTGATAAATTGGGCTTTTTTGGAGCCACAAAACATGGGAACCTTGCAGTCATTGAGCCAACCTAGAACTCCTCTGTATACCAAAGTATTTTAGAATACCTTGAGGCCATCTGTCAGACAGATGGCTGAAATTGGGTCATGCAACAGGACAATGATCCAGAGTACACCACCAAATCTACAACAGAATGTTGAAAAAAGAAAAGAACGAAGGCAAACAAATGCCTGCAAACCTCAATGAACTGAAGCAACATTGTAAAGAGTGGGCCAAAATTCCCCCAAAACGACGTGAGAGACTGCTAAAGTCATAGAGGATACAATTACTTTGTTATTGTGGCTAAAGGTAGTTCTACAAACTTCTTATATGTACTTCTTATAGCTTCTCCCATTTTGGCTTTATTTTTGTTGAATAAATCATGACACAGAGTTATGTTATTTTATTGTTGTTCATCTGACATTGTAGTTACCTAATTTTTACCTAATTGTAGTTACCTGCTAAGGAACAGATAATTGTTATTATGTCCTAATGTGTAAAATCATAAAATTTAAAGAGGATGGACTTTCTTTTTCACATGACTGTATGCCGATTGCATGATCGCGAAGGTGTGGGTCTGGCGAGTGACCTGAAACAGACGTGCGATTCATGATCAGGGCCAACATTTAGGTGTTCAGGCATCCTGTGCGGGCCACCCTCGGGGTACCCCCTCCCCCGTCATCACCCCCAGAGTTCCTTTGTCCCCTCCTTCACTGTACCACACTTCTCTTTTTATCCTTCATGCAGTTCAGGTATACATCAAATAAACAACACATGGAAACACAGCATTGCAGGTATGGGTCAACTGAATAAGACATACAATTTGCAGGTATTAAACACATATGGAAACACAGCACTACAGATACAGAGCAACTAATTAGCACACAAACCTACCCTTGCAGGCATAGATCAACTTAAAACACAAGCAGACATACAACATAGGTCGCACACCCCACAGGACTTGCCCAGCACCCACATTCCATTCACAGGACCTGCCCAACACCCAGATTGGACGCATAGGACTGAAATACTCAGACCAGCCTGTCTGGCACCAACAACAATGCCACGTTCAAACTCACTTAACCCCTTAATGACTGTTTCTTACTCATAGTACATTTTGGGACAATGGGACATTTTTCAGTGTTGCTGTTTAGCTGTAATTTTCTTCCTTCTCATTTTGTGCACTCATACATATTATATATTGTGTTTTTCTCAGGACAAACAGGGCTTTCTTTACCAGGGCTACAGCTACCTTTAAAGCTTTGTTTAGTACAGTTGTCATCACACAGTCAATTTTTCATTAAATATTATTTTCACTTTTTTTTTTTTTAACAGCAAATCAGCTTCACTGCTTGCTGAACAAAAAAAACATGCAGCACTTATGCGGCTGGACTCACTAGCCTAACAAGTTCACTTCACTGATGGACTGAGGCGAGCAAAACAAATGAAATGTAAAAACAAATGAAAAATTTAATAATTATTAATATTAATAAGGAAAATGGACTTTGTCTCTTGCTGTTGCCCTCACAAAGCACAAACTGCAGCACCAGTACTAGTAAGATTAGCTTACTTTAAAATTGAAAATGCTTAACTAAATTAACTAATTAATTATTAGGGATTTCTTATGCTAATATAATTAATAAATATCAACTTCTAGCTTAAGTTTAAGGGTAGTAGTGGACTGATTAATCTTCATGTGGGATAAATTAACTATCTTCTACCTGAGAGAATGGCTCAACCACATTAAGCTAATATAATACAGCTAATTTAGCTAGCTAAAATGAATTAAAATATTATTAATTATAATTAACACACTATTAGTCGTCTACACTAGTATACTATGATTGATATTTAATATTTATACCTAGATTGTAAATTCCGGCGGGAACAGGGCCCTTCATTCCTCTTGTATCTGTATGTCAAATGCTGTATTGTACTTGTCGTCTAACATTTTCTTCTTTGTACAGCGCTGCGTAATCTGTCAGCGCTTTATAAATAAAGTACTACACAGTTGACAGTTTCACAGAAGCACTGAAAAAATCCTACCTCAGTACACTGAGTACACTGTAAGAAATGGCAGGCTGAGGCTACTACCAGTCTCACACAGAACAATCTCTCCTCTATCTGTAATGCTCTGATGTAGCAAATCAGTGTTGCAAAAGCAGTCACAGCAAAAATGAATAGATCTCATGTAAGCTCTTCTCTTATATAGACTGTTTCGTACTTAAAAAAAAAAAATGCAGCACAGACATTGGACGAGCCGTCAGCATGATGTCACAAGAATTGATTGGACCAACCAAGATCAGCTCACTCAATGTCCCTCCTCTTCTTTGTTTTCACGCCGCGTCCACCAATTTTTCAAAGACGAACACGAAGAAACAAAGAATCTTCTTTTTGTGTATCTTCGTCTTTGTGTATGTTTTGCTGCAGCCATGTTCGTTTCTTCATTATTCGGTTTGAACAACAAAAACGCACTATTCATGTTCATTTTCCTATTGTTCCTTAAAAATGTTAAAACTTGGAGGGACATACTTGTCCATTGAGTCTGTGAGGTGTAGCACAAAAGGGGCATGCTAACCGAAGGAGAGATGCAGGAGTTGAAAATGGAAATTCCCAACATCAGTGTCCAATCCCTTGAACCCAAGAAGAGTAGCTGTACTGGATCCACCAGAGCATCAGCCATTTGTGAAGTAGCCCTTGATACTTTAGTGGGTACTAGTACCATCCCAGAGTCAGAATAGGGCATCTGAAATGGTCAAAGTCTTGAGACACTGCCACTGCCTCCTAGTACTAATCCTCCATGTTAATGGCACCAGAAAGCTGTTATATGGCCAGGACTCTTCTTAGTGGTCCAGTAGTTGCTTTCATGCCCGCCCACTAGTGACCAAAGCAAGAGGGTTTTCTGTGTGACAGGCAACATACTCAAACCCAAGTGTTTGGTGAGTCTGCCAATGCCCGACCTGGTATTGTGCCCTACCCTGTGCCTCAATGCCCTTTCTTATTCTGAGGAATTAATTCTTATTTTTTTCTAATATTAGAGGTTCAGTCATGTAGATGAATGTGTCTGCCAGTGCATGGCCTGCCACGTGCCCTGCTGGGTGTCCCAATGCCCCATCTTACTCTAGGGGACCAATTCTATTTTTTCTAAACAATGGAAAGGCATAAGTCTTGTGGCTGGGTGTGTCTATCTACCAGTGCCTGCCCACTCACATCAATGTCCTCCCTAACTCTGGTGGATCAATTCTTTTTTTTCCTAATATAGAGGGTTCAGTCTGTATACCAGTGCCTGCCATGCCTCTGCTGCTGTGGCTCAATCTCCTTCCTTCCTCTAAAGGATCCTTCAGATATTTCTATGATTTTGTGTGCGATTTCCCATACCTTGGGGCTTGCTCTGTCTATCTGCCGGCATCATGTCTACCCAGTGCCCTACTACTATTACTGCTGCTACTGTCTTATCACGTTCCTGAGGGATGAATTCATGAAAATAGTTTCTGCTGGATGTGTGTATCCATTGGTGCAATGCTGCTGTTGCTGGTGGAGGTGGTCCTTCAGTCAAAACGCGAGTCTGGATCTCTTTCTAAATCACGAGATGGGGCTGCTGCTGTAGGTGAAAGGTACGTTCAGAAGGTGTCAGTGTCCTCCCCTTTGGGAACTCCCCCTGAATGCCATTCTGAATCAAAAAAGGCCCCCAAAAATCACTAAGTTTGTTGCTGTCACAGTTTGTTGCTGTCACGGTAACCCCCTGAGGCTCAGGATACATGGGGGTATGTTTGAGCTTGGGATGGGGCACTGATGGATTCTTGGGGAGACTCCTTACCTGCATGTCCAGTATCCTCCTATGTCTAAGTCACTCTGTGATCATCTAGGAACCGCAGCGATGCCCGGCAACAATTGGAACTGCGTCACTACAGACACCCTTTGTCCCACCACGTTGCTCTTTTGACAATACATTGATTGAGATTACATCTTTAGGAACCAGGTTTACCCAGCCACCGAAATGGAACTCTGTCCTGGCTACCCTGTGGACTATTCCCTGGACTGACGCTGCTCCCTTGGGATCACCCCTACATAGTGACTCTTTGTTGGGTGGGAATTACTGGCCATAGAACTGTATGGCGGTGCCGGGCTGTCTGGTGATTGAAAAGATTATACTCCTAATCCTATTATTTTTTTAATATTGTGATAGAATGACCTGTCAGACAGGGCTCCCAAGATACTGCTGTACCAGCAACAGGCTCTAATCACCTGGAACTAAAATCGGACAGCCTGTTCCAATAACCATGTATTCAGTCCGTGAATATATTATGGGACATTTTTTGGCCCCATCAGGTGTAGCTTCCCGAGTCATTGCGCACTTTGTTATCCTGTTCCCCCACTCCTTGTTTTTTTTTACTGTTATTCCTTCTTTTGGGTTTCCCCGACCCCGGGCCATATCTCAAGCCGCAACCCCTCCAGTGCCACCTTAGCTGAACCACCGCGCCCCTTATTGAGTAGTGTAAAGATATCACCCCAAGATACTCAGAGATAGCTCCAGTCTGGTTGCCAAATAAAGATAGCACGGGCAGGAACTCCATTGTATAAACAAACCCCATTAATAAGATTGCTGCCAGGGGAGATTTGATAACTAAGGGGTATTAAAGGTTGAGTTGTATACTGGCATCTGTTTATCTACGCAATTCTGTGGAACTATAAGGCTATGTTTTACAACAAAAAAATGTTCAATTTGTTCTTCACAATGATGGTGGTCATGACTACTTTTGTGATCTGAGACAAAAATCCATCTATTAGCCTTCTGAAGCCAGAGGTTATCCTGAGGGACAGCCAAAGGGTAAATAGGGTATCCATAGCCCTAACTAAGCAACTTGTTACATGTATACATTTCTGTGCTGTCCTCAATAAACTGAGTTCTGTTTGTGTCCTACTGTCAGGAACCAATTTTTCGCTGCCTGAACCATGGGTTTTTTATACCTGTGGTGTTTACATCTGCAACCACTAGTGGCCACTCTCCACCCTCTGGAGCATTTAGAACTCAGGTGTGCCTTGTTACCTGGGTTGAGCCCTAGTCTACATCCAGCTGGGCCTTGTTACCTGGATTGCCCTGCCTTTATGAACCTGCCCTGCCCTTCAGTCAGGGCCTTTGTATTGAAGTCTATGGACCTTCCTGCTGTGGCTCTGCACCTGTACTGTTCCTGGTTCCCTGCTTTGTGTCCTTCCAAGTGGACTCCCTGCCTTTGTGTCCTTCCAAGTGGACTCCCTGCCTTTGTGTCCTTCCAAGTGGACTCCCTGCCTTTGTGTCCTTCCAAGTGGGCTGTGTGCCTTTCGTACCCTTCCAAGCGGGCTGTGTGCCTTTCGTACCCTTCCAAGCGGGCTGTGTGCCTTTCGTACCCTTCCAAGCGGGCTGTGTGCCTTTCGTACCCTTCCAAGCGGGCTGTGTGCCTTTCGTACCCTTCCAAGCGGGCTGTGTGCCTTTCGTACCCTTCCAAGCGGGCTCTCTGTCTGTTGTGCCCTTCCAAGCGGGCTCTCTGTCTGTTGTGCCCTTCCAAGCGGGCTCTCTGTCTGTTGTGCCCTTCCAAGCGGGCTCTCTGTCGGTCGTGCCCTTCCAAGCGGGCTCCCTGCCAAAAGACTTATTACCTGTGTTTTATTTTGCCATACGTCCGGTTACTTGCTTAGACTATATTACCCTTATTTGCTGGTCCTGTTATATACATGAAATACACTGCATTACCTGGATTTCTGTTTGTGGTGTCTTTGTTTGCATAATCATGCACCGTGGGTTACATACTGAACCCCAAGTATCCCCTGCGCATGGGCTCCTACCCGACCTGATCACCCGAGTCCTGACACCTACACTAACTCTTGGCTAGTGCTTGGGTGAATATAAAGGGTTAATCCTTTGAGCAATTGTGCTTTAAGCGGCAAGGGAGATCTCTACGCCGGAGCTATTCAGTTGGGGTACGGGTCTCCATCACAGTTGCCTGAAAATGAATGCAGCACAAAAACTAAAGAAAATGTCATCCAAATCAATACTGTATCATTAGAAAATGACTCACCTGTCGTTTGGAATGTTCACTGAATTCTCCTGGAATATTGTGGGCACTCTTAATGAGAGTACTTGCTATATGATAGTAGTAAATACTAATTATAGTAAGTGGAACAAGGTAATAGACTAGAAAAATAAGCACAGAATGGATCTTAGGATGCAACTCATCATATAGTGGGTAAGGTATACAGGCTGTGAAGCTGACATTGTCTGTTGCGTTGATGTGGGCCACTTCAGAAAACACTGCTTCTGGTACTGCTAAAAGCACTGAAATAATCCAAATAGCTGTAGCTTTTACACACGTCCACAGAACGGCACTTGATGTTTGGATATCCATTGGTTTTACTATAGCTTTATATCTGAAACAATAAAAAAACAGTCAAGATTGTAAGATTACATACTAAGAAATGTAACATTATTAAATACTAATATTCACCCAAATTATCATTAATCTGGTTATCTGTGTTACCGGTGTCATTCATAAGTAGTGTAAGAAATAATTTTTATACTTTTATTTTGTTCTGTACATTTTAGGCCTGAATGCAACTTGAGTGTAAGGAACATATGTTATCAATTATGTGACGTAGCTTAGAGGGTCTTCTGTGGAATGCCAGTGTATCCTATGACTACTCCAATAGGATTCCTTAACGTATACCCTAACCAAATGTAAAGGGGTATAAATAGGCATGGTTACAAGGACAAGGTCTCTTTCTACGCTCTTTCACCTTCATCTCACCAAGAATACTGAGCCTACAGTACCAAATAACACCATTTGTTCCAGCAACCAGTACTGTATGTATTGATACTTTGTTATCGAATAAACCTGCTTAATAAGACATAGAGGCTGTGGTCTTGATTGCTGTTTGGTCACTGGAGAAGTTTAGATATTCAAGACAAAGAATAATCTAACAAGTAGTCAAAAAATTTTATGTTTAAGAGCATTTTTAGTAACCTTTTGTATAAAAGTGAGAGTGCATTTATGACATGTGGTGTACTGGGCTGGCCTCTAAGAGTTCCAGCAATTAAATATATTTAATATATGAGATTTCAAAAAGGCCATAACATTTTTAAGAAGTTTTAAAAAAAAGAGTCAAAATATAACAGTGTAGCATATTTAGCAGCAGCGAAAATTAGCAAAATAGAGGTAAGTTTTTAAAGGTATATGAAAAAACCCTGGAAATGTTGAATAACATTTTTTCTTCAATTAGTATTTAGATTATGCTGATTTGCATGCTTTAAATTAGGAGTATATAGACATATGAAAGTGGCGATGGGAGTCTAAAACATTGATCATTTTTAATAGGGGATTCAAGGATAGATATATTAGACTTGAGTATTTGTATTCGGGCGAACATGAAAACGAACACGGGAGCGGAAATCCATAGGGTTGCTGTCAGGAGTTAAAGGGCCGTGCAAGCGATTTTTATTGGTTGATTCTAGAGGAGGCCCCTGCCGGCGACCAATAAAGTGTTCTTATGGCCCTTTAACTCCTGACGGCGAACCTACGGATTTTCAATCCTGTTAATCCCTGCCATGCTACCACTTTCATCACCCTCTTCATCATTCTAGCTCATGAATGACAGATCTGTCCATTATCCAGATTAAGAAATTTTTTTACACTTATTGAGGGTGTAGTGACGAATGATAGCAGGGATCAGGCTGTTTTAAAAGCAATAAAGCCAACTCATCTTAAAATGAAATGTTAGCTGGAAGTATGCAGACACTTTTTTCAAGCAATTGCCACAAAGCAGCCATATTTGGCTGTCTGCTTTAAACATATCTTCTCTGTAAATATTGGTGGTGCAGTGGTGTCTCCAGCTTTCATATTTAGGGGGGCACGTGGGGGACAGGGACCAAAGTAGGGGGGCAATTATAAGACGCTACATATACACTACATATATATATATATATATATATGCTTTAGACATGCATTTTTTACTACATAATGTACTTGTTACATGAAGTAAAGACCGTGATCGAAATAGGATTTCAAAGTAACAGCTGAACTGGCAGTTAGTTTTCATTCTTTAACCCCCTCAGTCCCAGGGGTTTTTGGTACCTCAAAGCCCAGAGCAATTTTGCCATTTTTGCGCTATGTCAGTTCAGCCATTATTCTCTTTTCCTGTGAATAGTGTACTCATGTAAACTATATATTGTTTTTTCAAGGAGAGATAGAGCTTTCTTTTGATACCATAGGTGGATGATTAGCTGAAAATTTAGAATTAGAAATTTAGTAAAAACTAACAAAAATTAGAAAAAAAAACACCTAATTTTTTTTTTTTTTCCTTCTGAATCACAAAATTAGGTAAAGTGATGGAAAATCCCCTCCAAGTTTATCAATTCAGGTGTCCTGATTTCAGAAATACCTAATTTATATACATTTTCCATACTTTTCCCAGAACCAGGGAACATACTATAAGGTGTACAGGTGTGCTTATGGCTTAATGGGTTTGGAGGTTGTGAACGGGGGCAGGAGGGTTATACTGGGTAGATGTTATGCTAGGGCAATGGGATGTAAGGTTTTTGATTTTTTTTTTATATTTTTATTATTTGTTAAATTCCACATTTTTACATTAGGTGAAGGGACTGCAACTCTAATTTTAAACAAATAAAACAAAAACACCCACAAAGGTATATATTTCTATAAAGCAGACAATCCAGGCTATCCTATCAGGCGTATTTGGGCATTCTACATGCAGGTATTTGGCCACAAAACACTGTCAAAGGTGGCCACAGAAATTAGTTCCTGCACTTTTTTCACCAACACGTCTTAGTATTTTGTAGTATTGTTAGGATTTTTTGTACAGGGTATGTGTTACGGCAGAGAAATCTATCCTAAATTGTTTAGCCGCCTCTCCTGATTACGGAAATACCCCACATGCCTAGTTTTTTTGTAGTTTTCTGGACATTACGGGGCACAAACGGGACCATGCGCGTTATAGATTCCAAACGTGAAATTTTCACATTTTGCTTTAGTAGACCTATGTTTCATTTGGGCCTGTTTAGCACCCCCTTATTATAAATACCCACATAAAAGTATATATTTCTGTAAAGCAGACAACGCAGAGTATCTTATCAAGAGCATTTGGACAATTTTCATGCAACCATTTGGCCGCCAATCACTGCCAAAGTCAGCCGTTGCTCTAATTTCCTGCACTTTTTTCACCAACACTTGGTGTGTTGCTGAGGATTTTTGGCACAGGGTATGTGTTACAGCAGAGAAATCTATCCTAAATTGTTCAGCCACCTCTCCTGATAACGGAAATACCCCACATGCCTAGTTTTTTTGTGGTTTTCTGGACATTACAGGGCATAAGTTGTAACGTGCCGGCATATTGGATCACAGGAGAACATGTTCCCATAAAAGTATACATTTTTGGAAAGCAGTCTACCAGAGTATTTCACCAGGAGCATTTGGACATTTTCCATGCAGACATTTGGCCATCAATCACTACCAAAGTCAGCCGTAGCAATAATTTCATGCGTGTTGCTTAGGATATTTTGCACATGGTGTATGTTATGGCAGAGAAATCCAGCCTAAAGTGTTCAGCCGACTCTCCTGATTATGGAAAGACCCCAAATGCATCATTTTTTATGCGTATGGTTATGTTTTTTTGAATTTGCAGGGCAAAAACGTATGGAATTGTGCCAATTGAAAATACCCCCCTTATCCCCTTGTGGCTCACCCTAACGTAAAAAAAAAAGAAGTATAACGCAAATTTAATAATCTACCTTGGTGTGGTAGATCATGAAGCACTCATCGATGCAGAGTCCTGGCAAAGAGGGGCAGGAAGGGCAGTGGTACCTGGAGTCCTTCCTAATACCCTTTTTGTAACAGACTCTGCACCTTTTCTGAGGCTTCTGTTTTGCACCAGTGGGGGGGATTGTACAAGGAAAATGCCTGCCGGTAAGACGCAAGACATTCTCATCCAGCACGTTAGGGATTGGCTGCACAAAGAGGACATCCCTCAGGATTTTGAGCTGGAACTCTAGGAAGGTGTAGATCTTCCCAGTGGCACATATGTGTTGTACATGGCAACCTGGGTGAGGTAAATTGCCCCCTTTTTTACTAGGTCTTGGTCTTACGCAGCACCAGGTACAGCTGCAGATACTGGTCAGAAAGATCTACACCCCCCATGTAATCGGTGATGCACTGAGGCTTGAGCCCCTGTGCATCACCTTCCCCAGATACACTGACAGGTACCACCTTCTCGTTGTGTATAGTGGAGAGGATATACACATCCTTCCTGCCAGTGTACCTGAGGGCCAACAGCTCCAGACTGTGCAGAGCACTGGTAGTGCCACGCCTCTGCTTTGGGTATGTTAGGTTTTTAGGATAACCCTTGCGGGTTATCTGCGCTAATCGGGTAGAACTCTACACGCTGCCCGGACTAAGCACAGGGGACACAGAAGCACCGGTAAGTTGGGGGGGAGGATCCAGGTCCCCTGCATCTGTGTCCCCGGTGCTTAGTCTGGGCAGCGTGTAGAGCTCTACCCGATTCGCGAATCGGGCAGAGCTCTACACACCTCCCGGACTAAGCACCGGGGACTCAGAAGCACCGGTAAGTTGGCGGGGAGGATCCAGGTCCCCTGCATCTGTTTCCCCGGTGCTTAGTCCGGGCAGCGTGTAGAGCTCTGCCCAGACTAAGCACCGGGGACGCAGATGCACCGGTAAATTGGGGGGGGGCAGGAGGATCCAGGTCCCCTGCATCGCTGCGGGGGATCTGGATCTTAGTCTCATAGTCAGACCTATGTGAGGTCTGATTTTAAGACGACCCCGATTATAAGACGAGGGGTATTTTTCAGAGCATTTGCTCTGGAAAAAACCTCGTCTTATAATCGAGCAAATACGGTAATTAAGACTGGACTTCAGGAAAGGAGACAGGGACATGGAAGTGGTCAGCAGAGACACCTGAATTGATAAACTTGGAGGGGATTTTCCATCACTTTATCTAATTTTGTGAGGATTCAGAGGGAAATTTTTTTCTAATTTACGCTAGTTTTTACTAAATTTCTCATTCAAAATTTTCAGCTAATCATCCAACTATGGTATCAAAAGAAAGCTCTATCTCTCCTTGAAAAACAATATATAGTTTACATGCGTACACTATTCACAGGAAAGCAGAATAATCACTGAACCAATATAGCGTAAAAATGGCAAAATACCAAAAACCCCTGGGATTGAAGGGGTTAATCACCTCGCTTTCCCATAACTCTATTCTCCACTTTTAACACCCTTCTCAGGCCCACAGCACCTCCCTTGCCCTCCAACTTCTCTGCCCAAGAGCTTGCCACCTGTGATGGGACAGACCTGTACCTCGACTGGGTACTCCCGCCAATCGTTGCTTCCTCCTGCCAGGACACCAACAATTAACCCCTTCAATGCCAGGCTGAAGCAGCGTTGTAGATAGAAGGGGGGACGTCGCTGCACTATGGCTATCCGAAGCTTAGCTACACAGTGTAGCTATTGTCCTGAAATGGACAATATAGGATCATAGCAGCCCACCCCAATCATCAGGCAACACTCATGTTGAGGTGAAAACAGGACTCCTTTATTTAAACCAAATACAGAGCTATATATACACAAGTAAGAAAAGGGGCAAGACAAATATCACATCATCCAATTACCATGTTAGGAAGGAAGTAATAAGATCAAATCCTGCAACACAATGTCCAGGGAAAGGACAGAATGACATAAGACATAAATAATTACATTAATTGGGGACGTAGACATGGAACGATGATAGACATATAATTGGCTTGGGACAGACAATGGCTAGGACACAGAGATAACAGGAGCTACAGGATTAACAGCTACCTGTTGTGTAATTGATAATTAGGTATACAGCAGTGACACCTAGTCATACCTACAAGGGGTCTTAAGACAAGGGCTAACTCACACAATAACAACGGAAACATTTCACATCTATAACATCAACAACGGAAAGACAATCAGCCTACAACAGGATGTCCAGCTGACATTACAGTTTTGAGACTCTGAGTAGTAAAACATGGAGAAAATCAGTAGAAATTGACCCCCTGTGTCCACACACAGAAGTCTCTACAAGGCCTGGGCCCATAGTCGATAGGGAGGAGGCTGGCTCTCAGGCCTCTCCAGGGGCCCCAGTGATGGAGGGTTCTGTCACACCACCTACTTCAAAAACAAAATTTACACCATCAGGGACAACATCCTCCCCCATAGTGTCAATCATATGGTATCTCAACCTCCCTCCTCACCTCAATCCATCCTCACCTGCTTCAGCCCAGTTACACCCTTTAAGGTTTCCAAGGTCCTGTTGTCCTCCCACCTCACCACCTTTCCCCTCGACCCTGAACCTTCACATCTCCTACCCCCCCCCTCTTTAGTGTCCTTACCCCAACCCTAACCCACATATTTTATCTCTCCTTTTCCTCTGGTGTATTCCCATCCTCATTCAAACATCATCTCCCCCATACTAAAGAAACCTTCCCTTGATCCCACATCCCCATCAAACTACCGTCCAGTTTCACTTCTCCCGCTAGCTTCCAAACTGCTGGAACAATTAACTTACAATCAACAAACTTTCTCTCTTCAAACTCTCTACTTGACCGTCTACAATCCGGTTTCCGTCCACAGCATTCAACAGAGACTGCACTCACTAAAATTACTAATGACCTCCTCGCAGCAAAATCAAAAGGCCAATTCTGGCTATTCTGGTTATTCTCTTGGACCTCTCAGCAGCCTTTGACACAGTCAGCCACCCCGTCCTCCTACAAACCCTCCATGCTCATGGCATCCGTGACACAGTCGTTTCATGGCTTAAATCCTACCTTTCTGACGGTACTTTTAGTGTCTCATTCACTGGAACTTGGTCCTCTCCCCTACCGCTATCTATTGGTGTTCCTCAAGGCTCAGTTCTTGGGCCTCTGCTATTATCCATCTACACTTCTTCCCTCTGACAACTTATTTCTTCCATTGGTTTCCAGTACCACCTATATGCAGATGACACCCTAATCTATATTTCTGCTCCTGACCTTTCCCCCTCTCTTCTATCTCGCCTGACTGTCTATCAGGAATTGCATCATGGATGGCGTCCCATTACCTAAAGCTCAACATCTCTAAGACCGAACTCATGGCAATCCCACTCTGTCCACTTTTCCTGATATCTCTATTACTGTTGATAACTCCACTATCCAACCAACAGACCAGGTTCGCTGCCTTGGTGTCACCCTTGACTCTGCTCTCTCCTTCATCCCTCACATCCAGTCCCTCACCAAATCCTGCCACCTCCACCTGAAAAACATCTCCCGAATCCGCCCTTTCCTCACACAAGAAACCACCAAGTTACTAATCCACTCCCTTGTGATATCCCGCCTGGATTATTGCAACTCCCTACTAACCGGTCTCCCCCTCTCCCGCCTTTCACCACTTAAATCCATCCTCAACACTGCAGCCAGATTATTTTTTCTCTGCCGCGGTTCTTCATCCGCTGCTACACTATGCCAATCACTTCATTGGCTCCCCATACCCATCAGAATCAAATTCAAACTTCTGACCCTGGCCTCTAGAGCCCTCAACAACTCTACACCCCCTTACATCTCTATCCTCCAATCAAAATACACCCCTACCTGCCCCCTTCGCTTCCCTCGTTACCTGCGGCTATCTTCTACTGTTGTTACCTCTTCCCACACCCGCATTCAGGATTTCACCCGCGCCACACCCTCCTTTGGAATTCCCTTCCCCGTCAGACTTTCTCATCAGCAACTTTAAAAACCTCTCTGAAAACCCACCTGTTGAGGGAAGCATACAATATTCCTTCCCATTACTCCCAACCATAATCATAATCAAGCCATCTGAACAATCAACAGCTTCAACACATCATAGGAACCAGATCAACTCATCCCCATCCAAGCAGTCCTCTCCTATTGTCTCACTCCCCCCTCAACCACCGACTAGATTGTAAGCTCGCAAGAGCAGGGCCCTCTTCTCCTTTGCACCAATTTGTTATTGTATGTGTTTATAAATTGTTCTACTGACTGTAACAGCGCTTGGCACTTTATAAATAAATGTAATGTAATGTAATGTAATCTGTCTCCAGTACACATTGATGCAGAGGAGTTTAGATTCTGTCTATTTTAATCAATTTTAGAAGGATTCATGCTCTCAATCTACCCAAAAGATTCTAAGAAGTATTTTTTTTATCTCATGGACAAAATGTAAGAAATAATGGATATATCACATACAATCACTTCATAAACACATACTAGATACACTGCATATATAATTTGAAGAAAATATGGTTATAAAATAGTTTTTTACCCTTTGCCAATTAAACAAATATGTCCCCGGATTTAATTTAAAAAATCTGGTCAATTTACCGTGGAAGCCACTGTAGCAAAGTGAACTCATTGTCATTCAAGAAACCAGTTTGAGATGATGTGAGCTTTGTGACAAGTAGCCATTAGAAGATGGATACACTGTGGTCATATAGGGATGGACATGGTCAGTAACAATACTCAGGTAGGCTGTCGTGTTTAAACGATGCTCAATTGGTACTAAGGGGCCCAAAGTGTGCCACGAAAATGTCCCCCACACCATTACACCACCATCAGCAGCCTCAACCGTTGATACAAGGCAGGATGAATCCATGCTTTCATCTTGTTAATGTCAAAGTCTGACCCTGCCATCTGAATGTCATAGCTGGAATCATGACTCATCAGGACAGGCAATGTTCTTTCAGTCTTCCATTGTCCAATTTTGGTGAGCCTGTGTGAATTGTAGCCTCAGTTTCCTGTTCTTTGCTGACACGAGTGGCACCTGGTGTGTGTTGTGTGTTCATAAATGGTATTCTGCATACCTTGGTTGTAACGACTGGTAATTTGAGTTATTGCTGCCTTTCTGTCATCTGGAACCAGTCTACCTATTCTCCTCTGACCTCTGGCATCAACAAGGCATAACTGCCCCTCACTGGATATTTTCTCTTTTACTCTGTAATCCCTATAGATGGTTGTGTGTGAAAATCCCAGTAGATCAGCAGTTTCTATGATACTCAGACCAGCCCGTCTGGCACCAACAACCATGCCACCTTCAAAGTCACTTAACTCCCCTTTCTTCCCCATTCTGATGCCCGGTTTGAACTTAAGCAAGTTGTCTTGACCACGTCTACATGCCTAAATGCATTATGTTGCTGCCATGTGATTGGCTGATTAGCCAATTAGGTGTACCTAATAAACTGGCCAGTGTGTGTGTGTGTATATATATTTGTGGTCAGGGCTTACCTGTGACGTGTATAGCTACATGACATACTACCATCTACCTGCCTAACTAACTAAACTAAGCGGCTTGAATTGTGCCATAACCGCTGCGTAGGAGGAATGCCTAAAGAGGGCATACCCTGTGAGATGTTTATGAAAGTAGGGCGGGTTGGGAGGGTACACAGCACCGTCGTCACACCCAAGGGAGGCCCCTGCCTGGTATATAAGTGCTACTAACGCCCCTCCCACAAATACAGGCCAATAAATCGGCCTTCATACTTGTGGTCAGGGCTTACCTGTGACGTGTATAGCTACATGACATACTACCATCTACCTGCCTAACTAACTAAACTAAGCGGCATGAATTGTGCCATAACCACTGCGTAGGAGGAATGCCTAAAGAGGGCAAAACAACACAGCTAAATGATACATAACAGTTTATTACAAACAACACTTACATGACCAATTTCTCAAATGCGAGAGACATCTCATTTTAATGGACACGCTATTTTAGGATGAACTCTGAAACAATTGGTGCAAACGTGAAGCAGCCGGCAGAAATCTGTGTGATGTGAAAACAGTGATGTGGCCAGTGCACTACCTACCCCACCCCCCCGTAAAGCACGGCGGCCTGTGCAAGACATGGGAAACCTGCATGACAAACCGAGACGGAGTCTCGCTGACTCCTGTGCCCTAGCCGTACTGCCGCGCGGGAGCCATGACGTGGGCTGCCAGTGTCACGACCGAGGTACGGGTTCTGGAACCGCGCTGCAGAATCGGCGCCTCCTGGTGGAGAGAGGACGCACTGCCACCAGGGCACAGGAGATACTAGCCGTTCACCACCGAGAGTATATAGAGTAGGTGAAACACAGGAACAGAAAATAAAAAATAATAACGGTATCCAAAGGGTCAGGCAAAAGAGTAGTCGGGGTCACACGCAAAGGTCAGGGCAGGCAGCAAAACAACGGAGGTCAGGTTCAAGCAGGAGTCAATACCAGAGAGACAATACAGGATTCAGAACGCTAGTGTAGGCAAAAAGGCACTAACACAGGCAAGGTTGTAGTGCCAAATGATGGTTTAAATATCCCTCCAACAATGCAGATCCTCCTACCCCCCTAATTAGGGGGAGGAGGAAAAGTTATATCTGTCACTTCAAGAGTGACATGAATATTCATAAATTAAGCCGTTCGCGCATGCCAGGCAGAACATTCCGGTGCGGTGCCCAGCTTCCCCCTCACCTAAGGAAACTGGCACACCGCCGACCGGACAGCAAAATAGACGGTGCTGCTCGAGCGTGCAGCGTACACTGACCCGGGACCGGAACAACCTTAGTGTCAGTTCCTAACCGCCGACTCGAAAGGGAACCTGCTGACCCGGAACTCTCGTGACGTGTCAGCTGACTCGGGATACTCCAGGTACACAGCACCATCGTCACACCCAAGGGAAGCCCCTGCCTGGTATATAAGTGCTACTAACGCCCCTCCCACAAATACAGGCCAATAAATCGGCCTTCATACATATATATATTTATATATGTAAAGGCCTGTATTTGTGGGAGGGGTTTTAAGGGGTATTTATACCCCCCTTTCAGCATCCCCTCCTTCAGGGCATTTATGTTCATGTCCTCTGGGGCATTATGTTTGTGGGCGTTGGATTCCACTGGGCGTCTCTGTTTGATCAAGCATGGCATTTAGTCTCTGCCAGGAGCCTCTTGTTTCACCTCAGGGTCGTTCTGTTGCTGCACAGCCTGACACTGTTCCTCAACCACCTCCTCTGTCTTCGGTTCATGTAAGCTTTTTCCTTTTCCTCCACTAGGCGAGCAGCAGCAGTTGTACAGGGTGGGAGTACAGGATCAGTGTTAGCAGTGCAGGTGTTTTGGTTGGCTTTCATGTCCTGGGACGGAGAAGGAGGGCTTGTCACATGGAGCTGCTTTACAAAGCTATTCGTATGAGTTATGTGCGGGGGGAAAAAGGGGTTTCGTTTTCACAGAGCTGCACCAGCTCCACTGGTTTTATGTCCTGGGAGAGGAGGTGGGTAAAAGTTTTAGGGACAAATGGGCAGTTCTTTCCATACTGATTACCGTATTTGCTCGAATATAAGACAAGGTTTTTTCCAAGCAAATGTCTTATAATCGGACCTCAAATAGCACTGCAGGGGATCTGGATCCTCCTCTCTGACAACCTCCGCTCCTGCCGGCAGTTCCTCTGGGGCTGAGCGCTGGCATGACATGACCTTCCAGTGCGCCATCATAGAAGCCTCAGTGGAAGTGCCAGGCAGAAACGGAGGTTGTCTGTCTGCATCACGCAGATGTTAACATGCTGCCAGAGAGGAGGATCCCTCACAGCGCTGCAGAGGACCTGGATCCTCCTCTCTGGCAGCCTGTGAATGTCTGTTCAATCCGCGCAGACAACCTCCGCTTCTGTCTGGCACTTCCGCTGGGGCTTCTATGATGGAGCGCTGGTGTGACATGACCTTCCAGTGCTCAGTCATAGAAGCCCCGGCAGAAGTGTCGGGCAGAAGCGAAGGTTGTCTATGTGCATCGCGCAGACGTCCACCGGCTGCCCCCACTAGACACCAGGGAGTCTGCAGCAAGAAGGGCAAGTCTGGGGATGCGCTGGTAAGTCTGGGGGAGGGGCAAGTGGCGTATCTGGGGGGGCAAAGTGGCATATCTGGGGATATAAGGCATATCAGGGCTGCAGAGCTGGATATAGGAGGTATAAGGCATATCTGGTGGGCAGAGTAGCATATCAGGGAGGCAGAGTGGCATATCAGGAAGCAGAGTGGGATATAGGGGGTATATGGCATATCAGTGAGGCAGAGTGGCATATAGGGGGTATAAGGCTTATCAGGTGGTAGAGTGGAATATCAGGGAGACAGAGTGGCATATAGGGGTATAAGGCATACCTGGGGGCAGAGTGGCATATAGGGGGTATAAGGCTTATCTGGGAGGAAGAGTAACATATAGGGGTGTGACAGGGCCAGGCTAGCTGGCTCATATGTCATATGAAGTTTAGCCGGGTCATGGAGCACTTTTGTGTCCGGTTCCGTATACCGTGACCCGGTAATATTTTATAAGACGTTTTATTGTGTATTCGGCCCAGAGACTGAATGTGGCTGCAGCTCCAGCCTTCAAAGAGACGATCCTATAATCTGGCTTGGGCTCTTAATCAGCCAACACAGCCCTGTCTGCCCAGACGGCACCCGCACTACAGGGGGGATAACACAGGTGGGGGAACCCATTGTATTCTGTAATCCCCTCACCTGATACATCTCCTGTATACTGATGGGATTTGTGATGGGATGTTGCTGATGGGATTGGGGGTTGGGTTCGGTACACATTGCATTGAGATTGTATATAAATTCTGTGTGTTTGTTATAAAGAGAGTTCTTTTTGGTTTACTACGAATGGCGGTCTGGATGATCCGTGGATAGCTGAGTGCTATCCGTATGAGGGACTGACTGGTTATTCCTCAGCCCTCAAACAGGGGGACCCAGCCTTGGGTACGGTGACCCTGTAACATTGGTTGGCAGCGGTGGGATGAATCCCACGACTTGGGTGAAATCCAAACCACCAACTGGGATTGCAGACGAGAGACACCAAGAGAGCTCCTGGAGGTTTGTAGCAAAGGAAAGGCTACTCTGATTGCGGACTGCAGAGAGATGGACCGGCACCAGGATGCCCCAGAGGAGAGCCTCGGACTGAGTGCTGTACAAAAGAACATTCTATGGCACTTATCCCTGTACCCAGGAGGGGCTACATCGGAGCAAGTGACGGCAGTGATTGAAATGTGTCACCAGGAACTGAGCCAGAGTGGGTCTGTATCTCCCAGACTAGGGGAACAGACCACCAAAATATTGCACCAGGATATCCAACCCTTCCGAGAACCAGAGGGTGAGACAGACTGGGTTACAGCCGAGGTGTGTGAGCTGGAACACCAGCAATGGCAGTTAGAGTCTGCGCCTGCAGACTGGAGGGATGATTTCTCCCATCCCCACTTTGAAACGTACTGGGCACAATACTGGACAATGTGGGATATACGAGTTCCACTCCTGGGGAGAACCCGTTGCCGGAGTGGGAAGACGAATTGAGGGGTCTCATATATGCAGAGCTCGACCTCCAGAGCCGCTACCAGGGATTCTCCCAGCAGTTAGCAGGTGAAGACCACAGCGACCCTCTGATGCTGTATAGCCCCGTCGACCCAGGACTGATATATGATGCCTTCCAATTTGACTCGTCCTTCGGAAGCCCCTGCCAATACCGCAGGGATACAATCTGGGACAACCGTGCAGAAGTCCTGGTTTATGCTATTCCCCCCGAGCTGGAGGCTGTTATGGATTGCCTGGTCCAAGAGGAATGGCAGCTCGAGAGGGACTATAAAGAATTGCTGCAGAGAGTGGAGCTCCAGGAGTTACAAGGAGACTGGGAGCATGGTACTACAACTTGCGGGAGTGGGACCGAGGTCCTCCTCACCTACTCCATTGCCCCTGTCCTGGCGAGAAGAACCGAGTTCCTCGCCAGCAAGAAGAAGCGGAGGAGGAAGCCAAAAGCTCCGACCCAAGTCTTTACCAACAACCCTGGCTGCTCTACCCCGGCAGAAGAGATGACTGTCCCCACCGCCCGAGTAAGTGGCACAATCCCCCTCACCAAACCCCTAGCTATGCCCGTAGAAGCCAGTGCCCCAGACTGTCCCCCTGATTTCCCGAGTGTCCTGGAAGAAGCCCGGGTCACTGCCCCAGAGGTTCCCTATGAAGTCCCCGGTGACCCGGTAGAGACACCGTTCCCCGACCTAGCGAGGGCGCCAGAGGGGCTGCCGAGTTCCCTGGGTCCTTTCAGTAGCCTGGCGCAGGCCCTGGTTCCTATCCCTGTGTTCTCCGAAGTGTTCTCCGATTCCCTGAGTATCCTGGGAGAAGCCCAGGTCCCTATCCCTATGTATCCCCCTTGTCTCCCTGAGATTACCGCAGAGCTGTTTGGTTCTGCGTGCGCCCCTGAGAGTACCTGTGACCTGAGAGAGGTACCGGCTCCAGAACTAGTAAGGACGCCAAAGGTGGTCTGGATGATCCGTGGATAGCTGAGTGCTATCCGTATGAGGGACTGACTGGTGATTCCTCAGCCCTCAAACAGGGGGACCCAGCCTTGGGTACGGTGACCCTGTAACAAGGGGGTATAAAGCATATCTGGAGGGCAGAGTGACATATCAGGGAGGTAGAGTGGCATATAAGGGGATATAAGGTACGGTAAAAGGAATGCATTTTTCTCAATCATAGTTTTTGTTAAGCATGAAAAAATCTTTATATGTGAATTAATATTTACTAGTAAAACTTCCTATGGGGAATTTTTCCTTAATTAATATTCACATTTTGGGGGGTCGTCTTATAAACAGGGTCATCTTATAATCAAGCAAGTACGGTATGTTGTCTTCTATTAACCCTTTAGCCCACATGATTTCTGCCATAATGATTGCTTTGCGTGCGGGAGGAATGGGGTGGATTTCATTCGGCCAAGTTACTTCTTTTCTTCATATGCGGGGGGGGGTCATTTGCTCAAGCTATTCATTTGCTTTATGTGTGGGGGGGTTCGTTTGGTCAAGCTACTTGTTTGCTTCATGTGCGGTGGGAGGGGGAGAAGGCGTTTCGTATCGTAAGCTACTCGCACGGGACTTTGTTGGTCGCTGGCACGGACATTTAACTGACACAGCGGGGAGACCAGCGGTGTCCCCGCTGTGTCAGTTAAATGTCCGTACCAGCGACTTTGTTGGTCGCCGGCACGGACTTTTAACTGTTGCAGCAGGGTCCCAGGTTTTTTTTTTCTGCATAGCAACTAGTGGTAAGGGACCGTGCGAGTGAGCCTATTGGTCGCTTGCACAGCCCTTTAACCTACGGATTTCTGCTCCCGTTATCCAACGCAGCATCGCAGAGGTTAACGGGAGCGGAGATCAGGAGTTAAAAAGGCCGTGCGAGTGAGCCTATTGGTCACCTGCAGGGTCTTCCTCTGGCATCAACCTGCGGATTTCCGCTTCAGTCAACTCCTGCGATGCCGTCAAGATAAGGTAGGCTAGATGGGGAAGGGACCGGGGAGATTAGTAGACGAAGACGATCACGAAGATTCTTTGTGTGTGTCTTTGTCTTCGCCTACGTTTTACCGGCACTGTATTCTCTTCTACGTTTCTTCAGAACGAGAAAAAAAACCGGACTCTTCGTGTTTGTTTTCACGTTCGCCCGGGGATATATTAGGCAACAAGTGAACGTCCAACTCACTCTATCAAAGTTGATGTGTTAGAAGCAGGAAAAATTGGGAAAGCATAAGGAGCTGAGCTACTTTGACAAGGGACAAATTGTGATGGCTAGACGACTGGGTTAGAGGATCTCATGCATGTGGGGGGTTGGCCAGTGTGGTCAAATCCAACAGACGAGCTAGTGTAGCTCAAATTGCTGAAAAGGTTAATGCTGGTTCTGCCAGAAAGGTGCACAGACCAATTAGTATATATAAAAAAGTAATGTAGGACATTAATATAATGAATACATCAATATTCATATCATGTATCATATATCTGCAATACAAGGCATGATGTAACATTTAATAAGTCTCGTTATGTCAGCTAAGTGAAACAACCAATTTGCATGTAAACATGTTCTGCCAAAGAAATGCTAGAAAGATTGTCTTACCATCAGTTAAATAAATTGTCTTGAACATAGATTACAAAAAAATGTATGCATTCATCACAGTTGCACAAGGCGAACTTTCATTTATCAGCATTTTTGACAGTAATCTAAATGTAAAACAGAATAAGCATTTATTTGTAGCCAATGAAGCCAGCAGCTTTAAGATTTTCTAGAGACCAGGATAATGTATCATGCTTAGAAGCACAATTTCAATTTAGCTTTATTGATACTAAGGCTTATCAGATTAAATTGCATTCCTTCAGTTACAAGCAAGCAACTATGTATAATGAATGACAAACAAGTTGAATTTTAGACATTTAGTTTAGCATGAATCAAATCTGGATTCCTGCTTTTGCACTAACAATGAAAGGTCATTCTATAAGCAAATGCTTTTAGTTAATATAAGAACAGCTACAAAGCTGCCTGATTCCACTTTTACACAACAAAACAGATGATGTGTCCACACAGTTTTTATATGAAAACTCAAGATGTTATCCCCAAGGGTAATAAAAAAAAATGTGTACGTGAGATGGGTTCAGACTAAAGGAAAATAACACAAAGCAGATATAAGATGTTAGTAGTGAGCTTGGGTAAAAGTAGAAGAAATACTGAGGAATCAAATAGAAAAGGGGTGGACTAGTTTAAAAATAGGACCATTACTGAGCAGACAGATTATATCCAAAGGTCATACATTGGGAGTTTATAAAAGAATAATAAAGGAGAAAATAAATACAAACTTTTCTTATTTTATAAATCATATATATTTAATAATGTTGGACAGTTTTTTTCAGCGGGCAAACGGAGAGGACGCCTCCAATGGGCCAGTCTTCAGGGCCACACCGAGGCAGGTATAAGATTGTAATCTCCCCAACCAGCCCTGCTCAACAGGTATCCAATCACAATCCCCCTCTAAACGGCCCAAAACTAGGGAGTGCGAGGTATATCACTTCAGACCTCGACTTCCGTGTCCCCTAATCACTACATGCCAGCAATTGATGCCGAGTGCCAGGATATGACGTCTTAAGTAGAGGTCTCAAATGACATTGCTCCCCACCACAGGATTGAGGATGAGAAAAGTAAGAGATGGGGATAAAGGGGTGTAAGGGCAGAGTATGTGTATATATGTGTGTGTTTATAAGCTGGTGTGTGTAAGAGCAGTGTAGGTATTTGTGTGTTTGTTAGCTGGTGTGTGTATGTGTATATGTGTGTGTAAAGGCAGGGCTGTGTGGGCAGTGTATGTGTATACATGTGTATGAACAGGCTTGTGTAAGGGAAGTGTATGTGTATATGTATGTTTATAGGCCGGTGTGTGTGAAGGCAGTGTATATGCATATATGTGTGTTTATGGACAGGTGTGTAAAGGCAGTGTGTGTGTGTGGGCAGTCGTGTGTTATGGCAGTGTATGTGTGTTTTTATAGGTATATGTTTGTAAAAGGCAGTGTGTATAAGTATTTCCTTTTAAGGGCAGTGTATGTGTATATGTGTGTTTATGGGAAGGTATTATAAAGGCAGCATGTAAGGTCAGTGTATGTTTTTATGTGTGTTTACGGGCAGGCGTGAGAAAAGGCAGCATGTATGGGCAGCTGTGTGTAAGAACAGTGTCAATAAAATAACCTCTGTAAACAGTGGATTGACATGGAAGGCATGTGGAAAAATTGGTATAACAAAGTATACATGGAAGCAAAATAATATGTCATATTTTCACTGATACAAAGAAGGACGGCATATCAGTATACAAAGGTATAATTGAGACAAACAGCATGAGTAAGGTAACAAGCCAAAAAGAAAAAGAAACACTTAACACAATGGAACAAAGAAATTTCGCATTGCCTCTCAGAGTCTCAACGGCTGCATGCCGCAAATATCTGCAAAGCACCATCACATGCTCAATAAAAAGTGCATTCCCATTACATCTCATCCAAGCGATCCGATGCAATAAATTGACGCCATGGGAGCCAGTGCAGCTCACCTTCAGCTCCCTTACCCCTCTATGTATACACTAGATTTTCTAACACCTGAGTCCTGTCCACCTCCGCCACCCATTCCCCAACCGTAGGGACCGGATACCCGTTTCCAGTGGAGAGGGATCAACGCCCTCACTGCATTTAACAAATGGACCGTCAACGATCTCTTATAGGCTCCCAAAGACCTCGGAGTGTGATGTAACAACACCACGGCCGGAGTCGCGAACACCACCGCTTCCCAGAAAGATCTCAACTCTGTGCAGTCCCACTAAATGAGAAGGTAAGTGCCCCGCCCCCGCAAACACCTCCAACATACAGCCAGCCTGGTGGGGAATATTTTATGAAGTTCTGCTGGGACTTGGTACCACCTATTAAGAAGTTTATACGCCGCCTCCTGGCCGAGTGCAGACATGGAACATATTTGAGTAATTAGGAATATTTTATCCCTATCTTCTGAAGGTAAGAGCAGTACCCAGATCCCTCTCCTAATTCCCCATAAAGTAAGGTACCGACCTGGACTGCTCCTCAACAAAAATCTTATAAATCATTGAGACCAGCCCAGTCGGAGGAGACGATTCAAAGAAAACCTTCTCAAACTGTGTCATGTCAGTGGGTAGTGTGACCGAGCGTTGTAGAGAGTTGATATAATGGGACAATTGACGATATGTAAACTCATCAGCAAAAGCCCATGGACCGTCAGGGCAGAAAGCCGACAAAGATTTCATGGTTTGTGTAGTGAGGACATGAACCAGACGAGGAAACTGAATATCCCTCGGGAAAATGCGTGATAAAGCCCGGAGGCAGAGTGCTCTGTGAAATGCCTTTTAACCCCCTTAATGCCACTCTGCCTCCAGAAATGCCTTTTTAACCCTCCATACACCACTCTGCCTCCTGAATGCCTTAAACCTCCCTATATGCCACTCTTCCCCATAATATGCCTTTTAACCCTCTAAATGCCAGAGTGACTTATAGGGGTATAAGGCATTTCTGGAGGCAGAGTGGCACATAGGGGGTCAAAATGCATATTATGGGGCACAGTGGCATATAGGGTTAAAAGGCATATCATGGGGCACAGTAGCATTTAGAGGGTTAAAAGGTATATCATGGGGCACAGTGGCATATAGGGGGTATAAGGCATTTCTGGGGCAGATGTGCATAACTGGGGGGCAGGTTGGAAAATAGAAGGAAATAAAACCAAAATATTTTTCTCAATCATAGCTTTTATTAAAAAAAATAGTTTAGATGAATTAACATTTACTGGTAAAACTTTTTTCCTATACGGTCGTCTTATATTCAGGCTTTTTCTTTTTTTCCTAAATTAATATTCAGATTTGGGGGGTCGTCTTATAATCATGGTCGTCTTATAATCGAGCAAATACGGTATTCTTTTTTGTCTCATTTAATTGGGGACACATTAAGACCCTAGCTTCCATACATTATAACAATTTAAAAAACATAATTGAAGCTGGTGGGCACTGAATAAGAACTGAGGTACAGAACTGTACCTCAAACTAACAGGAGACATCAACCATTCCAATTTATTAGGTAATTTATCTGGAGTACATACAATTAATTTAGGGGACGTCATGGTTAATGGGGTATTTAGGGTTAATTTAGGGGCAGTTATGGTTGATGGGGTCTTTACGGTTCATTTTAGTGGCTGTTATGGTTAATGGGGTATTTAGGGTTAATTTAGGGGCAGTTATGGTTGATGGGGTCTTTAGGGATAATTTTAGGGGCAGTTATGGTTGATGGGGTGTTTAGGGTTAATTTAGGGGCAGTTATGGTTAATGGGGTCTTTAGGGTTCATTTTAGGGGCTGTTATGGTTAATGGGGTGTTTATGGTTAATTTAGGGGCAGTTATGGTTGATGGGGTGTTAAGGGTTAATTTAGGGCAGTTATGGTTAATGGGGTGTTTAGGGATAATTTAGGGGCAGTTATGTTTGATGGGGTGTTAAGGGTTAATTTTAGGGGCCATTATGGTTAATGGGGTGTTTAGGGTTAATTTAAGGGCAGTTATGGTTAATGGGATGTTTAGGGTTAATTTAGGGGCAGTTATGGTTAATGGGGTGTTAAGGGTTAATTTAGGGGCAGTTATGGTTAATGGGGTGTTTTGGGTTAATTTAGGGGCAGTTATTAGCATAGTCTAACGACGTAGGAACGCACGTACCCGGCATCCACATCGCGATCGTCCTATAAAAACCGGCACACAGAACGGGGAACATTCGCTTTTATTTACCACATTCACCTGAAGAAGCTGGGACAAACCAGCGAAACGCGTTGAGAGACTTTTTTGGACGTTATATCAACCTTCCTTACTTGTACTGGGCTCATTTGCATGCTCTTTTGTTATGCCTCCATGTCCTGTAAGTGTTTTTAGTATTTTAAATGTATGAAGCTGGAAGATACTGCACTATTGCTGCTTTTACTTTTATAGATTTCAAGAAAATATATTAAAGAAAACCTTTTTACAATATTTGAAGAGCAAATGGTTGGGGCGCAGGTACATGTAAGGGAAGAAAAAACAAACAAATATAGTGTAAAGAGTATCAATTCAAATTAAATGAGTGATGTGATTGCACTCACAAACGGATAGGATGCTTCAGGCCCATCAAAGTGTGTTGTAAAAATTCCTTATTAATAATAAATCTTCATATATAATCTAAAAAACAAAACTGAAAATGGTGCAATATCTTCAGTAAAAGCAATTGTAGCTAATAAAGTTGCACTCACGGTTAGTCCATGCACAAAGTGCATATACAAGCGTTAAAAATTTAGTCCACCAGAAATTTGATCAATGGGATGTCCCGTGTGATCCTTCCGACGCGTTTCGCCTAAATGGCTTCCTCAGGAGAAGTAAGTTCGATCGTTGTGTGTGCTCTCATTTGATGTCTCTGTGCTTTTATAATCCTCGTATGCTGGTGTCGTCGCATTTGCTGACGTCTCTGGAATCGCCGCGCTTCGTGTCTCGGGTATTTTCGGAAGTCTCCGGTACTTGTTTCTGATTGATAAAGTTGCGGCTTCAAGTGCCGATCTGCTTATCCAGCGAGTGTGATCACCTCAACAGGCGGAACCGGAGGAAATATAATTAAGAGCCCGTCAATCGGAAGTCCCAGGGATCTATTATATTGTTTTCTCAATATGAGTGAATGGGGGAAGAAGAATGAAGAAAAAGTTGTCTTCAATCTTTCTGATTTATAAAGACTATCGATGTAGAATTCAAACGAATAAAATAGTGGATATAGGATTTGTGCTACGTAAAGATGTGTGTCCGGATTCTATCTATATCAACTTCAAGTGATGTATATAGCTACAAATAAAGGTGCCATGTGTTTATACCAATGAAATATGTGTACAGAAATCTTTATTCAAGTGTATTTGAAATAATCAATGTTGTACAAATCGTTTGTATGTTAGAAATCATTGATGAATGATGTGTGAATGTGTGTGTAAAAGATACAATGATGCACAATATAAATATATTAAATAAGATATGTGCAAGTTCCTTGTGAATATTAGAGGTGTATTAATAAATAAATAAATAAATAATCCTGAAATATAGTGAATATACTTGGATATTCTATTTAATGAATAAAATAAATAATGTGAAAATGTGATAAATATATAAATTATAAATAGGTATTCTATGATTATCCATGGAGAGAATAAATATATATAAATATGCTTAAGATAATTAAAAAGAATTAATTAAAAATAAATGGAAAATATATCAGTGCCTTATGATTATCCATAAAAAATTTAAATATTTTATTAAATATGTAAAAAGTTAATAAATATATTATTAAATATATAAGAAATTATGTAATGAGAATTATAAAATTGTAAATTTATTAAATTTTAAAAGTGGCTAATTAATCTATGAAGAGTAAAATATCACCATTTTCAGTTTTGTTTTTTAGATTATATATGAAGATTTATTAGAGGAATTTTTACAACACACTTTGATGGGCCTGAAGCATCCTACCCGTTTGTGAGCATCACTCATTTAATTTGAATTTATACTCTTTACACTATATTTGTTTGTTTGCTCTTCCCTTACATGTACCTGCACCCCAACCATTTGCTCATTTGTATTTTTACACCCTGAGGAAGAGTGTCTTTTGGGCTGCTGCGGTCAGTAGGGAAGTATCACAGAATTTTATTATTTTATTTAAAAACACTGTGAACACGAGAATTAGGCACATTACACTTTTCTACAATATTTGAAGAGCCTGATATTCATCTATTTTTGTGAGTGCAATCAGTAGTATCTCTAGTCTGCCTTTCCTAAACATACTACACTATTGTGGAATTTGTTTTTGTTTTTTCTCCCTATGTATAAGCGCCCCTTTTTCTGATTATATATACAACTGCATGATTCACAGACTGAACTGTTACAAAGGAATCGTTCAGTCTACTGAACCGATTCATCCGGATGACTGAAAAGAATCGGATCAAAAGAACGATTCGTTCATGATCCGGACATCACTAGTAATTGTCCAATGACTTTATGGGTAGAGCCATGCAAACGATTGGCTTAGGTGAGATGCTCTGCTCATATGTTGACATAATGTACCAAGACATTTACAGCCTGGCATGCTTAGAAAACGTAACCATTGTTATTTTGTTCTGGTGCCAGATAAATTGTCCTGTTTCTCCTCTTCTTTGTATTTGTGATATAGAGTTCCTCACAGACTGCATCAGACTACATCCTGAGAAAAGAGGGATTACCACACCAGGAGAAAGAAACAAGGCAGAAGCTTCAGGTACAAAACTCAACTGCAGGAAGCCAGAGATTATGTTCTTCAGACATTGGAACATGCAATCCAGCTATTGTCAGCTATTAGTGGAATGCAGACATGGAGAACTGTATGGATATTTACGGCAGCATCAACATGGCTAAAGTCAGGCTCGTCATTGTCTTTTAACAAGCCTGCTTTCCCCACCTACCTATGGATTTTCCTAGCGTTAGCCTGGAAAGTGGTCTTTCTCTGCCATGAACTGGAAAAACATGTTTTCTCTGCTACTATGGACTGTTGTCCATGCTTTACTGTATTGTTGTAACCAAGTGAGTTCTTTGGTTGCAGGAACACAAACAATAGCCATAACAACTAGAAAAAAATCAATCATAGAGGGGATATGCCATCATTATCCAAAATCAATATTTGATTATATGAATATATGGATATGTCTTCTGGAAGGGCAACTTGAAAGACCTGTGTCTTTTTCATTCTAAATAATTATTTTACTATGAAAGAATAGTAAAAAAAAAATCAAATAGTGCACTACATTAATAATCCATTGATAGCAATACCCTTGATTTATTGATTTACTATTTTATAATCAATATTTATTTTATATATTCAGGTACTCATATTTTCCACACATTGTTGGTATGAAGCCTAAAATACTAACGATGGGTAATTAAAAAAGGAAGTAATTAGAGTTATTAATCAGTTATTATACTGTACAACAATGTTGCAATCAGTCATCTTCAATGAATATCAAGGAATTTCCCAAGTTCAGATAATATTCCATCAAACAATATAGAGATTCACACTATCACACTTTCCAGTTTGCTTTAAATGCTCAAAACATCTGAAATTTGAATTACAGGTAAAAAAACAAAATTGTCTATTGATGTCATGGGATAGTTCTCCCTTCTTATTAATAATGATTGTGTTTAATCTACCAAACACCATCCGATTGTTATTGACATTTATACGGCCTCCAAGAGGGGTCATGTAGTGTAAGATGAAACACCATCCTTAAAATATATCTCAGTTTAGAATGCTAGGATTATACTCCTGACAGTGGGACAGAAGGGCTTATTCAGTAAGGGAGAGTTGGCACTTCTCTATTCATTATGAGGGTCTATCAATGCCAGGTTTTCCCTTCTGAGTTGGCCCTGCTTAATACATAATTGAATGGGCAAGGAGATGTTGGGAAAACCTCACTAATTTATCTGTACACCACACATAGCCAGCAAACCTTTTCCTGCATCAGGAGATTATCGACGTTGGACCTTTAAAATGTATGGTAAAGTTGTAGAGCTGAAACCACAGCTCTCCTGTAAACTTTCCTGACAACTCTCCTTGAATAATGTGACTAAACCCCAGAATTATAAGGGGTATTTAAATGTTTCTCTGTAAATAAATTATCTCATATATTCTAAGAAGGCGAGCACACTGATATTAAAACTTCTATATGTATGAGAACAGGGAATAAAAATTCTCCCTTTTCAAAAAACTGAAAACAGTAACCCAAAAAACTAAAATTAATATTTAAAGAGACCCCAACAAGAGAAATCCATGGGGTCAAAAAGTGAAAATATAAAAAGTAAACAAAAAAGGAAGAGAGAAAATAATTATTTATGAAAATGTGTTCAGAACAGACACACAGATATATATATATATAGATATATATATATATATATATATATATATATATATATATACAGTGAAGGAAAAAAAGTATGCTTCTCTGAAGAAGTGGGTTTTGAGATGTTTCTTGAATGTTGGGAGGGAGGTGAAGGTTCAGTGGAAGTACATTCCAGAGATATGGGGCAGCCTGAGTAAAATCTTGTAGATGGGAAAAGGATGAAGTGAGAAGTGAGGAGGAGAGCCTTAGCCCACGGGAAGAACATAAGGATTGAGTAGTATTTTATTATGAGGGCAGAAATGTATGGAGGAGCAGTGTTATGGAGGGCCTTACAGTGAAGGAAAAAATTATTTGATCCCCTGCTGATTTTGTACTTTTGCCCACTGACAAAGACATGATATAATTTTATATAAATCCAGAATAACGCATTTAAAATAAATTATAAATTGATTTGCATTTTACTATGATAAATATTTGATCCCCTATCAATCAGCAAGATGTCTCTTAAAGGGAGTGCTCCTAATCTCAGCTTCTTACCTGTATAAAAGACACCTGTCCACAGGCCACAATTTCCTGCCACTAATCCTTTTTAATAAAATATGCAAATTGAAATAGAGTAAATAACATAAAACCCTTTTCCTCTCATCTCACTGATTTCTGGGCCTAGAATTTTTTTAATTTTTTTGCCATAAAAAAATTCAAAATACACAAATAAGCCATTTCTTGTTCAATTCCATATTTCAAGCATGCTAAATTCTTAGGTATAATTACATATATACAATACATCTATGCCCCCACTGAACATCGAGCCTGAAGAGAAAGTTTATTACAACATACATCATACATATGACTACCAGTTAAAGGTAGGGTTTATTTCAGTGTATATCATGGCTGCAGCCGCGAGCCGCGGTCACTATGGGGAGGAGTGGGCAAAAAGGGTGGAGCCAGGGGGCGGCAAAATTATGTTTTGCCTAGGGTGGCAAAAATCCTTGCACCAGCCCTGCATACAACTAACAATTACCATTTCCCTTTCTTCCTCTAGCATTCATACTTCAAACAACCTCACCAGGGAGTAACTGAGAAACTCCTCTGGGCACACAAATTGGCCCAATAGCAATGTAATATCAGGTATGTAACCCAGGGACCTTATAAAGGGGAGAACTTGTGAAATGGAAACACCATCAGTCACTATGCGAGCCTCCTGAGATAGTTTCCAAGGTTGTCAACTTTTAGCAAACTTGTCAATCTTATCAAGTTTAAAGAAGTAGCCTCTTTCCATTGTGTGCTGGTAATGGATTTGATTAACAACTATCTCCCAATTAATTATTCCAGCATTTCTCCAGTGTCTAGCAATGCAAGTCTTCGCAGCAAGAAAAATGTGCATAATAAGAATCCTTTGATTTAACTTAAATTTCTCTAGGCCCAGGTGGAACAAGAACATCTGTGGATCTAATTTATCCTGGAAGTGGAAAAGCAAGCCGAGTAGTTGCGAGATATTTTTCCTAATATTTAGTAGCTGGGAACATTCCCACCATATGTGGGCAAATGTGCCTAAATACAGGTCTCTAATAAATTTATTGAATGAACATGTTTTTTTGTCGATATAAAATAAAATAATAAAATAATGAATAGCTTCCATAGGAGTGAAAGAAAAAAGATATCTATTTATCTTTGCTTTCCACTTGAATTTAAGCAGCGTTCTGACCGTGTCATAGATTATGGGATTCGAGTTAATTATATCCTTTACTCGAGGTACGTCGGCCCAAAACAGAAGGTATAATTCCCCTTTCCTGATGTCTTCTCCCTCAATTTGTAGCCATCTCGGTAAGTTATTAGATCTTTTATCCCATGCTAAATAACTGGTCAGCATTGTTGCTTCGTGGAGATTATTAATACTTGGGTAGGATATACCCCCCCGGTGTGGTTTCTTCGTTAGAATATTATAAGTTATTCTTGGTCTCTTTTGCTGCCAGATAAATTGATAGATGGTTTGTTGATACTGTTTCAAGATATGAGCATGTACTCTCAATAGGATTGTTCTAAAAAAGTTAAGAATTTTTGGGAGAAGATATTAATTTATAATGTTTATGCGGCCGAGCCATGAGAGTTCCAGATTTCTCCATCCGGAAAGATATAGTTTTATTTTTTCCAATAATTTTTTGTAGTTGAAATGAATAAGAGAAGATCTTTTGTGATATTAATTCCCAAGTAGTCTATGGCTTGGCCGTTCCAATTAAGTCCATACAAGGACCCAAGTTCAGTTATTTCTTCTTGGGTAAAACAGGTCATAATGACCTGTGTTTTCCCAAGATTAATTTTGTAGTTGAAAAATGAGCCAAATTGGTCTACTAATTTGAAAAATGCAGGGATGGAAAAAGATAGGTTTGTCATAGATAGAAGTACATCATCTGAGATATTTTGTACGTATCAGAATTAATATGTACCCCAGAAATAACGGGGGATTGTCTTATTAGTTCTGCCAAGGGCTCTGTGCGGGTTCCATTTTTTATAGGGAACCAATCAGAGTCCAATAGATGATTTACAACTTTAGCAGTTGGATTAGAGTAGAGACTCATAACATAATCTTTAAATATTCCCTCGATGCCATAGTTTGTTAACACAGCCTCCAGATATCTCCAGTTCACAGGGTAAAAAGCTTTTTCGGCGTCCAGCGCCAGAAAAGCTGATTTGGTTCAATAAAGGTTGACCTTGTGGATAAGATTAAAGATTTTATGAGTGTTATCTGTTGGGCTTCTGCCTTCCACAAATCCCGTCTGGTCTTTATGGATGATATGTGGAATCACTTGTTTTTATCTTTGTGCTAATATTTTAGAATAGATCTTAATATCTAAATTTATTAAAGATATGGGCCTATAGTTGAGTGTTGAACTTGGGTCCTTGCCTTTTTTCAGGATTGGAATAATTGCAGCTCGGAGGAGTTCCTTAGAAAGTTGCTCCGTTAAAGAGAAAGAAGAAAATACTCGCTGTAACAACGGAGTTATCGTCTGCTGCAATGAGACATAAAAGAGGGAAGAAAAACCGTCTGGGCCTGGTGATTTTCCTGGTTTCATATCCTTTATAGAGTTATTTATTTCTGATAATAAGATTGGTTGATTTAAGAGTCATGCTTGTAAGACCGAAATTTTAGGAAGGTTTAATTTCTGTAGAAATTTAGTTATTCCAGATCAGAATGCGGAGGCTCAGCTAAATTAAATAGGGATTTGTAGTAGTTTGATATTGCTGTCAGGAGGAGGAGTTGGTTATTTCCCACTATAATCTTTTTAATTGTTTCAGATTTATGTTTAGATTTCAATTCTGTTCAGTATTCCCCTCATGTATGCCTTGAATGTGCACCATAAGGTGGAGTCTGATACTTCTCCATTGTCGTTTTCCTGCAGAAATTGTTGCGCTTCCTTTGTCAATTCTTGTATATTTATTGTATTTCTCAATAAAGATTCATTTAATCTCCATTGACTTCTTATGTTGTAATCTGGGTTATTAATAATCTCCAAGAAGAACGGAGCATGGTCCGACCACGTGATACTCCCTATTCTGGAATCCTTCACTATTTTCAGGGATTTTGCTTTTGTCAAAAAAAAGTCTATGCGCGAATGAGTTGGTACATATTTGAATAAAAGGTATAATCTCTCTCTAGTTGATGAATAACGCTCTAACAATCATACAGAGAGTTCTTTAATAGAAAATATTGGATTCCAGGAGAGGGATGTGCCCATTTGTTAAGGGCAGACTTAGAGTGGCTACGGTCTATTTTAGGCTCCTGGACCGAATTAAAGTCCCCTCCGATCAAGAGAACACCCGACTGGAGGGAGACAATTTTAGTGATTAATGTATCAAGAAAACGAGAAGATCTCTGATTAGGGGCGTATACATTAACTAATATATACATAATATCATTAATTTTTACAATCAATATCAAGAAATGTCCAATTGGATCGAGTTCCTCGTGAACAGGTTTTATTTTAAGTTTATTTGAAAAAAAATTGTGCCACGCCCCTTTCTCTTCTTAGTGCCCTCCAAGTTAGCTGAATAGACATAAGGGTATTTTCTAAATTTCCATGATAAAGTATGAGTATATATTGGCCCGAGTGTCTAAATCCTCCCTCTTTCATCACCCATTCTTACCAAACATTCATACCAAACATACAGCATCTTTTTGGTTTAAGCAAATTCCCCAATATTGCTAACCCCCAAAAGTCCTGTTGCCACCGCAGGAGCTAAGTAAGGGGAGGGGAAAGGAGGAATGCAATAAGTTTTGTTGCTATCAAGTTACATATTATAACATTTTATAAAGTATGTTCTACAGCACAGTTTGAGATCGATTTACAATTTAAAATCGTCTTAACATCAATCAAAATATCTCCAATCAAAATGTCTCCAATCAAAATATCACAGTATAAATAAGTGAGAGCATATTCAATCATGAGGCAAAAACACCATCAATAAGACTTAAACCCTTTGCCAATATTAATTATAAGCAGGTCCAATATAAAAAAACAAAAAAACAGTGTCTAATCAAGATTAATAACAGGTGTAATTAATGGCGTACATGATTAATTGCACTCCAATCAAAATACATATTTGATCTTGTAGTAAAGTGTCAAAAAGAAATGGAGGATTAATTATAAAAGTGTGGAATGTAAAGTGTGAGCTAAGAGTAGATTCACTACACATGTATTAAATGTATATTAAGATCGTAAAACAAAATCTAAAATTTATATTCCAAAATCTAGAGTGTAAAAAGTGAAAACAGTACAAAAGGTGAAAATGAAATAAATATATAATTGTTATTATAAATGCTTTCAAGACCGTAGTGAGCAAAAGATATGAGGAAAAAAAATCCTGTAATGGAGGCTAAGAGTAAATTTACTACTCATTGATTAGTGTATACTAAAATCATAAGACGAAATCTGAGATTTATATTCGAAGATCTAAAGTGGAAAAAGTGGAAAACAATTCTCTGAACATGCAATATATCAATGAGTTCAAATCAATTTGCTACAAATCCCCAATAGATCATCTTTTCTTTAGCAGAGGCCAGATCTTTAAAATTATATTATCTTCATAGTAAGCAATTAATGATATTGGGAAACCCCATCTGTAGCGTATTGATTTATTTCTAAGGATTTGTGCGAGTTCTTGAAAAGATTTCCTGGTGGTGCTTGTAGCTTGGGAAAGATCTGGGAATACTTGAATTTGTTTGAACCGTTCAATTCTTGGTTTGGCCTTTCTGAGCTCTTGCATGATACGTTTTTTAAGTGTAATAACTTGCAAACCTCACAATTATGTCTGCTGGATAGGAGGTATCTTGAGCTTTAAATTTACGCAACCTGTGAAAACGTTCAAATGGATACAGTCCCAACTCCTCTGATGGAATAAGAGACAGAAAGAAATCTTTCAAAAAGTATTCCAAGGAATGGCCTTGAATTGATCCAAAATGCCCCTTAACCCGATTTTTTTTCTACGGGATCTGCTTCCATATCTGAGATTTTTATTTCCAAGTCTTTAACTTTGTTTGTAAGAACAGCATTTACATGGTGAAGTGTTTTATTGGCTTCCTGTAGATTTGTAATGTTTTCCTCTTGTCTAGTTAGTACTTCAGAAATTTGGGATACCTCGACTCTGATTTGAGATATGTTCTCTTCGAGATCCTGTTTAATTTTCCTGTAATACCCCTTCATCAGATCCCTGATAAAGTCCTGTGTAATCTCATGTTGTACCTCAGGGGGGGAATGAGAGGATGAATCTGGGTGTAATGCCTCAGTAATCCTATGAGGTGCTGATTCTGTGTTTAATTTAGGAGAGCTGAAAATATTAATTGGTTTGTTCCTTTCTTGATATTTGTCTTTTTCTCTGTCCTTATCCTTTTTAGGAGGCATTTTGGTCGGAGAAATTAGAGAGAGAGAAAAAAAACGATCTAAAGATAATGTATTCCCATAAATGTTTGCAGAACCATAATATAGATAAAGTATCATATGTATATCTTGATTCAGATCATAGGCCGCCTTATAAATGGTTAATATCAATTGATCTACGAAGGCCTCAATCGCCTCCAATCCTCTAAGTGCTTCTGTAGGTGCACAAATGCATCAGTTAATCAAAGAAGGTGGAGTGAAGTAGGTAGGACCCTTTGTTTCTTATAGGGGGGTCATTTTATTGTCCCATCATCTCTTATATGAGAGCAAGTAGTACGGTGAGAGAATTTAACAGAGCAAAAAATCATAGGTAGTATAATGCAAGATTATTGAGGTAAAGCTCACCACATTGAGTTGAATCAGCTCTGCATTCCGTCTAGGTTGAGGCTTGTTGCATCGAGATTATATCTTGGTTTTTTGTTGTATGGGCATTCTACTCCTCTTAGAATGTTCTGGAGAGGCAGTGTTTTAACATCCCATCATGGAAGTTCCCATTGAGAGGATCGTCCGGAAAAGGGGTCTGGGGTAATGCGGTTTAAAGGTCCATGCCTTAATCGCACCCTGCATACTTCACACCTTCACTCTCAAGCGGCAGGAAGAGTTCAGATTGCAGCGTCAGAGGCACAGTCAGGAGGTAGGAGAGCGAGTGTGAGGCTCTGCTTATGCGGCCGGCGTCCTCTCACCACCCTCCCCTACATCACACCCGGTCGAGCATGAGAGCGTGAGTACGTGCCCTCACGTCATCGTGTCCTGTAGCCTAGTTAGTTTTTTCCTGGGCCTAGAAAGTTTTGTCCTCTTAAGTGACTACAAATTCAGGAGGGCGTTTTTTCTCTGAATAAGTAAAAATTTAATTTGTTAAATTTATTCCTACAGAAAATAAAGTGCCAGAAAACAGATGACTAAATATACACACACAAGCATGGGTGTAGGAACCCCTAAAAATCTGGGTATAAAATGGGCATTTCTCCCCATCAGATACCTCTTTCCTCACTTTCCCTTACCCCACTTTCTCCCCATCTCTTTTTTTGCAAATAAGTACAATCATATATAACTTGAAACACTGGTAAAAATAATGTATGTTTAATACATTAAATACTGGAAAAAACAGCTAATCTTTGTAACAAACATTTTTTTTAAATATTGTAAAAGCAAGCATTTCCTTGGGTCCTGCTCCACGCTCCCTAGCATGCAATCACTCCCTCTGCTCCCACAACAAAAAAAAATATTAACAAAAATATTAAAACACAGTGTGTTAGTTAGAATACTGTTTACTAATCTAAATCTTTCTTTAACCCCTTCGTGACAAAGGCTGATTTTACTTTTTGTACCCTTCGTGACAATGGCTGTTTTATCGTTTCTGCGGTGTTTGTGTTTAGCTGTAATTTTCTCTTAACCCATTTACTAAACCCACACAAGTTATATATTGTTTTTTTCAGGACAAGAAGGGCTTTCTTCAGACACCAAAATTTTTTTCATATGATGTAATTTCCTATAATAAAAATAATAAAATATGACGAAAAATTGAAAAAAAAACACATTTTCTCACTTTTATTTGAAAAATCTTTTATTCATCATAAAAAACTACTGAAAAAACCTGCTAAATAGATTCTACTATTTGTCCCGAGTTTAGAAATACCCAATGTTTTTATGTTTTTTTGCTTTCTTCTACACGTTATGGGGCAATAAGTACAAGTAGCGTTTTGCTATTTCAAAGCCATTTTTCTCTGAATCTGGTAATTCTGTCTCTATGTGGTATTTGGGGCATCTTTGAAGCCAGCAAATTAAATTTACCCCACCAAACCATATATTTTTGAAAACTAGACACCCCAGGGTATTTTAGATGCTGATAGTTTAACCCTTTCCATGCACTAATCCTACCACCAACCCTTGTCAAAGTTTGGGATAGTAATTGTTTTTGGTGTTTTTTTCACATACTTTGTACTTCAGGTGTGAAATTACAGCTCCTGGTATATGTTGCTGTCACACAACACCCAGATATGTGTCCAGCAACATCTCCTGAGTACATTGATACCCCACATGCATGGGTTTGTCAGATTGTTTGGGGGCAAAAGGGCCACATTTGGAACATGAGCAATTCAAATTCAGTAGGAATTTTACATCTGGGTAAAGAAAAATGCTTGTACCCAACTATCAGTAGGGACAGGTTACAAGAAAGCCTGGCCTATCTCCAAGAAGGGATTTGATCTAGCACCTTAAGTGGTCCCTCATGCCACGGAATGGACACAGAGGTCACTTGACAGTGCAAATAAAAACGCTTAAAAATGGTGGAGCAAATAAAAGCTAAAAAACAGTAAATGTAACAAAAAATTAAAAAAAAATACAAAAATGGAGCAGGAACAAAAAAAAATTTAAAAATGGGAAACTGTGTGATACAGCTTGAAGCAGTCACCGACACAGAGTGCAGGTTTTCCAGGGCAATCTGGACAGTAAAATGTGGTGTCCTTTCTTTGCCCCCTGCTGTAGCATACCCTGCATCTCTTTTGGGGATTCTGCTTCTTTGCTGTAGGGGGGATTTTAAAAATAAAATGGGTAGCCCCAATTCTGTTGGTTTCCATCACTACTTGGGGACCAGGTGCATCACGGTACAAGATACCTGAAATTACTTCGAGCTGAAACTGCAAAAAAGACAGCTTCAGCCCAGTGTCTGCTTTTTTGTGCAGCAAAAAAGCGTTATAGGTTGCAATTTGCATTAGATAAATTGCAACCTTCTTGTACCAGGCCTTTGTCTTCCTCATAATGAGGTAGGGCTGTAGGAGTTGATCTGACAGATCAACTCCACCCATGTGCTTGTTATAGGCCCTGATGCACACTGGCTTTCTAGTGACCCCAGCTCTGCCACGGACAGAAACCTCCACGGTTTTTTCATCGTGGATGGTGCTCAGCATGCACACCTCTTTTCTGTCCTTGAACTTCAATGCCAAAAGCTCCTCTTGGCGTAGAGCTGAGGTCTCCCCCTTTCCTAGCCGGGTTCGTACCAGGCGTTGTGGGAAACCCAAGCGGTTCTTTTTTATAGAACCGCAAGCTACCGTATCGAAACAATACAGCAGCTTGAACAAAGGGACGCTTGTATAGAAGTTATCTACATACAAGTGGTAGCCTTTGTTCATAAGGGGGAATATTAGGTCCCAAACAATCTTGGCACTGGTGCCCAGATGATCTGGGCAACCTGGAGGGTCAAGGTAGCTATCCTTACCCTCGTATACCCGGAAGGCATGAGTATATCCTGTCTCGCTCTCGCAGAGCTTATACACCTTCACTCCATACCTGGAGCGCTTGGAAGGAATATACTGCTTGAATCCCAACCTTCCTTTATATTTCATTAGGGATTCATCCACGCAGATATTCTTTCCAGGTGTATAAACCTCTGGAAACCTGGCAGCGAGATGGGTAATCAGGGGGCGGATTTTGTACAGCCTATCAAACTGGGGGTCCTCCTTAGGGGGGCACAGGCTGTTGTCGCTAAAATGCATGAAACGAAGAATCATTTCATACCTTTGCCTAGTTATAGTTTGGGCAAAAATGGGGGTACTAAAGATGGGGCTGGTGCTCCAGTAGGAGCGGATGGAGGGCTTTTTTATAATGCCCATTAACATTGTGAGTGCCCAGAATTTAAGAAATTCTGGCACGTCAATGGGAGTCCATGGCTGTTTTGCCCAAAAAGAATTAGGGCTAGCAGCACGGTGCTGCTGGGCATAAAGGTTAGTTTGTGTGACAATGTCTCCCAAGACATCGTCTCCCAAAAAAACCTGCACAAATTGCAGTGGAGTGAATCCTGTAACATCAATATTGATGCCAGGAATTCCAGAAAAAGGAGGGATAGCTGGCTTGTACCTATTAGGCGCTACCCATGCCTCTGGTGCACTGCCACGACTACGTGTGGCAGGCGTTCTAACAGCCACAGATACATCACTAGATGTATCTGTGAACTGACCAACGTCAAAATCTGACGCTGTATCAGTGGCCTCAGAATCTGTGGCCAAAAAGGCATACGCCTCCTCAGCCGTATACCGCTGCATGGTAAGAATTGCAGCAAAAATAGTGGGGAAGGAAAGGGTTAATGGCTATAATAAAAAATAAAAAAAAACCTAAAAAAAGTAAAAAAACCTAAAAAAAGTAAAAAAACATGTAAAAAAAAAACAAAACCCAAAAACAATTGCCACTATGCAAGATCACTGTTTATGCAGTGATCAATGGCAATGAAGGGGTTAATATTATATGGGTGGCTCTTATAAGAGCCTTTGGATCAATATATATATATTTTTATTAGGGAATACCTGAAATACCAGAACACACCGATCTGTCTCTCTCCCTCACTAGAAGCAAGTGAAGGAGGGGGGCAGATCCAATACTGATCAAAGGCAATGTTTAGAAAACATTGCCTTTGATTTATCAAATCATGATCACTCTTATGAGTGATCTGACCACTAGGGGTGTTATTCACTGGATGTCCATGACATCCAGCAACACCCCCCCGATGATGTCAGCAGGCTCCGCCCCCCGGCTTGATGGGCGCCGCCATCTTGAAACACCGCGTGTGTTTCGAAGACACCGGCACCGGGAAGGTAAGTTGAGCATTTAGGAAGCGATCGCGAGTCGCTTCCTTTGCTAAACAGGTGTTGCAAAGATGCCTCGATACTGAGGCATCTTAGCAACACCAGCTAAGCAAAGGAAGCGACTCGCGATCGCTTTCTAAACCCGTTTTTCGGCGGCGGGCGCCGCCATGTTTGAAAGACGTGCAGTCTTTCAAACATGTTTTTTTTTTGCTCCTAGGAGCGATCGGGGGGGGGCGGGAATGTTTTTTTTGGTGTTGCTCAATGCCTCAATGTCGAGGCATTAGAGCAACACCGTTTGAGTGAAAAAAATCGATCACGGATCGATTTTTTCACCCGTTTAAAGACGTGCCGGTCCTGGCACGTCAATTGTCATAATCATCACGATTTTCAGTGACGTGCCCGGACCGGCAATTGTCACGAAGGGGTTAAAAAAGCACCTAACTTTTAGGGTGTGGCCTATAATCAGGTGCGGCCTATAATCGTGCCAATACAGTACTTTTCTACTGCCTTTCTTACCTGCAGACGGCTCTTCTAGCTGTCACAAGGAGCTGCTCCGTCTGAGCCTGCCCCCTTGAGCGGCACATCAGGTCTTCAAAGAGGCAGGGCTAAGAGCCTCACTGGGGCACTGAGCGGCATGGTGCAGGCAGCTGCATACAAGCCAAGGATCACTTTGTACAAATGCTAAGCGTCAGCAGGAGTGGTGAAAAGCACACTGCCACTGGGCTCTTCAGACAATTGTTTGCTTTGTAGGCTTTTTTCTGTTACAGCATAGCTATGCCCCGGTGCAAAAAGCAAGGTCTATAAAGTCATGATGACAAGTCTGGTGTGAAGAAAATCGAGTGACATGCACAGAGCCTTGCCCTTGGCCCCATTGAACATCCTTGGCATGAGTTGGAACACTGATTGCAAGCTTTCTCGACTAACATCAGTGCCTAATCTTACAAATGTACTTTTGGCTGAATGACCCCAAATTCCCACAGACAGACTCCAAAATCTTGTAAAAACCCTTCCCAGAAGAGTGGAGGCTGTTATAGCTACAAGGGGGGGGGGCAATGCCACAGTAATGTCCATGGTTTTGGGATGGCATGTCCAGTAAGCTCATATAGGTGTGTTGGTCACATGTCCCCATACTTTTGGACATATAGTGTACATAAATGTGCAAAGCACTGTAGTGCATGCTGAAGTAAAATTATTTTTTTACAGGACTTCTTCTTTAAGTCAATACTGCACCAGATAAAGGAAATTAGGCTACACATTTTAAAATGTATTTACGCATCAATCACATTCCAAACACTAGTTTCGTATTTTAAGTGCAAACTGTTTTTTTCTAACACTGTCCCAAAAATTTGATAGACGTGCAATTATTGTTAGATATTGATAGATTTATTTTTTTACTTCAGTCAAGCAGTATAATATATTTAAAAAGTGTCTGTAAATATGTGAGATTATACATTAAATATATGTATTTCCACAGTTCATTTTTTTAATACATAGTAAATTAATAAAGCACTGATTTTTATTACAATGTCAGTTCTTACAACAATTAGAAATTTCAAGTGTTCTAAGGGGACAGGCTTTTTAAACCTCCTGTTTTTTTAAGACAGGAATGGATAGGGGGGTGGTGAATATCAGCCCTGCAGGCGTTAAGGCCAGAGGCTCTTACACTTAATCCTTAATCCTTTACCGAAAAACAGTCACTTAACGTCCAATGACGTGCCTGGCATTAAACAAGCTTGGAAAAGGAACTACAATCCAGAGATCGATCACAAGCACCATTTTGGGAGATTTTGCCTCTTCCCTTGCAGGTTGAATACTGCAGGTTGAATACTGTTTTAAGACAGATTTAAATCTTCTAATCCATTCTTTTATCCTATAAATTCCTGCACTACATTGATGGACACATTTCAGTATAAGGTGGAACAGGATCTAAAGCAATTAGACGCCAGGAGAAAAAACTCAATCAAAAATCTTACCAAATCACAACATTTGGCGCTTCAGGAACTCAAAACTAATCCTTATTTGATTATTCTTGGAGCTGACAAAGGAGGAGCCACAGTTATCATGGACAGGGCACTATACAAGCAACTTGTTCTTGATATCTTGCGGGACACATCTACATATAAATCAATATCTCACGACCCTACTGAGCTAATTAAGCAGAAGTTGAAACACATAGTGTCTGAGGGTGTCTGTTACAGGGTCACCGTACCCAAGGCTGGGTACCCCTGTTTGAGGTCTGAGGAATCACCAGTCAGTCCCTCATACGGATAGCACTCAGCTATCTACGGATCATCCAGACCACCATTCGTAGCAAACCAAGAAGAACTCTTTATTGCACAACAAACCAAACTTATATAGATCCTTAATTCAATGAACACAAAACCCAGCCCCCAATCCCATCAGCCACATCCCATCACAAATCCCATCAGTATACAGGGGATGTATCAGGTGAGGGGATTACAGAATACAATGGGTTCCCCCACCTGTGTTATCCCCCCTGTAGTGCGGGTGCCGTCTGGGCAGTCAGGGCTGTGCTGGCTGATTAAGAGCCCCAGCCAGATTATAGGATCATTTCTTTGAAGGCTGGGGCTGAATCCACATCAGTCTCTGGGCCCGTTACACACTAAACACAATATAATATATTACCGGGTCACAGTATACAGAACCGGACACAAAAGTGCTCCGTGACCCGGCTAAACTTCATATGACACATGAGCCAGCTAGCCTGGCCCTGTCACAGATCTCCCCCTTGACCAACGGTCCGGCAGACCAGGCAGATCCACACGGGTCTGCTGCAGGCTGTCCAAGTGGACAAAGTTCAAAGGTGCAGGCCTTAGTTCATGGCCCCCTTTGTCAGAATCATCCATTGAAGGTGGGCCAGGGCCCTGGTTGCCCAAAAGGATAGTCAGTAGTCCTCTGTGAATTGGAGGACGGTCCCAGCTCAGCCGGGGGCACATGGCTATCCCCCTCACCGGGGTAACAGGGGCACGTGGGGACTCTTGCTCCCTAGTCTTGGGAACTGAGTCTGGGGCAGCTGCCAGGCCAGGGTGGTTGCATGGAAGGAAAACCCTGCTGATCGGGCCGGGGGCACTCGGGGAACCAGGGAAACACGTAGAGGTAGTAAGCGAGGCCTCTACCGGGACACTGGAGTGACCTAGGGGACACTCTGGGACAGGAACAGGTGCCCTTACAGGGTTATTGGGCGAGCTAAGCAGCTCTGCGGGGTACTCAGGGGACCCAGGGGAATACTCCGGGGCAGGGACAGGTGCCAATACTGGACCACCGGGAGGGTTAAGCAGACCCTCGATCTTCCTCTCTGGGACAGGTGCCTCTGCCTGGGCACGGAGAGAGTCAGAGGAACACTCTGGGACAGTGACCTGGGCTTCTAGGAGGACACTTGGGGAACCAGGGATCACTTCGGAGAACACAGGGATAGGAACCAGGGCCTGCGCCAGGCTACTGAGAGGACCCAGGGAACTCGGCAGCCCCTCTGGCGTCCTCGCTAGGTTAGGGAACGGTGCCTCTACTGGGTCACCGGGGACTTCATAGGGAACCTCTGGGGCAGTGACCCGGGCTTCTTCCAGGACACTCAGGAAATCAGGGGGACAATCTGGGGCACTGGCTTCTACGGGCGTAGCTAGGGGTTTGGTGAGGGGAATTGTGCCACTTACTCGGGAGGTGGGGACAGTCATCTCTTCTGCCGGGGTAGAGCAGCCAGGGTTGTTGGTGAGGACTTGGGTCGGAGCTTTTGGCTTCCTCCTCCGCTTCTTCTTGCTGACGAGGACCTCGGTTCTTCTCGCCAGGGCAGGGGCCGCGGAGTAGGTGAAGAGGACCTCGGTCCCACTCCTGCAAGTTGTAGTATCATGCTCCCAGTCTACTTGTAACTCCTGAAGCTCCACTCTCCGCAGCAATTCTTTATAGTCCCTCTCGAGCTTCCATTCCTCTTGGACCAGGCAATCCATAACAGCCTCCAGCTCGGGGGGAATAGCATAAACCAGGACTTCTGCACGGTTGTCCCAGATTGTATCCCTGCGGTACTGGCAGGGGCTTCCGAAGGACGAGTCAAATTGGAAGGCATCATATATCAGTCCTGGGTCGATGGGGCAATACAGCATCAGAGGGTCGCTGTGGTCTTCACCTGCTAACTGCTGGGAGAATCCCTGGTAGCGGCTCTGGAGGTCGAGCTCTGCATATATGAGACCTCTCAATTCTTCTTCCCACTCCGGCAATGGGTTCTCCCCCAGGAGTGGAACTCGTAGATCCCACATTGTCCAGTACTGTGCCCAGTATGATTCGAAGTGGGGATGGGAGAAATCATCCCTCCAGTCTGCAGGCGCAGACTCTAACTGCCATTGCTGGTGTTCCAGCTCACACACCTCGGCTGTAACCCGGTCTGTCTCACCCTCTCGGAAGGGTTGGATATCCTGGTATGATATTTTGGGGGTCTGTTCCCCTAGTCTGGGAGATACAGACCCACTCTGGCTCAGTTCCTGGTGACACATTTTAATCACCGCCGTCACTTGCTCCGATGTAGCCCCTCCTGGGTACAGGGATAGGTGCCATAGAATGTTCTTTTGTAGAGCACTCAGTCCGAGGCTCTCCTCTGGGGCATCCTGGTGCCGGTCCATCTCTCTGCAGTCCGCAATCAGAGTAGCCTTTCCTTTGCTACAAACCTCCAGGAGCTCTCTTGGTGTCTCTCGTCTGCAATCCCAGTTGGTGGTTTGGATTTCACCCAAGTCGTGGGATTCTTCCCACCGCTGCCAACCAATGTTACAGGGTCACCGTACCCAAGGCTGGGTACCCCTGTTTGAGGTCTGAGGAATCACCAGTCAGTCCCTCATACGGATAGCACTCAGCTATCTACGGATCATCCAGACCACCATTCGTAGCAAACCAAGAAGAACTCTTTATTGCACAACAAACCAAACTTATATAGATCCTTAATTCAATGAACACAAAACCCAGCCCCCAATCCCATCAGCCACATCCCATCACAAATCCCATCAGTATACAGGGGATGTATCAGGTGAGGGGATTACAGAATACAATGGGTTCCCCCACCTGTGTTATCCCCCCTGTAGTGCGGGTGCCGTCTGGGCAGTCAGGGCTGTGCTGGCTGATTAAGAGCCCCAGCCAGATTATAGGATCATTTCTTTGAAGGCTGGGGCTGAATCCACATCAGTCTCTGGGCCCGTTACACACTAAACACAATATAATATATTACCGGGTCACAGTATACAGAACCGGACACAAAAGTGCTCCGTGACCCGGCTAAACTTCATATGACACATGAGCCAGCTAGCCTGGCCCTGTCACAGTGTCTCCCTGAATATTCTCTCTACTCAACAACAGGAGTTCTTGTGCCCTGATTTTCCGGTTTGCCCTGTTTTTCATGCGCTGCCTAAGATTCACAAAAATGTTTTTCCCCCCTCCCCTTCGCCCTATTGTGGCAGGGATAGGGTCAGTACATGAGAGACTGGGCGCATGGATGGATGAAATGCTTCAACCTTTAGTCATTCGTACTATGGGCTATATACGAGATACTAAATCTTTATTAACAGCTATGGATGTTATGCCATGGTCAGATGGCTGTTCATGGATGTCATGTGATGTTGTCTCACTTTATTCTTGCATTCCCCATAAACAGGCTGTGGTTGCAGTTAATTTTCACTTAAAGAAATACAGCACATATAGTACTTCTTTACAATCGTATGTTTTGGATGTTCTACGATTTTTGTTAGAACACAATTTTTTCAGGTTTGACAGCAATTTTTATTTTCAAATTACTGGTTGTCCTATGGGTGCAAAATTTTCCCCCACTTTGGCGAATCTCTACATGGCCTACTGGGAGGAGAGCCATCTATATGCGACCACCAATCTGTTTACATCTTGGATTAGCTGGTATGGCCGATATATAGATGACCTCCTCCTGGTATGGACAGGGCCATGTTTTGAGGCGGATAATTTTTTACATCATATTAATTCTAATGATTTAAATCTCAAATTTACATTAGAATGGGGTGGTAATACCATTAATTTTCTAGACATTTGTTTAACCATTGACGTAGTTGGAGCCAAGGTGGTTACGTCTTTGTTCCGTAAACCCACGTCTGGGAACAGTACATTACATGCTTCCAGTTGCCACCCTCGACATGTAATTCGTAATCTCCCTGTAGGTGAATATATTCGTGCGAAAAGAGCCTCTTCAAATGACTTGAGTTATGACATCATACGTAATGACATTACCAATAGACTCAGAAGAAGAGGTTACTCTAATACCATCTTAAATAGAGCCCAAAATATTGTAAGCTCAAAAAAACGTAGTGATTTATTATTCACCATAGATTCAGATGTTTCATCCTATAAGCCCCAAAAACACGCTAATTATGATCCAAAGCATATTACATTTTCCACTGCATATAGCACTGAGTTCACACACATAAAGGATATTTTAATCAGGCATTTACTGGTGCTTTATGAAAATGATATCCTCAGTGAGATTCTCAGAAATGGTGTTAAAGTAGTAGCGAAAAGAGGCTGTACACTACGTAATCAATTGTCTCCTAGTGACTTTTCAACCAGTGATAATGTACGTAGTTGGTTACATCTTAAAGGATGTTACAAATGCTCTAAACCCAGGTGCAACTTGTGTAGTTACATCAAGAAAACTAATTTGTTTAGGTCACTAAGTAATCGCAAAAGCTACTCTATAAAAACTTTCATCAATTGTGATACAATGCATGTCATATATTTAGCAACATGTACTTCATGTAATGTACAATATGTCGGGTGCACTACCCGAAAGTTTAAAAGACGTATATATGAACACATACATACCGTATTTGCTCGATTATAAGACGAGGTTTTTTCCAGAGCAAATGCTCTGAAAAATACCACTCGTCTTATAATCAGGGTCGTCTTATAATCAGACCTCAAATAGGTCTGATTATGAGACTAAGATCCAGATCCCCCGCAGCGATGCAGAGGACCTGGATCCTCCTGTGTTAATCCCCCCCCCCCCAACTTACCGGTGCTTCTGAGTCCCCGGTGCTTAGTCCGGGCTGCGTGTAGAGCTCTACGCGATACAATCGCGTAGAGCTCTACACGCTTCCCGGACTAAGCACTGGGGACCCAGATGCAGGGGACCTGGATCCTCCTGTGTTAACCCCCGACCCAACTTACCGGTGCATCTGAGTCCCCGGTGCTTAGTCCGGGCTGCGTGTAGAGCTCTACGCGATTGTATCGTGTAGAGCTCTACGCTCTACACGATACAATCGCGTAGAGCTCTAAACGCTGCCCGGACTAAGCACCGGGGACTCAGAAGCACCGGTAAGTTGGAGGGGGGGGACCTGAATCCTCCTGTGTTATGCCCCCTCCAACGTACCGGTGCTTCTGAGTCCCCGGTGCTTAGAGCTCTACGCGATTCGCGTGGAGCTCTACATGCTGCCCGGACTAAGCACCTGGGGCTCAGATGCAGGGGACCTGGACCCTCCTGTGTTATGCGCCCCCCCCAACTCAGAAGCACCGGTAAGTTTGGAGGAGGGAGGGGGAGTGTTAAATGTGGGTTTGAGGCATTTCTGGAGGCAGAGTGCTCTGTGAAATGCCTTTTAACCCCTTTAATGCCACTCTGCCTCCTGAAATGCCTTAAACCTCCCTATATGCCACTCTTCCCCATAATATGCCTTTTAACCCTCTAAGTGCCAGAGTGGCATATAGGGTTAAAAGGCATATCATGGGGCACAGTGGCATATAGGGTTAAAAGGCATATTATGGGGCACTGTGGCATTTAGAGGGTTAAAAGGCATATCATGGGGCACAGTGGCATATAGGGGGTATAAGGCACTTCTGGGGCAGATGTGCATAACTGGGGGACAGGTTGGAAAATAGAAGGAAATAAAACCAAAATATTTTTCTCAAGCATAGCTTTTATTAAAAAAAGTGTTTAAATGAATTAACATTTACTGGTAAAACTTTTTTCCTATAGGGTCGTCTTATATTCAGGCTTTTTCTTTTTTTCCTAAATTAATATTAAGATTTGGGGGGTCGTCTTATAATCAGGGTCGTCTTATAATCGAGCAAATACGGTAATTTAGATACAGCTCTTTCTTCGCTACGATCCATGTCTGGTTTATCCAAACATTTCAGTGAAATACATAATGGCAACACAACAAATTTAGAAGTAATAGGCATAGAACTCGTTCACCCCCTAAAAGGGGAGGAGATTGGTCCCGTGCTCTTCGCCTAAGGGAAGCTTTTTGGATTTTATGCCTTGACACTAGATTTCCTGTGGGCATGAATTATAGAAATGACCTAGCATATATTTATTAAGCTTTATATATAATTTGAATCTTTTATTATACATACCGGAATTATCATCTGGTGTAGAATTTCCATGTGCACCATGGTTTGTATCAATTGCACCTGCTCCCTTGATTTGCTTTTGATTTGATTTGTATCAATTGCACCCGCTCCCTTGATTTGGTTTGTATCAATTGCACCCGGTCCCTGTGTTGACTAATTATGGGTTAACGAGGGGGTGTGAGCATAGATCAATCTCTAGATTTATATATCTCATTTATATATAAGGTTCAGTAGCAGCAACATACTTTTAAGCCATGATTAAGAACCGTAAGGTTTGAAAGGCGTTAGCGTATTTTTTCTCAATCACTTGAGCACATCTTTTTTTCTCTTTTTTTGTTTATCATGTTTTAACTGGTCTAATTCAATTTTGAATTTTTAAACCCTTATTTGTGGAGCTTCTATCTACACTATTATTTGAATACAGGTAATGTATTCAACCATGCAAATCAATAGAGCTCAGCTTTCTAATCACAATGTTTATTTGAAATACCCAGAGGTGTCTAGTTTTCAAAAATATACAATCGCTTCAAATATGTCCCAAATAAGACATGGTGGCAGTAAGATCAGATGTCAAAGTTCCACGTTAAAGAAAATTAGCATTTCCCAAATGTGGCGTTTTACCTCCCAAACAACCCAACAAAGCCATGCATGGTTGGTATCACTGTACTCCGGAACACATATTGTTTGATATTGAGTTACTATACCAGGCGTTGTAAATTCACACCTGAAAAAATAAATTACTACCACACAGTTTGACAAAGGGTGGTATTATATATGGTATTTTATTGCCCTAAAACTTGCAAAAAAAGCAAAAAACTAAAATATTGGGTATTTCTAAACACAGGACAAATAGTAAAATCTATTTAGCATTTTTTTTAATTAGCTTTTATAGATGAGTAAAAGATTTTTTAAATAAAAGTGAGAAAAAGTCATTTTTTTCCCCCCAATATTTCATCATATTTTATTTTTTTATAGGAAAATAGCCGATATGATCAAATATGATCTGAAGAAAGCCCTCCTGAAAAAACAATATATAACTTGCGTGGGTACACTAAAAAAGAGAGGAGAAAATGACAGCTAAACACAAGCAAACGTGCTCAGCAGTATGATGGAAGGAATGGTGTTGGTACACAAAGCAAGAACAACCTTTTTTGGAAGGCTAATATATGGATGTGCTTTGCTGTGGCTACATTAGGGCAAGTTAGGAAATTAAGATATCAGTGTGTCCTAACTGTTGCAGCACCAGGTATATCTTAATTTACCGGCTAGACTCCCCCTTGTCAGCAGAAGTTAGCATCACTGGCTTCTTGGCAACCTATTGTGTTTAACATGGCTCAACACAAGCCCCAGTATGCCATCATATAAAGAATGCCTGATCATGCTATTGAGCATTTCCTTCCCGTAGGCGTCACTGGTGATACCCACCAGAAGGTCAGTGCAGCACAGGAGAGACTCAGAAGGGTCTGTCTAGACCATGGTGGAATCTCAGATTGCTCCCGCTGCTGGCACGCATGTAAGTATACGGAGCCACTCTTGCTGATCACGGTGTGATCAGTTCAGGGGAGATCAGAGAGAAGAGAGTGAGAGTGTTTCGCCTTCTTCCCATTCAGTAAAAAAAGTGTAATTTTTATGAAATATTAAAAAAAATAAAAAATAAAATAAAAAACAGTACAGTAAACTCCTTATGACATTACTAGAATACCTAAATGGATCTCTATCCACATTTTACTGCTAATAGTACCCATAAATAAAAAACTGAATAAAATATGAAAAAAATCACTACCCCTAAACCCCTTAAAAAGGGCCGTCCTTAAAAGGGGCAGGTACATTACATCACGTGAACCTGCTGCATTACTGCTTCCCACGGACAAATCTGCAGTTGAGGTAAGATAAGATCTGTATGCCCCTGCATTGCTGCAGGTGACCTGGATCCTCCTCTCTGGCAGCCAGTGAACATCTGTGCAATGCGCGCAGAGAACCTCCTGTTACCCGGAACTTCTGCTGGGGCTTCTACGTCAGGGTGCCTGCATCACATGACCTTTCGGTACGCAGTCATAGAAGCCCCGGTGGAAGTGCCGGGCAGAAGAGCAGGTTGTCTACGCACATCGTGCAGATGTTGACAGGCTGTCCCATTAGTCACCAGCAAGTGTGAAGCATGGGGGACAAGTCTGGGGACGCATTGGTAAGTGAGAGGGCAGAGTGGCAAATATGGGGGGTATAAGGCATATCAGGGAGGCAGAGTGGCAATGTTAGGCCTACCTGGTCCAGGAGAGAAGGAATCTTGTGCAGGAAGGCCGAACCTTGCACTACCCACTAACTAGAAGGTAGACTGCTAGTAGTGAGCTGAGCAGGGAACGGGTTTTAGAGAGTTTAGCAGACCACAGGAACTCTGGTGCAGGCGATACGGTTCCCAGAGAGACACGAGCAGGAGTCACCGGAGAGGATGTGAACCAACATACACACCGTAGCAGGAGACCAAGGGTTAATGGAGACACTGAGCAGGATGTTGGATGACAGGCACACCATAGTAGCGGAACAAGGGTTAAAGGAGACACTGAGCAGGATGTCGGACGACAGGCACACCGTAGAGGCGGAACAAGGGATAAGAGGTTAAACGTAGTCGAAGTGGTTACCTCAAACACAGAAAAGGGGAAACTTGAATACACCAACATATGTTAAGAATGGCGTACGTAGGTTACCAAAAAGGGGTTGAACACTGCAGAGAAAGAGAGATTTTTGATTATCAAGATTTTAGGCCGATCACTTTAAATAGACGTGAGGTGCTGGGGCACAGAGGAGGGTGTTAAGAGTAGAAAAGTGGGGGAGGACGTACATCAATGTTGCAGGTGGTGGTCAATCGGACAGAAGAGAGTGCCTGAGAATCACAATGTGTATAGTGTCACCCGGGATTAGTTGGGATGGTAGCAGATTCACTACCACCTGACATAGCTGGCACACTATGAGTTAAAGCATGGGTTTGTAGCTCAGCCTTGTGTATGTCTAAAATTTTGTCCCTGACATCCTTGGACAGTTCTTTGGTCTTGGCCATGGTGAAGAGTTTGGAATCTGATTGATTGATTGCTTCTGTGGACAGGTGTCTTTTATACAGGTAACAAAATGAGATTAGGAGCACTCCCTTTAAGAGAGTGCTCCTAATCTCAGCTCGTTACCTGTATAAAAGACACCTGGGGGCTAGACATCTTGCTGACTGATAGGGGATCAAATACTTATTTCACTGCGTAAAATGCAAATCAATTTCTAACTTATTTCAAATTCTGGATTCTTTGTTGTTATTCTGTCTCTCACTGTTCAAATAAACAGAATTATAGAATTATAGACCAATCATGCTTTGTCAGTGGGTAAACGTACAAAATCAGCAGGGGATCAAATATTTTTTTCCTTCACAGTAAGGTCCTCCATAACCCTGCTCCTCCATACATTTCTGCCCTCATAAGCAAATGCTCTCCCTACTCGATCCTTACATCCTTCCCGTGAGCTAAGGCTCGCCTCCTCACCTATCACTTCTTCCTTTTCCCGTCTACAAGATTTCTGCCCCATATCTCTGGAATCTACTTCCACCGAACCTTCAGCATTCACCCTCCCTCCCAACATTCAAGAAACATCTCAAAACCCACTTCTTCAGAGAAGCATACCATCTTAGCTGCTACAACTTCCCTGTCACTGATACAACCCCACACCACCTCTCTACCCTTTCTCTGTGCCTTATGTTTGTTCTCACCCCATTCCCTCAAGATTGCGAGCAGGGCCCTCTTTACCTAATGTATTGGTTTGTCTTAGTCTGTCAATTCTCGTCTTTTTATACCCCTTGAATATATGTATTGTATTAAGTGCTGCGTAAATTGTTGGCGTTATATAAATAAAAGATGAAAATAATAATTGCCTGGCCAGATGAGTCCAGCTATATCACAAATAAAGTCGCTCAGCACTCCAGTAGTTAAGTGAGGTATGTTTAATTAACAAGGGCAACGTTTCGACCTTACGGTCTTTATCGAGCCATGGCAAACACGTGAATGCAACAATCATTAACCATGTGTGTAATTTAAAGTGACAATGCAAACATCAGATCAAAACAAGTGATTCCATACACATGGGAAGATATTCATTTATAACAAAGTAGCATAAATATGAAAAACAATCATTTAAAAATATATAAAGAGACTGTATTTTGTGTCAAATATCAGTGATAAAGACCGTAAGGTCGAAACGTTGTCCTTGTTACTGAATTAAATACACCTCACTACAACTACTGGAGTGCTAAGCGACTTTATTTGTGATATTTTGGGGTGCTGGTGGAGCCCAGTTCAAGCACCAGAAATATTGTAGTGCTGTTCCACTATCTCTACATTGGTACCGATTCCAGCTATGCCATTCAGATGGCAGGGTCAGATTTTGGCGTTAACAAGATGAAAGCATGGATCCATCCTGCCTTGTATCAACGGTTCAGGCTGGTGGTGGTGGTATAACGGTACCTTAGTACCAATTGAGCATAATTTAAACACAATAGCCTACCTGAATATTGTTGCTGACCTGACATGTCCATCCCTTTATGACCAGAGTGTACCCATCTTCTGATGGCTACTCCCAGCAGTATAATGCACCATGTCACAAAGCTCACATCATCTCAAACTGGTTTCTTGAACATGACAATGAGTTCACTTCAGTCTAGTGGCTTCCACAGTCACCTGATCTCAATCCAATAGAGCACCTTTGGGATGTGGTGGAATGGGAGATTAGTATCATGGATGTGCACCCAACAAATCTACAGCAACTGCGTGATGCCATCATGTCCATATGGACCAAAATCTCTAAGGAATGTTTCCAGCACCTTGTAGAAAGTATGCCATGAAGAATGAAGGCAGTTCTGAAGGCAAAAGGGTGTCCAATCCCATACTGGCAAGGTGTACCTGATAAAGTGGCCAGTGAGTGTATAGACAAGTATACAAAATAGATGGTGAAGGCTATCACACTGAAATCAAAAGCAAAATTTAATGAATGGTAACAATGCAGTAAAAGTTATTTATTGTAATCCAAAATGTGTGGAAGTGGTTGCTTTCACTGTCCTGCATTGCATTTTTGTATACATTTTGAATAACAATAAAGAACAACTTTAACTGCATCGTTACTATTTGTGGACTTCATGTCAGTGTATTTCATCGCAGTCACTCACTGTGAGGTTCGTCTTACCAGGAGGAATCCGGAATGCAGGAATGGAACACACTTGCTCAGAACAGAACACGCACAAGGGGCCTGGTGAGGGTAACAGGGCTCTTGGCAGTGTAACTGTAAGCACGGGTGGTCAGAACGAAGCCGTTTAGTAGACCAGTGTCGGGATGCCAGAGATACACAGGAGCCGTTGAGATAGCCGGGGTCAGGAAGCCAGAGGTACACGAAGTCGGTATGGATAGCCAGGGTCAGGATGCCAGAGGTACACAAAGTCGTAGGGAGAGCCGGGGTCAGGATGCCAGAGATACACAGAGTCATAGGATAGCCAGAGTCAGGATGCCAGAAGTACACGAGAACCGTTAGGCAGACTAGGGTCGGATACCGGATAAACGAGATAACCAACTTGGAATACTGGAGGGGCTCATGAGATACAGGAAGCACCAGTATAACTGAGCACTGAGGACATGGTGAGAGAGGTTTAAATAGGCCGGGGGGGCTTTCCCCGACGTCCGGGACGTGATCGCGGAATCCAGTCGGCGGTCAGCCTCATGAATATTCTGCCGGGAGTGAGAAGAGGACGACCGGGAGACGTTTAAGGTAGGTGCCTTACACTCACACTCTATGGGACTCCATTCGCAAGTACTCAGTTCATTCTCACTCCCCAAGAATCCCTGGACTGCAACTTTCGCGATTAAATGGTCCTTGTCAAAACTTGTCGAAACTCCAGGGATTCTTGGGGAGTGAGAATGAACTGAGTACTTGCGAATGGAGTCCCATAGAGTGTGAGTGACTGCGATGAAACGATTGGGTGATAGGACCGTGTCTTGGTTAGGAGCAGGTGTGGATGGTGAGTCGTACATGCGAGATAAGGAGTCGGCTTTAACGTTACGGGAGCCCGGACGATAGGTTATATGTAGCCGGAATTGTGTAAAAAACAGCGACCACCTTGCCAGACGACACGCCTCTGGCCGGGCACGGTGTTATTAATCAAACCCAAGAATTAATTCAACGTTCCTTCTGGTGGCCAAACCTAAAAGAAGACATAAGAATGTTCATATCCTCTTGCACTACCTGTGCTCGGTCCAAGGAATCTCATAATAAACCAGCTGGCCTTCTACAACCTCTTGCTACTCCTACCAGACCATGGGCTAATATCTCCGTGGATTTCATTACCGACCTTCCTTCATCTACACAGCTGACCACCTTACTGGTGGTAGTGGATCGATTCACTTAAATGGCTCATCTCAATCCCTACAATCACCTTCCTTCTGCCGTAGAGACAGCCCATCTGTTTATCAAGAACGTTTTTTGCTTCCACGGCCTACCCGACACTATCGTCGCCAATCGAGGATCTCAATTTACCTCTCATTTCTGGACAGCTTTTTCTGAAAAGTTACATATTCAATGCCCTTTATCTACAACTTTTCACCCACAAAGTAATGGTCAGACCGAGCGTACAAACCAAACATTAGAACAATATCTCCGCTGTTATACCACTCACCTTCAGGATGATTGCAGAATTTGGCTGAATTTGCACACAATAATCATACCCACCATTCCATACACGTCGCCCTTCTTCGACAACTACGGATACCATCCCTGTATGTTACCTGTAATCTCCAGCCCCGTGCCTTCAGTCTCTGAGCATGTCACTTCACCAATACCTACTCTCTGCTTCGCAATACCTTGACCTCGGCTCAACTTCGCTACAAATACTTTGCAGACCAACACCATTGTCCCGCACCCTCATACAAACTTGGCAAAAAGGTATGGCTTTCTACCAGACACATGAAACTTACGTGTCCCTCTAGGAAGCGAAGTCCCATATTTATGGGTCCTTTTCCTTTCTCCCGTATAATTTCCCCGAAAGCCATAGAATTGAAACTACCCAGTTCTATGTCCACCCACCAGGTGTTTCACGTATCATTGGTGAAACCTTGGATAGCTAACCTGTTTCCGGGCCGTCACCCTAATCCCCATCCTCCCATCATTATTGATAATAGTCCTGAATATAAAGGCGAAGATATTTTGGACTCCAATACCATCGTAACCAATTGCAATACCTTATCCAATGGAAGGGGTATGAACCGGATGAGGACTCATGGGAACCCGCTGGCGAGGTCCATGCTCCCACTCTTATATCTTCCTTTCATTGCCGCCGTCCAGATCGTCCTGGTCCTTCGAGAGTCCGGAGGCCTCTCCTTGGCAGGGGGAACTGTCAGGGTCCCGTGGTCCAGCGGAGTAACTCACCTGAATGCCCACTCGGTCCGAACACCAGGTCCCACGTCGCGTCCTCGGTTTCCTCCTCCTCAGCCTCCACTGCTCATACGCCTTCTGTTAGACGCGCGCGTCTTCACTAACTTTATGTGTTCCCTGACACTGATGGCAGGGAACGCACTTGCATTGCGTCACGCCCATGGGCGTGGTGTCTACTAGGGATCAATTAAAAAACTGAGCACTGAGACTCTGTCAGTGCTCAGTTATTGTGCTGTGTAGACGTGCTCTCAGATGCGAATTCCTTTAACCTCTCGTGTACCAGACCCGGCTATCCTGATTATGTTAACCTCTCATGTACCAGACCCGGCTATCCTGATTACACTAACCTCTCGTGTACCAGACCCGGCTATCCTGATTACATTAACCTCTCGTGTACCAGACCCGGCAATGAGTGACTCAGAACTTGGCTGGAATGTTTGTATTCGCCTGATTATAAGGCGACCCCTCAAAATTTGAATATTAATTTGGGGAAAAAAAGTAAAAGCCTCAATATAAGACTACCCTATAGAGAGGAGGATCCAGGTCCCCTCTTCTGATTATGAGATATATATAAGATGAGGGGTATTTTTCAGAGCATTTGCTGACTCTCAGATGCAGAGATGCAAATTTCCATACCATGCAGGAGCCTCTACCAACTCGAACAGCAGAAGACCGAAAGCAGGGTTGCTGTTTCATTCCCCCTGCTCGTCTAGAAGTTCCACAAGTAATATAGACAGCCAAAAGTTATTAAGAACTATCTTCAGCATTGATTAACTTAGATGCTAAGATATATTCCAAGCTATTAGCCAAGAAACTATAAAGGGTACTTTCAGATTTAATACGCATAGATCAGGTTGGATTTTTGCTGGGAAGATCTGGAGCAGATAATATATGCAGTAGCGTACCTTGCGGGGGGCGGGTCGCACTGGGTGCCGCAAAACAGGGGGGTGCCACCACGGCCGCACCCCTCCAGAGACGGACAGTAATGTCCGCTGCTAGAGGAGCAGGCTCGGTTGGGGAGATCAAAGATCTCCCTCCAACCAGCTTAAAGTCAATCAAGGGAGCGGGAGGTCTGTTAATGCACACCTCCGATCCAGCTCCCTTGCGATGCACGTGGCAATTGATGCTGTGCGTGGGGATTTGATGTCATATCCCGGCACACAACACTGAAGCCTTGCCCACTGCCTAGCGCACTCACTGCACTGGAAGGAGACAGAAGAAGAAGAGCCAAGAGGAAGAAGGAAGAGGAGGAGGAAAAGGAGCTGTAGCAGGAAAAGTGAAAGGTAGGAAACATTCAGTGAGAGTGGATTAGTAAGTGTGTGATAGCATGGATGTGTAAGAGTGGATAGCATAGCATAGGGAGGCTGTAATCACACTCCTATCATGCCCAGTGTCCAGCATGTACTAGCTGCCTGGGCATGATAGGAGTGTGATTGCTGTTAGAAATCATATATGTATATATAATATTGTTGTTGGTTTTTTTGGGGTCAGTTTTGGTGTGTTAACCACACTTTGATTAAAAATAAGTAACACAGAAAAATTGGACAGAAAAATTCAATAACAATATTAATATATATATATATATTATTGCTAACAGCAATCACACTCCTATCATGCCCAGGCAACTAGTACATGCTAGAGCCTGGGCATGATAGGAGTGTGATTGCTGTTAGCAATCACACTCCTTTCATGCTAAGTCCAGTACATGCTGGAATCTGAAAGTGGTATTGCAAAATTGGATTGGACTGGTCAGAAGATTCCAAACTGATTCATGGTTAATCCACGATCTGGGGCCTTATTGCAGCATAAATTAATTGAATGCTCTTGGTAGGATTTGTATTCACATTTTATTGATACTATATTGATAAATGGATGGATTAATCACGCTGCAGACTGAATAACAATACTATAAAAATTAACAACAGTGAATACAATATACATTAAAATAGTATACTTACTCCTTTAACTTTAAAGCTACAAATAAACAGGAGAGGTAATGGAAAAAGGGAGTAAAATGGCAACAACAAAAAAAGATTATCTAAAAGGTAAAAAGAGAGAAAAGAAAACCTGGAATGGAAAAGGGAGAAAAAAATTACATCAATCTTTTCACCACAAGGTTTGAAAAAAATGGAGGACTCTAGAAATACTTCTCTTGGTGTATCTGAAATGAATATGGATGAATCTGGAAGATAATCTCTCAGCCCCAGCACAGAAGCACCTCATTTTATTACACAGGAATATTTACAGCAATGCATTGAGACACAGCTCACTTTATTTAAGGAAGAACTAGTGAAACTACATATTGAATGGAAAGAGGAATTGTTCAAACTTGGTAATCGAGTTAAAACAAATAAGGAAAAAAATGAATATGTTGAATTTGAATTAAAAACTATGAAAGAAGAACTTACTCAGATGAGAAATAAGATTGAGGCCCTTGAATTCAAATCGGTGGACACCGAAGACAGAATACAGCGGAAGAATTTAAAAATGCGCGGTATATCAGAGAAAATAGAGCAAGACTCTTAGAAAGACTTAGCAAGACTTATTAGAAATTATTTACTTGGCTTATTTAGAAATATGGGTATTCAGGAGGCAGAGAGGGAAGATATAATAGAACAGGTACATAGGCTACTAAAACCGAAAAATATTGCAGAATCTTTGCTGAGAGATATAATAGTTTGTTCTTCCAAGATTTATCTCTGGACATTCGTCAAAAAAGAAGGGCCTTAAAAGAAGTGACTGCGGTCCTCAGGTACCGACATATTAGATACGCTTGGGGGTTTCCAGTCAAGTTGATTATTAATGTTGGAAAGCAGCCGTTTAGCCTGGTTACAGTAGAGAAGGAATGGGAATGGTTAAATGAAAATCTAGATGGTCAGCGTAAGAATCGAGAATATAAGGGGACTTTGTCAGTAGAGTTGAGAAGTAGGAAGGGTTACGGAGAATTGTTTTTCTCTTTTTTTGTATAACAGAACTTTTGGTAAATTTTGATAAATTAAAATTATACTAGAGGTTATAAAATTCATAAGTATAGTATAAATAATATACATGGATAGGTCATAAGAAGAGTTACTACAAAACACATATATCACTTGCTGTGGTGTGGTACATATTAATGTTAGCTTAATATGAATATAATATACTTCTGAACACACGAATAACAAGAATTGTAATATATTCTTGAACATGAATAACATAAAAATTGTGGCATAATATCATAAAAGGAAACTGAATTGTAATATTATATAAAAATATTTTTTTTTCTTTTGTATAACTTAGCACTTTGGTAAATTTTGATAAATTCTAATTAAATTAGAGGTTATAAAATATAAAACTCATAACCACAGCACAATATAAATAATATCTATAGATAGATAAGTCATAAGAGTTATAACAAAACATATATCACTCATTCTGTGGTGTGGTATTTTCTTTAGGATGCACATTTGTTTTATTTCTTTTTTGTTTGTTTAGTTTTTTTTTCCTCTCACTATTTATTTGAAAAATTGAGAACTGATAATTTAATATTGAAAACTATAAGGTTTATAACAGAAATCCCATATTATTTGGGGTGAGACTAATCATTTTAGATGAATGCAGTATAAGCAGGTCAGGCACGTAATTTAATTAATCAAGCTTAGAAAGTGATCTACGATCACTTTCTTCACTTAAATGTCGATGCATTCAACAACACCGAGATCATCATTAGGGGCCATGTCTGGCCTCTCCCCAGGGCATCAACATCCACCATACACTGTATGGCGGCGGATGAGCAACGATCGCTTCCTACTGCATTGGTGTCGCTGAAATTCCTCGGTTACAACTGCCACTGTTTGGCACGTACTGGGTCACTACAGACGACTGTAACGACCCAGACCCGATGATGGTATTGCAGGAGTCACCGTGCAAGAGCGGAGACACAGGAACAGATGCAGAGTAACCACACTTGTGGGAGGTATGCAGTACAGATAACAGGATATAGATATATCTGGAGCTAAGAACAGAAAAGGCAGGACAGAGCTAGAGGAGTTGAAGCAAGTTGCAGAATGAGGAATACAGGTTACAGGGACAGGCTACACACATAAATACAGGACTAGCCTAGGACAATATGATAACTATTGATGATTTAGTCACATCTTATGGCCATAGTATGCTTAGCCCACCACTACGCCAAAGTACTCCAATATTCTGTGGGTCCTAACACTAAACCCTGCCTACGGAAGTACTAAACAAAGGGCACACCTTATAAAGGGAACAGAGCTGAAGCAAAGAGCAGATCTGGAATCAAGGAATCAGAAGCAGAGAACAGAGCATAAGGAAATCCAGGAATGGATTGTAGCAAAACAGGGAAACTGTAGCAAGACGGAGATATGCAGCTCTGCAGCCTGGATGGGGCCAGACACTGCGAGGGATTTTGCCACTCGCAAGTTAGCGGCACGTCCTTTAAAAAAAATAACAAAGTCGGAAAAGTTCACCAGAGGGTCTCCAGACCCTCTAGAGCAGGGGCGTCCAACATGCGGCCCCCAGGCCAAATGCGGCCCGCTGGACTTCAAAGTGCGGCCCTCTGCCGTCCGCTTAATGATTTTAAAGCGGCCGGTGTGCAGGTACCATGTCGCCCAGAGCCTTAATGAGGCTCTTCATCCCGCCCCTTTGAAGATGCAACGTGACGCAATGTGACATGACGCTCACACAGAAGAGTTCCTCGTGACAGGGAGAAGAGCATGTCAGAGGAGAGTGGTCGGCAGGGGAAGAAGCCGGCAAAAAAAGTATTTAAAAAAATACTTGGGGTGATAGGTAGAAGGGGACCCATATGCAAAGGGGGGGATGCCTTGGGGCAACAATTTAATAATACAAAAAGGGGTGGATGGGTGGGTAAGAAATGGAAGGATCAAGAGGAGACATTAGATGCTGAGTGCAGTCTGGGTGCAAGGTAAGTCCTCTGTACATATTCAAGTTCATATTCTCATTCAAGCACTGAGAGGGAGACTTTAATAAAAACATACTTGAATATTTACTCTGTCAGGAAGATGCAGAGTCTATGGAGGTCCCTTCTAGAAGAATTGTTAGAAGTAATAAAAAAAATCTGTCCAGCAATAAAAGAATAGGACCTGATAGGTTTGGACTGCTTTATTATAAATTTTTTCCAGATTACTTGACACCACAAATGGTCATATCACGAAAGAGGGTAAACCTCCAGGCGAGTTGAAAATGTTTGCTAAAACAGAATTAAGAGGTTTCTGCCATTCCTCATTCATCCTGACCAAGTGGGATTCATCCCTGGTCTAAAGGCAATTGACAATATCACCAAAATTCTAAATACAATCCATCTTGCAAATGCAAGGAACGCCTAATTGTCAGATGGATTGGACTTTTCTAGGCATTACTTTGTGCAAATATCAGGGGTCTTGCAGTAGCAGAAGGGAAAGTAAGGATTGTAGAATATCCGCATGATATTTGCAGTAACCAACCCACATGTGGCACTCCCAATTCTGCTGGACAGGTTTGGCAAAAATGGGAAACTCACAAACTTGAAAGTCAATTACACAAAATCCTGATTACAAATGTATTGGAGAGGGAAAAAGAATGCTCCAACGTAATTTCTCTTTTTGCTGGTGCCACAACCATTTGAAATATCTTGGGGTAAACCTGCCTGCAAGGGTCTTTGACCTTAACTTTGCACCTCTAATAGATAGTTCTGGCCCAGTGTTCTTTACCACACTTCACATCGACAGGAGCATAAACATAATCAAAATAAACAAATTACCGAGAATATTGAAAACCCTTTAAACTCTACCAGTGCGGATCCCGAAGGAGTTTTGGGCCAGGATAAAAGGCATAATTGCACGCTACATGTGGAATAAATCCGCACCAAGATTGAAATATACTATACTACAATAAGTAATTGCATAAAGGAATCAGCAAGTTAATGGCGATGTGGTACCGAACCCGAATAGTTTTGCACAAAATCTTCCCACACACCCCTGAACAGTGCTGGAGATACGGAAAAGAACCAAATTCCTTTATACACATCTGACGAGACTGGGAAAAAAATGATACCATTCTAGTCAAAGATATTAAATATTACCACCAGGAAATTATCTAACTGCTGACCCAATGGGAGCTCTCCTACATCTCACTGCTATTGTAGTGGCAAAATATAAGAAGAGTTTGATAATTCACTTACTGAGCATGACTAAGATGCTCATATCAGCAGAGTGCAATAAGCAATGCAATAGAGCATCACAAAAAAGCAAGTTAGGTTGTATAGCTAGGAGTATTAGTGGCAGGAAGAGTAGTATTGTGTACAGTTCTGGAGACCCCGATCTCCAGAAAGGTATTGCCATTTTGAAGAGAGTTCAGAGGTGGTGAATAGTCTGCAGGGTAAAAAGCCAGGAAAGACTAAGGGAACTGAATATTTATGGCTTGGAGGAAATAATAGAAAGAGGAGATGTGATAGAAACAATTAAGACCCCTTAATGACCAATGACGTACCAGGGACGTCACAGAAAGAAAATAAAGTTTAGGACTAGTGCGTGCCTGGCATGTCATAGGGTTAAACGAGCGTAGAAAGCGATCAATTATTGCTTTCTTTGCCCAAAGGTGTTGCTCCAATGCCTTGATATTGAGGTGTAGTTTGACAGTGAGATATACCAGGTAAATTCATACCTGAAGTACAATGTGTGTAACAATAAGTAAATGGCAAGTGTTAAAATACCAGCCTTTGAAATACCCTGGAGTGTCTTGTTTTAAAAAATATATGGTTTGATGCGGGCAAATTTAATTGGCTGGCTTCAAAGATGTCTCTTATAGGACATTGCGCAGGATGACCAGATTTGGAAAAATGGTTTTGAAATGGCAATACGCTACTTGTATTTGAGTCAGGAAAAATGGGCAGACTAGGTCAAATGGTTCTTATCTACCGTCAAATTCTATGTTTCTATCAAACTCACCCTGCCTGCAAAATTAAGTAGCAGATTATGTCAATGGTCTAGGTCATTCAGTGCATGAGTCAATAAAGGTGTGATTATACTTTATAATTCAAAATGTATTTATATAAATTGTTTATATAATATAGTAGAAATATGGTAATAAGGTTGATATGAGACTGTCCTTCTCAATTTCAGAAAATAATTTTAATTTAAGAGAAAATTAATACCCCCTAGACTCCCTGGTGTCCAGTGGGACAGCCGGTGGATAACCTCCCCTGCTGCCCAGCACTTTAGCCGTCATATGCTCCGTCATAGAAGGCGGAAGTGCCGGGCAGCAGCAGAGGTAGTCTACGCGCATCACGCAGACGTCCACTGGGTTACCCCACTAGATACCAGTGAGTCTGGAGTACGGGGGCAAGTCTGAGAATGCATTGGTCAGTCTAGGGGGTTAGAGTGGTATATTAGAGTTTAGAGTGGCAAGCCTGGGGCAGATGTGCATAACTGGAGTCAGATGTGCATAAATGGGGTCAGGTTGGCAAATGAAAGGAAATAAAAACAAGATTATCTTGTGATAATGTTACCATTTCACTTGCTGACACAATGAAATGGTAACATTATCACAAGATCCCACTGTGTGTTTAGTATTTCTGTGTAACATCTACAGTAATAAACAATGGCCATGTGAATGTATTATTTTTAGGCTTAACATAAACTCATATATTTAGGTGCAATTATATGCAAAACATTTACATTGTACATAATTCTAATGTTATTCATTAGGTTGGTGTTAGCAGTATTTAAGAAACAAAGACTTAATAATAAAACAACAAACAAAAAAAAGAAGGGTAAATTCTTGTGCATGCAAACTACATATAAAATCCAACCCCACACACAGAATTATACTTCTGGTATTAGATTTTTTAAAATCTGTGAATATTGGGGAACACTTCACTATCAAAGCAAGCGGACTGCTTGCCAGTATTACTAGGCGTGAAATAAAAATATTTGTTATGTATACCCAGTGTTGAGATTTGTGGACATGATTCTGCTATACAGTACACACTCAATCCAACATCCAACACTTCCAAGGCACTAGATGGGAACGGTCTGTAATAATAACTTAATGCTCAAAATGGATCGACCTGTTTATCAATTTACTGGGCACACAAACAATTGTAATGAGAATGTAATGGCTTCTAGAACAATGGTTAAAATAACACTTGTATGAATACTTAGTCAAACATTTACAATAGGGATTGCTATTGGTATTATATAATGCTTAAGAAAGTAGATCCCACTTTTACCTGTCAGCGCTGAGTGCAGTCAGTGTGAAGACCGATACTCCTACAGAGGTGAGTTGAATGGCTGGAATGAGCTTGCAACACACTTCCCCGAGCATCCACTCCTCAAAGAAGAAGCGGAAGGCGTCCACAGGCACACAGGTGGCCAACAGTAACAGGTCCCCGACTGCCAAGCTGGAAATAAAAATGTTTGGCACACTTCTCATTGCACTGTTGGTAATAAAAATCTTCACCAGGGTAATGTTGCCCAGAAGCCCAACCATAATAATTATCAGGTACAAAGAAGGAATAACGCAGCGAATAATATAAGCTGCCATTTGACGGTCATTGGATACACCAGCCTCTGGTAACACGCTTGATTTTAGATTACTTCCATTAAGCTGTATCAGGGTACTATTTGACGATATCTGTCCGGTAATCATCCTCTTCACCAGTGATCGTGCATCAGAGGAATCAACTCGTCTTAGAAACTCCGACGCGTATACTGCATCCTTAACGAACACCAACAGAGAAGGGTGGTTCTTATGAAATCTCCTTCTTCAGCTCTTCGGCACTGCAAATGTCATTCACTGTACTGCCCTAAATTTTGTTATAATAATATTGCCCTGGCATTTAAGGTAACGAATCCTTGCTCTTCAGTCAGTCAACAGCGGCAATTAAAACTCAACAATGCAAAACCTACATACCACGTCTCGTGTGTAATAAGAACAAACCCTGGATAACTTCTTAATGCAGATTATGTACTATTACCTTTGAAATATATTTATGAACTATAGGTTGTTCGGTCTAAATAGCAAATTAAGCTTTTATGCGGCTCTTTCCTCCACTGAGTGGTTTTATACTGTCTCGGCTATCCTCTAAGAGGGGAGGTGCTTTTTCCCGCCGTTCATGCATATCAAACAGTTTGTATGAGGCGCTCATCGCAAATACTCAATCACTCCCGAGTCCCTGCTTCTTGTGATTTAATTTTTATCAGTAAATGTTTCCCTGCAGACTATATGCCCATATTCAAGTGCTAGTATCTGGCTAGACTTCACCTAAAACCGAGATGAGTCACTTAACTCTTGTTTTGGTACTTCTCTTCGTGGATGTCTAACACAGCAAGGAGCTGTCCACCTCTTAATGCAGAAACTCTTTAATGTGGGGGCGCTGACAAATTAAACACTATGTACCAACTTTATGCACCTAAATTCATTCAATGTTCCATATATATTAACTTGGAATACGAACAGCAACACGAGTTTATTAGCAGCTTAGTCGTTACTGTAAATATTTGTAAAAAAAACTGTAAAAATAATTGTCATAAATTTGAAGAGAAAATGTTAACCATAAACCATAACTATGCAGATACCATCTCATAACCTCAAAATATGCAAAATCTGAGTTAAAGTATGTATGTTTTATTCTATGCTCACACTCACCTGAAAATGTGATGTTTTTACTATTTTTGTTAGATTATCAGTAATGACAATAGTCATGTTCAACAGTCATCTGATTTATATAACGGCTAAGATTATTTTTTTGACTAATAAAAATATGATGCGTTTTTGACAGTGTCACTTTATATGAAAACTATATTATACAGTCATACCGATCAGCTGAAATATATATCTGCCCAACTCATTGTCTCTGTGGCAACATTCATATTTCTTTCTTCGCACATTTTCTTTAACTCAACACATATATTTGTGTATATGCAAGCACAGAAACAACCGTATAGCATAGCTACGTTCTCTGTAAATATTCCTTTAGATCTCCTTTAGTTTGTGGTTAGCATGTCGTACCATTCATTTAAGACTGAAAAATAAACCGAAAGCCTACAGTCTTCATCATTTGATGATTTTCACTAAAACCACATTACAGCCAGTGGTGTACTTTCATTTTTTTTCTTGCGCACCAGTGAGAGAGCACTGATTGACGCGCAGGAGTCACTTCCACGAGGCCTCTGTCTCAGCCGCTGTATCGACGCCTCATGAAGCCGTGCACACCGCGGCAAAGAAGCGAGACAGAGGATTCGCGTTCCCAGCATAGGACTTCAGCAGGGTAAGTGAACTACAAAAGGGGGTAGGGGAAGAGAGGGAAGATAGTGACTAGGGGAAAGAAGAGGTAGATAGTAAGAAGGGGGAAGACGGGGTAGATAGTGAGAAGGGGAAGATGAGGGTAGATAGTGAGAATTGGTAGGGGTAGTGAGAAAAGGGGGATAGATGTTTTGGGTCAGGGGTGGCTCACACTGGGTGGTTTGGGGACAAAGTTGACTCAGGCTGGAATGTTTATATACTGTATATTGGCAGCAGGGTCTAATATTAATATATACTGGCAGCGAGCAGGGTCTAATATTAATATATATATTAGCAGCAGTGTCTTATATTAATAAATAATCTAGCAGCAGTGTCTAATATTTATATATATTGGCAGCCGGGTCTAATATTAAAGAATGAAAAATAGTTTAGCTGTTCTCATTTTAAAATCATGTTTCGATCATGGTCTTTATTTCAAACAGATATTAAAAAACTACATATTATGTAGTTAAAGATGCATGTCTAACACAGATATATATATATATATATATATATATAATGTATATGTAGTGTTTTATAATTGCCCCCCCACTTTGGTCCCTGTCCCCTCATGTGCCCCCTCCATGAAAGTTGGAGATGCCACTGATTACAGCTCATGTACTAGTATGCTACGTGATCCTGATGCTTTACCTCAAGGTTTTGTTTTACAAAAGCGTCTTCATACCATCAGGCCTGGTTCAATAAGTGATATGATGGTATCAAAGTATTTGGATTGACCCATTTCTGACAATTACTTCCAGAATTGCTAGAGACAATGTCATTACATGTGAATTTGAGCAACTTCAATTTGCGCTTAAATTAGATTTTGTGGAGTGGTTGTGCTGTGGGAGCTAGGGATGGTATTTATCAAAAGCGAGCAGATGTGTAAAATACCATATTTGCTCGATTTGCAACACTGCAGCGGACCTGGATCTTCCTCTCTGGCAGCTGATGGGTGTCTGCAACCTCCACTTCTGCTGGGGCTTCCATGACATCACATGACCTTCTGGTGCTCATTCATAGAAGCTCCAGGGGAAGTGCCGGCAGCAGCAAATTAGGTCCTCCACTGGCGTCCCCACTAGACACCAAGGAATCTGGAGCATGGGAAGAAGTCTAAAGAAGCACTGGTAAGTCGGGGGAGGGTAAGAGTGGCTTTCTGGAGGCAGAGTAGCATATAGAGGTTAAAAAGAATATCAGGGAGGCAGAGTGTCATGTAGGGGGTTAAAAGGAATAACAGGGAGGCAGAGTGGCATATAGAAGGTTAAGAGGAATATCAGGGACGCAGGGTAGCATATAGGGCAGGGGCGTCCAAGTTTTTTCTGCAGTGGGCCACTTCATCAGAATTGTATACGTGCGCGGGCCGAACTCACTCTTTAATAAAATATGCGGATTAAAATAAATTAAATGACACAAAACCTTTACTTTTGCTCTCACTGATTTCTGGGCCTAGAAAGTTTTGTGACTACAAATTCAGGATTCTGGATAAGTAAAAATAAAATAGTTCTATTTATTTTAGCGATGCACTAAAATGAAAATTCTGGACCAAAACCGAAAATTCAGGGTTCACTTAGCCGAAACTGAAAATGACCCCCCACACACTTTTAATAAAAGTGAGTTACACACCAAAATTGTACAAAAAATTATATATTATGATTGTTAACAGCAATCTCAGGCATACCCAGATTCCAGCATGTACTGGTTGGCTGGGCATTTTACCGGTATTTTTTGTCCAATTTTAGTGTGTAACCATGCTTTTATTAAAAGTAACACACCACAATTGGACAAAAAAAAATCAACAATATGACTTGGCATGATAGGAGTGTGATTGCTAACAGCAAACACACTCTTTTTATACCCAGGCAACCAGTAAATGCTGGAACCTAGGCATGATGGGACTGTGATTGCTGTTAGCAGATTGCTGTTAGCTGTTAGCAATCACACTCCTATCATCCCAAGTCAGCCAGTACATGCTGGTACAGGGTGGCTGTAAGTGCAGACCCCATACTGCTGGCAGCATCAATACACAAAGGGGACAGCTAGCCAGGTTTCAGCATGTACTGGCTGACTTGGCATGATAGGAGTGTGATTGCTAACAGCAAACACAGTCTTTTTATACCCAGCAAACCAGTAAATGCTGGAACCTAGGCATGATGGGACTGTGATTGTTGTTAGCAGATTGCTGTTAGCTGTTAGCAATCACACTCCTATCATCCCAAGTCAGCCAGTACATGCTGGTACAGGGTGGCTGTAAGTGCAGACCCCATACTGCTGGCAGCATCAATACACAAGGGGGCAGCTAGCCAGGTTTCAGCATATACTGGCTGACTTGGCATGATAGGAGTGGGATTGCTAACAGCAATCACAGTCCCATCATGCCTAGGTTCCAGCACTTACACATCCATGCTATCACACACACATAAATTCATTCATTCACAGATTCATTCCCTCAATCAGGCATACTCATTCAAACACCCTCCCCCCCACCCCCTTACCTGCACTACAGCTCTCTCAATGCCGCTCACAGACTTCAGCAGGGGGCGTGGCCTCCCTCGTTCTCCCCACAGAGGAGGCAGGACTGGAGCAGAGAATAGACCCTCCCACAAGTAAGCAGCAGGGCTCTTGCGATCCTGGCTGCCGATCTCACGCGGGCCGCACCTCGAAGTCCCGTGGGCCGCATGTTGGACGCCCCTGATATAGGTGGTTAAAAGGATTGCCATGGAGGCAGACTGGCATATAGGGGGGTAAAAGGATTGTCAGGGAGGCAGAGTGGCATATAGGGGGGTATAAGGCATTTATGGGGAGTGGGCAGAGTGGCATATAGGAGGGTTAAAAGGCACATCTGGGAGGCAGAGTGCCATTTAGGGGGGTATAAGGCATATCTGGGGGCAGGTTGGCAAATAAAAGGAAATACAAAAAATGCATTTTTCTCGATCATAGTTTTTCTGAAATATGAAAAAATAGTTTACATGTGAATTAATATTTACTAGTAAAACTTTTTTCTTATAGGGTAGTCTTATAGTCAGGCTTTTTTTCCTAAATTAATATTCAAATTTTGGGGGGTCGTCTCAGGGCCGGCCTGGGACAAAGTTTAAAATGCTGCCCCCCCATTATCTACCCTTCCTCTGTCACTCCCCCCCATTATCTACCCTTCCCCTCCCTCCCTATTATCTACCCTTACCCCCCCTTTGTATTACCTTTCAGCAGTCCTTTTACAAAGTAAAAGAAGACAATTGTATTTGAAAGCAGAATTGACCATTGTCTGCATGTGTTTCTGTCTGCACATGTATAAAAATACATTTAGCAAGTTTTCCAGACACAAGTCACACATACACTATGGTTCTTTTTTGTTATTTACAGACCCTTGAAACCAAAATAAAATAGACAGTAAAAATAAAGATGCAATTTAAAATGTTAGGAAGCTGCACATGTCCACAGGTAATGCAGTAACAACAAGTAACTCAGCAGTAAACACTTTCTCAGCTAGCCGTGTAAACAGTTAGTACAAAATTGAACAGCTTTTTAAATATAAGCGAGGCAGTGCCACCTAGCGACAGTTACTGCAATAACGTTTGAGAAACGGGGTATTGAAGGTGAAGACAAGAGTGTACTGCTAATAGTTTGCGGAGATCTGCAATTACCTCTCTTGAGTTATCCTGTTCATAGACATACTTATTTTGGATCACTCCCCTGGCTAACATGGAAAATATATGATGGAAAGTAACCAGGAAAAGAAAAATATGTTAAGTATGGATTACATTTTCTGTTTTCCGTTGAGCAAAGGCTCAATGCTGGCTTCCCGTTAAGCAACCCCCCTTTAAGCCACACTCCCTTTGCAAAATCATACTGATGTTTAGATGTGGGCAAGCGGAGTGGTGATACAGCAGAGGTGGTTTGAGCAGCTGGCAGTGAACATGGCCAGGTACCTGCTAGAAATGGGTACTCCGGTGAAGAAAGCGTCGAGGGTTTTGATAGCCCCAGATGAAGTGAAAACTGCTCTGTTGATGGCTCAGTGTATGGTGACCAGCAAGGGCCAGGCCTGAACCGAGCACAGAAAGGATCTCGATGCGCTGCACCAGCACTTTCTCTTCAATGGTAAGGTTCTGAGGCTCCACAGTCCAAATTTCTGCTTTACTTTAGCGAGTCTCTCCTCCCAGCTTTTCAGGGCCATGACGTCTCTGCCGAACCAGACTCCCAGGATCTTTAGGAAGTCTGTTCTGATGGGGAACGGGAGCGTGTCGGAAGTCAGATCCCATTGCCTGGACAGCAAGAAATAGAGAACACTTCTGGAGACATCCATCTTTTAATGCTTCACAAACATGTGCCAGAAAGATAAGGTAGCAACTCTTGGTATACTTTCTAGTTTTAGGTGACCAGATTTTAAACATGAAATCCGGGGATATTTTTTTTTTACATTGTGTACACAATTATTAGGCAAATTAGTATTTTGACCATATCGTCATTGTTATGTTACTTATTTTCCAACTCCAAGCTATATAAACTTGAATACTTATTGGATTTAAGCATATCAGATGATGTGTATTTGTGTAATGAGGGTGTGGCCTAAGGAAATGAACACCCTATGTCAAGGTGTGCATAATTATTATTAGGCAGCTTCATTTTCTCAGGCAAAATGAGCAGAAAAAGAGATTCAGCTGACTCTGAAAGATCAAAAATTGTAAAAAAAAAGTATTTTAGAGGGATGTAGCACTCTTGAAATTGCTAAGATATTGGGGCTAGATCACAGAACCATCAAACGTTTTGTTGCAAATAGTCAACAGGGCCCCAAGAAATGTGTTGAAAATAAAAGACGTAAATTAACTGCCATTTGAGAAGAATCAAACATGAAGTTACCAGGAACCCATTGTCCTCCAGTGCTGTCATATTCCAGAACTGCAACCTACCTGGAGTGTCCAGAGGTACAAGGTGTTCAGTGCTCAGAGATATGGCCATGGTACAGAAGGCTGAAACCTGACCATCACTGAACAATACACATAAGTTGAAACGTCAAGACAGGACCAAGAACTTATCTGAAGACAGATTTTTCAAATGTGCTATGGACTGATGAGATGAGAGTGACTCTTGACGGTGCAGATGGATGGGCCCATGGCTAGATCAGTAACGGGCACAGAGCTCCACTTAGACTCAGACGCCAGCAAGGTGGAGGAGTGGTACTGGTATGGGCTGGTATTATCAAAGATGAGCAAGTTGGACCTTTTCAGGTTGAAGATGGACTCAAACTCAACTCGCAAACCTACTGCCAGTTTTTAGAAGACACTTTCTTTAAGCAGTGGTACTGCATCTTTCAAGAAAACCATGATTTTTATGCAGGACAATGCTTTATCGCATGAATAGAAGTACTATTCTATAGTACTATATACTATACTATGGCTAGCCAGTAAAGGCCTTAAAGATGAAAAATAACGACAAGGCCTCCTTCCTCACCTGACCTAAACCCTATTGAGAGCTTGTGTCTTACACGGCTGATTTATGCTGAAGGAAAACAGTACATCTCTCTGAACAGTGTCTGGTAGGCTGTGGTTGCTGTTGCACAAAAAAGTTGATCCTCAACAGATAAAGAAACTGACAGACTCCATGAATGTAAAGCTTATGTTATTGAAAAGAAGGGGGCTATATTGGTCACTGATTTTTTTTGGCAAATGTCACAAATGTTTATTTGTAAATGTTGAGGTTTTTGCTTTGTATTCTTATTTTAACCCCTTAACGTCCAATGATGGGCCAGGCACGTCACACAAAAACGGTCAGGTAACGACCAATGACGTGCCCGGTACTTCATTTCATTAAATACGCTTGAACGGTGTTACTGTAATCCCTTGATGTGGAGGCATTCAGCAACACCGAGATCGGCAACAGGAGCCATGTCTGGCTCCTCCCCTGGGCGTCGACGTCCACCATAAACTGTATCATGATCGCCTCCTGAATGTCAATGGTGCCGCTGAAATGCCTCAATAGTGATGCATTCAGCAACATTGAACACCCACCCTAGGACGCCACTGCAAGAGACTTTGCCACTTACAAGATGGAAGCGCATCCTTTAAATTACATTTTTTTTTTAAGTTGTGAATGAAAGCAAGTCAATGGAGCCCAGCTTTCTAATCACAATGTGACTAGTAATTTTTTTTTTCAATAATAAAAAAGTATGAATAAAATAAAAATAGCTAAAAAAATAAAAATTTGGTAATATTTAATAATAATTATGCAGTAATGTCACCAGAGGAACCATCGCGTTTCAGTAAAATATAAAAAAAAAGTCCAAAAAGAATAACATAAAAAAAATAAAAAATAAAGTTTATTATGAGCAAGTGCTAAAATTAGCACTGTATCTTTTCAAAAATTTTGACATGGAAAAAGTTAAAATAAAAGCATTTCAAATACCCAAGGGTTGTCTAATTTAAAAAAATGTATGGTTTGATGGGGTAAATTGGAATGGCCGGGTTCATAGATAGGGCATAGGCACAGACTGACTAAAATGAAAAAAGCGGACTTCCCAAATTTGGTCTTTTAGCCCCCAAACACCAGTCAAACCCATCACTGGTATCCCTGTAATCAAAAGATGTTGCTGAACACATATTGAAGATAACATAGAGCCTTTTTGAAGTCCAAAGTTGTTGGGTTTTTTTTTTGGCGGGTAGTTTTAAGCACTTGTCTAAGGTCACCCTTTGGCAGCTTCAGTTGTTGGTGGGGCAGTTGTATTTTGTATGTTGGGTTCTTCCTATGGGCTGGATTTTTTTTTACAGAGGCTGTCCCTGTCCATGGCAGGGTGAGAGCCCTGCAACATTTTATTAATTTGACCAAACGTTTGAAGGAGGACTTATGGGTTTGGGATTTGTTCCCATTGGTGAATGGGGACATTGATCTCTGGACTGATGTATCTGTATCTGTGAGCTTTTGGGTTTAGTATTGGGGGCTTTGGTGTGCGGGTCAGTGGACTTCATGGTGGAAGGACCAGGGGCTTACCAGGAACCTGACCTGGAGTTGTGACAAGTGGGAGTGGAGTGTCCCAGGTGGATGTGGTAGCAGGGCGAGCAGGAGCAGAGCAGCTCTTGAGAAGGTCACTGGTCCCGGCTACCTGAGACTTTTACAGGTAGATGCGGTATGACTTAGTTTAGGTGCATCGGTTGCTACCCCGGACATCCGATGGAAGCTCTGGCTTTCTTGTTTCCAAGGGTGAGCTGGATTTAACAAAATGTTTTATGGTTATACAAGGGTTGGGGGGGTTTCAGAAGGGTTCCCAGATGCTTGATTCACGCATGCAGGTGTCTTATAAGCTTATAGTTGATTTGGTTGAAATACTTAGGTGAGCATGTGTCTTTGGAATAATTTTTTGGGGCTTTCAAGGTTGGGATATTGGTAAGCCCTAAATATGAAAGTTCACAGTGGCTTGCAGTTTGAGGATTTGGGGCTAGACAGGGACGTGGTGAGGGTGAGGCAGTCTAAGATGGATCAGACTGTTAGGGTTCGTTTTGCGGTCCTGGAAGACTTGCCTGGGATCCTGGTGTGCCCAACTAGTCCAGTCCAGGAAGTCAGGTCACGCTTGGGTGGATCTCTTGTGGTTCACAGGGACATAGTAACATTGTAATTTAGGTCCATCAAGTTCAACCTTCTACCTATTCTTCCTGCTTTTGATTCCAAAAAAGGCAAAAAACACAATTAAGCTATTTTAAAATTTAGGGGGAAAATATCCAGACCCTTTTTTAAGGCATCCGTTTGATAAGTTCTCTCTCTTGGCAGTGAATCCCATAGCTTTATTGCCCTCAATGTAAAGAATCCCTTCCTTTGTTGTCTATGAAATCTTTGCTCTTCCAGTCTTAGAGGACGACCTGATTCTTTGTACATTGCTGTTACTGAATAGGTCACTGGAGAGCTCTTTATATTGGCCCTGCACATAATTATACAATGTTATAATATCCCCTCTTAGATGTGTTTTTCTAGCATATATAGATGCACCCTTTTTAGTCTCTTTTCATAACTAAGATCTTCACCTTATTAATTTTGTGGCTCTCTTTTGTACCTTTACTAGTTCCATGTCCTTTTTAGGGACTGGTGCCCAGAATTGCATTGCATATTTAACGTGAGTGCCTTGTTTTATACCTGGCAATATCCTTTTGGCCTTTGCAGCTGCTGACTGGCATTGCACATGATTGCTAAGTTGTCTACAATTAAGAAATGTATAACTTTATATTTGTCTGTGTTGAACTACATTTGCATGGTGGTTTGTTCCTGTGGTTATTTACCTTTGCTTCATTTACAGATCGGGGCAAGATACTCATGTGGATCCTGGCACACTCCTTTGTCTATTGAGCAGCGATACAGACTTTCATGCTGCTTGGACCCAAGCAGCATGTACAGGTATCTGATCACAGTTGTCTGTGAATCTTCGCCAGTTGGAAAAGACAGCAGGTGACGAGCACCAGGAGGCACACCAGTGACAGTTGGCTGGAGGCACGGCGCCATATTTAAAAATCTGGAACTACTCAGCACAGGCACCCTGATGCAATCTAGCTATTTCATTTTCGGAGTTATAGTTCATGTTTACTGTTATTGACCCTTTGCTTGCCTGACTTCTCTTCTACCTAGTGATTCTGATTCTGTATTGCTCTACCTGTGTACCATACCTTGCTTGTTTGACTAGCTGCGTGGTGTACCAACCTCTGACTTGTATGGTCACCCATTTAGCTGTGTCTGACCATTTATTCTGCATTATACCTGGCATCCTGTGTCACTCATCTGTGGCTCCAACCTGCAGTTTACCTATACAGGTAACAGGATCCTACACTCATTAACAAACTTTACCTGTCTACACCTGAGCCTACATTCCTCATCGTTGGAATTATCTAAGTCCTTGTCTCAACTCCTTGCTAGGTGATTAAGGGCTGAAGAAAGTTTGTGCTGAGTCCTCATTCAGCAACAGCGGACAGCGGTTCGCTCCCACAGGCAGCTTGGTTTTGATCTGATTATAGTGGTGATAAGGTATTGAAATGGGAAAGAGTGCCCAGGGAGCTATCTCACCGTGCCTTGGTACATGAGTGGAGGATCAACATGATATCTTGCCCAAACCCACCGTATAAATGAAGCAACATACTTGGACCCAACATACTTCAAAGCATACGGGGCCTAATGTATAACCTAAACCTATTGGATTTCCACTGTCCAATGCACCTAATAACATCCTGATGCAGCCCCACCTCCATAGTAGCACGTATCCAAAAGGAATGGCTCCGAAACTGGTAAACCCAGGGAGTGCCAGCATACCTGTGAACTAGTATCTGGACAAGGGAGAACCATCTTCTCTGCAGGAGGATTTAGACAGATTTTACATTGACTTCATCAAAAAGTTTTAACGCAGTCTTACAAACTGCAGTTTTAACCTAAGATAAATGCAGTTAAACAAAAAAGCTTAGACAGTAAAACGCAGTAAAGACTTGCTAAAGCCACATGCTGTAACTATGGATACAGTAGGTAATAAATTAAGTTACGACTGCCTTCCTTGTTTTAACTGTATTTTATCATTCTTGCCATTCATCAAAATGCAATTTGTACTACTAAACATATCTAAAGTAGTTTTCCATTTGAGCTTTCTATTGTCACTAAAATAAACACCAAATATCTAGTAATATTCAGAATTATGTATAATTTTGTTTAAAATGTATAATAATAATATTAATAATTCAATAATAATTAAATACTTAGGCCAACTGAAGCCCATGAAACAATTGTTTACTTAATTAAAACATCTGTGACGTGGAATTTGCCTTTCAGGTCAAGATGGATTTGTTTGGACAATATAGGATAATGTCTTCTTCTGGATCAACAAATATGGTTCCTTCAAACCTGAGTAACTAGGCAACATAAGGTCTCACAAGAGGACAGTTTATATAGCTCTATTTAAGCCTATAAAATACTATAAAGCATGCTATAAAGCATGCTATAAAGCAATAAAGATGGAACTGCTTTTTACCCAGATCAGTTTTTTCCTACCTGATTAAGGTTCAATTAGTAAGGGTCATACATTATTATGAATTACATATCCTACATCCCTTAGGGGTTACTGTAAACTGTGTAGATTGAACAACAATATTGCTAAAATATTTAGGGGTTACATATGAAAGCAAAAAATTAAACATTACATGTTGTTTTACCATAGCAACCAATGAAATATTCCTGACAGTCTGACCAATCCATAGGTTTCCAAGGTAATAAGAGTGCTTTCTTATGTAGGAAAAAACAACTCTAATTATAGGAGAGAATAAAGAGAGTATATGATCTTTTCATTTCACTAAAAAAAAAAGATGATGTGCATAGACTTTTTTTTTTTATTGATTCTTCCTCTGTAAAGGCTACTAAAACATGTCTCAATAGATAAATTAATAGCTATATTTTAGAGCTAGGATGCAGTGAACATTGACCCTCAATTAAACCTTCTGACAAGCACAGGAAATGTGCACATAGAGAGCATAAGGCTAGGTTTCCACTTGGTTTTTTTATGCTAAAAACGCCCATAAAAACGCCAATAGCGCCACCTGGCGTTTTTTTAGTGGAAAAACGCAGCAGCCAGATGTTAGCTGTTTTTCAATAGGAAATCGCAAAATGCCATTTCCACTTGGCGTTTTTCTGTCTGGCGTTTTTTCAGTCCTCTTTGGCGTTTTTCTGCTTTTTTGGACTCTGTGGCAGTTTTTCAAAATCGCAGCATGTTCACACTCTGGCGTTTTTTCACGGAAATCTTGGCGTTTTTCTCCAATAGAAGTCTATGGGAGAGAAAAAACGCCATGAGGCTAGGTTTCCACTTGGGTTTTTGTCCGGCGTTTTTTTTCTTGATGAAAAACGCCAAGAAAACTGCCACTGCATTTTCCTGCGTTTTGGCGTTTTTTTCTGGAGTTTTTTCTGGCGTTTTAGCCTTTCTGTGGAAATTGCTTTTTTTGACCTTAGGCAGTTTTTCCAGCCTTTACAAGTTAGAAGTTTCACCCAGCTAAAAGGGATTAGGATAAATGGCAAGTATCTGCCCTCTCCTGATGTCATTTACTTGGTAGACCCTTTTGTCACTTTTCTGTGGTTTGTAAGGCATGCTTTATTCCGAATGTCTGCTCCTCTGGGAAGATTGGCCCCAAATGATGGTGCAAATTGTTTGCTGTTGCTTTTGGCACGCAGGATCCGGTCGCGTATGTTTGTTTGTAATGGCATGTTTGTTCCAAATGGTGTAAAATTCAATATGAACCAGTCCAGGACTTTGTTTTGTGTGAAACTGTTTGTTTTCAGCCTATTTCTCGTAGGACACACAGATACTGGGTCCATCCTCTGCATTGTAACTGTGGAAAAAACGCCATAAAAAACGCCAAGGCAATAAACCCACATGGCTTTTTCATGGCGTTTTTTCTCTCCCATAGACTTCTATTGGAGAATAAAAGCCAAGATTTCTTGCAAAAAACGCCAGAGTGTGAACATGCTGCAGTTTTGAAAAACTGCCACAGAGCCCAAAAAAGCAGAAAAACGCCAAAGAGGACTGAAAAAACGCCAAACAGAAAAACGCCAAGTGGAAATGGCATTTTGCGATTTCCTATTGAATTACAGCTAACATCTGGCTGCAGCCGTTTTTCACAAAAAAAACGCCAGGTGGCGCTATTGGCGTTTTTATAGGCGTTTTTAGCAAAAAAAAACCAAATGGAAACCTAGCCTGAAAAAGCCATGTGGGTTTATTGCCTTGGCGTTTTTTATGGCGTTTTTTCCACAGTTACAATGCAGAGGATGGAACCAGTATCTGTGTCTCCTACGAGAAATAGGCTGAAAACAAACAGTTTCACACAAAACAAAGTCCTGGACTGGTTCATATTGAATTTTACACCATTTGGAACAAACATGCCATTACAAACAAACATACGCGACGCATCAACGGGATCCTGCCTGCCAAAAGCAACAGCAAACAATTTGCACCATCATTTGGGGCCAATCTTCCTAGAGGAGCAGACATTCGGAATAAAGCATGCCTTACAAACCACAGAAAAGAGACAAAGGGGTCTACCACGTAAATGACATCGGGGGCAGATACTTGCCATTTATCCTAATCCCTTTTAGCTGGGTGAAACTGCTAACTTGTAAAGGCTGGAAAAACTGCCTAAGGTCAAAAAAAGCAATTTCCACAGAAAGGCTAAAACGCCAGAAAAAACTCTAGAAAAAAACGCCAAAACGCAGGAAAATGCAGTGGCAGTTTTCTTGGCGTTTTTCATCAAGAAAAAAAACGCAGGACAAAAACCCAAGTGGAAACCTAGCCTAATGAAAGTAGAAAAATGTCTAAGTACAATGATGTGTGTTTCCCCCCCATTTACTTTTTTCTATTTCGTAATCAATACAATATGGTACAGGATGTTACAGTCAGTACTATTATATTGGAGTTTCTAAATATTGCTGTTTCCTATTGTTCACATAGGTTCTAGCTTTAAAATTGTTCTACATGCACCCATACAAAAACCAAAATTATTATTTAATATACTTTGTGAATGTATCATCTTTCATGTCCCTCCTACCAAGGATTCTGTATAATTCATTGACTAACTATCTCTGCCTCAAAAACGTTTTAGCCTTTGCAAAGAGAAAGTGTGCAGTGTACACAGAACACGTGGCAGTCAAGAGTGAAGAAACAGAGCTACCATCTTTGAAGACCAACAAGTATGAATAGCTTGTACACTTAGAAGAAAAAAAAAGAGTTCAAAATAATAAGAGCCCTTCTAATATAAAATATATTTCTTTATTATACAAAGATATTAAAAACACATACAGCACTCAAATATTGGACAAAAAAGCCTCCTAGAGACTGATCCGAGCATGTGAAGGTGCTAAAATTGCATATATAAAGTGGCCTGTATGCCTTATGGCAGTAATATCAATCAAACTAGGGTGTTGTTGCATCAATTACTCACTATGGAGTGCACAAAAACAACACCATGACCTGTATCGATTACCACATATTATTCTATTGCAAATAGCATATATGCATAGATAATCCGATCATAGCTAATAAATATTACCATAAAGTGCTACAGTGCTTACCCATTTTGTAAATGTAATAAATGCCTTTCTCAAGGCGCCGCTACTATTCCTACATTGTGTGGGTTTATTTATATTCCTCCCACAGGAAGTTACGTGTTGGATGCAATTTGGCGCCGGCACCACGTCTCCATCCAGTTATTCACTGCCTGTATCCGGGGTCTTCCCCGTGGTGTGCAGGCTTGAGTCCGGCTACTTCGAGCATGCGCACACAGGTCAAAACACCGGGCAAAGACAGGACCTCTGGGCGGATACAATCCAACATGAAACCAATCTTGCCTTTTACTTATCCTCACTCCTAACCAAAAGGGACATTATGCCAAAAAAAAGACTAAAGTGCATAAAGTGCATAAATCAAAAAACTTTTTATTAATTAGTCAAATTAATATATTATTCACTCTTAACCACATGTGATAAGACAGTAAATGATTATAAGTCATTTGCTGTCTAATAATTTAAACAACACTCGCAAAAAGAAAAAAAAATTACATTAATTTTGGCATCTGTCCTTTGTTTTTTCTTATTTTTCTTTTTCTTGTATATGGATCCTTGGTGATTCCTAGTGGGAGTACTCACAAGTTCTAAATATGTAAACTACAACAAAGGAATAAAAACAGAAAATTTAAAAATTGATTAAAATCACCAAAATGCGGAAAAGGACAATTGCTCATTTAAGCCCAAAGGTGTCATAGTACCCAATTGGACAATCCACCGACACTCTTTTTGAGCTAGAATCTTTTTACCATTACCTCCTCGCACTCCTGTGCTGATCTTTTCAATTCCATTCACTCGTAGACTCGATGGATCACAGTTATGTGCAGTTTGTGTCACAATCCCGGCTCCGGACGCCGCCGGGAGGAGGACTGGCCGCAGTTCCCGTACGCCGGCCGTTCGGGACGGCGGGCGGTCCTCCGCTCCCGGCACAGGGATTAGTAGCGGGCGAAGGGTTGTCCGCGGGTCCCGGGAGAACATCTCCCCGGACAGCGGACAATCCTCCGCCCGAGGTATAGGGACACGGGGAGGATTCGGCTTGCGTACTTACCCGTCCTCCGGTCGTCGGTCCGCCTCTCGGGCACGCTGCACGTTGCAGGAGAAGTGATGAACGGCTGGGGGGCGTGGTTTTGGTTCTGGTCCGGGGGGGGCTTGTGGAATGGCGCCAGTTTTAAAAGCCGGCTGTGCCTTTCACAAGCACCCTGTTGTGGTCTTACAGTTTGAGTATACGGCTCGTGCAATCTAGTTTTCTGTTTTTTACCTTTGGCTTGCCTGACTCTCCCTTGCACTACGATTTGGTACCTTTGCTTGTGATCTCTGGTTTTGACCCCTGGCTCGTCCGACTATCCGCTCCGTGCATCTGGCCTCTGGCTTGGCTGACTACCTGCTCCGTGTATCAGACCCCTGGCTCGTCCGACTATCCGCTCCGTGCATGTGACCACTGGCTTGGCTGACTACCTGCTCCGTGTATCTGACCCCGGGCTATTCAAGTTTTGGTGGCCAGATCTGATCCTGGCTCCGGGGGTTCTACGTCTGCTTTCTCCCCTTCCTCTCCGGTTGTGACTTCTCCTCCAGCTGCGAACACCGGGACTTCCTCCATTCCCTCGTCTGTGAAGCTCCCAGCTCCTGCTCGCTACCATGGGGAACCGGATGCCTGCCGGGGCTTCCTTAACCAGTGCTCCATTCAATTCGAACTAACTCCTCATCTGTTTCCTTCGGAAAGAGCCAAAGTGGGGTACCTGATCTCCTTGTTATCTGGCAAGGCCCTAGCCTGGGCTTCTCCTTTGTGGGAGAGGGACTCTCCTCTCGTGTATAACTGCTCAGCCTTCATTTCGGCTTCGACACCCCGGGTAAAGCTGCTTCGGCCTCCTTGTCTCTGCTTCATACCATCCAGGGCTCCCGCTCGGTCGCCGATTACGCTATTGAGTTTAAGACCTTAGCAGCTGAGGTTAATTGGTCCGACGAAGCTCTCATCGCGGCCTTCTACGATGGCTTATCGGAACGACTTAAAGACGAACTTTCTACCCGGGATCATCCTGCCGAGTTGGATGAATTTATCTCCTTGACTCTCAAGTTGGATAATCGTATCCGAGAACGTTTGTCACAAAAGGCTATGAAGCGTGAACGCACCTTTTCTCATCAAGTTCGTTCCCTCTCTCCTTCGGATCCCTCTACGTCCTCAGAGTCCCCTGAAGAACCTATGCAGTTGGGAGTCACCAGACTATCCACCGTGGAAAGATCTCGTCGTAGAATGGAGGGACTTTGTTTTTATTGTGGTCTAAAGGGCCATTTTGTTCGCACTTGTCCCAGTAAACCGGGAAACGCCCGCACCCGGACCAAGTAAAGGAGCCTTGTCCGGGTGAGCTTTGTACGGCTCCTACATTCTGTGACAATTTGCTTGTTCCTGCTACGCTGGAATGGGATGGAAGAAAGGTTTCAGTCTCCGCCATGATTGGCTCTGGGGCCGCTGGTTCATTTATTGATAAATCCTTTGCCCTCCTCCAGAAGATACCTCTCGTCCAAGTACACCCTCCTATTGCCGTCTCGGCCATAGACGGCCGACCCCTACAACCCTCCTTCATCACGCTCAGACCTCTCCGTTACTTCTGTCTGTGGGCCTGTTCCATCGTGAAACCATATCCTTCCATATCATTTCATCCCCCTCCTGCCCCATGGTTCTAGGTCTTCCTTGGCTCCGCGTCCATAACCCGGCCATTAAGTGGTCCACTGGAGACATCCTAGGTTGGGGTTCGGACTGTTCCCAACGATGTTTTTCTACCACCACCCCCATTCCTTCTGTTTCCGCCTTGCCGATACCCTTGGCGTATTCTGAATTCAAGGACGTGTTCGACAAAAAGCAAGCAGAGGTTTTACCTCCCCACAGACCTTACGATTGTCCTATCGAACTTTTGCCCGGGACACTTCCACCTCGAGGTCGTATTTATCCATTGTCATTGCCCGAGTCTCAAGCGCTTGAGGAGTACATTAAAGATAATTTAGAAAGAGGATTCATCCGAAAGTCTACCTCTCCAGCCGGTGGTCCTTCCTGGGTTTCATCATTTCTGCATCGGGCTTTGAAATGGATCCTACTAAACTTGCGCCGATTTCAGATTGGCCTCAACCTCAGGCTTTACGGCCCCTTCAACGGTTTTTAGGTTTTGCGAACTATTACAGAAAATTCATTCAGAACTTTTCCAAGATTGTAGTTCCTCTAACCAACATGACTAAGAAAGGTGCTGACTGCAAGAATTGGTCTAGGGAAGATATCCAGGCCTTTGCCTACCTTAAGAAGGCCTTTGCTTCTGCCCCGATTTTGCGTCATCCAGATGCCTCTAAACCTTTTACTGTGGAGGTTGATGCCTCCGAAGTGGGAGTTGGAGCAGTCCTCTCTCAGAGGAAGGACTTCAATGACAGGCTTCATCCTTGCGCCTTTTTCTCGAAGAAATTTTCTCCTGCTGAGATGAATTATGATGTGGGTAACCGTGAACTTTTGGGCATTGTTATGGCTCTTCAGGAGTGGAGACACCTTCTGGAAGGGGCGAGGAACCCTATCACAATTTTGACCGACCACAAGAACCTGGAATATCTTAGTCACGCTAAAAGACTGAACCCTAGGCAGGCCAGGTGGTCGTTATTCCTCTCCAGATTTTTGTTTGTCATTTCATACCGGCCTGGATGAAGAAACATCAAAGCGGATGCGTTATCCAGGCAGTTTGTCTCCAACCAGGACTCCAAGTCTGAACCTGAGCCTATTATTCCTCCTTCTCAGATTATTGCCTCCGTCTCCACTCATCTATTTTCTCCTTTGGTCTCCCATATTCTCTCAGCTCAATCTAAAGCTCCTGTCCATAGTAAATGGCCCATGGACACCCTGTTTGTGCCGGAGCGGGAGAGGGAACACGTTATGTCCTGGGCTCATGCGTCCTTAACCTCGGGTCATCCTAATGCCCAGCGGACCTTTCGGTTCATTCGTAGACAGTTCTGGTGGCCTACTATGCATATTGACTGCTTTGATTTTGTCGCCGCGTGTACTATGTGTGCTACTGCTAAAAACTCTCATGTCAAACCCTCGGGGTTACTTCAACCCTTGCCCGTACCCTCCCGCCCGTGGTCGCATTTAGCCATGGCTTCACCATCATTTGGGTAGTAGTCGACCGATTTTTTAAAATGGCTCATTTTGTTCCCCTCCCCAAGTTGCCCTCGGCCCCGCAGTTAGTCCCTGTGTTTGTTCATCATGTCGTTCGTCTGCATGGTCTCCCACTCCAGGTTGTGTCTGATCGGGGGGTGCAATTCACAGCTTTGGTTTGGAGGACCTTCTGTGCCTCTCTGGGTATTTCCCTAGCCTTTTCTTCTGCCTACCACCCCCAAACTAACGGTATCACGGAAAGAACCAACCAGACTCTTGAGCAATTTTTACGCCTTTTTATTAATGAACACCAGGATGATTGGGCTTTGCTTCTACCTTGGGCTGAGTTTGCTAGGAATAATACTGTTCACGAGTCCTCCAAGATTAGTCCTTTTTTCTGTAACTATGGTTTTCACCCTTCTTCCTTTCCTTCTTCTTTCGCTCCTTCTCAAGTTCCAGCCGTAGACCTGTATTTAAAACAATTACCGTTAGTTTGGGACGGAGTGCGCCGTTCGCTGGTTGATGCTGCTCACAAGTATAAGCGTTATGCGGATCGGCGTTGCCGATTGGGTCCCTCCTTTATGAATGGCGATAGGGTATGGCTCTCCACTAAGAACCCTAGGCTTAAAGTTCCGTCTATGAAATTTGCCCCCCGTTATATCGGCCCTTTTCGAATTCGTCGCAAGATCAACCCGGTTGCTTATGAATTAATTCTCCCCTCCTCCCTTAGGATACCCAGGGTTTTTCATGTTTCTCTGCTCAAACCCCTCACCTGTAACCGCTTTACCCAGTTGACTCACTGTCCTCGTCCTGTTGTCGTTGATTCCCAGGTGGAATATGAGGTGCAGTCTATTTTAGATTCCAAAAAGATTAGAAACTCTGTCTCTTACCTAGTCCACTGGAAAGGGTATGGTCCTGAAGAGAGATCTTGGGTTCCTGCTCGGGACCTACACGCTCCTACTTTGCTCCCGGCTTTCCATAAGAAATTCCCGTATAAACCTGGTATGTGTGGGCCTATGGCCGGCCCTCGAAGGGGGGGTAATGTCACAATCCCAGCTCCGGACGCCGCCGGGAGGAGGACTAGCCGCGGTTCCCGCTCGCGGCACAGGGATTAGTAGCAGGCGAAGGGTTGTCCGCAGGTCCCGGGAGAACATCTCCCCGGACAGCGGACAATCCTCCGCCTGAGGTATAGGGACACGGGGAGGATTCAGCTTGCGTACTTACCCGTCCTCCGGTCGTCGGTCCGCCTCTCGGGCACGCTGCACGTTGCAGGAGAAGTGATGGACGGCTGGGGGGCGTGGTTTTGGTTCTGGTCCGGGGGGGGCTTGTGGAATGGCCGGCTTGTGGTCTTACAGTTTGAGTATACGGCTCGTGCAATCTAGTTTTCTGTTTTTGACCTTTGGCTTGCCTGACTCTCCCTTGCACTACGATTTGGTACCTTTGCTTGTGATCTCTGGTTTTGACCCCTGGCTCGTCCGACTATCCACTCCGTGCATCTGACCTCTGGCTTGGCTGACTACCTGCTCCGTGTATCAGACCCCTGGCTCGTCCGACTATCCGCTCCGTGCATCTGACCACTGGCTTGGCTGACTACCTGCTCCGTGTATCTGACCCCTGGATCTGCTGACTACCCGCATTGTGCTCCTGTCTCGTGCTGCGCCTTGCCGCTGCTGCCGCTCAGAATCTATCTCCGGCTGGTGGGAGGTTGTCCACTGTTGGGATCGTCTAAGTCCTGGACTGCTGCTGCCGGGAACTCCCCTCTCAGTAGCGGTAGTTTGGGCAGAAGAACTTCTGCGGGGACGACCTTCCTTAATAGTCCAGCGAAACAGTGACAGTTTGAAAATGTTGTGGTATTGTTTTTAATATTGTCCAGTCCGGTGCATTTCTAGCCAAGAGATGTCATAACTAGAGTGTATTTCTTCCATATTAAAACAGCAATTGTACAAAAATACTGGCACATCACTAACTCAGCTGCAATTTGAATGCATCCAGTAGTCCCAAGACCTGTCACTATACACAATAGAAAAATGAAAAGAGGTGCCTTCCTAAAACTCAGGTTATCTGAAATTACAACATACCTTACAGGTTTTCCCTATCAATATCATAATCTGTAGAAATGGTGTAGCTAAGATCCTATCTACCTTGGAAGAAGCGAACAAGCTCTTAAAATTGTAGGGTCTGTAACCGACCCATCAGCTGCTTCACTTAATTGCCCTCCGATTACACAACTTAGCAAACTTAGTAGAGTAGAGAGAGTATTTATCAGGCACCTCATTCCCCAGATCAGTACAAATAAAACATATCTCTGGTGATATGTCAGTAGCTGGCCCCAAAGCCTATTGTGTAGCTCCATCTCACGACTGCAGGTACTTGATTAGGTAGGAGTCTCTTTGTAGGTTCAGGGTTAGGTCTTGGCATAGGGCAGGCATTTGTAGAATTACCTGCTTGTCCACTGCAGTCTTGGCCTTCTTCTTAGAAGCCATCAGCAGACACAGAGCAGTGAACTGGCAGAGGATAGGAGACTGAAAGTTCTGCATCTGAATAATCACAATCAGGTGAGGTACAAAGGGCAAGAACAGGAACATAGAGTCCGAAGCCAGGGGTCAAAAACAGAATACACAGATCAAACAACCCGCTCACGGTACTGTAGGGGGAGGAAGTACAATGCTCGAGCATGAGGGCCTGGGAAAACCCCTAGTATATGAAGGCCTGCAATTGCCTGGCGGGCCTGAGGTGTGTCAGGAACCATTGACAAATTAGACAGGGACATAGGGGAATCTTAGCGACACCAGAGCCTGGAAGTGAGACCGATAGGGTCACTGCTTTGAGTTCTGTGGTTCCTGACGCTTCATTTATCTCTATTAGCAAATTTACTGTGGGTAACAGTGAACTACAATACCTATGTTTGGAGGAACATTGAACTCCCTATATAAAGACTCCCCCCCCCCGTTCTGCACCTATCACCCTAGACCTATCAAGCCTAAGCCAGAATATAGCACTACTGTATACACTATAGAAAGATGTTTTTTGTACGTACTATATGATTACTGAACTTCAGGGCAGGTATCTTATTTTAATATGCACCATCTATGATACAAATTACACTTTAGTTAACACTTATACCCCCCTTGTACAATCAGTGAGGAGAGGATATTTTGGCAAGATAGATAAACATAGGTTCAGCTCTTTAATGTATGGAATTGATCTCAATGTATGGAATTTATCCATAGGATGGTTCCTCTTCAAATGTGCTGAGAAGAAGGAAGCAACAGGGACCTAGTGTTGTAGCTAAACTTTTATACTACATACTACACATCATTCATCCACAATGGCTACCTCTTGTTTTATTAATAATTATTGCTCTAAATTTTAGGGACCAGAAGCAAGATAATAACATGGTCTGATCATATTTCATCACCATGACTATTCATGAGCTACATCCAATGGTTAGTACAGGACTATAAACAGCTAATTGGATCTTATTGGCTTACCTCTTCATACAAGAAGCTTTTGCTTCCTACATTAAACAGTCTTTTGAGTTATTTAAATCATTATATATTACAATTCAAAGTCTGTGACAGGCTCAAAAGTTATGAGAGGTATGCAGACAGACAAGGGAATATTAGCAACAAATGATTTATTACATAGTTTTCAGCATTTGGAAGTTCAAAAGATATGACAGATCTCGGATTATATAATTGCTAAAGAAAGACCAAACTAAACAATATAAAATATTACATCTGATACCTTACTGGCCAAACAATTGAAGCAAAGTGAGACTAAGTTTAAGATTAGCAACTTACTGTTCCAAGAACAAAAAAGCCACTTGCATCATCAATTAAAACTGAGGAAATTCCCCTAGCCATAAGGCATCTAGTCCAGATGGGCTCTCAAATATGTATTCCAAAATACAGTCTTGTTGCTGGATGTGTCTTTCTGCAAGTGCGCCTCAATGTCCTTCCTTACTATGGAGGATCGATTTGTCTTCTCGGATAAGGTGCTGGATGCATGGCTGGAAAGCCCTTAGACAGGGCACAAGGCTGGAAAGCCCTTGGAAAGGGCACACGGCTGGAAAGCCCCTGGACAGGGCACACGACTGGAAAGCCCTTGAACAGGGCACACGGCTGGAAAGCCCTTGGTCAGGCAAGCTGGGTCAGAACCGGAAATTCACAGGAACAAGCAGAATCAGTAGACTAGGAACTGGGTCAATATCAGGAGATCACAAAGATCATGAAGACGAGCCAAATTGGGACCCGAGAGCAAGGTCAGGAAATGGGTAGAATCAGTCAGAAAACTTCTAGCAGTAGCACAGGACCAGAACACAGAGCAACAGCAGCAGGCTGTATACACTACAATGCAAAGGCCCGGAATGGTAGAATTGACAGGTATTTAAGGGGAGGGTTGCACTAAGGTAAGCATATGCAGCTGGTCAGGTCATTAGCATAAAAGGTACTCTTGATCTGACTAGTGGCCTCTAGAGGCTGCAACAGACATGACACCTGAATGAATACAGATCGGGGCTGACAGGGTTGAATCCTTACTCTGAGGAATCAATTCTTTTTTTTATAATATTGGGGGAAATGTGCCCCAGTACAATATTGATGTGTGTCTGCATTGACTGCGTTGTGCCCTGCCTCTGAGGCTCAATGTCCTTCCTTACGTCTTTTTTTTTTTTTAAATATTGGGGTGAGGGTAATTTAGTCTTGTATTATATGGTTGGATGGGTCTGTTTGCCTGTGTCTGCCCTGTCTCTTCTGCGGCTCAATCTTCTTCCTTACCCTGAGAGATCATCCAGTGTACCATGGGCCTGGGTGTGTCTACCTGCCAATGCCCTTCTAATATTTCTGCTGCAATTTTATCACCTTCATCAAAATGGTCCAATTTTGGGTGACATTTAGTCCCATAGTATGTTGTTGGATATATAAAAAATAACAATAACAAAAGTTATGGTGGGGTAAAGGTGGACAATGGAAAACCCTTCAACTTAAAGTTAAGGGGATAGCAGAAGCATTATCAAGCACTAATCTACATCTACCAGACAAGCCAGAATGCTTGTTTTTTCCTTCAGAAATCTTGTGGTGCTGCCACAACCACAAGGGATGCTGGGTAGGCGCATGCAAATAAGGTCAACAATAAAGTAGCTTGTCTTCTGGCGTGTCCGGCATCTGGCGTGTCTGGTGAATGTAGATTAATGCTACATAAATATAGGGGATGCTTCTGCTATCCCCTATATATATATATATGTAACAAAATTTTGCCCCAGGGGGCTGCCCCCTTGACCCTCTTGCTCGGTTACATCTTCCTGCTTTACATGGGGATCCGGAACCTCTGCTATACGGGAGTCGGGGTACTTAGCATTGGCAGCACCTCCATCTGACTGGGCATCGAGGACATGGATGGGTTTTCCAGGCAGGAACATAAATGACTAGAACAAACAGTAATACAAGTACAACAATATGAACATGTATTAAAGAATAAATGGCAAATACAAGGAATAAATGGCAAATACAAGGGCTGACTAGACACACTAAACCCTGCCTACCTAGACACCCTCCCAAACCACCTGCCCTCAGGTTTCACACTAATGGCTGATGGGTGCCAGTTGGTGAACAGATGTGCTGGGGCCCTTTAAGGTGGTCCACACTTTAAAACAAGTGAAACTCTCTGTGAAGATTGCTTCAATCCACAATAAGGGCTGTGTAAATCTTTATTAATATCTGTGATAGACAGAATGCTCTATCAGCGTGACAGGGGTGAGTATACTCCTTTTCACCCAGGTCAGGTATTCAGCTGCATAGGCTCATTCTCAGGGTGCAGCTGGCAGCACACACTGGATCATCAGAACAGGGATATTGTTGAACTATACTGCTGCCGCTGTTTATATTAACACAATGTTCAAAAACACAATAGCACAAGTGGGAGATAATACATTAAACAGCAATTGAGTAAATGCCCAAAAAGTCAAAGGCAGTGCCGTAATAAAGACAAATCAAACAGATATAGACAGGAGGGCGGACAACATGGTCCTAAAAAGTGATCCCCTTTTTCAGGCAGGTGGTGGTGGTATAATGGTGTGGGGACATTTTTTTGGCACACTTTGGGCCCCCTAGTACCAATTGAGCATCATTTAAACTTGACAGCCTAGCTGACCATGTCCATCCCTTTATGACCACAGTGTAACAATCTTCTGATGGCTACAGCAGGATAATGCACCATGTCACAAAGCTCACATTATCTCCAACTGGTTTCTTGAACATGACAATGGGTTCACTGTACGCCAATGGCCTTCACACTCACCAGATCTCAATCCAATAGAGCACCTGTGGGATGTGGTGGAATGGGAGATTTGCATCATGGATGTGCAGCCGACAAACCTGCAGCAACTGCGTGATGCCATCATGTCCATATTAGGGCTGAAACAACGAATCGATAAAATCGATAATAATCGATAACGGAAATCGTTGTCGACGATTTCCGTTATCGATTAATCGAGTGATCGATTCGTTGTTGGAGCACTCGGCTCCTTTTACTTACCTCCGCGAGCGTTCCCCGTTTCTGCTACACGCTCTGCAGTCTCCGCCTTCTGCATACGTACGTGTGACGCGCTTCAATCAAGAGTTTAATAAAGTTTTAAACTTGAAGCTTGGAAGTGGAACGAGTCCGTAGCGGAGGTAAGTATTCTTCATGTCTATGTGCGAATGTCTATGTGCGAATGTCTATGTGCGAATGTCTATGTGCGAATGTCTATGTGCGAATGTCTATGTGCGAACCGCTCTGTGCGAGTGGCTCCATTCGTACAGAGCGGTTCGCTCTGTGCGAGTGGCTCCATTCGCACAGAGCGATTCTGGGGGTGGGGGTCCACGGCGGAGTGGGGGTCCACGGCGGAGTGGGGGTCCACGGCAGGGTGGGGGTGGGGTTTCAGGGGATGCAGGGCAGGTTGTGAGTGTGGGTGCAGGGCAGGGTGTGAGTGTGGGTGCAGGGCAGAGTGGGAGACAGGGTGCAGGGCAGAGTGGGGTGGGGATGCAGGGTGTGAGTGTGGGTGCAGGGCAGAGTGGGTGCAGGGTGTGAGTGTGGGGGCAGGGTGTGAGTGTGGGGGCAGGGCAGAATGTGGGGGCAGGGCTGGGTGCAGGGCAGAGTTGGAGACTGGGTGCAGGGGCACAGTGCAAAGTGCTGGGTGCAACGTGCTGGGTGCAAAGTGCCAGGGCTGGGGCAAAGTGCTGGGTGCAAAGTGCAAAGTGCTGGGTGCAAAGTGCTGGGTGCAGAGTGCCAGGGCTGGGGCAAAGTGCTGGGTGCAAAGTGCCAGGGCTGGGTGCAAAGTGCTGGGTGTAAAGTGCTGATGCTGGGGCAAAGTGTGGGTGCAGGGCAAAGTGCTGGGACCAGAGTGCTTGGACAAAGCACTGGGGCAAGTGCAAATATGGGTGCTGGGAAAACTACACTGCAATAATAATACAACAAACTTATTTTTGTATTCTAGCTGCAAAGAACACTGCACATAATAATAAAAATGGCTGAGGGTTCTGGCAAGGCAACCTCTGAAAAAAGTGTGCGACCCAAATACTCTAAGGCATGGGAGCATTTTACTTTAAATGCTGCAAAGACGGTTGTAACCTGTAAAATTTGCAAAATGGAGCTTGTGTGGCACGGAAGCACGACCGTGATGAACGAGCACATGAAAAGGAAACATGTGGGCTTCACGGAGGAAGGTGAAACATCAGGACGGCACGTTAAACCCAAATGATAAATTGAGAAGTAGCTTTTTCTGCATTCTACTGCCAACCATAATCTATAAATCTATTGATATATATATATTTTTTACTTTCAGGAAGAAACAGCGTACCATGACAGAATTTGTGCAGCGAAATCCCCAGTGCACTCCACAGCAAGCAACGCTTATAACAGATTCCATTCTGAAAATGCTGGTCACTGACATGCGGCCGCTATCCATGGTTGAAGACCAAGGATTCAAAAGCATGGTCAGTGTACTAAACCCCGGATATACTCTTCCCTCAAGAACTCATTTCACCAAACTAGTGGAGAGGAAGTACCAAGAGGCATTTCAGAATGTGAAGCATGCCATCAGCGCTAATGACTGCAGAATTGCTTTTACAGCAGACATATGGACAAGTGTAGCTACTGAGGCTTACCTTGGCATTACATGCCACTACATAGGGGATGACTGGAAGCTGTCTTCTCTCTGTCTCTGTCTCCGCAAACATCGCAGAATGGATAGAGGAGGTTGCCGCAAAGTTTGAGATTCCAGATAAAAAAATAATTGCCATTGTACATGACAGTGGTGCAAATATTGTGGCTGCTGTAAAAATCCTAGAGGACAAGCATGGGTGGGCCAGTATTCGCTGCACTGGCCACACATTACAGCTGGTGATCAATGCTTCATTAAAGCACTCTGGAATTCAGAGAGCTGTTAGTGCTGCAAGAGCACTAGTTGAGCATTTTAAAAAAAGTGAGCTAGCCAGCAGTAGGTTGAAGGAGAAGCAGAAGCAGATGGGTACACCAGAGCACAAACTTCTTCATGATGTAACCACTAGATGGAATAGCACTTACTATATGGTCGACAGACTAATTGAACAAAGGTGGCCCGTAACTGCCACTCTGTCTGACCCATCTGTTACTCAAAGGGGCAAGCATTATTTAAAGCCAGAACAGTGGAATCTTCTTGAAGAACTTTCCACCGCTCTTAAGCCTTTTGAATGCGCCACTGTATTCATGAGTGGCCAAGAATATGTAACTGTATCTTCCATGCCTGCACTTGTGAAGGGGCTGTTAAGGTCCAATGTGGTTGCCTGGTTTGAATCATCTCCGCTGAAGAGCTTCCAAGCCACAGTAAAAGACCAGCTTCAAAGCAGATGGAAGGGGATCCTTTTTTAAAACATCCCAAACACTGTTGTTGTTTCCTCTGCCCTGGATCCACGATTTAGGAGGCTGAAGTTTTTAACACCAGAGCAAATTATAAGTGTACAGGCAAAAGTGCAGACAGAGGCGCTTGCTGTAAGAAGGGAGATGGTGCAGCGGGAAACAACTTCTTTGCCTGTAACGACAGTTGACGTGCCCTCAACATCTGCTGCTTCTTTACTTGACTGACTCCTTGAGTCTGGGGGCAGCAGTGAAGAGGAGACTAGAGAGGGGAAACTTGAGGAGGAGGATATTCATACTCAAGTACGAGATGAGGTCCAGGCTTATTTTGCAGAGAGGCCCCTTGCCAAGGAGAGAAACCCTTTGAATTGGTGGAACACCAACCAAGAGAAATATCCTACCTTGGCAAAACTGGCAAAATCCTACTTGTGCATCCCAGGCACCTCCACTCCATCAGAGCGCCTCTTCTCTGCTGCAGGCAACATTGCTTGTAAAAAGAGAGCCAGCCTCAGCCCTGAGCATGTGGACATGTTAACATTTTTGCATTCTAATGCAAAGTTTCTTGAACAGTAATAGTCCACCTCTTTTCAGAATGTTTGGGGTTATTTTGTTTCAGAAATATTGTGTTTGGGTTCTTGTACTTTGAAAATATTGTTTTTTATTACATCATAACAAAATAAGAATGTTAATGTAAATTTTAAGTTGTTTTTGAACATCCAATTCATTAAATTATTTTAAATAAACGAAAAATTTGCATATTGTTTTTTTTATCCGATTAATCGATTAATCGAAAAAATCATCGGCCAACTAATCTATTATTAAAATAATCGTTAGTTGCAGCCCTAGTCCATATGGACCAAAATCTCAGAGGAATGTTTCGAGCACCTCGTAGAAAGTATGCCACGAAGAATGAAGGCAGATCTGAAGGCAAAAGGGGGTCCAACCTGGTACTAGCAAGGTGTACCTAATAAAGTGGCCAGTGAGTTTATATATACTGTACTGTATAGATATATATATACATATTATATATATATATTGATGTAGTGCTGCTGTTATTGGAGGTGGATTTTTCCTAAACCTTGAGATGATGTTGTTGTAAGTAAAAGATGAGTCCAGAAGGTGGGAAAGAAATTTTGTTTTCGAATAAAAAAGCCCTCCTAATTTCTTCCAATCCAAACGGACGGAAAACAAATTTGGATGTCCAACAACAAACGCCAAAAATGAAATAAAAGTTTGCTTGCATGCACAAGTCCAGTAAAAACACTAATAAACTTCTCGCTAAGTTCCCTCACCTATAAACTATACAGAATGCTGTTGTCATCTAAGGTTTTCCAACCACCTTTCCAATCCACTCCATATCATTTAGGATAAAATGATAAATTTCCAGACAAATGTACAACTTTGCTCCTGGGTACATCTTTGCCAACTAAACTAACTTCTGTCGTTTGTTTCATGAATGCCAGTTATTGGGCCTTTGATTCAGTAATTAATGTTCTAAGAAGTTCTAATTGTCAATTTAACTAGGCCCTAATTAGGCCCAGATAATTTTGTTACTGGACATATTCTTAACCTGTTATTACTGAGAAATTCAAATCATGAGAAATGTCAATTCATTTTTATTAATTTATCACTGTACTCTTATAATATGTTTTTTTTTTATTGTATGGACTTATTGGAAGCTGATGGAAATTTATACCGGGACTATAACAAACGTTCAAATATAACTAAATATGACTGTTATCAACTTTATCTTTGTAAATCACAATGATCAAATATACAGTCACGCTAGAGACTTCTGGAACAGATGGCAGCAAAAAATAAGAAATTGAGATGGAAGGATAGTGTTTATCTAGTGTTGACATACATTTCTTCAATAAACATGACAGGAATACATACCCATTGAAATGGTCAGTGTTCAAAAGAGTTTTATTAGAAAAAAGGAATGTGTTAATGCAAAAAATATGTCTATTGATAAAATAAACATCATCAAACCTGAGGCCATGAATGAAGCAGTTAAAAAAAAAAGTGATTCATATTTACAAAGAACTAATAATCCACTAAGAAATATACTCTTTTGACTCTATTGCTGCACAACTAATGTGCATATTTGTCCCTGTATGGGTTAGCAATTTTTACATAATAGAACATAAACCTTAACTTAATTCACTTGTACTAATAAATACTGTCTACCCATTGAACAGCACTACGAATATAAGACGTGGGGTATTTTTGAGAGCATTCGCTCTGAAAAAACCTTGTCTTATAATCGAGCAAATACAGTAATAGTTTTGCTACTTGTACCACCATTTGAGGGCAGCACTGTGCCCTCACATCCACCAGTAGGTGTTGGACTGCCTCTACCCATGAGAGTACACAGCCCCAAACTTCAAACCATAAACCTGGGCTCTCACTATCTCCACAAGCCCAGCCATCCATGCTAGCTGTGTTGTATTACAAAGAGAGGGCAACAAATACTGTAAAATTAGCAGTGGGCTGTAGCAGCTTTTCTCTCAATCAACAATTCTTATCTATAAAGTGTTTTTTTTTTGTTTTTTTTATTTAATATTAATTTTTATTTGGTTTTAACAACAAATGACAAAATTATGGACACCGCATGAATATGTTTTGCATTTAGTCCAGGACCAAAACAACACGACACTACATACAACGAATATATAAAATACTATACTTTGAGATGAGGTAAGAAAGAAGGGAAACCCAAGATCACTCTTATACTCTTATTTAAACTTCAAAAATGTTTAGGAGTTTTTCCCATTTTTTTATTTTCTTATAATTAAATCCATTTAATTTGGTTATACCCAATTCCATTTTACAATGATAAATTGTAATTGTTTTAATCTCTTCCCAATAAGGGAGTTTTTTATTTTTCCAATTTTTTGCTATAAGTAATTTAGTAGATGCAAGGATATGTATTATTAAGCTTCTATAAAGATTAGTAATTTTAGGCCAATCTAAATGTAAGAGAAAGCAGTCTGGTGTAAAAGGTAAGTATACACCCGTTAATAGTTCAATCCGATTATAAACCTCTTTCCAGAGAACCTCTATATGTTGACAGGTCCACCAGATATGCATAAAATTCCCAGTGTCTTTCTCACATCTCCAACAGGTATCTTTAATCTGTGGGTACATTTTTGCTAGCTTTGTTGGAACAAGATACCATCTGTAATAAATCTTATAAAAATTCTCTCTTATATTTAGACAATGAAACTCACTATTAACCAGTTGAATTGTAGATTTCCAACTGTCCCAAGAGATAATCCTATTCAATTCTCTCTCCCATGTCTTAATTACCTTTACTGGGTTATTTTCATAATCAATTTTAATAAGAGTTAAACATTTAGTAATCATTCCCTTACTATTTATCATATTGTATAAGACATTAAGAAGAGCCCATTTTTCTCCACTGTTTAAGATACCATATTTCAGGAGAAACCCTTTAATTCTAAGATAAGGGAAAACTTCTTTAGAAGGAAGTAGGTATTCCTGTTGTATCTGAGAGAAGGGTTTTACTTTCTCATTCAGACAGAGATCATAGATAGTCCGAATACCCGCCGGTTTCCATGTTTGTAAACTGATATTCTCTATACAGGACTCTAAAAGTTCCAATGGAAGAAAGTCCGCTATGGACTTATTTATAGTTAACTTCTTCCTAGTCTTTTTCCATATGTCTATATCTGTAGCAACCAAAGATCCTAAAGCCTCCTGACAGTTAGCATCTATCTCTCTAATGTACCATGGGGCTAATGCTAAACTTTTCAAGCCTGTTGTTATTTCCTCAATTTTGTACCAAACTTCTTCTTTTCTATCTTTAATTTGAACAGACATCACATGCGCAATCATACAGGCTTCATAGTAATCCTTAATACCTGGTATCCCGAGTCTCCCATTATTTGTCTTCCTAGAAAGGAGTGACAGACTCAATCGTGGCTTTTTACCTTGCCAAATAAACTTATTAAAAGCCATCTGTACCATTCCTAGCCATACTTTAGGAACCTTTAATGGTAACATTTGGAAAAGGTAAGTCCATTTAGGCAGTATATATGATCTAATTGTGTTAATTCTACCTATCCAAGATATTTCTTTTTTCATCCAATCTTTTAAAGATTTATTTGTAGATTTCAAAAGGGGTAAAAAGTTTGTCTGTATAATTTTTGTCGGATCTTTAGTGATCTTAATACCTAGGTATTCTAAGCTATCTTTGGCCCATGAGAAATTAAAGTTATCAAGGAGATACTTTATTTCAACCTGGTTCATATTACATGCATGCATAGTAGTTTTGTTAACATTCAATTTATAATCTGAATATTTGGAATAATCTTCAATTACTTTAATTAACACTAGTAACGACTTTCTTGGTTGTTCTAAAAAGACTAAAATATCATCCGCATAAAGACTAATCTTACTCTCCAATGTTTTCAATCTAAAACCATATATGTCCCGGTTTTCTCGGATATCACAGGCAAGAGGCTCAATTGTCAGTATGTAAAGCAACGGAGATAAAGGACAGCCCTGTCTCGTACCATTCTTAATTTCGAACCATTCAGCATCTATACTTGGTCCGATCGTCCTTGCAGAAGGGCAGGTATAAAGGGCCATAATTGCTTGATATATATTACCCCCGAAACCAAATGCCTGTAGTGTATGTCCTAAGAAATCCCATCTGACCCTGTCAAAAGCCTTTTCGGCATCTAATGACAGGGCCAGAATGGGGTTACTTAATTGTTGGGAAACATCTAAAATATCTATGACTCTTCTAATATTATTTTTAGATGATCTACCTGGTACAAAACCTGATTGAGCTCAAAAAATTAAATCCACTATCACTCCTTTTAATCTTTTTGCTAATATAGCCGCATAGATTTTAATGTCACCATTTAATAGCGAAATTGGTCTATAATTAGAAAGGATCTCTGGGTTTTTATTAGGTTTTAAAATAGGAACTATATTGGTTCTTAACATATCCAGAGGAAAATTCCCCTTTGCTATTGCCTCATTGAAAGTTTTAGTGAGTTTAGGTGCCAAAAGATCTTTATATATTTGATAAAATTTATTGGTAAATCCATCCGGTCCAGGCGTTTTATTAATTTGTAATTCCTTTATCACATTTTTAACTTCTACTATATTAATTGGTCTATTGATAACCCTTAATTGTTGTTCTGAGATTCTGGGGAATTTCCTATTTAAAAAATAGTCCTGAGGTGGGTTTTGTTCTATCCTTGTTAAATTATAGAGAGTCTTATAATAATTATTAAAAGCGGCACCAATTTTCTCGGGGGTAAGGCATAGCTCTCCATTAGATCTAATCCTATTAATTATTTTAGATTGTTTCTTGCGTTTTAATTTATTTGATAGTAAAGTGTCTGCTCTATTATTTTTATAATACCATTTAGTTTTTAAATAATATACATTTTTATTCTTTTCCTCAATAAGTAATTCATTTATTTTATTTTGGATCTTACCTAATTGTTCAGTTTTATGATGAGTTGGAAAAAGTTTATTTTCATGTGAGAGTCTATAATAATTTACATAAAGATCTGCTAAGGATTCTCCTCTAGCTTTCTTTAAAATAGTGCCAAGTTTAATTATATGCCCCCTAATTACACATTTATATGCACATCCAATAGCACCTAATGTGACTTCTTCACTTTCATTTTCAAGGAAATAATTCTCTGAAATTTTCACTATATACTCCCTATTCTCCATTTTAAGTAATATATTTTCATTTAAGCGCCAGTTTGTCCTGTTTTTAGGAGTTTGGGGTATGATATCAAGCACTATCGCATTGTGATCTGACCAGGTTATCTCATGAATTAGCACCTTTTTTATTTTCTTAATCATTTGATCATCCCCTAAAAATAGATCTATTCTGGAATAAGAAAGGAAGGTTTTAGAAAAACAAGTAAAATCCATCTCCTCAGGATGATATAATCGCCAAAGGTCCGAGAGTCCATAGCTTCTAAGAAATTTCTTAAATTGAAACCCCTGTGATTTTATATTTTTATCTAGAAGCTTACCTCTAGTAGTTTTTTTATCTAATATCGGATCTATTACTCGGTTGAAATCCCCTGCCAGGAGTAAATTACCTTGTTTTAATCTGTCTATTTTCCAAAAAAGATTCTTAAAAAATAAGTTAGAAGATCCATTGGGAGCATATACATTTACCAAGGTATATATTTCGCCTTGAATTTCAGCTATGACTATTAAAAATCTGGCTTCTACATCAGTTTCATGATAAATAATCTTTATGTTGAGCTCGTCACTAATAAGAAGTGCCACCCCTCTTTTCCTATCAATCTCTAAGGAAGAGCAGAACACGTGGCTAAATTTCTTAGGAATAAATCTCTTAGAATCAAGTTGTTTCCAATGGGTTTCTTGTAAAAACACAATCTGAGCCCTTTCCTTTCTAATATAATCAAATAAAATTGAACGCTTATTGGGAGAGTTTAGACCCTGGGTATTTATAGAAATAATCTTAACCATAATCCTTGTTTCTTTGATTCTTAGGGATTCCTTCCTTGCTCATCTCAAGTAACACATAGTTAACATTTAGACCCTTCACATTACATATAATTAAAAATAGTAAAACATCATCTCTCATTATAGTAATTATAAGATATCCATCTATATTCCGTGGTAATAACCCCCTGCCACGGTTAAAGATTATCATATTCGAATTATACATAGGAAATATGATATTAAGTGAAGCCGTGAGGCCGTTGGCCAAGAGAAAAAAAAAAAAAAAAAGCCAAAAGAAAAAAGTGTTTTCTACTTTACATATAGAATCTTTAAATATAATAAACTTTAGTTAATATGTATCATCCCAAATGTGTTTCCCTTTTCCTTTGTTTTATCTTGTGATATATAATCTATGATCTATAATTAATAGAGGTCAAACAGTGTGTTGTCTTTTCCTAAATAATGTGATCAATATATTCATTACTATTAATTAATCCTCTTAAAATATTATCCACTGTGCATAAGAACCCTTTAAGTGATATACTCCTTAAATGAGATATTTCAATCCAATTATGTTACCCTATTTTGTTTGACTCCCATATGTATCTATTTGTATGTAAAATTTTACTATCTTCTAAAGATAGAATACATTCATTAATTAAATAATAAATAAATAAAAAAAAAAAAATTCATTCCCTTTTCCTTCTTTTTGTGTAGGACCCTTAAGTGTAGTGAAATGTAATTAATAAATATCATCCCAAGTGTGTTTCCCTATATCATTTGTGTTATTATGTATATATATTTTAAAATTTCAACATCTTGTGATATATGATCTGCAATCTTTTATTAATAGAAGTTAAACGATATGTCGTCTTTTACCAAATAATGTGATCAGTATATTCATTACTGTTCATATTATACCTCTTGAGAGATTATCCACTGTGCATATGATCCCTTTAAATAAATGTAAACCCTATACTCTTTATATAAAAAAAAAAAAATCGTACTCGTCTATTCTATGACATTATTACTGTCTATATTTACTATTACTTAACTCAGCAATATGCACGCTGCTCGAGCCATTTCTTAGCAGCCTCCGGAGATGTTAAGATTTCCGTTTTATCATCTAATAAAATGATAATTTTTGCGGGAAAACCCCATTTATACTTTATATTATATTTTCTCATTATCAAAGTTACCTCTGAGAAAGCTTTCCTAGCATTTCTAGTTTGAAATGATAAATCTTGGAAATATTTTATATCTCGAAATGGGCCCTCCTTTACTTTGGAGGCTCTTATTGCTTTCATAATGTTATCTCTCATTTTAAATGACTGACAAGAAATCATAACATCCCTGGTAGCATTGGGCGGTGCAGATGTAGGTTTTGACATTCTATAATAATTTTCCAAAACCCTGCTCCCCTCCCCCAATTGAAGGCCTATTTCTTTAAGAAGTTGTATTAAATAGTCCTCCAAGGCTTGTTGTGTAACATCTTCAGGTATGTTTCGAAGCCTTACGTTATTACGTCTTAATTTATTGTCCATTTCTGCTAATCTCATCTCCATATCTCCAAATATAGTTCAAATTGCTGTTTAGAGATTGTATCCTTTTGGGTAAGTATTGTAAAGTCTAAGCTCAACAACTTTTCTTCCATTATCTTGACTTTTTGACCAATGTATCCCAAGTCTTTCTTCAAATCTAATATGTTATCCTGAATTTCTTGTTTAATCAAAGTCAGTTGTTGGTCAAAGCACAGTTTGATATATTGCGTTGTTACTGCCTGATCATCCATAGACAATTGCATTGATATTTGTTCAGCTGAATCTTGAATGTCTTTCTGTCCCATTTCTTAATCTGGAGTGTTAGTCTGAGACTGTTCTCTTGAGCTTTTATCCGATTGTGGCGAGAAAAAATTAGACATTCTTTTTGTTTGTCTATCTTGCTTATCTTTTCTATCCTTGTCCCGTTTAGGGAGAAGTTTTTGCTCAGCCATTTTCCTAGTAGCCATTTTAAAAGGATATCTCAAATAGAATTATATTCTCTATAATGTATTCAATCTTATTCTTATTCAGTTGGCTCTTCAAGTTTTAAGCAAAAATACGAAATTCAGGAAATGGCAGTAACTTTCTCAAATATATTCAGCATAGAATCAATCTGTGTATTGGTTTGTTCAATTATCTTTAATTTATAATATATGTTCAATTAATTCCTTCGAATTTTGGAGGAAATATTCGCCCCATCCATGGAGATATATTCATCCGGAATAGACAATAAATAAAGGAGCTTCAAACTTTTGATGCATTCAGTGTATTCTTGACCTTTGAATATTTAAAAGGAAATATTCCTCACTAGCAATGTAATCACAGAGGTGAGAAGCACACGATCTCATGTTCTTTGCGACCACTTCCAACTTCTATTAACAATTAATAATGTAGTAGAATATAGTAAATAATATAATATGGTACTATGTGATTTCAAAACAAAATAGAATATATTTCAAGTATACGTCACCCCAACTTCATGTAGGGAACTTCATAGGAGCATCAGCCCCAGGAATGGTGGCACACATACAGCAACTTTATGCCCTCAACAATGCTCTTTAGGGCTTTCAGGTTTAATTCCAGTCTAAATCTGGCGTCCACTTCACGCTCCTCGTGACAGGAGTATCTCCTGTATTCAATTAGGCTGTTGGGGCCATCCGTCGGCCTTCAGCACCAGATTCTATACCCGCACTCCGGGAAAAGAAAACAGTGCCGACTCCGGTACTCCGGCACCACCACAGCCCGGCTCTGCGGTATACCGCAACTCCGGGGCTCCGGCACTCGGTGCTTCAACACACCGGTGCTCCGGCACTCCGGAACTCCGGGACTCCTGATATTCTGATATAGAACTGTCTGTGACAGGGCCAGGGTGGCTGGCTCATATGTTCATGTAGTGTAGCCAGGTCATGGAGCACTTTTGTGTCCAGTTTGTGATACCGTGACCCGGTAATCCTTTATAAGGCGTTTTATTTTATAACCAGCCCCAGAGACTGAATGTGGCTCCAGCCCTTCAAAGGAACAATCAGATAACCTGGCTGGCCTCTTAATCAGCCAGCACAGCCCTGTTTGCCCAGACGGTACCCGCACTCAGGGGCGTACCTAGAGTATTTGGATCCTGGGGCGGATCCTGTATGTGGCACCCCCCCACACACACACAAACACTTTAAAATGCATAGATTCTATCGTTATATACTGGCGCAGACACTGAAGGTGGTACAGCATTACTGTTATCATTATATACTGAGGCAGACATTGACGGTGGTACAGCATAACACCTACCACTATATACTGAGGCAGACATTGACGGTGGTACAGCGTAATCCCTATCACTATACATTGAGCCAGACACTGATAATAGTGCAGCATAACTCATATCACTATATACTAACCCAAACATTGATGTGGTGTAGGCCTACCACTTCATTGTCTGGCTTAGGGATGCACCGAAACGAATTCTGGACTGAAACCGAAATCCAGCAATTACCTGTCCGAAACCCAGCATTTACTTGTCCGAAACCAAATATGACCCCCCCACCATAAAAAAATCTCACACTTTTATTTAAAGTAAGTAACACAGCAAAATAGGACAAAACATTCAATAACAATATTAATATATTCTATATATATGATTGTTAACAGCAATCACACTCCTATCATGCCCAGGCATACCCAGATTCCAGCATGTACTAGCTGACTTGGCATGATAGGAGTGTGATTGCTGTTAGCCCTTACAAAAAATTACTGCACTTTTTCTGAAGAAATACTGCAGTTTTTTGGACATGAAAAAACTGCACATTTAGTGCACTTTTTTTTTTTATATTGCAAACCTACAGTTGTACTTCAATGTACTGCAGCTTTATTGCATTTGTACTTCCGTACAAAAATAACTGCAGTAAAACTGCAGTACAGTGAAGTACAAATACAGTAAAACTGCAGTAAATGTGCAGTAATACTGCAGTAAAAGTGCAGTATTGCAGTTTTTTCATGTCCAAAAAACTGCAGTATTACTTCAGAAAAACTGCAGTAATTTTTTCGTAAGGGATATCCCCCCTTTTTCTTTTTTCTTTAACAAAACAAAAATCAGAGGGGTCAAATTACTCTATGAGAGAGATGGTAGTGACGTAGGACGCACGTACTGGAGGCGTGGTTGAGCGTCGAGGGGCGAGGAATGGCGCGAACTAGCTGGGAGCTGTGAGCGGCGCTTCCCTTCTCTTTGGCGGCGGCTTTTTCCAGCCTGAGGCAGCAGCCTGCAACCTCGGCTTAAGCCTTTGCGGTGAAGCGGCGAGGTGCTGAACCGGTGAGCGGCGAGCGGTGAACCGGCGAAACGGTGAACCGGCGAAACGCCGTACCGGCGAAACGCCGAAACGCCGAAACTGCGAACCGGTGAAACGCCGAAATGGCCAACAGTGAAGCGTTGAAGAGGTGAAGGTTGGAGGTGGAAAAAAAAAAAAGAAGAGAAGGTAAATAAGAAAAATAAAGAGAAAAAAAATAATTAAAAAAATTGTGAAAGACTGTGAAGTACCAGCGTTGCGAGCTGAATTGGAGGCTTTTGAGAGAGCGGGAGTGGTGCAGAGACAGACTTGCTGGGTTGTGGGCCTTCAATCCTTCATTTGAAGGAGGTACTTCTGTTTGGAGGTACTATAGAGCATAAAAAAAAAAAAGAAAGGAAAGGGAAAGAAGAATAAGAATAAGGAGAAGAAAGAAAGAAAAAAAAAATAGAAATTTGAATCGCATGTAGAGACTGTAGAATTCCTTTTGTTTATGCTGAGTGGTTTTCAAGGAGAAAGTAATAAGTAAAGTAAAATTGTGGAACTAAATGGCTGACCTACTTTGGTGGGCCTAAGTGGGCCCTGTAAGCTAAATTGTGAAAAGAAGAATCTTAAACAAGGAGAGAGTGGAGAAACTCTATTGCAATGTATAAACTTTATATATAAAGGTATACAGCTCTTTCACTTTCTTGTCTGCCCATGATAAGGAAATCTTGACACAAAAGCTATACCTCCTTTACTTGTGGACTCTCCAGATAGAGATTTTTGATACTAGGAGAGCATCCAAGATAGAGATTTTGATACTAAGAGTGACTGGAGAAATTCTAATGCAATCTATAAGCTGAAAATCTAAAGGGTTTTCCTTTTTACTTTATATTACTATATCGAGCTTTAAAGGCTATACTTGATTATAACTTCTTGAGCAATATACCATCTGTGAAAGAAAAAGGAAGGAAGGAGGAAGGAAAGAAAAAAAAAGAAGGAAAAAAAAAATAATAAAAAAAAATATATAAATAAATAACTCGCTGGATATCACACATACCGTTTCTATAATGCCGCCGAAAAAGGATAAAGAAAAGGAGAGGGACAAAGAAAAGCTTCAAAGTACTAACACAAAGGCAATGAGTGCAATAAGCGGATATTATTCTCCAAAAGCTGCGAATATACTCAGGAAATCGTTACCTGGGTGGATGGCAACTCCTGAGAGAACAAATCTTGAAAGTTCTGGTGATTCCATGGAACTAACCTTTAACGAAAGTCTCCGCGAGCAAATCAAAGTCGATCTTAAGGAAAATATTTCAGATCTCAAGCAAGAGATCCCTTTAATTTCAGAAAATATGAGTAGACTGTCGACTGAGACACAATCATTGAGGAATGAAGTAGAACAACTATATGCACATAATAAACTCTTGAAAGCACAATTGCAAAATTTAGAGATTAAAGTAACAGATATGGAGGATCGATCAAGGAGAAGAAACCTTCGTATAAGAGGTATTCCTGAGGATGTCACTAACGACCGGTTAGAGATATTCTGTAAAAAATGGGCCTCCTCAGTGATTAAAGAGGATAATCTGGGAAACTTCCCATTTGAGCGCATCCACAGATTACCAAAACCAAGAAATCTCCTCAATATGGAGAAACCAAGAGATGTGATCATATGTTGTAATAACTATAAAATCAGAGATCTACTGATGAAGGCGGCTAGAGCCAGGCAATTTCCGGACCCGTATAAAGAATTATTGTTGTTTTCAGATTTATCCTTGTCAACAAGAAACAGCAGACGTAAATTCTCAGATGTAACGATTATTCTGAGGAAGATGGGAATTACTTACAGATGGCTTTTCCCAACCAGATTACTCTTCACATTTCGACACCAAGAACATATTTTTGAAGACCCAGAAAAGGCAAAAGCTTTTCTAGTACAGGCTAAAGAACAGAATTAACAAATATAATTAACAGAACATAATTAACAAAGTGAAGCTGCATTTTTTACGCTCGAAATTTATCTACTTATTTATTTATTTATTTATTTATTTATTTTTCTTCCTCTCTTATAGAAGTTGTCACTTTATGCACAGAATAAATATTATATAAAGCGGATATCTAAAGCACGGATTTATAGTGATCTCCTCATGAATTGAGGGAATTTATATATTAGATTTAGTTTAATAATTATCTATACTGAAAAGGGGATATTAATTCTGCTATTATATCTTAATATATTTGATAGTATTATGATTATTTTAGAACAGATACTATATACTAGCACTTTATGAAGCGGTTTAACTTACTTATTATCCTTTATTTATTTTTCCTTCTTTCTTCTCTCTTTTTAGAGAAGATTACACATTAGGAATATTTATGGTTACACAAACTGGCTATATAAAATATTGAAATATAGTGACTAGCTGAAGATTGATTAACTGGAGAGGCAGATATATTAAGGGAACACAAAATAGAGCACAGATTATTATTTTTTTTTTTTTATAGAAGTTGATACATTATGCACAGAATGAATATTATATAAAGTGGATATTTAAAGCACGGATTTATAATGATCTGCTCATGAATTGAGGGAATTTTTGTATTAAATTTCGTTTAATAAATATGAATACTGTAAAGGGGATATTAACACTGTTCTTATATCTTAAGATATTTGATAGTATTATGATTATTTTAGAATGGATACTATATATTAGCACTTTATGAAATTTTTTTTAAATATTTAAGGTTTTTATAAATTGGTTATGTAAAACACTGAAATATGGTGCCTAGCTGACGATTAATTAATTGGAGAGTCAGATATATTAAGGGAACATATAATAGAGCACAGATTATTAACTTGTGAACATGGTATAGGTGCTACTGTTATATTACTTACTTATCTGGTAATAACAAGATTATTATAGAGCACTAGAGTATGAAACGATGTTGTTGTGCACTAATTTGTGAATTATTTTATTTATTTTTTTTTATTTTAATTATTTCTTTTTATTTTTTTTTTATTTTTTTTTATTTTTTTTTTCCGAGCCAGTTTTTTTCGCCATTCCTCTATCCCCTCGCGTCTCCACCTGAGTGTGCTCTGATTTTATTTTGGTATCAGAGCTGGAGATGCATAATTTTCTGTATCTCTTGAGTATGAAAGGTATGTTTGTAAGTTGTTGTGGCGGTGGGCTGGTGGTAGAGGGTTATTGGTTGATCGGGAGAACTTTGATCAGACACTATGGGGTGAAGTTTAAAATAAAATGAGAAAGATAAACTTAGTTACTATAAATGCCCAAGGTTTAAATACACCTCAAAAGAGGATGTATTTATATGAAACCTTAATTAGAGAAAAGATATCGATCTGCTTTGTGCAGGAGACACATTGGGATGATAGAGGCCCTACATACTGGAAATTTAAAAAGTACCCTATTATTTATTCATCTAATTTATCAACTAAAAAAAAAAGGGGAGCTGCGATAATTTTGGCTACTGAAATGAAGTTTGATTACATATTTCATGAGAGTGATCCGCTTGGTAGATATGTTATATTGATATGTAAATTAAACGATGTAATCTACACTTTGGTTAATGCCTATGCTCCTAATGATTATCCGGTCAAATTTCTGACGTTACTTATTAAAAGAACGGAGGAAGTTAAAAGAGGTATTTTATTATTTGGAGGAGATTTGAATTGTGTCTTAAATGTGGATTTAGATAAGAAACTAAGAGACAGTAGATCTTCTGACAGGGCCGCAGGGACTATGGCTCGGAGACTGTCCACAATCATTATAATTTATTTGATATCTGGAGGACCCAACACCCTTCAGAAAAAGATTATACATTTTTTTCTAATAGACATCTCTCCTATTCAAGGATTGATGCAGTATATACTAATTTAGTAGTTTTAAAAAATTCTATCTCATCTCGTATTGGGAATATCTCCTGGTCTGATCATGCACCAGTTTTTTTTTCTTTGAATGATCAACTTAAACATAACGCTAGACTGGGATGGAGACTGAATGAGTTCAATTTTAAATCTGACTTATATAAACAAAATCTTCTTAAAGAAGCTCAGCAATTTATGCAGATAAATGACAACGGTTCTGTCCAAGATTCTACTTTATGGGGGGCATTTAAATGCACATTAAGAGGGTATTTAATAAAAACTGATGCCTTCATTAATAAGCAAAAAGGCAGAACTATGTCTGAACTTTATATAGCACTGGCAAAGGTCGAACGCACCAATAAACTAAATCCCACTTTGGATCTGACTAAGGAAATAACAATGATTCAGAGGGAGATTAAAATTAAATTGGATGAGAGATTAGAACGAGCCATCTCGTATTCTAAACAGAGGTGGTATTATGATAATAATCGCCCGAATAAGTGGATAACTAATAAAATCAAGTCAGTAATTCAAAGATATAGAATAAAAAAATTAATAGTAAACAATAATGTACTGCTGGACCCCTCACAAATTGCAGAAGCCTTTAGAGGTTATTATAAATCTCTTTATAATCTGAGATCAAGAGATATATCGCTCACTCGTATTGAATGTTTCCTGCGTAATCTTCCAATTCCAAAATTATCTAGAGAAAAAGATGAATATATTAATAGACCTTTCTCATTATGTGAAATAAGAGAAGCTATTTTAAATCTAAAGAATGGGAAATCACCTGGCCCAGATGGGTATACAGCAATTTTTTATAAATCGTTGGATCCTTTGATTTCTTCTCTTTTGTTGAGGGTCTTCAATAAGATTGGAGAGGATGGTGTAGCCACCAAAGATTTCCTCCAAGCTTCTATCTGTCCAATCCCAAAGGCAGGGAAGGATCCCTGTTTTCTCTCAAACTATAGACCGATCTCTTTGATAAATGTAGATGCAAAGATTTACTCTAAAATCTTAGCAAAGAGATTAAGTAAAGTAATAATGGATCTGATACATCCAGATCAATCTGGTTTTATTAGTGGCAGAAACAGGGAAGATAATACTCGGAAATTATTAGATTTGATTGCGCAGGTGCATTATACTCGCACTCCTTCAGTGTTCCTCGCTTTAGATGCCGAGAAGGCGTTCGACAGGGTAAACTGGAATTTTTTGAGTGCGACTCTGGATGCGGTAGGGATTACGTGATTTTTTAAATCGAGTACAATGGCTCTATATAGTAATCCTACTGCTAAAGTTACAGGTCCTGCTTTAAATTCTACATTTTTTGATATTGCCAATGGCACTCGACAGGGGTGTCCGCTCGCACCTTTGCTTTATGCGTTAACAATTGAACCCTTGGTGATTCAAATTAGATCATTACAAGATATCGAAGGGATAAGAATTAAAGAACAATCCTTTAAAATAACACTATACGCTGATGATATTATACTTACTTTGACAAAACCAGATGTATCAGTCCCTGCGGCCCTGTCAGCTATCCGAGAATTCAGTCTATACTCGAATTATAAATTGAACTTTGCTAAGACCCAGGTGATCTCAGCATATATCTCTTTTGCTTGGAATTAAATTATTGTTTGATCTAAAAAAATTAGTATTCTTGAATTATGAAATTGTATTGAATAATCTTGCTTCTTCTATAGAAAAATGTAAATCAATAGAGTTATCTTGTCTTGGCAGAATTAATATGGTAAAATCTTACTTAATCCCTAAAATTATATATCTATTTAGGACAATACCTCTTCGAGTGCCGGGTTACATTTTGGATAAATTCTCTTGGCTCTTTCTTTTGTTTGGAAATCAGGTAAATCAAGAATAAGTCAGAAAATAATACAAAGAAGTTATAGATATCTGGGTCTGGGATTTCCAGATATTAGAATGTTGCACGAAGCTGTAATGTTTACACATGTCCTATTTTGGGATATTAAAAAGGATACAAATCTGGGATGGTTATATTGCGAACGTAATCAGGCAAACGAGTATGATCTATTTAATTTCTTCTGGCTTAGACCCTCTATTTCGAAAAAAGTAAATCCTATGAATCCGATCATAACGGACGCAATAAAAACAAGTTATAAGTTTAGATCACTTGAAAGTATAGATGCGGAACTTACAACTTTTACCCCTTTGAAGGTCCTTAAATATTATATCCAGAATATTGACTTATTAAACTGGACCTCAAATAATATCAGTATACTTGGAGATTTACAAGTGAATGACTCATTTCTTAGTTTTTCTGAGTTACAAACTAAATTTAAGCTTCCTGATAAAGAATTATTTCTATACATTAGATTGAAACATTTTCTGAATTCCAAGATGGTCCATCCTCCTTCAGAATTAGATCTATTAATCAATAAGCATCGGGAAAAAAAATTAATCTCTTTGATGTCATCTTATCTTGATAGGCAAAAGAATGACATAATACCTGCTTCCGTAGAAAAATGGCAAATTGATTGTGAGGTTATATTACCTATAGAGAGCTGGGCTGATTCTTGGACACAAGTCAGGAATGCGGTGCATGCAATTAATATCCAAAAGATGTTTTTTAAGTTGCTACATCGCTGGTATTTAGTTCCCCCCCGGCTAAGTAAATTCTCTAATGCAAGCTCCAACTTATGTTGGAGATGTGGCTATGAGGAGGGGACTCAATTGCACATTTGGTGGGCCTGTTGCAAATTGGATACTATTAAGTTAGAAGTTGCTAAGCTTCTCTCGTTTATTTTTAAATGCAATTTTTCCATCCGTCCTTATAACTGGCTTTTTCATCTAGCTCTTCCTCCCTCAATTAGTGCAAATAAATTATTGGCAGTTAACATCTTATTAGCTATTAAAATATGTATTGCTAGAGTATGGAGGAAAGCTGAATCTCCTACTTGGAAAGAAATAATCAACCAAATAACTCATCAAGCTAAGATGGAGAAATATTTCTATTTGATGAATCAAAATTTGTCTAGATATAATCAGATATGGTCTTTGTGGTTTAACTATATTACGGATACTCATTTAAACGATTTTGTCTCTACCACATAGAAATCATCTTTTGGGTGCTAACCTTAATTCTCTTGAGTTCTCCTATATCAGTCTGAATTTGTATTACTCTTGGAATTTAAAGTAATTATTGAAGAAAATAAATTTGAATCCACCTCTTAGTTATATCATTAGATTGGAGTAAATTCCATGTTTTTTAAGTTTGCACATAGCGGATTGTATTAGGTATCTACGAATGAAAGACCCCAATGGGTATAGTGTCTTCGGAGTATACTATAGTTACCGACAACCTAACCTCTACCCCTCCCACCCCCACTCTTGATTGTTTGCGTTCTGCGTGTATGTGTATGACTGTAGGGTATTATGAAGAAGGATCTATATATGACTCATTACTGTTTAAGGATATTAATTTATTTTATTTGAAGTGGACCTGAATAGTTCATTTCATTTCTTAATTATAATGGTTTTGGAGCAGTAAGAGTTGTAACTCTTGTTTATTAATGAACTGTTGTGTATATTCTTCATATACTGTGTATGTTTTTTGATATGTGTTTTATATATTTAAAAAATCAATAAATTATTTTTAAAAAATAAATAAATAAATAAATATACAAAAAGCAATTAGACAAAACTGAAAAAAAAAAAAAATAATTACATAAAATACATTTAACACATAGCATATCAACAGTTGTTGTTTGATGTATATATCACAATCATTATATCTTGGACGAGTGCAGGGTAGGCTAGTGGGGTTTTTGAGAGATCAAGAGTTGTATCTAACTTATTCGTTCAGGGATGTCTCAGAAATATTTGTAACAATAGTAAGTATGTCTTTCCACATTTTCTTTGTTTTCAATGTTAAATATAAGATCCAACTAACCCTTTCTTCCATTGTTATTTGGTGTTTTATCTGTACTACTAATAAATCTAGGGAAAAATCTACGTCTTGTTTCCAATATTTAGCAATTATTTTTTTTGCTGCTAAAAAACAGTGAATTGTAAAGGTTTTTTGAGTTAGAGTAAGAGATGGCCAACTTTGGTGTAATAACACTTCTGTTGGTTCTCTCAATATTCATAGTATGCTCCAAAAAATCAGACTATATCCCAGAAGTTTCTAATTCTTTTACAATTCCACCACATATGCAAATAGTTGCCTTCTTCTGATCTGCATCTCCAACATATGTTAGAGTGTTGCGGGTATATGTAAGATAATCTTTTAGGTGTTAAATACCAGATATTACACAACTTAAAATGTCTTTCAATTAAAGACAAATCTCTTACAGCTCTGGATACATTTCTAAAAGCCTTGTTCCATTCCTCTGGATTAATCTGGACTTTTAATAGATTTTCCCATTTTTTTTATAGTCTTGTGTTTTTTTTTCAAATTATTTTCTACTTGAAGGGCATCAAGGAGTCTTGATGCACACTTTTAGATTTTTCTTTGTTCCAGTATCTGGATCACTTTTATAATTTACTAGTTCTTTATCTAGAATGCAATGGGCATTTAAGATTTTTTAATAAAATTTTTAATTTTTAATTTTTAATAATTTTATAAAAAGATAAAAAAATTTATTCTAAGATATGTAAATATATTATCATTTGATAAATTGAATTCGGATTTCAACTGCTCAAAGGGTTTAACAGTGTTGTTAAGTATCAGATCTCTAATATGTTTGATCCCTCTGTTCTTCCATTCCAGAATAGCTAGGTCCTCCATACATTGTTCTAGGATTTTAACATCAATATGTCCAATTATTTTCCATAAACCTAATTTCATTTTTAATTTTGCCCATATAGGGATTAATTGATTCAGAATCATGTTGTCGCTGACTATAGGTATTTTTTTTTGTTTCCTTCTTTTTTGTGTCCCCCAGATGATATAGTTTAGATCTCCTTTGGTGCATGATTCTTCTTCTATTTTATACCAAATTTCTTGGTTAGCATCTTCTACCTGCGTCCTGAGGATATGAAGAAGAACATAGGTTTGATAATATGATTTAAGAATTGGAGTTCCTGTACCTGCTTGTGAAATCTTTTTTGCCATTATGTTCATGCTAATCCTGGGGATTTTCCCCTTCCAAATAAAGTTATTAAAACTTGATTGGGCCATATCTAGCCAACTACTTGGCATTGCCAATGGAATTAATCTAAATAGATATGTCCATTTGGGTAAAAGATATGATTTTAAAGCGTTTATCCTTCCCCACCAAGATAAACCTGCTTGGCTCCACTCTTTTAGGGTTTTATTGGTAAATTTTATTAATTTTAACACATTGATTTCCATAATTCTATCTATATTTTTTGGAATCTTTATACCTAAATAGGTTATTTCCTTTTCGGAGTCGTTAAATTGATATTCTTTTTTAACTAAATTTTTTGTTACTTTTGTTACTATATCTATATTTTTAACTATATAAAAGATTGCCTTTTTTTATTTTATCTATTTTTTTCATTATTTTAGAGAAGAAATTAGAAGGAGCCTTATTAGGAAGATATACATTTACAAATGTGAATATTGTTTCATTTATATTTACTATTAGAATAATATATCTAACTTCCTTGTCCTTCTCTTGGTATTGGATATCTATATTTAATGCATCAGAGAAAATAATTGCTACTCCCCTTTTTTTTGTGTCATAGAGGCATGGACAAATCTTGTAAAGGGTCTACTTCCCCAGTTTCTGTTATCGTTATCTAACCAATGAGTTTCCTGGAGGAAGGCAATATCTATTTTTTCTTTTTTTTAAAAAGCATATATTCTGTTCCTTTTAAATGGTGTATTCAAACCCTGAACGTAAACTGATACACCTTTAATCATCTTCTATAAGATGTATAAAGGGAATTTTTCTTGATCTCTCTTATCCACAGCCTTCCTGTACTCTACTAACACCAACCATATGATAAAAAATATAAAAACATAACATTTAAAAACTAGAACCTTGAGTATAAACTCAATGGTTCTCTCTGACACATTGGACATGACTCTTTCCATATGAGTCATGACTCTACGACAATTTACCAAACAAAAGTCAGTAACTTCGGTCCTGAGATCTATATATAGAACTCATGGCTGGGGATTTTTTTTGGGTTGTGGCAATAGATGTAGATGAAAAAAGGTGTAGACTGTTCAGACGTGGGGTTACTTGCTCAATAGGAAAATGAGCGAAGAAAAAGTAAAGAAAAAGAAGAGAAAAAAAAAAGGCCTTATCTTCAATTTTGTTAGTCAAGAGATTTTTGTTGTTGTTGTACGGTAATCAAATATTACGTAATAATAAATCTTGTATATCAGTGACTCAGCCAAATTTCCTCCTTTTCTTTTTCCTTCCCTCTTCCCCTTCCTCCTTTAATAGTGCCCAAAATAAAACTATATTTGGCCACTAAATATTTTAGGGCTGTTATCGATAGTAAAAATATTTTGGGTTGATCCGTAGATTTATGATAATAATGTCATAAGTCTTCATTAAAGTGTTAACATATAGTTATCTCACCATTATTTGCAATAGTATGATAATATGAAAAAAAAAAAAAAGACATCTTGTCTTATTTTATGTTATAATTAAAAACTCCTACTAATGCCTTTTATGTGAAATAGAAACAATACACCGGCAGTGTTTAGTAATATCTTATGTGATATACACATAGCTATTAAATATTTAATATCAGAAAGTAACTATGTTTAAATTAGTCAGTAAATTTATAGTGATAGTGTGTCTTAAATTTTCATAGTGTTTAATATATATATTATATATATATATATTTTTTTTTAATTTTAATTTTTTATTTTTTTTTATTTATTTTTTTTTATTTTCCTTTCTCCCCTCTCCTCTCTTCTTCCTTTCCTTCCTTCCCTTCTCCTTCCTCTTTCTCTCTCTTTAACATATAACTATTCCCCACCATTTATAGTGGTATATAGTGGGGAAAAAAAAGTGATTGCATTTAAATTAATCAGTGAATTTATAATAATACATTAGTATATAAAGTGCCTTATGGTGGAGAAGATGTGCAGGAATATATCTTACCACTTTTAAATAAAAAATCTCTCCCCTTTTTTTTTTTTCTTTCCAATTAAACCTTAAATTAAGTAATATTATAAATATGTCCATAGCATGAACGGTGCAAAGCAGTATAGTGAAAAGACCCCATCTAACTACTAGGTTCCCAAAAGCAACGTCAATTAATTTAGGATCAATTATATATAATATCTTGTAACGGCGCCTTCATAATATTTTTTTCAGTTCTAACCAATTTTTCAGTTCAGCAGCTTGGTTAAATATAGTTGGATGGCCTTCCCAAATGATTTTAAGTTTTTTAGGGAAACCCCAAGTATAAGCAATTTTATGGTCGCGTAAAATTTTTAGTTCTTCCAAAAAGGATCTTCTCCATGCGCGCGTATGGAATGATAAGTCCGGAAAAATCATGATGTTTTTATACATATCTTCTATATTCCTTTTTCTGTTTGCTTGGAGAATGAGTTCCTTAAAAAGGAAAGATTGAAAATAGATAATGACATCTCTGGGTGCTGCTTCAGGAGCACTTTTAGGTTTGTTTAAACGATGATATCTTTCCATTTGAGTGTTATGTTGCTGGATGTCTTTAATCATAGATTTGAAGAACTCTTCCAAGTAGGTTTTTAATTTATCTTGAGTTATTGTTTCCGGAATATTCCTGATTCTCAGATTATTTCTCCTCATTCGGTCTTCAAGATCACTTATTTTGTCTTCCATTTTAATTGCTTTTTCTTCCAGCCCTCTTATAGCCTGTTTTATTTCAGTTAAATCTTCTATGTTTGATTCTATGGCCTTTAGTTTATCAGTTAGTTGTTCCAGTTTGTTATTCAGCTCCTCAGTACTTTTATTAATCTCTAGTTTTAAGACGCTCGCTTGAGAGTCTAGACAGTTCTTTAAATATGATTGAGATAGCGTTAAAGGCTCCATTAAACTTTCAGAAGAGTCATCCATAGATTGGGAGCTTTCCATATTTTTACTAGATGATTTGTTTTTTAATTGATGTGGGGAGAAGAAAGCCAAGGTTGAGGCAGAGGATCTTTTATCTGTTTTATCCATTTTAGATTCTTTTCTTTCTTTATCTTTTTTTTGCTGTATGCTCTGTGAGTTTTTTGGAGGCATTTTGTTCCCTTTTTCTTTTCCTTTCCTTTTTCCCTCCCTTTTTCCCCCTTTTCTTATTCTCCCTTTATCTTTATTTTTGATCACGCAGACTGTGGAATACGAGTAAAATAGGGCTTTGTAACCACTATCTCAATTTTCTTTACTCATTTGCAGAATAAAGCCATACAATATTGTCTAATATTGACGTGTAAACAAACAGCCTTTTTTGGGTGAGAGCAGATAGAACGAAACAATTTAACCCACACCTATACTGGGGGATAAATAGATTCTTTGTGTGATTTTCTGTTCGCTCTTCTCTCCCGCTTTTTCTCTTCTAGGCAGTTTTATAGCAATTCAAATAGCATTTATTATATTCTGCCAGTTCTGCCATATACGATGTATCACGTTTAAAAAGTCGAAAAGGCAATTTTCTTTAAGTCATCCGTGATAAATAGTTAGCGTTAATTACGATTGATGATAATTAAATTTCTAAAGACAATTTCATAGGCATATTATCAAGCAAAATTGCACTCAGGTACACAGTGTTTGCTCCTGAAGATGACTTTGCAAATGTATAACCACACTGCGCTGAGTATAAACTATAATTAGGCAGTCTCTGGATGAGGATAGAAAAAAAAATAAAAAATATAAAAAGTACCGGAGATAGACCATTGGCGTACATCTATCCTTCCACAGCCTCTCCCGTTCTCCTGTTGTGGCCGTGCGGCTCACTTAATTAGGGTTTGTGGAGGTTCTGCATCGGCTGAGCGTCAGCTAATCCAGCCGGCATCCCCCCATCTTTACCGCCTCCACCGTCCCCCATTTTCACCGTCTGCACCGTGCACCGAAACGGGCTTCAGGATCGCCGAGCATTGGCCATCGTCGCGGGCGCCATTACCACGCCGTCACGCCGTCCTCTGGCCGTGCTCCAACCCATAGAACTTCCCGCCTCTTCCGACGTGCACGTTCCATCACGTCATCACTCCGCCCTAGGACAAGGACAATATGATGTTTTTTGCCTTAAAAATTATTTTAGGGCACTAGGTCAGAAATTTAGGCAAAGGACCTCCAAGGTAATATTCTCTGGAATAGGGCTGCAACAACTAATCGATAATATTGCTAATAATCGATAATGAAAATCGTTGCCAATGAATTTCATTATCGATTAGTTGAACCGATTTTATCGATTATAAAATGAGGCAAACGCTCTGAAAAATACCCCTCGTTTTATAATCCGGTTAATTCAATGTCACTTACAGCAGTTACTACTTACAGCCCCTCCCTGCAGTCACACTGATGATTGGCCCCACTCATTTCCTTATAGCATCCATACTGCTCAGCATCTTATCTAACAGTAAGTATAAAATGAATATTTGGGTTGCTGAAAGTTAGGGGAGGTGGGGGTTAATTTAGAGGCAGTGATGGTTAATGGGGTGTTTAGGGTTAATTTAGGGGCAGTTATGGTTGGTGGGTCTTTAGGGTTAATTTAGGGGCAGTTATGGTTGATTGGGTCTTTAGGGTTAATTTTGGGGCAGTTATGGTTATTGGGGTCTTTAAGGTTAATTTAATGCTTAGGACTGAGACTCCTGGGGGTATGTGGCATATCTGGGAGGCAGTGTGGCAAGCTTGGGCTCAAATGTGCATAAGTGGGGGGGCAGGTTGGGAAATTCTGCTGTTTGTTTTCAACATCCCGTTTGTTTATTAAATTATTTTAAATAAATGAAAAATTGACATTAATTTTTTATCTGATTAATCAAAAAAATAATCGGCAAACTAATCGATTATGAAAATAATCATTAGTTGCAGCCCTACTCTGGAATATTACCGGTACCACACGCTACATCAGGGAGAGTGTGGTGTAAGAAAGAGAGATTTGTGTTTTTGGAGAACTGGGCAGACTTTGCAGTCAGCTACAGACTCTACAGCAAGGATGGACTGCATCTCAATGAAGAGGGTGCTGCAGTGCTAGGGGAGAGGATGGCTAGAGGAATCAAAGATCTTTTAAACTAGGTTCTGGGGGAGGATAAAGATAGTAATGATGTGCTAGCTTGAGTAGACTGGGAAGGGGGTCTAGCTATGGGGAAAGGGGGGTGAGAGCAGTGGTGGGGTTAGCATAGACAATATGGAGCTATATAGTAGAGCCCTGCGTGGAACTGCTTTTTTAATCCCGCTCCCGCTGATTTTTGACCAATTTGTCAACTGATAAACCAAAAATGGGTATTAACCTTAAATGTCTTTTAGCTAATGCGAGAAGCTTGGCAAACAAAATGGGTGAGCTGGAAATATTGGTAAATCATGAACAGTATGATTTGTAAATAAAAATGGGGCAGGGATTTGTTTATATGTAAACCCTAAACTAAAGCCCAATATTAAAGAAGCTGTGCATGATGACAGCGGTAATGTGGAGACACTGTGGGTGGAGATTAGCCTAAATAGTGAAAAGAGTCACACACTACTTGCAGGTGTATGCTACAAGCCACCAAACAATAGTAATGAAGGGGAAGATCAGCTGCTATTTCAAATTGAAAAGGCTGCGAATAGGAATGAAGTTTTAATCATGGGAGATTTTAATTACCCAGATATAGATTGGAATAGTGGAACTAGTTCCACTAAGGGCAGCAAGTTTCTGAACCTGCTTAATGACCAATTTATGTCACAATTAGTAGAAGCCCCAACCAGAATGGATGCCTGTCTGGATCTGGTAATCAGGGCCGGCCTTTGGGGTGTGCGACCTGTGCGACCGCACAGGGCGCCACACTTCAGGGGGCGCCGCCGCGGGGTCCGACGCCACCGCGGGGTCCGACGCCGCCCATATACATATGGGAAATAAATACAAAAGAAGCAAATCAAAACCAATGTGCCTTACCTGGAAAGTAAAACAGAAAAAAAGAAATAAACGATTGGCATTTAAGTGTTATAAAAGCGAGGGATCAGTAGTATCATTTATCATTACATAAGTTATGGTGGGTAAAGGTGATGGAAAACCCTTCCACTTAAAATTAAGGGTGTAGTAGAAGCATTATTAAACACTCATCTACAGACACCAGACAACCCAGAAGGCTTGTTTTTCCCTCAGAAATCTCATGGTGCTGTCACATACCTGGCTGCCGGTGCTTCTGGGTCCTCGGACCGGCAGCCACCGAGGAGAAGGGGGAGACCTCCCACCGTGCCGCGGCAACCGCAGCCGCCACGGAGAAGAGGGAGACCTCTCACCGTGCCGCAGCAACCCCAAGCGCCGCGGAGAAGGGGGAGACCTCCCGCCTTGCCGCGGGAGCCGCAACCGCCGCGGAGGAGAGGGAGACCTCACGCTTCTCCGAGACAGCCTCCGCCGCCGCGAGGAAGGGGAAGACCTCGCGGTTCCACGCGTCGGTCGTCCTCTGCTGGAGCCAGGTCCGGTCCTGCTGCGTGCACGCGGTCCTCCGGTACTACGACTCCTTTTAGGATTTTACGATCCGCCAATCCCAAGATGGCCGCGAACCGGAAGTGACATAACGGCACTTTGAAATTTTGGCGGGAATTCGGTAATTGATGCCTGGACTTCCTCGGCCTATATAAGAGCCTCAGAAACATCCCAACCTTGCCTTCTGATCCTATCTTGTATAGTGTCTGCTCAGTACGCGTTCCTGTTGATTCCCCGTTACCGACCCGGCTTGTTCCTGTTACCGATTCCTGGCGTTTGACTCTGGCTACCTTCACGACTACCCTGACTTCTGGCTTCCTGACCTCGGCTTATCCTGCAACGATCCTGACTTCTGGCTTCCTGACCTCGGCTTGCTCATTGGCTATTCTGTGCTGGACTTCCTGTGATCTGTCTATTGGACTTGCACACGCTGTTCTACCTGATTACAGGTTCTATTCTACGCTGTGCGTGACAGGTGCTGCCACAAGGGATTCTGGGCAGACGCACGCAAATAAGGTCAACAATAATCACCTTTTGCATCTATATCCACTTTAAAGTAATTGCGCACTGTACAAGACAGCCTTAGACATCATTTATGGCATACAAAGATGCCAAAAAAGCCTGCAAAAAGGCGATTAACCCCTTAACCCCTTAAGGACAATAGGGGTTTTTACTCATAGTATATTGTGGGACAATGGGTTTTTTAACATTTTTCAGTGTTGCTGTTTAGCTGTTTTTCTTCTTTCTCATTTTGTGCTCCCACGCATATTATATATTGTCTTTTTCAGGACAAACAGGGCTTTCTTTAGAGACCATTATTTTTATATGATAAAATATGGGTATTTTTTGTTAAAAAATTAATTTTTCTCACTTTTTAAACAAAAAACTTTTACTCATCTGCAAAAACTAATGAAAAAAACCTGTTAAATAGATTCTACTATTTGTCCTGAGTTTAGAAATACTCAATGTTTTTATGTTTTTTTGCTTTTTTCTGCACGTTATGGGGTACAGGTAGCGTTTTGCTATTTCAAAACCATTTTTCCAAATCTGGACACCCCTCTACCAGGGATACAGGACAGGACAACTAGGCACAGAGCTGACAAGACTGACCAGGCAACACATAAATACAATGAAACCACAGGACCAAACAGGACTAGCCTAAGACTATATGTTAACTATTGGAGATTCCGTCACATCTTATGGCCATAGTATGCTTAGCGCCCCACAACACCAAAGTACTCCAATGACGGTGGGTCCTAATGCTAAATTCCTGCCTACAGGGGTACTAAACAAACCAAACATGAAATCCAAACACATAGCACTGAGACATACCTTTAGACTACCAACTGAAACAAACAGAACACACGGGTGGGGCACACCTTATAAATGAAATAGAGCTGAAGCAAAGAGCAAGACTGGAATCAAGGAATCAGAGGTTCAGGGTTGATTAATATTAAAAATCGTTTTGAAGCATTGGCAAATTATAATGATGAAATGGGAGAGGCCTCAACCCCACCCAGGGGCGTACCTAGAGTATTTGGCACCCGGGACGGATCCTGTAAGTGGCACCCCCCCCCACACCAAATGTAAAGACATCTACAAAATGATGTTAAGAATATTTATTGCACCAATTTGTAAACTGTATGTCAACTGTAAACAACAAGAAATCTGAAAAAATAAATTAATAACTTATAAGTAAAATAAATATGTTCAAATAACATTTACTGAACATATAATAGTGCTTTCTTTAATAACCCTCCAAAAAAAACAGCGTCCACATTGCCCACATAGAACCTGACCAGCACCCAAATTACACACACATACAGCCCAGCATGAGTCAGCATTGTTCCCAAACAGCCGACCGAGTGTACACCATCTTTGTCCCATGAACACGCTACCTGTGCCATCTTTGTCCCATAAACACCCTTTCTGTGCCATTTTTGTCCCATAAACACCCTGCTTATACCATCTTTGCCTTTTTGACAAATCAACTATACACCTATGATTAACACAAACACTTTTACAGTCACTCACTAATTCACTTTCATTCACACAATTCATTCACACAATCATTTATTCTTTCACACAAATTATTTACACATATTCATTGATGCATTCTCACAAATTCATTAATTCTCTCACTCATTCAAACAATTCATCCACACATTAATCCATTCATTTTCGCTCTCACATTCTGACTCTTTATTTCAATATTCTTGCTACCCTCCTTTCTCCCTATCTACCCATTCTCACCCCCTTCTGCCCTATCTACCCCTTCTCACTCCCTTCTCCCTATCTACCCCCTATCCCCCGTCTCACTCCCTTCTCCCTATCTACCCTCTCCCCCCTTTGAAGTTCACTTTCAGGAGTCCTGCGGTGGGGGTGCAAGGCCTCTGTCTCCCAGCTCTGCCACTGTATGGAACAGTATAGAGTGATGGGAGTTATGATGTACTTTAGAGCATAATTATATAATGAAAAAGACATTGGAAATGGTACAGCATAACACCCATCACTCTCACACATTTACCAATCCACACTTACCAATCCACAGATTCCACACATACCAATCCACACATACCAATCCACAGATTCCACACATACCAATCCACAGATTCCACATTTACCAATCCACATTTACCAATCCACAGATTCCACGCATACCAATCCACACATACCAATCCACAGATTCCATGCATACCAATCCACAGATTCCACACATACCAATCCACACATACCAATCCACACTTACCAATCCACAGATTCCACACATACCAATCCACACATACCAATCCACAGATTCCACACATACCAATCCACAGATACCACACATAACAATCCACAGATTCCACACATACCAATCCACAGATTCCACACATAACAATCCACAGATTCCACACATACCAATCCACTCTCACTGAATGATTTCCTACCTTTCCTCTTTTCTTCTTACAGGAGTAAGCTCCTTTTCTTCCTCTTCGCTCCTCTTCTTCTGTCTTCTTCCGGTTCAGAGGGCACGGACGGCGGTGGGCGCGGCTTCAGTGTTGTGCGCCGGGATCTGACAACAAACCCCGGCGCACAGCAGCAGTTGCCGCGTGGATCGCGAGGGAGCGGTATCGGAGGTCTTTAACACACCTCCAGCTCCCTTGAGTGATTTTAAGCCGGTTCAAGGGAACCGGCTTAAAATCACTCAAGGGAGCCGGAGGTCTGTTAAAGACCTCCGATACCGCTCCCTTGCGAGCCTGCTCCTCCAGCGGTGGACATTACTGTCTGTCTCTGGAGGGGTGCCGGCAAGTTGTCACCCCCCTGATAAGCGGCACCCGGTGCGGACCGCTCCCCCCGCCCCCCGCTAGGTACGCTACTGGATCCACTGTATGACAGTATTTATGAAACAGTTTTCCCAGTGTTCCAGCCAGATGGTCGAACTATAGGCCACCTGGCAACCTGGCACACTTTTTTTTTAATGTATTTTACTTGTATTTTGTGGTAGGCTGTCTACCTACTGCATTATTGATTTATGGTTTAGCAGCACCTTTAGACTTGTGCGCAATTTCTACAGTGTAGGGAAGAGTAAGTCCATCGCATCGTATCTGGACCGGATGATTTTTCTCATTGCAATTTGCCTGCTGAGGAAAGCTTTTTGTTCATATAAGTTAATATTATTAACAGGAGGATGTTCCTCAGCTTTCTGGCAGTTACATTACATTCATTTATAAAGGGCCGACAGATTCCGCAGTGCTGTTACGGTCAGTAGAACAATTTCACATACAAAAACACATACAATAACAAACTGGTGCAAAGGAGAGGAGGGCCCTTCTCTTGCGAGCTTACAATCTAGTCTGAGGGGGGAAGTGAGACAATAGGAGAGGACTGCTTGGCTGGGGATGAGTTGATCTTGTTCCAATGGTGTGTTAAAGCTGTTGATTGTTCTTCAAGTTGCTTGATTATGATAGTTGGAAGAGGTTTCCGGGAGGTTTTAAAAGTTGCGTGTGAGGCAGAAGGTCTGAATGGAACAGGGAAGGGAATTCCACAGGAGGAGGGCGGCGCGGGTGCAATCCTTCTTTCTGCAGTGGTACTTGGTATGTAGTTTCCCTCCAGTGGGAAACTACAGTTTAACTCCAGTGTAACTCCTAACTGTCCGCTTATGAAGAGTCCACAGCAGCTATATTTCTAAGTGAGGCCTAGGAATTTATAGGGCTGCCTCACAAGTGGTCAGAGAAGGTGATTGGATACAGGAGGCAGATGTTTCACACCTTGGCTAACAAATGCAATTAAGCCAGACTAGAGGGCACCACATTTGAGAGCAGCAGGGTATGGAGACATGCAGGATATAGACATACCGGGTGGAAAACAGGGGCAACAGTAGGAGATGAGGGGTTCAAGTGGAATATGTTATATTCATACCAGGTGGAAAACCGGGCTAACGGCAGGAGATGAGGGGTTCAAATGGAATATGTTATATTCATACCTGTAAGAGAAGGAGATATGGCAGACATTAGTGATTGCCAGAGGAGTAGCTGGATGAAAGCATGAAGACAAGGGATGTCTGGATAGTCCAGTGTAACTCTTAACTATCCACTTATGATGAGGCCACTTGGGGTAAGGCCACAGCAGCTACATTTCCAAGCAAGCTGGAAATGTGGCTAGTATATTGATCCGAATAGAATGACCACTATTACATATAGTGTAAAATCCATGGCATGTGTTGACACTTCTGGTGAAGCAGGGTTTTTCATGACATCATTTTTTGGGTACTTGTATGCCAGGGGCGTACCTAGAGTATTTGGCACCTGGGGCGGATCCTGTATGTGGTACCCCCCCACACACACACACTTTAAAACTGCATAGCTTCTACCGTTATATACCGGCGCAGACACTGAAGGTGGTACAGCATAACACTTACTGTTATCATTATATACTGAGGCAGACTGACGGTGGTACAGCATAACACTTATCACTATATACTGAGGCAGAAATTGACGGTGGTACAGCGTAATCCCTATCACTATATACTGAGGCAGACATTGACAATAGTGCAGCATAACTCCTATCACTATATACTAAGCCAAACATTGATGTGGTGTAGGCCTACCACTTCATTAGTAATAGGGATGCACCGAAACGAATTCTGGACTGAAACCGAAAATGCAGTACCCAATAGGACCCCCCCACACACCATTAAAAAAAAAATCTAACACTTGTATTTAAAGTAAGTAACACACCAAAATAGGACAAAACATTTAAATAACAATATTAATATATATATATATATATATGATTGTTAACAGCAATCACATTCCTATCATGCCCAGGCATACCCAGATTCCAGGATGTACTCGCAGACTTGGCATGATAGGAGTATGATTGCCCTATCTACCCCTTCTCACTCCCTTTTGTCCTACCTACCCCTTCTCACTCCCTTCTCCCCATCTACCCCCTATCCCCCGTCTCACTCCCTTCTCCCTATCTACCCCCTCCTAACTATCTACCCTCTCCCCCTTTGAAGTTCACTTACCTTTCAGGTAGGGGGTGCAAGGCCTCTGTCTCCCAGCTCTACCACTGTATGGAACAGTATAGAGTGATGGGAGTTATGATGTACTAAAGCATAATTATATAATGAAAAATACATTGGAAATGGTACAGCATAACACCCATCACTCTCACACACTTACCAATCCACACATATACCAATCCACACACATACCAATCCACACATACACCAACCCAGACATATACCAATCCAGACATACTAATCCATACATACCAATCCACACATATACTAATCCACACATACCAATCCACACATATACCAATCCACACATATACCAATCCACACATATACCAATCCACACATATACCAATCCACACATATACCAATCCACACATATACCAATCCACTCTCACTCACTGAATGCTTTCCTACCTTTCCTCTTTTCTCCTTACAGCTTCTTTTCCTCCTCTTCGCTCCTCTTCTTCAGTTCTTCTGTCTTCTTCCGGTTCAGTGGGCGCGGTTTCAGTGTTGTGTTCAGCAGCTGTTGCCGCGCGGATCACAAGGGAGCGATATTGGAGGTCTTTAACAGACCTCCGGCTCCCTTGAGTGATTTTAAGCCGGGTTCAAGGGTTGAACCCGGCTTAAAATCACTCAAGGGAGCCGGAGGTCTGTTAAAGACCTCCGATACCGCTCCCTTGCGAGCCTGCTCCTCCAGTCTGTCCGTCTCTAGAGGGGTGCCGGCAAGTTGGCACCCCCCTGATGAGCGGCACCCGGTGCGGACCGCCCCCCCCGCCCCCCGCTAGGTACGCTACTGACCCCACCTTCCTCTTTTTTAGGAGAAGGCCCCCAAAGGGGCCAGTGGCGACAGAATCTAACCCCCATCTCACAACCGAAAAGGGGGAGATCCCAAGAAAGAGAGGGTGTCGTGGGGGGCAGAGAGTACAATGGCGAAAAAATAAGCCGTTGGTGGAACCAATAGGGATCTTTAATCTATCTACATATAATCTTACACCAGATGAAATTAGTTTGTTAAATAAGGATCTAAAATTTGCCCCAAATAGATGTTTTAATTCTTTTAATGCATATATAGATGTCCACAAATTCTCTAGACGATTAACTTTAAAAAAATATTTCACAAATAATTCTCTTGTAAACACAGGAATGACAACAAGCACACAATTTAAACATACCGCATTATCTAACAAGTCTCACTTTTATCCAACACAATATAAATCGTCGGCTATTGATATATTTGTGAAATTGGTTACAGATGATATTGACAAATTATCAGAAAAGAAACAATATTTTAATACCAATGTGGTTGAAATCAAACGTTGTGCTGACCAAACAAGTTCAGAAATTTTAACTGCAGTCTGTGTGGTAAGTAAAACTTGGTAGGGCCCTTTCCACCGTGGTTGGAGAGCGTTCTTTCTTTGGAAACTTTTAACCAGGACCCAGTCTCCAGGTTCAATATGGTGCAGTTTTTCTTCAGATGGTGTTGGCTGTACAGCTTTGACCTGTGAGTGATGAGACTGCAATGTTTTCATTAGTGACATGCAATATTTTTGTACAGATTCATCTGCTAAAACCTGGTCTTTAAATAAGAGCTCTTTGTTTATCCCCATGCTCATTGGTCTCCCCATTATAATTTCACAAGGTGAAAGCTTGTGTTTCCTAGCTGGAGTCGCTCTCATAGACATCAGAGGTAGAGGAAGAGCATCTGGCCATTTTAATCCTGTTTGAGCTATAATTTTTCCAAGCTTGGTTTTGAGAAGTCCATTGGCTCTTTCCACCGCACCTCCTGATTGTGGGTGATGGAAACAATGTAGGTGATATGTTATCCCCAATGCTTTCGTAACTTCCTGGACAATCTGTCCTGTAAAGTGAGTACCTCTATCACTATTAATAGAATGAGGTAAACCATATCTAGGAAAAAATTCCTATAGTAATTTTTTTGCTACTGTGCGAGCATCTGCGTGCGCACAGGGGTATCCTTCAATCCAGCCGGAGAAGGTACAAAGAATTACCAATACATATCTGTATTGCAAACATTTAGGTAATTCTATAAAATCCATTTGTAAATTAACAAATGGTCCCCATGGTGGTGGGTGATGACCTGTCCTTGTCTGTTTAACTTTCTTCCCTACATTGAATTGCTGACATATTAAACAGGTGGAGCAGTAGTGTTGTGCTATAGTACTTACACCTGGAGCATACCATTGTTTGGTAATCAAATCAATTATCCCCCCTTTTGTTCACATGTGCCACTCCATGATACATGCGAACAAAATAAGGTAGCAATGCAGAAGGAAGAACTGGTAAGGCATTAGGGCCATACCACATGCCTGAGGAATCTGAGGTGCATCCCTCATTAGACCAAGAAGTATGTTCCTCTGGTGGGGCAGCTTTATAGAACGAAAGAAGGTCTACAGAAGGTACAATATCCTCCTGAATTTGAGCTTGCAGCACTTGTATAGTGGGAACAGTGAAGGTGGCTGCTTTCTTTGCAGTAGTATCTGCAAAAGAATTACCTTTAGAAACATAGTCTGTGCCTTTTGTGTGAGCAGAACATTTAATTATAGCTACTTCTTTGGGAAGCATTAGGGCTTGTAACAATTCATACACATACTTGGCATTTAGAATAGGGGTACCTGCTGCTGTGAGGAAACCTCTAATTTTCCATAGCCCTCCAAAATCATGTACGACCCCAAAAGCATACCTGGAATCTGTATAAATATTGGCCGTTACACCTGCAGCTATAATACATGCTCGTGTTAGTGCAATTGATTCAGCTACCTGTGCTGAATGTACATGGGGAAGTGAAGAAGCTTCCACTATATCAGTAAGGGTAACTACTGAATAGCCTGCACAAAGGTTACCTTTGTCATCTCGAGAACATGAGCCATCTACAAATATTTCAAAGTGGGGATTTAAGAGCGGAGTATCATATAAGAATGGTCGAAGTATGATTTCTTGTTGTATCACTGCTTCACACTCGTGTTCCTCACCTTCCGATAGATATGGAAGGAGTGAAGCTGGATTAAGAGGAGGACAACGCTTTATGATAACATTAGGAGAAGAGGTCAAAATAATTTCATATTTTGTAATTCTAGCATTAGAAATTTGAGTAGCTCCCTTTAGGAGGAGCGTAGACACAGCATGAGGCACAAACACATTTAGTGTACTACCTAGACACATAGATTGAGCATGATCTACCATAAAGGCTGTGGCAGCTACCGCTCGTAGGCAACTAGGGAAACTTTGAGCCACTGAATCAAGGGCAGTACTGAAATAAGCAACTGGGCGTTTAGAAGTGCCATGATCTTGTGTAAGAACTCCTGTGGCAAATCCTCCTTTCTCATGACAATACAAAGTAAACGGTTCATTAAAGTTAGGTAAACCAAGGCCAGGAGCCTGTATTAGTGCCTGTTTTAATTGCGTAAAAGAGATCTCACAATCTGATGACCAAGGAATGGGTTCAGAGACACCCTTTCTTGTGAGGGCTACAAGAGGCGCAGCTATTAATGCAAAATCTAAAATCCATTGTAGACAGTATCCAGCCATGCCAAGAAATGCACGGACTCCAGAGACAGTAGTGGGTCTTTTAGCTTCAAGTATAGGCTGAATTCTATCAGATGTTAAAGACCGCTGTCCATGTGACAACTGGCAAGGTCACCAAGTGGTCACACAAGCTTTTATTGACTCTGGTGCCGCTGGGAACTTCATTGACCAGACCTGGGCTCTGCTCCAGGGTATTCCACTGGTTTCCAAATCTCACAGCAGTACCGTGGCAGCAGTAGATGGGACACCTCTCGGTCCCGGCATCATCGCCTATGAGACGCCTAGTCTTCGTCTGGTTGTGGGTCTCCTTCATAATGAACAAATTTGCTTAGATGTTCTCTCCAGTCCGCACCTTCCGGTTATTTTGGTATTACCGTGGCTGAGGAGACATAACCCTACGATTAACTGGAGTGAGGGACAAATTACGGCTTGGGGTTCCAGCTGTTTTCAAACTTGCTGTCTACGTCCCATAAAAGTGAACTCTATTCTTGAAAGCTCCTCACTTGATCCTAAAGGCATAGTTCCTATTCAATATTGGGACTATCTGGACGTGTTCTCAAAACAGAAGGCGGATACTTTACCCCCTCATCGCACTTATGATTGTGCCATCGAACTCTTTCCAGGAACATCTCCCCCTTCAGGTCGCACATACCCACTGTCTGGACCTGAGAACCAGGCCTTATCGATATATATTAAGGACTGCCTGGAAAAGGGGTTCATACGCCCTTCCTCCTCCCCGGCAGGTGCAGGGTTCTTCTTTGTTAAAAAGAAAGATGGATCCCTTAGACCTTGCATAGACTATAGGGGGCTGAATAAAGTAACCATGAAGAATAAATACCCATTGCCCCTCATCACAGAATTTTATGACCTCCTAAAGGACGCTAAGATCTTCACTAAACTAGATCTTCGGGGTGCATACAATTTAATCAGGATCAAAGAGGGACATGAGTGGAAAACCGCTTTTAACACCCGATTCGGTCATTATGAGTATCTGGTGATGCCTTTTGGACTTTGTAATGCTCCCGCGGTATTCCAAAATTTCATCAACGACATTTTTCGTGATATGCTTCTGTCTCATGTCATGATTTATTTAGACGATATCCTGATTTTTTCGGCCACCCTAGAAGACCATAGGAGACATGTTCGGCAGGTGTTGCAACGTTTAAGAGAAAATTTCCTTTATGCCAAAGCTGAGAAATGTGCGTTTGAACGCAAACATATCAAGTTTCTAGGATATATAATATCCGACACCGGATTAGAGATGGATCCGGAGAAGGTCACAGCCATGAAGGAGTGAAAGAGACCCACTGATCTCAAAGGAATTCAACGTTTTTTAGGTTTTGCCAATTATTATCGCCGCTTCATTCGTAATTTCTCTCGCATAGTGTCTCCTATTACCGCTTTAACCCGTAAGGGGGCCACTCCCAACAATTGGCCTACCGAGGCTGTTGCGGCTTTTGAAAAACTAAAGAGGGTCTTCCTATCTGCTCCAGTTCTTCGCAGACCTGACACTTCCTTGCCCTTTATTCTCGAAGTGGATGCGTCGGAGACAGGTGCCGGTGCTATCCTGTCTCAAAGAGACTGCAAGACCAACAGAATACATCCTTGTTCGTTTTTTTCTAAAAAATTATCTGATGCAGAGACTAATTATGATGTGGGAAATAGGGAATTGTTGGCCATCAAGATGGCTCTAGAAGAGTGGAGACATCTCCTGGAAGGGACGGAGACACCGATCACTAAAATTACTGACCATAAAAATTTACTTTATCTGGAAAAGGCTAAAAGACTCAATCCTCGCCAAGCACGCTGGGCCTTATTCTTTACTCGCTTTAATTTTATAATTACCTATCGCCCTGGATCTAAGAATATCAAGGCTGATGCTTTATCTAGACAATTTGAGGGTCCTAATACTGTTGTAAAAGATGAGACCATCATTCCGTCCCATTGTATTGTTGCCAACATCTCGACTGCCGTTCTCCAAAGCATCTCTCGCTCTCAACGCTACCGACCCAAAATCTGGCAGTTCCTCCTGGTCGTCTGTACGTACCCCCTGTACATCGCAGTAAAGTTTTGTCATGGGCCCACAATTCCCCTATAGCTGGGCATCGCGGAATCCGTAATGTGCGTTTTCTCCTACAACCACGTTTTTGGTGGCCCTCTATGCTCCCTGACATTGAGGAATTCGTACAGTCCTGTGACGTTTGTGCAAGATACAAAGTACCCAGAAAGAGGCCCGCTGGCCTTCTCCAACCATTGCCAACCCCCACTCGGCCTTGGACACAACTAGCTATGGACTTCGTTACTGATTTACCACCTTCCGAAGGAAAGACTACTATCCTAGTAGTTGTTGATCTGTTCTCTAAGCAAGCCCATTTTATCGCGCTAGCCAAGTTACCCACTGCTGCGGAACTAGCAACAATAATTTTAAAAGAGATCTTTCGACTTCATGGGATTCCTCAAAGCATCACCTCTGACAGAGGTTCGCAATTTATCTCCAGATTTTGGAGGGCCGTGTGTTCCCACCTGGGCATTCGTCTACAATTTTCATCTGCCTATCATCCTGAAACTAACGGGCAAGCCAAACGGACTAATCAAGTGTTAAAACAATACCTTCGTGTCTACGTCACTAAGGATCAGTCCAATTGGGCATCATTACTTCACCTGGCTGAACTGTCTTATAATTCCTCATACCATGAAGTCCTCAAGACCTCTCCCTTCTGTGCGGCCATGGGATTTGAACCTAATTTATGGCCACCCAACAGTGACTCCCCTGTCATGCAGAATTCTGATCTCTGACAGCCAGGGAAGGTCTGCGCGATGGAGGCAGGCAACCCCCGCTGCTAGCCACACCTCCTTCCGGCTGCAGCGTAAGTTGTCTACGCAAATCGTGTAGACATCTACACGCTGCCCTGGCTACACACCAGGGACTCAGAAGCACCGGTAAGTGGGGCGGGGGGGGGGGAGACAGAAGGATCCAGGTCCCCTGCAGCTGCGGGGGATCTGGATCTTAGTCGTCTCATAGTCAGACCTATTTGAGGTCTGATTATAAGACGACCCCGATTATAAGACGAGGGGTATTTTTCAGAGCATTTGCTCGAGCAAATACGGAATTTTTTTTTCATTTAGTGCGTGTGTGTCTCTTTAATATATAAGACACAAGCCTAGGCAAACAGAGAAGGCACCGCGGTGCAGAACGCATTCAGAGGGAAATCCCCTCATGACAGGAGGGGGTCACCCTCTCACCACACGGAACAGCCGATACAGAGGCTGCAACGCGGGACAGGAGAAGTCACCAGTAGGTAGGTGTCCAACAGGGGATGGAGAGCGGGGTTTTGTCATAGTAATGAAGAAACCCCGCACTCCAGCAATAAGACCGAAGGTGGAGGAACGCTCCCCCGCCCCCGGAGAAGTAGAAGGCAAAAGCGCATGGTCCAAACGAAGCGCTGAGGAGAAAAAAAGGGGGCGAATCTCAGAGAGACTGCACCACAGACAGAAACGCGCAGTAAGCTGTAACGGAAAAGGCACACAGGAGGGAAAAACAAATGGCTAGGAAAAAAAAGGTAGCTAAATGAAAATGAAAAGGGGAGAGAGAAAACTCTTACAAAGAAAAAAAGGGCAGACTAAGCACAAGGAAAAAAGGGCCCTATGCCCTGCGGTAGGGTAGAGAAAAATGGAGGGGATTAACCCCTAAAACCCAAACAAAAGTCACAGGTGCATAGAAAAACACATGGCATAAGGACAGTATTTAATCAAAAAGGTCAAATACAGTGGGGCAAAAAAGTATTTAGTCAGCCACCAAGTTGAGTTTCTACCAAAAACTTCTACCTTGGTTTCATCTGACCATATGACATTCGCCCAATCCTCTTCTGGATCATCCAAATGCTCTCTAGCAAACTTCAGACGGGCCCGGACATGTACTGGCTTAAGCAGGGGGACACGTCTGGCACTGCATGATTTGAGTAACTGGCGGCAATAATGTGTTACTGATGGCAGCCTTTGTTACTTTGGTCCCAACTCTCTGCAGGTCATTCACTAGGTCCCCCCGTATGGTTCTGGGATTTTTGCTCACCGTTTTTGTGATCATTTTGATACCACGGGGTGAGATCTTGCAGAATTCAGTCTTCCCAGCCTGGTGCAGGTCTACAATTTTGTTTCTGGTGTCCTTCGACAGCTCTTTGGTCTTGGCCATAGTGGGGTTTGGAGTGTGACTGTTTGAGGTTGTGGACAGGTGTCTTTTATACTGATGGCAAGTTTAAACAGGTGCCATTAATACAGGTAACAAGTGGAGGACAGAGGAGACTCTTAAAGAAGATGTTACAGGTCTGTGAGAGACAGATATCTTGCTTGTTTGTAGGTGACCAAATACTTATTTTACCGAGGAATTTACCAATGAATTCATTAGAAATCCTACAATGTGATTTCCTGTATTCTTTCCCCCCATTCTGTCTCTCATAGTTGAAGTGTACCTATGGTGAAAATTACAGGCCTCTCTCATCTTTGTAAGGGGGAGAACTTGCACAATTGGTGGCTGACTAAATACTTTTTTTGCCCCACTATATAACCAAATATAAATCAAACTAGCCGCACAGAGTAGCACGCTAGAATGGAGGGTGCTCACCTGGAGGCCAGCAGCAAAGAAGAAGGAAGTGGGAATGTTTGGAGTGCTATTTATGGATTTTTCCTGTTTCCTGATTGGTTAATTTCTTATTTACATGTTAACTGTTTCTTTGCTGCTGGAGGTTTGGAGTAAAGAAGTTATAAAAATATGAAGCCTCCTGTCTTGCCATAAAAATAGCATTCTATGAAGAAGTTAGTAAAAATATAGATCTGGCCGTGGTCCGCTCCTTTTTAATTTATTTATAAATGATCTCCCAAGCTGCACTGATGCCATGTCACAGTTTTTGCTGATGATACAAAATAAGGCAGGATAATTCAGACTAATCTGGATGTTTCTTCTTTGCAGGAGGATTTAGTCAGAGTTGGGGACTGGGCGTGCAAGTGGAAGATGAGGTTCAACATAGATAAAGTTATGCATTATTTTAAAAATAATAAAAGTATAACTTATACTATAAATGGAATATTCTTGGGGAAAACTACCAATGAGAAGGACTTAGGAATAATGGTAAACAATAGACTTGACAACAGTGCTCAATGCCAGCAAGCAGTTGCAAGGGCTTTGGGGATGCATAAAAAGAGGTATTGATTCACAGGAGGAGGATATCATCTTGCCTCTTTACAGGTGAATGGTAAGACCTCACCTTGAATATGCAGTCAATTCTGGGGACCGGTCCTTAAAAACGACATTATGGAACTAGAAAAAGTGCAAAGGAGGGCTACAAAATTAATAAGGGGATTGGGAGATATGATTATGAAGATAGACTAAAAAAGTTAAAATGATATACACTGGAAAAGCGGCATCGTAGAGGGGATATGATAACATTATATAAATATATGCAGGGACCATATAAAGAGCTCTTCAGTGACCTGTTCATTAACCCCTTAAGGACCAGGCTGTGTTTTACCTATTGTACCATTGGGACCGAGGCTGTTTTAATACTTTTGCGGTGTTCGTGTTTAGATGTAATTTTCTCTTCACTCATTTAGTGAACCCACACAAATTATATGTTGTTTTTTTCAGGACAAGAAGGGCTTTCTTCAGATACCATTGTTTTAATCATATTATCTAATTTCCCATAAAAAAAATAATAAAATATGATGAAAAATGTAAAAAAAAAACCACATTTTCTGACTTTTACCCCAAAAATCTTTTACTCATCCAAAAAAGCTAATGAAAAAACCTACTAAATATATTCTACTCTTTGTCCTGAGTTTAGAAATACCCAATGTTTTTATGTTTTTTTGCTTTTTTCTGCACGTTATGGAGCATTAAGTACAGGTAGCGTTTTTCCAAATCTGGTAATTCTTCCCCCCATGTGCCATTTCGGGTATCTTTGAAGCCGGCCAATGCAATTTACCCCATCAAATCATATATTTTTGAAAACTAGACACCCCAAGGTATTTCAAATGCTAGTATTTTAACCCTTTCCATGCATAAGATTCTACCACCAGCCTTTGCCACACTTTGTGTTAGTATTTTTTTGGTATTTTTTTTTTACACAAATTGTACTTTGGGTATACATTTATAGCTCCAGGTATACGTCACTATCAAACAACACCCTAATATGCGTTCAATAACATCTCTCGAGTACAGTGATACCACCCATGCATGGGTTTGACTGCTGTTTGGGGTTAAAAGGCCACATTTGGGAAGTGCGCTTTTTTTCCCCTATTTTGGTCAGTCTGTGCCTATGCCCTATCTTTGAGCCTGGCCACTACAATTTACCTCATAAAACCATATATTTTTGAAAACTAGACACCCCAAGGTACTTAAAATGGTAGTATTTAACCCTTTCCATGCATCAGATTCTACCACCAGCCTTTGCCACACTTTGTGGTAGTATTTTTTTTTATTATTTTTTTCACACAAATTGTACTTTGGGTATAAATTTATAGCTCCAGGTATACGTCACTATCAAACAACACCCTAATATGTGTTCAGGAACATCTCCCGAGTTCATTCATACCCCACATGTATGGGTTTGTCTGGTGTTTGAGGTTAAAATGCCACATTTTGGAAGTGCGCTTTTTTTCCCCCCCATTTCGGTCAGTCTGTGCCTATGCCCTATCTTTGAGCCCGGCCACTCCAATTTACCCCATCAAACCATTCATTTTTTTAAATTAGACACCCCTTGGGTATTTGAAATGCTTTTATTTAAATTTTTCCACGTCAGGATTTTTGGGAAGATACAGCGCTAATTTTAGCACTTGCTCATAATAATAAACTTTTTTTATTTTATTTATTTTACTCTTTTTGGACTTTTTTTTTACATTTTGCTGGAACTGGATAGTTCCTCTAAAGCATAATAATTTTTAAATGTTACCATGTTTTTTTTAAGCTTTTTCTTTTTTTCTTTTAAATATTTTACTAATCACATAGTGATTAGAAAGCTGGCCTCCATTGACTTGTATGGTTGAATGCAGTACCTGTATTCAACCAGCAAGTGGAGCCAGAGTTCTCTAGAAGGTCAGGAGACTGTCTAGCGAACTTTTTCAACTTTATTATTTTTTTCCCGGACCGCCGCCATCTTGCGGATGGTGAAGACTGCGTGCAGCTGCGGCTGTGACCGCTCTCCGGAGCGGTCACAGTCCATCAAGAGGTAAGTGTTTGGTGTCGCTGGATGCCTCCTGATCGAGGCATTCCAGCGACACCATTGAAGTTTAGGAGGTGATCGTTGATCGCCTCCTAAACGCTTTTAAAACGGGCGTCCGCCGCCATACAATGTATGGCAGCTGTTGACGCCCCGGGGAGGGGCCAGACATGGCCCATCATGCCGATCTCGGTGTTGCTGAATGCCTCGACATCGAGGCATTACAGCAACACCGTTTAAGCTTAGAAAGTGATCATTGATCACTTTCTAAGCTTGTTTAAGTCTGATGACGTGTCAGGCACGTCATAGGTCGTTAAGTGACCGTTTTGCATGACGTGCCTGACCCGGCAATGGACGTTAAGGGGTTAACAAGTACAAAGAACAAGAGATCACCCTCTGAGACTGGAAGAGTGGGAATTTCATAGACGACAAAGGAAGGGATTCTTTACAGTAAGGACAATAAAGATATGGAATTCACTGCCTAGGGAGGTGGTGTTATCAACTACATTAGATGCCTTCAAAAGGGGTCTGGATATTTTTTTTTTAGAAAGGCATGACATACAGGGCTATTAATAGAATTAATATTTTAGATCTTCTTGATCCAAGGAGAAATCAGATTGCCTTTTTGCAGTCAAGAAGGAATTTTTCCCCTCATGGCAGAATTCGAAGTAGTTTAATTAGGGTGTTTTGCCTTCTTTTGGATCAAGAGTAGGAAGGTTAGGTAGACAGGTTGAACTTGATTGACTTAGGTCTTTTTTCAACCTTATGTATTATTATGTACTATGTAACTCCTAAACTCCCAGTGGAGCCACCAGCAGGGGTCTAAACATCATACTGCTTTACAACAGGTAGTTTTATGCAGGGATTAACCCCACAAATCCCACATACCAAATTACACGAAGTGTTAATTAAGACTCGAGATAATATTGAACCTAAGCATTAACCCCTTCACGACCAAGGATGTACCTGGTACTTCATGTTGACATGGTACAAGTGGCACCAGGTACATCATGTACCAGGTACGTCATCCCAAAAAAATGCCCCCACATCACCACAATCGTGGTCATCGTGGGCACTGGTGCTGCTGTCTGCCCAGGTGTCTGGGCAGACCAGCACAGCCCCCCCCCCGAGCCTTCGATCACTCCCACGGAGCAATTCTGTAGGTAAACCGGTGATCGTGCTTTCAGCTGCCACAGGCAGCTTCAGGGAAGGGGGTTGTTTGCTGATTGGGTCCCCACACAAGTTCCCAATCATAACATTTTAGGGATTAATACCTGTTTTGTAAGGGCTTCCAGGCAGACCAGCAACACCAATAAGAGCCTCCACAAGCCTTTTGATCACTCCTACAGGAGGCAGCTGCAGGGACAGGGAGAAAGGGTTTTTCGGTTTCCACATGAGCGTGGAGACCAGCCCCCATCCTCCCCTGCTGCCCGATTCCTCTGTTAAGAGCAGTCGTGCAGGGTTAACCCCTTCAATGCTGCGATTGTGTATGACGCCGAAATAACAGCACTGACCTGAAAGTCCGGGGTTCTTCCAGGTTAATTGTTGTGAGTTTGGTAACTGCAGCAGTTAAAAACAAAAGAGGGTTGATGGTGATCAGATCACTCCTGTCCAATAGGAGTGATCTAATCATTATGGCAGCCCCTGGATGACCCTACCCTAGAAAGAGAGAGGAGTCATCTAGGGTAATAATGAAAACCCCCCATAAATTATTAATACAAAATACATAATTATTACCTCATCACTTGTCAGTGACATTTTAAATCACTGATTATTGATCGGTCTCCCAGATCAAAATCAGTGGCCTAAACCTGTCACTTACAAGACTTAAAAAGTTTAAAAATCAAAATGCGCATGTTCCAGTTTTGACTCCACAATATCTGAGAAACATCTCAGTTATCTATGCATGGGGGTATTGATGTACTTGAAGGGTGTTACTGAACACAAATCAAGACCTATTTTATATCTACTCACTCCTCTCTGGCATATAGGGGTTAAAAGGCATTCCTGGAGTCAGACTGGCATATATGGGGTTAAAAGGCATTTCTGGAGGCAGAGTGGCATAAAGGGGGTTAAAAGGCATATTATGGGGCACTCTGCCTCCAGAAAAGCCTTAAGCCCCCATATAACCCCCCCCCCCGACTTACATAGTTACATAGGCTGAAAAAAGACATGTGTCCATCAAGTTCAGCCTTTCCTATATCTCTTAATTTGTTGCTGTTGATCCAAAAGAAGGCAAAAAACCCAGTTTGGCTCTTTCGAATTTTGCACTAACCAGGAAAAAACTCCTTCTTGACTCCAAAATGGCAGTCAGATTTCTCCTTGGATCAATAAGCCATTTCCCCATAATTAAAGATTATATCCCTGAATATAATTTTTTTCCAAGCATCCATCCAGTTGCAGTTTAAACATCTGTACAGACTCCGATAAAACTACCTCTGCAGGCAGAGAATTCCACATCCTTATTGTCCTTACTGTAAAAAACCCTTTCCTCTGCTTTAGACGAAATCTCCTTTCTTCCAGTCTGAACGCATGACCACGTGTCCTATGCATATTCCTGTTTATGAACAGATTTCCACACAATGGTTTGTATTGGCCCCGAATATATTTATATAATGCTATCATATCCCCTCTGAGGCACCGTTTTTCTAAACTAAACAGATTTAAATTTGTTAACCTTTCTTCATAACTATAGTGCTCCATTCCTTTTATTAATTTTGTAGCCCGCCTCTGCACCCTTTCTAGTGCTATGATATCCTTCTTTAGAATAGATGCCCAAAATTACACAGCATATTAAAGGTGTGGTCTTACCATTGATCTATACAGAGGCAAAATTAAATTTTTATTCCGCAAATTGATGCCCCTTTTTATACACGACAATACCTTACTGGCCTTAGCAACTGCTGACTGACATTGCACATTGTTGCCTAGTTTGTTGTCTATAACAATTCCCAAATCCTTCTCATTTGTTGTTACCCCTAATTCACTACCGTTTAGGGTGTAGGTTGCTTGTGCATTCCCTACCCCAAAGTGCATGACTTTACATTTATCTACATTGAATTTCATCTGCCATTTATGTGCCCAGTCCCCCAGTCTTTCTAGATCCCGCTGCAGCACTGTAATATCCTGTTATGTACTACTTTACCTAGTTTAGTGTCATCTGCAAACACAGAAACATAACTTTCAATGCCTATTGCCAGGTCATTTATAAATATGTTCAATAAAATTGGTCCCAGAACAGAACCCTGAGGGACATCACTTACCACTTTTGACCAGCTTGAATATTTACCGTTTATAACAACTCTCTGTTCTCTATCTCTAAGACAATGTTCTACCCAAGAACAAGAATTTGCATCTAGACCAATTTCCTTCAGTTTGAATACTAACCTATTGTGTGGAACCGTGTCAAACACTTAATTATAGATTATATCCACTGCAACACCCTGATCTACACTTCTACTTACTTCTTTGTAGAATGCAATTAAATTAGTTTGACAGGACCTATGTTTCATAAAACCATGCTGATTTTTGCTAATAATACTGTTCTTCCCAATGAACTCTTGAATATTATCCCTAAACAGCCCTTCAAATACTTTCCCAACCACAGAAGTTAAGCTCACAGGTCTATAATTTCCAGGCACAGAGTTTCAACCCTTTTTGAATATAGGAACAACATCTGCCTTCCTCCAATCCTCTGGTACAATTCCTGAAAGAAAAGAATCCCAAAAGATTAGAAACAGAGGTTCACTTATTTCCTGACTCAGTACTTGTGGGTGAATACCGTCAGGCCCTGGAGCTTTGTTAACATTAACTTTCTTTAGTTGCTGCAGCACCTTGTCCTGAGCCATCCAGTCACAGTCTGACTGAAATTTTTTTTCAGTAGTCCTATGTATATCCATTGACATAGGTTCCTCCTTAATATATACTGAGGAAAAATAGTTTTTTAAAGTTTCTGCTTTTTCCTGGTCCTCCTTAACCAACACTCCCATCTCTGTTTTTAATGAACCTACGTTTTCATTTTTTGTTTTTTTTTAGAATTTATGGACTTAAATAATTTTTTTGGGGTTAGTTTTGCTCTCTTTGTCTATCATTCTCTCATTTTCTAGTTTAGCCCATCTAATCACCTTTTTGCATGCTTTATTGGCTTCCTTATATCTTATATAGGATGCCTCTGATTCGTCTCTGATTTAAATGCTGTAAAAGCCATTTTCTTATTTTTAATTTTCTGCTTAACGTCCCCACTAAGCCACATCGATTTCAATTTGTTTCTTTTATATTTGTTTCCTAGTGGTACATACTGAGAAGTGTACCCTCCTAATATTTGTTTGAAAATACTCAATTTTTCCATGTTTCTGTTATGCCTATTATATCATATTGCTTAGTGTATGCTATTGCCTCTAGTTCCCCCATTTTGTTATTTAGGCTCCTTGCATTAGCAAGAATACATTTAATATTATCCTGATTCTCTTGAACCATTTTAAATTAATTGCTTACCACTGCTTCTAGTGTCTGGTGGGGGCAGCGGGTGGAGGTCGGCATTCATGAAGTTAAAGGGGCCGGGGTGCACGCACGGCGCTGCCCAATGGCCGAGCCTCTGCTCTTCGTCCCACCCCTTTTAAGACGTGGGATGAAGTGCTGAGGCACTGCCATTGGGCAGCGCGGTGTGTGAACACCGGCCCCTTTAAATTCATATTAGGCGCCGGCAGCAGGATGAGGCGGCCAGGGTGCCACTTTCAATCCTGCTCACAGCCGCTCAGTGGCTGTTTTGAAGGTTGGTCTGCCGCCGACCGGCCCACGGAGTGACTGGCCCACCGGGCCAGTACGTACCAAAATAAATGTGAATACTAGGCATATGTGGTGTTTCCAAAATTACCTAAATACACTTTTGGATTTTTTTTTTCCATTTGCATTGGATATATTTAGTTTTTATATTTAGTTTTCTGTCCATAGGGCATTCTTGGGATGTGTTTTTGGACGTACCAGTACGTCCATAGGGGACTGAAGGGGTTACATTTCTTTACTGATGCATCTGGTTCAGTTGGTTTTGGTGTCTTCTTGGATAATAGTCTTGGTTAATGTCCTTTAAGTTGGTTTTGTGCAGGTTGGACAAGAAATCTAAGTCTATTAAAATTGTTCCCAATTATAGTTGCATTAGAAATCTGAGGTTCAGATTTTGCTTACGAGACAATTAAGGTTTTATGTGATAACAAAAGTGTGGTGGAAGCAAAAAATGTGCTTCCTGCCTTCTTTCCCCAACTGGTTACTTTTTACATAGGTTGGTGTTGCTATGTTTATGCAATAATATTTGGCTCAGGCAGTACATATCGAGGGCAAAATTAACACTATTTCTGGTTCACAGTGGTTAAACTTCAAGGTGCTGGCACCAAACGCAAAAAAGGAGCCAGTGCAGGTGCCTTCACACGTGGGGGGGGGGACTAGATTGTACCATTTTAAATTAATTGCTTTTGGCTTCTGTGGCTAAGGCTACCTGGGTTAATTATATTTGGCTTGGCAGATTTTGTTACATTTCTCTGCAGTTAGACAGGTAAACCCTTTAAATATTTAGAGTTTAAAAGCAGCAATTTGCTTTGTTGTACAGCAACCACAGAATAAATTGTCTAAATCCTCATTACAAAAGATGATTTTGTTTAAAACCACTGGGTGGTCAGTACTGAATGATTTTATTATAAAACAATTGCTTAAAAATGTATGGCAGAAAGAAGGATTTGTGGGTTCAGATTAATTTAATCAATGAGCTTGAGTTCTGTCCAGTGGTTAATTTGCAGGAATTTTTATATGCCGCCAGACCAGTGGAATCAGGCCCTTTACTTCACTGACCAAATATCAATCCAATTGTCAGGGTCTGGGTCCATACAGACTACTGTAATGACCCAGAGCATCCAGTGATGGATTTTAGGAGTGTTATTGCACAATAGCGGAGCTGGACATGGCCTGGTTCAGGACAACTGCACTCTCCAGGTTGTTGAGCCCCTAGGGTTGTGCGGCCACATACCACTCTCACATTTTCGTTCACTCTTAATCACATTCGCTCACATTTGTTTACTTTCTCACACTGTCACTCACTCTTATGCATGTTCTTTCACTCACTTTCTCATGTTTTCGCACACTTTCAGGTTCTCTAATGTTCTCATACTCTCCCACTCTCTCGCTCCCTGACTCTCATGCTCTCACTTGCATACATTCCCATGTTTTCAGCCTAGGGTAGTTTGCATCACATGCTTTCTCACACTCTTGAGCTCTCTCACTTTCTCATGCTCTCTTAATCTCACACTGACACTCACTCACTTTTATTCACACTCTCTCAAGTTCACTCACGCTCTCACATGCTCACTCTTACTTATGCTCTCTCACTCACTGAGTAATGTTCTTTCATGCTCTTACTCATGCTCTCTCACTCTCTCATATTCTCGCACTCTTTCATGCTCTCTGATTCACACACTCACTCATGCTGTCTCCCACTCTCACTGACTCATGCTCTCTCACTCATACACTTACTCAGGCTGTCTCACACTCATGCTCTCTTACTAAGTCTCTTACACTCATTATCTCCCACTCTTTTACACTCTCACATTCTCTCTCTTTCTTTCTCCCTACCTTATCTGCCAACTGCTTTCAAGTCTCCTTTCCTGCAGTTCTTCTTCAGTCTTCTTTTTTCTACTCTCTTCAACCAAACTGGTACACAGATATCACAAGCTGAGGTACAGAACCACAAGGCAGACAGTAGTCAGGCAGGCAAAGTAAGAAATCTGAGATCTGGAACACAAGCAACTGAAAGCCGCAGAAGACCACAACAAGGTTACTGAGAGTAGCATTTCCGGATTTTTAAATCCGGCGCTTACTATGAAACCCCGCCTACAGAAGTCCATCAGACCCATGGCTCCAGCCATGTGGCTTAGCCGCGCCCTCCGTGGATCTGCTGGTGACCGAAAACAGATAAGAGATTCCCTCTGGGGACTCCTGTGTCGACGGGCAACCCTTAATTTGCCCGTCGCGGAATCCCCAGACCTGACCTCACATCTCCCATGCCGGAGGTAGGACTGACGACCGCCAGTGGGGAAAGACCAGGACGGAGTTTCAGGTACCCGTGAACCGGGAGCAGACGTCTGCTCGCTGGTGATGGGACCCGAGGCCGTGACACGCACCTAATGTCTACAGAAGAATTCCACAAGGCGAGGGTAAGATTTTGAATTTTCAAAAGTCTGAGATTATGGCCAATCTTTTTCTGACCCAAACACAAGCACTAAGGGGAACGATGAACAAGTAAACTATTTAAGGATTTGGTTTACCGAAGACCTGACAAGACTACACCAAGCTAAGGATCATCACTAAAGACCTACATAAATGGAAATAAACTTTCCTTACACAGCACAGTCACATTAACATTATGAAAATTAGCCAGATTGTTGTACTTCTTCCAGACCATTCCTATATCCATGCCCAGGGCACTTTTAAAATCCCTTATGCAGGCACAGGTTTATTTGGAATGACCCCGGTGTCAGTGGCGACATACACGGTGTTAGTAGCAATGCGCCTGACGTCAGCGACAATACCCTCAACGTCAAAATTCCAGATTGAAACATGCACACCTCTAAAATGTGCTCTTTTAGCCCCCAAACAATCCTATGCATGGATGGTATTACTGTAGTCAGGAGATGGTGCTGAACATGTATTGAGGCATATGGCAGTGACACATACCAGGAACTGTAAATTCATACCTAAAAAAACACACAAAACATGATTACCACAAACTATGGCAAAGGCTGGTGGTACAGCTAGTTAAAATACAAGCATTTGTTTAGTTTTCAAACATATATCGTTTCATGGGGTAAACAGAATTAAGCTTAAAGGTGTCCCAAACAGGACATGGAGGAAGGTTGACCAGATGTCTAAATTCAAATTTGGAAAACTAAAATGTTTTAACTAGGGCTGAAACAACTAATCGATAAAATCGATAATAATCGATTATGAAAATCGTTGGCAACGAATTTCATCATCGATTAATCGAATCGATTTTTCTCGATTATAAAGAGGGTTTTTTTTCAGAGCAAATGCTCTGAAAAACTCCTCTCCTTATAATAATCCGATCTCAAACAGAGATCGGATTATAACACCGGAATTCAGATCCCCCGCAACGCTGCAGGAGACCTGGATTCCCCTCACTGTCGGCCGGTCTCTCACTTCCATCTCTCTCCCCCCCTCCCATACACCCCTCTGACTCCTCCCCCTCCCATACGTCACTCTGCCTCTCTCCCGGGTCCGTTACTGACATGGACTTTCACTGCAGCTTCATAGAAGCCACAGTGTAAGTGAAGTGCAGTAACGGAGGCTGTCTGTGCGATGCAGACACTCACAGGCTGACAGAGAATCATCCTCTCTGTCAGCTGGTGGGGGTCTGCATCGCACAGACAGCCTCCGTTACTGTCAGTAACGGAGCCGGGTAGAGAGGCAGAGCGGTGTATGGGAGGGGGGAGGAGTCAGAAGGGTGTATGGGAGCCACCCTCCCATACACCACTGTGGCTCCTGCCCCCCAGAAGGATGATTTTCTGTCAGCCTGTGAGTGTCCGTTACTGCACTTCACTTACACTGTGGCTTCTATGAAGCTGCAGTGAAAGTCCTTGTCTAGTGAAGATCCGTTGCTGACAGGAGGCAGAGTGGAGTATGGGAGGGGGAGGAGCCAGAGTGCAGTATGGGAGGGGGAGGAGCCAGAGTGCAGTATGGGAGGGGCCAGAGTTGTATGGGAGAGGGGAGGAGCCAGAGTGGTGTATGGGAGGGGGGAGGAGGCAAAGTGGTGTATGGGAGGGGGAGGAGGCAAAGTGATGTATGGGAGGGGGGGGAGGCAAAGTGATGTATGGGAGGGGAGGAGCCAAAGTGATGTATGGGAGGGGAGGAGCCAAAGTGATGTATGGGAGGGGGAGGAGGCAGAGTGGAGTATGGGAGGGGGAGGAGCCAGAGTGGTGTATGGGCGGGGGAGGAGCCAGAGTGGTGTATGGGAGGGGGAGGCGGCAGAGTGGTGCATGGGAGGGGGAGGAGCCAGAGTGGTGTATGGGCGGGGGAGGAGCCAGAGTGGTGTATGGGAGGGGGAGGAGCCAGAGTTGTGTATGGGAGGGGGAGGAGCCAGAGTTGTGTATGGGTGAGTTATAGTGGTGTATGGGGGGTATTATGAATTTCAGGGAATATAGGGGGTATAAGGCATATCGATATTAGGCATATCAGGGGGTCATAAAACATCTGGGGGTAAAAGGTATATCAGGGGGCTCAGTTGCATATCACTGGCATATAAGGAGTATAAGGCATATCAGGGGCACAGTGGAATCTGGCATATAAGAGGTATAAGGCATATATGGGGGCAGAGTGGCAAGCTGGGGGTCTGATGTGCATAACCGGGGGCAGTTTGGTAAATAAATTTTTTTTTAAATAAGGCCTTTTTTCCTCATAGTTTTTATTAAATATGAAAAATAGTTAACATATGAATTAATATTTACTAATAACTTTGTATTAAAACCTAGTTTGAGAAACACCGTGTTTAGGTTCTTGTAGCTTTTATTATTATGTCAGTAAAATAAGAAGGTGAATAGAGAGAGGCCATTGCAATAAAGAGATGAAAGTGTAAATTGTACGTTTTTTATTACATTATTTTAAATTTAAAAAAATTGCATTTTTTTATCCGATTAATCGATTAATCGAAAAAATAATCGGCCAACTAATCGATTATTAAAATAATCGTTAGTTGCAGCCCTAGTTTTAACCCTTTTAACAGCATGATCAACCTATGCATGGGTAGTATCGCTGTACTCAGGAGATGTTTCCGAACACAAAGTTGGGTATTGTTTGGCAGTGACATATATGAAGGGATTAATCACTAGCTTTTTATATTTTACTATTTTGGTCACTTTTGGGTAGTACCATGGTGGTTTGCCGCATTCATTTTCGGGCAATGAAATTATTTTTCCGACCATTTGTTTCATACAAAATTCAGAGGTCTTTTTTGATTCGGAACAGCAATCCCAAAAGGGGTAGGTCCCTGGAAATTTCTGGACTCACCTCTCATTATAGAAATAAAAAAGGTTTCCCGCAGAGTTAGGACGGTTAATCAGGTGCAGCAGCAGTAGAGCCCTGGGTTGGGTAGGCAGACACTGGCACATGCCTGATTTTGTCACCAATATTTATTTATCGATGAAGAATAATAGATGACATGAAAGAAAGCTAATCAAAAAATTACAAATTAGAGGTTTGGTTAGTGGCTACTTCTACCTATGTTATTGATATGTAGCCTCCTGCACACAGTCCCTCCCACTTTAGCCCATCATGGAGTGCCAAAACAGCTTGCAATGACACCAAAATGGCTTGTAATGGTGTTTACACGTTGCAACAAATCTAACAAATGCAAAAAATTTTTATTGGAGCTCGCCCTCGTTTTCTTTGACCCGTAAGAACACACGAAATATGCAGTTTTTGTTAAAAATAAAAGTTGAATGAAAACAAATGCAAAAGTCTACTTTCTATCATATCATCTATTGTTGTACATTGATAAACATTGCTGATAAAACTAGGCATTCTACTGAGTAGTTTAAGATAGATGCCCATTTAAACATGTACCATCCACATCTCTAATATGTGGACATGTTAATTTTTGTATTATCTTTTTCTATCATACCATCTATTATTCTTCATTGATAAATAAATATTGGTGAAAAAGACCATGCATTCTATTTGGCTTGCGCATGTGCACAGTGTGGCTGTCTTTCAGTTTAAAATTTAAACTGTTCCTGTGTACTAGTTCCCCATTTATGCTTCCATCAAATCTTCAAATTTGTGGACAAAACCAAATATTTTTATCTTCAATTAATTGCTGAATAATAAATATTGGTGACAAAATCTGGCACTTGACTGTGTGAAATTCCCAAGTAGGGGGTAATTAAATCCATTTTAATTACATGTTGTAATGCAACAGAATAGGAGAAATGCCAAGGGGGTGAATACTTTTGCAAGGCACTGCAAACTTTGCTCAGTGAGCAAGAGACTTCTCTCGATATTTGCAAAGCGCAAGCTGCCTAAGCGACGCTGTAATTGTCCATTGCTGGACATTAGTTAGGTATAGGGGTCATTCAGAGGTCAGGGTAGGTCAGGGCACTTAGGTTTTAGCGGGCTTGGTCAGCTAAAACCGGGTTTCAGGTTGTCAGGCAGGTAGCACAGTTTATTGGTTAATCAGCTGTGCTGTAGCGCGAGTGTTTGTGCGGTGGGAAAATGAGCGCAGCTGATTGGTGCAATCAGCTGGGTTCGTGGCGCAAGGCAATTTTGATTTGAATAAATAAGCAGCGCGCAAAGTTTATTCTCTTTCCTCACTTAAAATCTCGGAGAGCTGTTGCTGAACGAGCGTCCCACCCTCCTCTCCCTAAAATACAATTATGTGTTATACGTCGTAGTTTTATAAGGGTAAAGGTCGCCTCTGGTTTGAGGTGGACAGAGGCTTGGTGGTTACACAATCTGGCTAAGAAAGGGCGGATTGTATCTTGTGATATATTTAATTGTTTTGTTATTAGGTTAAATGGTTAATGTTTTGTTAATGCCTCTTATACCCGCTAAATAAAGCTACGGCCATTTGTATCCAATTTAAAACTGTCTGTGGTTTTCTTTAATTTATTGGTTCAGTGTTAATACGTACACACAAGGGACAATTTCTGTGTTGCAATATGCTTTCCTAGCACTACAAGCAAAGCATCCAGAGAGGCCCCTTGCCACCGGAATCCTGGAACTAGAGGACTGCAGCCAAAAAAACTTGTGGGCGGTCTTCCTGGTGCTGCGGGCGGTCAGGCGCTGTACCTGCGGGTCCTGGTAATCCTGCGCAGTCCCACGCGGCTGCATTCTTGCTGCTTCCTTACAGTGTCTCCTCTCTTGCTCCGCCCAGGAACAAAACGGGAGCAGCGAGAAGGCAGCCGCGCGGGAACTCTGCAGTTCAGGTAAGGAGGTGGGGGTGATTAGCCACAAATGTGGCGGGAGCGGGCGGGATTGCCCACAAATGTGGCAGGAGCGGGAGTGGAACACCCACACTGCGGGAGCGGGCAAAAAATCAGCGGGAGCAGGCAGGATTAAAAAAGCCGTCCTGCGCAGGGCTCTACCTGGAACAGCTGTTCCAACCATGGATACATATAGCATGAGTGACATTTCCAAGCTTGCTCATCCTATATGGTGGGATTGTGAATTTACCTTCAGGTTGCTAACTTTTGTGTTGTAGTAATTGCTCTAGCACGCAAACAAGTCACTTACAAAAAAAGTCACTTTTGATTACAAGGCCCACCCTTAGCTACACACTAAAAAAACAGGTGACTCCTCCCCCAAAATAAAAGCACTATAAATTGTCAGGACTATATAAACGATGTATCTATATGTCTCTCCAGTGGAGGGCTGGCAGCTTCTGACCCAGGGGCCAGGTAAAGCAACATGGCACCATCGGCCCATTTGCTGGATCTACCCTCAACGAGGAGGCGTGCCACGTTAGAACTGCTACCAGCGTTATTTTTGAACGTGCACATCATACTGCAGTATCACGTAATCTCCTCCCAAAACGGGGTGCGTAATCACTGCAGCGGTAGCTGTGACTACAACCACAGGTACTACCAAACTACCGCTCCCCAGAGGAATTACCGGGGGGGGGGGGGGATCATTATTCCACGGCCTTCTACACGTCCACATAAGAGCTCAATACGTCAAGAGAAAAGCCAGCATAGGACTGTGACGTATGCCAATGCCAGCGTTAGGCGTGACTAATAATGCGTCTGATGTGGCGTCACTGGGCGTGTCTGTGCGCTTCCATCACGGGCCTCAGTCTGTGCATAGCGCCACCCATTCCTCGTCTGGAGGGTCTTCGGATGACGTCTCTTGGCTGGAAGTGCTGGGTTTTCTGGGCAGGCTGCTTGGCGCAGTCGCCGCGCTGAAAACGGCTGAGTACTTGCTCCGTGCGCTGTGTGTAGTTATGGCCTGGAAGTCAGGGGGAGCCAGCCACTCCGAGCTGGTCAACAATCTGCGCAGTGAGTGTGCGGTCATGGAGGAGGCTGACATATAAACACACACGCTGTCACACGAGTACTGTACTTGGCTTCTAATACTAAACTGTAACGTCATGTATATACATGTTTAAATATATTCCCTGCCTACGTGTGAATGCTCACATGCCAGTAAAGCGTCATGTGTGTAGACTATGCCTGTGTCCGTCCTACGGGTGTGTGTATACACACACACACACACACACATATATATATATATCCACAGTTATCACTGACACATATTGGTGTTGTGTAGTATTATACTAATATCAAGACCCTTAAGCGTATGATACTGCTGACTACCAAATTTGGTATAAACACTCTATTATTAGCATGGATGTGTACTTTCTTATGCCATCACCGTACTGTTAATAACTTTATCTAATTAGCAGTGGAGGGTTGAGCTTGTTTTATGTATATACGTGTAAATTTTTGTCACGTTGGTACAGCTACATGCAAAACACCCGGATAAATCTACCACATGTATTTCATTTACCGTACAGTTGCTTTGAAGTATGTTGTCGCTTATCTGTCTGATTTGGATTTTGCTATTACACATGGATATTCTATGCTATGATTGTCACACCAACTTGTGTAGTGCATACACGAACTTGCTACCCGGTAGAGATGGTATGGCCAATTTCAGTATGAGAGGGGTTAAATCAATTGTTTAGGCCTGTGGTGCTAAAAGGTCTTATCAGATAAATTTGTCTTTTGAAGCTGGGATTCCAACCAGGGCCCTCTGCAAGGTGTGAAATCTTACACTTGGGGTGCCTCATGTCTACTGGCTGGGTGATCCACCATATGCCTGTATCCTATCATAGATACTGGATTCTTTGATATGTGACCACTAGCAGTCAGGAAAACCATTTCATATTCAGGTCATATCTAACACATATCAATAATAACCCATAGATTCATAATTATACCTCCTTTTGTGCATATCTAGAACGGAATACAAATATGGCGGTGCAACTTAAACTGTTTGGAAAGAATTGTTAAGTCTGTGATATTCAGTCATAAGTAGCAAGTGTGACATATCTATGGACTTCCTAATTTACAAGAAATTCATAATGCAAGAATTATTGCTGTGGCGAGCACAGGAGGGACAATAAGATACAAATTAGTTATTTTGATATGGTTCCACCATACAAGGGGGAGGGCACTTATGGTTCCTATAGGTACACCTTCCCTCCACTTATACCACCTCTGGGCCAGTTTGGACACTCGAGATGAACTGGGAAAAAGTATACATTTAATGATAGGAAATTGGTCAGTGTGCTTACTAGGGGCCAAGATCTAATTTTGAATAAGTCGCCATCTTTCCTTGCCAGAGCCCTACAGACAGAAAAACTGTTTCTTTACCATTCAAGTGAGTAGGTAGGTTTTCTGTAACTTCTCATTTTCATTTTTATCTGTTTGGTGTAAATAATCTGTTTATCATCTGTTTTTTTTGTATGCACTGTGACTATTTTTTGTTCATAATAAATATTCTTTTATTAAGTTCTGCCTTTGTCTGGTAAAGACTCACATTACCTGATTAGACCATTTTATTGGTAATTTGAAATCACGTAATTATTGTGTTAAAGTATATTGTGTGGGTTTTATAGTCGAATTCGCTTGGGGGACCGAGGCACCCCATTTATAAATTGTCTTGGTGGTGGCAGCGTTATTTTGATATTAGTTATATCATTTTAGTTAATTGCGGGTGGTATTAAGGGTGGATATTTATCACTATTTCTGGTCTAGGGCAGACAGTGAATTTTAACCCTTTTATCACCAGAACCAAGTCACGCGCATGCTTGGAGTAGAGTGCGTTCGTGACAATGATGCCTGACACATCTAAGGAAGCATTGTATAGTTCATGGTACTGCCATACATGATATTATTCATCCAGTCAATGTAGCATAGCAGCCAAATTATATAAATGCCTGATACTCTGATACATTTGTAAGACATATCAGGCCCAATCTGCTTCAGGGGGGGGGGGGCGATGATTGACTGTTTAGGCATGTGTTCATAGTGAGCATTATTTTATGAGTTCAAGAGAAGAACTTAGTTGGTTCATAAGTTTGGGGGGGGGGGGGGTTGTTAAGGGACAAGGGGGTAATGTTGATGCCATGGACAGCCGATCACTGCCATCGCTTTGCTTGGCTACAGGGAGGTGCTCAAGCTAGTCAACAGTTGGATGATCAGATTACTTTTAAGTTTAGACCAATATGAGTGATCTGATCATTATGACCCCTCCCATTTGTGATGGCTCTCATAGGGTGGACGGGGATTATACAGGTAAAAATACACACATTTGTTTTACATGTTTAAGACATATTGATTATCTGATCACTGACTAATTACACTTAAGGTCAAAGATTATTTTTCAGTCTCCCCGATTGTCAAGGATTAACCATAATAATTTTCATTTAGTTTTTATTTTAACACTTTAACATCTAACCATACCGAGTGGATGGTGAAAGTGCTAACATTACCCCAAACACTACCTCTGCTTACTCTATCACCTAAACTCAACCTAACTGATGTGGTCACTACGCTGCTTCATCAGTAATTTAAGTCCTATTTGGTTTTGATACACCATGATAAATGTCTCCCACAAGACACAAAAAACAGAACATTTTAAGATGTGCCTCCTCTTTGGAGAGACACCAAAAATAAAAAAAATTGAATGTGCATAAAAAGGTAGGAGGGACAAATATGAAAAGGTTGGAGAAGAAAAAGATAAACTCAAAATCCAGTGCTTCTATTAGATTTCAGTAGGTGCTGACAAATTTGGTTTGGATCTAGGAGCTAAATGTAGGAGCCAGTTTTTTTTCAGTCATGCGCCCCCCCCCCGCCCCATTATTGGACTGTGTTTTAACCCCTTGATATATTTTATTTTCATCTTTCTCTCTAAGATGATGATCTACAATCATGTCCCCTTAACATACCGTATTTGCTCGATTTATAAGACGACCCTGATTATAAGACGACCCCCCAAAATCTGAATATTAACTTAGGAGAAAAAGAGCCTGAATATAAGACGACCCTAAAGGAAAAAAGTTTTACCAGTAAATGTTAATTCATGTAAACAATTTTTTTTAAATAAAAGCTATGATTGAGAAAAATATATTTTTTTGTTTTTATTTCCTTGTATTTTCCAACCTGTCCCCCAGTTACGCACATCTGCCCCCAGGCTTGCCACACCAATATGGCACTGTGTCCCATGATATGCCTTTTAACCCTCTATATGCCACTGTGCCCCATGGTATGCCTTTTGACCCCCTATGTGCCACTCTGCCTCCAGAAATGCCTTATACCCCTATATCCCATTCTGGCATTTAGGGGGTTAAAATGCATATTATGGGGCAGAGTTGCATATAGGGAGGTATAAGGCATTCCAGGAGGCAGAGTGGCATTAAGGGAGTTAAAAGGCATTGTATAGAGCACTCTGCCTCCAGAAATGCCTTATACCCCTATATGCCACTCTGGCATTTAGAGGGTTAAAAGGCATATTATGGGGCAGAGTGGCATATAGGGAGGTATAAGGCATTTCAGGAGGCAGAGTGCTCTATTAAATGCCCCCTTAACGCCACTCTGCCTCCTGAAATGCCTTATACCTCCCTATATGCCACTCTGCCCCATAATATGCCTTTCAACCCCCTAAGTGTCAGTGGCATATAGGGGTATAAGGCATTCCAGAAATGCCCTATGCCCCCATTTAACACGCACACACACACACACACTTACCGGTGCTTCCAATTTCTTGCTGTATTGCCGGGGCAGCGGGTTGACGTTTCCTTCCGCTGCAGCCGGAAGGAGGTGGAGTTGGCAGCGGGGGTTTGTCTGCGTCCGTTGCGCATACCTTCCCCGGCTGTCAGAGATCAGAGTTCCCCGCACCGGTGCGGGGAACTCTGATCTCTGACAGTCGGGGAAGGTATGCGCGACGGACGCAGATAACCCCCGCTGCTAGCCACACCTCCTTCCAGCTGCAGCGGACGATGTCGCGTAGACGTCAACCCGCGGCCCCGGCAATACAGCAGGAAGCACCGGTAAGTGTGTGTGGGGGGGTGTTAAATGGGGGGGGGAGACAGGAGGATCCAGGTCCCCTGCAGCGGTGCGGGGGATCTGGATCTTAGTCTCATAATCAGACCTCTATTTGAGGTCTGATTAGAAGACGACCCCGATTAGAAGACGAGGGGTATTTTTCAGAGCATTTGCTGCAGGGGACCTGGATCCTCGCCGGTAGGGGTATGTGCGATGCGCGCAGACAGCCACTTTCTCCCCTCCGCTTCCGTTGGGGCTTCCATGATGGAAGCCGCACTGGAAGGTCACGTGACGCCGGGTTCAGTAATAGAAGCCCTGGCGGAAGTGGAGGGGAGAAGCGGAGGATGTCTGAGCGTTTTGCACAGACCCTCACCTGGTGGCAGAGAGAATCCAGGTCTCCTGCAGCTTTGCGGGGGGTCTGGATTCTACAGTTATAATCTGATCTCTATTTGAGATCGGATTATAGAAGGGAGTTTTTCAGAGCATCGTTGACAACGATTTTCATAATCGATTATTATCGATTTTATTGATTCATTGTAGCCCTAGTATTTAGCAGGTCCTTCTAGCAAACATCATACCTTCCAGTTTGATATGTATATTTGCTATGGACTAATTATGTAAAGATACTAAAAATGAAAGCATATGAAGTGGCTGGTTACTATCAGAGTAATACGAGTGTGATCTCACTCTGAAAAATAATAAAAACACTATATACTGCATTTTATTTATAAAGTCAGATACTGTAGTACTATGGCAATAGAAGTAACAATACTGGTATTGATTTTAAAAAAGTCACATGCAAATGTAGGTGGTCTGGAGATCTCAGAGGTGGGCAGCAAATGGTTTCTGATTAAGGTAGATTGCCCTGCTATGTTATACCTATTTCCCTCCAGTTGAACTCCAGGATAACTAAGTCTGAACTACATTGTTGCACCAATGTATTTATTGTGTAAGCAGGAATATTGTTCAAATGTTAAATATAAATGAATACGATTAATGTTTTATTTTTTTTTATTATTATACCCGAAAAGGCTACACAGCGCTGTTAAAGATATACATTAACGCATACAGTCACAACAGGAGTTGAGAAACCTGTATGTGAGTTTGTCACCTAGCTTTAAAACCAGGGCGCTGTGTGATAGCTTATCAGATGAGAAGGCCTTAAAAAGAATGGAAAATTGTTTTTTTCCTGTAAAAAAAACAAAAATACATGTAGTATGGAATATGTTTTACAATAATAAATGTTTGACATGGCATTTAACCCCTTCTGCGGTGCCATGTTTTAAGCTGTAATTTTCCCTGGCATCCCAGGTGACACTGATGAGAGACTCCTCCTCCGTACCTGAGATAGGGCAGGACTCAAAAGGTTAAAAGGCCTCTCCTCCTCTAGGTTGAGCCGGTTCTCCCCCTGGGTGGGGGATACCTTCACCGTAGCCGGATGGCTGGTGCCGCGCTTACTCACCTTTGCTGAGCGGTTGTCCTTCCGGCTTCCTCTCCTCTGCTCCTGCTGCTACCGCTGCAGATCCGCCGGTGCCTTCAGTGTTCTTAGACACCGCGGTCCGGCGTCTCAGCGTTTTTCAAGAGGGCGTCTCTGCTTCTTCTGGCTAGGATTTCTAGGCATGTCCGGTATGCCTTCCTAGCCTCGTTTTCATCTCAATTCAAAATTTTGGCGCCAAATCTGCTGCTGTTGCAGCTTGTAACCTGCTATGGAGCTATTTAAGCGGTGCTGTTGCATCCTGTTTGATTATGTCTGCTCCAGATAATACTGATCCTCCCTCTGTGTTGAGGAGAGACCTAAAAAGGCTTTAGCTGAAACCAAGCATGCGAAGTGTTCTGGTTGTCACAAGCCTCTGCAGGATTCCAAGAAAAAGCTCTGTTCCACCTGTCTAAAGTCCGTTGCGGATTCTGAAGCCTCTGGTGGGAGAGAGTTCTTGTCCTGGCTTAAGGAGGAGATGCAGTCCACCTTTTCTGCCTTTCGTCAGTCGGTTCCTGCTCCTTCCCATCTTCCGGCGGTACGGGAACCATCTCTCCTGGGTTACCAGCAGTTCTCTGAGTTCGACTACCCTGAGGTGGAGGAGTGTTCATCAGAGGAAGGAGAAATCCGGGAAGAAAGTTCCTTTTTGTTTCCGGTGGAAGAAATTGATACTCTCATTTCTGCTGTAAAGTCTGCCATGAACTTGGAAGAAACAGCTACACCTAAGAGGGATCACTTATTTTTCGGCTTCTTTCCCTGTGCACCCTGCTTTATCCGAGATCATTAAGCAGGAATGGAACCATCCAGAGAGGAGAGTTAACCTGTCCAGGCGGGTGAAACGCCTTTTTCCTTTTGAGGAGGACTTTGCCCAGTTCTGTGCAACTCCGCCAGTTGACACCGCGGTGATGAAAGTCTCCAGAAAGACTGCCTTGCCGCTGGAGGATGGCTCTCATTTTTCGGTTCTCATGGAAAAGAAGGCTGAAGCGGCCGTTAAGAAATCTTTTGAAGCCTCCACTGCTGCTTTTAAGCCTGGCATAGCATCTGCCTCAGTTTCTTGGGCTGTTAAAATCTGGCTGTCTCAGATTGAGGAAGATGTTGCAGCAAAAACGCCTAGAGAGACTATCCTCAAGAACATTGCTGCTGTGAAATTGGCGGTGGATTTTCTCTTCCTCCATTGAAAATGTCAGGATGTCAGCCAGGGCTTCTTTGGGGGCCAGACGGGCCTTATGGCTAAAAGCCTGGGGGGCTGACAATGCCTCAAAGAACAGGCTGCTTAATATTCCTTTTGAAGGAAGGTCTCTGTTTGGCGAGGAGCTGGAGTCCCTGCTTGAGTAAACGACTGGGGATAAACATTGGATGCCACAACGCATAACTACTTCCAGAAGGCGGCAGTCCTTTTGTCCATACTTTCCAGGCCAGTCCAGGGGCTATGGTTCCGGTTTCTCTCGCCCTGCAAGGGAACATGCCTTCCGGGGCAGATTTCATCGTGAAAGGGGTAGACATGACAGGTTCGCCTTCCCCATCCCAGTTTTGCATGACTCAGCCTGCATCCCGGTGGGAGGAAGACTTCGGCATTTCAGAGACGATTGGTTCTTCATCACCCAAGATTCCTTGGTGAGATCCATCATATCCCAGGGTTATCGACTACAATTCAAGATCAGGTCTGCAGACCAGTTTTTGATTTCCTACCTTCCTCAGAACCTGGAACAGCGGGGATTCCTGTTGTCTGCTGTCCAACAGTTTGCAGATACAGAACTACTTATTCCCGTGCCCCTGCGGGAACAGGGTCTTTTTGGTTCCCAAAGCACCAAGGGGATTTCGTCTCATAATAGACCTACGTTTCCTGAACCGTCACCTTCCAAAGGTTCAAGATGGAAACCGTAAGATCAGCTCTGGACTCTCTAAACCTCCGAGACTTCATGGTCTCCATAGACCTAAAGGATGCGTATCTTCATGTCCCTATCCACCCCTCCCATCAATGGTTTCTGCGGATAGCTATTCCTTGGGGTTCAAGAATCGGACATTTTCAATTTCAGGCCCTTCCATTTGGCCTGTCTCCAGCCCCCAGAGTGTTCACAAAGCTCCTTGCAGTGCTGGTGGCGGCCCCTTTCAGGCGTCAGGGCATTTTGGTCATCACTTACCTGGACGATTGGCTGATTCACACTCATTCAGCAGCTCTCCTTCAGTCTCACCTTTCCCGGGTGGTCGATACGCTTCAGGATCTCGGCTGGATTCTAAATTGGGAGAAGTCCAACTTAGTTCCTTCTCAACAATTGGTGTTCCTCGGCCTTCGCCTGGATTCCTGCGAGGGAAAAGCTTTTCTTCCTTCAAGCAAGATCAGCGGGATTTATTCCCTAACCCACAAGGTGCTTTCTGCACGCAAAAGTCCGTTAAGAATATGTATGTCCCTACTCAGCAAGATGACTTCAGCAAGGTATGCAGTTCCCTGGGCCCTGGCTCACATGAGGGTCCTTCAGAACCATATTCTTCTTCTGCTGGAAGAGAACCCATTTGCCCTGGACAGACTGGTTCGTCTTCCTCTGCATGTCAAAACATCCCTCTCCTTGTGGCTCCTACGAGACACTTTGGCCTCAGGAAGACGATGGGCCTCGTCATCCAAGGAGCTACTTACCACGGACGCAAGCAGAACAGGCTGGGGAGCCACTTATCGGGACAGCTTTGTTCAAGGCCTTTGGTCACCTGCCACTCAGCTCCTACCCTCAAACTGCCGGGAGCTGCTGGCGGTGGAGAATGCCCTACATCACTGGGAACAGCAGCTCGTGGGCGAGAACATCCTGCTTCGTTCTGACATCAACAAGCAGGGAGGTACGAGAAGTCCTTGCCTGCTGCGTCTAGCTTTCAGAATTTCCTTTTGGACAGAATCATGTCAAATGACTTTGTCCGCGGTTCACCTAAAGGAGGCTTTGAATTCCCAAGCCGACTTTCTGAGCAGGACTTCCGTTCAAAGCAACAAATGGGCCTTGCATCCTGCAGCCTTCCACATGATTGTCCAACGGTGGGAAGTACCCGACAATGCTCAAGTTCCAGCATTCTTTTCTCGCAATCCTCAGGACCTGCCGCTGGCGGTGGATGCCTTCGCCCAGACTTGGAGTTTCGGCCTCGCCTATGTTTTTTCTCTCAGTTTCCTCTAATATCCAAGGTTCTGCAGAAAATCAAGTCCGACCGGGCGTCTGTTATACTGGTAGCCCCAGACTGGCCCAAGCGTGTCTGGTACGCGGGCTTAGTCACACTCAGCCACGCACCGCCCCTGCGGCTCCCGGCCTGGAAAGACCTGCTTCACCAGGGTCAGTTCCTTCATCCGAATCCTGCGGTATTCCAGCTGACGGCTTGGAGGTTGAACGGAGAGTTCTGAGGGCTCAAGGCTTCTCTAAGCCAGTTACGGAAATGCTTCTTCAGTCGTAAGAAGGTCACATCCCTCAGATACATTAAAGTGTGGAAGAAGTTTTGTAGCTGGTGTGGCTCCAGGAAAATTCTTCCTTCAGACAGTTCACCGGCTGCCATTCTGGAATTTTAACAAATGGGGTTTGACCTTGGGCTTCAGCCTTCTACCATCAAGATCCAGATTGCTGCCATCAGTGCTCTACTTGGCTTCGATCTGATTTCTGTTCCAGTCCGGCGGTTTTCCAAGGCTATGGTGCGTGTTCGTCCTCGCCCTGTCTCCAAGATGGTGCCCTGGGACCTGAACCTGGTCCTTCGCAGGCTCATGTTACCACCTTTTGAGCCTCTTCAATCTGTTTCCCTACACCAGTTGTCTCTGAAGACGGCCTTCCTGGTGGCCATTACCTCTGCGAGGCGTATTTAGTGAACTCCAGGCCCTTTTTATGAAGGAACCGTTCCTGCGGATAAGGTCATCCTCGCTTTGCCCCCAGAATTCTCACCCAAAGTACAGACGGCTTTTCACAGGGACCAAGAAATTGTGTTGCCTACATTCTTCCCGTCCCCTCAATCGGCGGAAGAAGGAGCCCTGCGTACTTTGGACTTAAAGAGATGTCTTTCAATTTATCTGGAACGTACGCAGCCTCTGCGTAAGTCTTCTAGTTTGTTTATAGCCTCTTCTGGGCCCAGTAGAGATCTTAGCATTTCCAAGCGTACGATAGCGAAAAAGCTGGCGGGGTTCCCCCTCCCGGGATTCGTGCCCACTCTACCCGCGCAGTTTCCACTTCATGGGCTGAAAGATGTCTCGCCTGAACACATCTGCAAGACAGCTACGTGGGGAACTCTGAGTACTTTTGTACGACATTGACTCGATCAGATGGCGCAGGAGGATGCGCTGTTCAGTCGTACGGTTCTTGGGGCTGTTCTTTCCCCCTGAGGTTTTTGTTTCCCACCCTTCGTCTTTGTTATATCTCTCATCAGTGTCACCTGGGGTGGCAGGGAAACATTAAGTTCTACTTACTGAGAGCTTCTTTTCCCTGCCAATCCCTGGTGACACGTTTGGTTCCCTCCCTTCTTTTTAATGTTTTTGCAGCAGTTCTGTTTTCCTGTGTGGTCTTTGATATTCACTGAGGGTGCTAGGAGGGGAGGGGCCTTTTAACCTTTTGAGTCCTTCCCTATCTTAGGTACGGAGGAGAAGTCTCTCATCAGTGTCACCAGGGATTGGCAGGGAAAAGAAGCTCTCGGTAAGTAGAACTTAATGTTTTTTTTCCTGTTATTAAACCCACACAAGTTATATCTTGTTTTTTTCAGGACGATCTTTTGATTGTATCATCTCATTTACTATAAAAAAAACTTTTTCTGACTTTTATTTGAAAAATGTTTTACTTATCTAAAAAAACTAATGAAAAAACTGCTAAATAGATTCTACTGTTTGTCCTGAGTTTAGAAATACCCAATGTAGCGTTTTGCTATTTCAAAAACCATTTTTTCCAAATCTGGTAATTCTTCCCCATGTGCTATTTCAGGTATCTTTGAAGCTGGCCAATGCAATTTTACCCCATCAAACCAAATGTTTTCAAGGACGAGACACCCCAGGGTGTTTCTAAAGCTGGTATTTGAACTTTTTCCATGCACTACTACCACCAACCTTTGTCAAACTTTGTGGTAGTCATTTTTGGGTGTTTTCCACACACATTTTACTTCAGGTATGAATTAACAGGTCCTGGTATATGTCACTTTCACACAAAACAATATGTGTTCAGCAACATCTCCCGAGTACAGTGATACCACACATGCATGGGTGTGTGCGCTCCCCCCCCCCCATTTTGGTCAGTCTGTGCCTATGCCCTATACCCCATCAAACAATTTTTTTTAGACACCACTTGGGTATTTGAAATGCTTTTACTTTAACTCTTTCCATGTCAAGATTTTGGGAAATATACAGCACTAATTTTAGCACTTGCTCATAATAATAAACTTTTTATTTATTTTATTCTTTTTGGACTGTTTTTTTTTTTTTTTACATTTGGCTGGAACTGGATGGTTCCTCTGATGCATAATTATTTTTAAATGTTACCACTTTTTTTTAAGCTTTTTTTCCCCCTCAATATTTTACTAACCACATTGTGATTAGAAAGCTGGGCCTGGGTCTGGAGACCCTCTTACAAACTTTTCCAATGTTATTTTTTTTAACAAAAACATCTTGCGAGTGGCAAAATCACTCGCAGTGGCGGTTGTTACCACTCTCCGGAGCGGTCACAAGGTGTCCTGGGGTGAGTGTTCGGTGTCGCTGAATGCCTCGTGATCGAGGCATTTCAGCAACACCATTGAAGTTTAGGAGGCGATCGTTGATCGTTGACCAGACGTGGTCCCTGATGATGATCGAGGCATTTCAGCAACTACGTTTAAACGAAGAAAGTGATTGTGATGGAGTTTGTGACGGAACGGTCCATCACTGGGGCCCCTGGAGAGGACTGAAAGCAGGCCTGCTACCCACAGATTATGGACCCTGCCTCCCTGCCCTGGCGAGTGGGACTGTTGTCCCCGTCTGGGACCCAAACTCCCCAGTCATTGAGTGCACCCCAGTACTGGTTAGTGGGACAGGTGCCTCTTGCCAACCCCCTGCAACCACAACTCGACCGATCTGTGCTCCCTGACAGAACTGGTTGCAGACCCGGTTGTCATACAGGGACGCAAGGTACTCAAAGATGGCTCCAGCCTGGCTGTCAAACAGGCAATTGTGTAAACTAATCCCATTAACAGGATGGCTGCCAGGGGGGAAATTCAGTAGCTAAAGGGGATTAAAGGTTGGGTTGTTTACATGTACCTGTTTATCAATGTTGATTTATGTTAATTAAGTTCTGTGGTTATGAGTCTGTTTTACAAGAATAAACTGTTCATTCCTGCTGTACTCAATTCAAGGTAGTTGTGTCTACTTATTGGGTACACATAGCAGGGTTCCAAGGTGTGCATGCTGACTGGACGATACATGTGGGTGATCTCTAGGAGTTACTACAGCTCTCTTGGTGAACCCGTTACAGTGATCATAGATCACTTTTTAAGCTTGTGTTAATGAAACATTAAGGGGTTAAAGCCGTGACGGTCCTGGCACATCAATTGTCGCTAACTGGATGTTAGTGAATGACGTGCCTGGATAGACGAAAGACTTCTGAGACTTTGTCAAATCTCAAATCATTGCAAGTTCTCTCACCTGAAGACAAGCAAATACTTAAAATGCAATTCCTGTTAGTGGCCAGGCCCCATCTTGTTGGTATACAGTAGTTGATTGTTGCTGTCCTCTCAGACCTTAATTGAAATTAGTTGAAATTTGCCTAAAAAAATTAGGTTATCTTTATCTAAATGATTCCTATTAATGATTACGGATCTGAGCCTGACCGGTAATTGTATAGTTGAAATGTTCTTAACATATACAGACCTTTTTCCTTGCCATTCCAGGTGGCACATGAGAAGAAGGAGGCTCCGCCTACCAGGTAGGGCAGGAAACACTATAAAAAAGGAGACCTCCCCCTTCCTCCCCAGTGTTGTTTCCTGCCCTACTCAGGTAGCGGTTAGGCTGAAGCTTACCTTCTTTCTCCTTTTTTGTTTTCTCTGAGCCCCGGGGGGCGTCCTCTTTCCGATACCCGGTAGTGGTCCCGGTGGATCCAGGGTTCATGCGGCAGCTTTGGCGGTCATCGCGGCAACACACACACACACGAGGCTCAGCCCTCGTTAGGCACTGCCCACAGCCCAGGGGGCTCACTGGGATGTGCATCCTCGGGCTCCGGTTCACTCCGTCCCGGGGAATCCTCAGCGTGAGGCACGGCAGGGGAAGGTTTCAGGCACTGTGAGCAGGATTTCAAAGCCGGCTGTGCCGGTTTTGCGGCACCCGTTCTTACAATCTCCACTCTCTATCACTTCTGGCGCTGCGCCCGGGGTCACGAGAGGTCAATCGGCTGGGAATTTCCGGATATGATGTTTCCGGGCCTGGGAACCTAAATGCCTCTATAAAAAAGCCAGAATGGGTAAGATCTTTCCTTGCTCTTCGTTGCTGTGCTGTATTATTGAATTTACTACTCCTCTATTGTGCCTGCCTGTGCCTGAGGATTGTATATTGCCTTTTCAAGTAGGTGTTTCCCTCTCGGTTTGGAGGGAGATTTCAATTGCCTATTCCATTGCTTTCTGTGGTTACATCTTTGTGTTTTTTTTCTCCTCAGTCATGTCAGACAAAAATCCAGACATCCCTCCTGAGGCCTCCCCACATAGGAACTCTGTGGGAAAGACGAAACACAAAGCCTGCTCATCCTGTAAAAAGACCCTGCACGACCCTTTGGCCAAAATGTGCAGGTCCTGCTCTCGGCCTAAAAGTTTCTACAACAGAATTTACCTCCTGGTTGAAGGGGGAACTTCAGTCTACCTTTGACTGTTTTCTAGCCATGGCGAGCTCCACTCAGGCGCCGGTGCCTCAGCATCAACCTTACCAGCAGGGTCCACCAAATTTTCTTCCAGATACCCTGGAAGACTATTCGGCTCCTTTTTCTGAATATGACTACCAGTCGCATGACCCCCAGTCTTCGGATGAGGACGGGGAAATTTAAGAGGAAACCTTTTTCTTCCCAGTCGAAGAAACAGGGAAACTCCATCTCTGCAGTCAGATCTACTTTGAATCTACAGGAAGACATGCCAGTTTCAAAACCAGATCCTTTTCAGGGTCACTCTAGGAAACAGCAGACTTTTCCAGTTCACGATTCACTTTCTGCCATTCACGGAACAGTGGAAATATCCTGACCGGAGATTCTTCACATCTTCCAGAATCAAAAAGCTTTTTCCTTTCCATAGTAAGAATTCTGATGCCTGGGAAGTCCTGAAAGTGGACACTGCAGTAGCCAAGGCCACGAAAAAAACAGCCATTCCGTTGGAGAACGCGTCCCATTTCAAAGACCCCATGGACCGGAGGGCTGAGAATGCCGCCAAAAGGGCTTTTGAAGCAGCAGCGGCGAACTTTCATCCAGCTATTGCCATGGCGTCAACTTCTAGTGCCATTAAAGTCTGGCTCCAACAGGCGGTGGAAGACCTTGCAGCTTTTCAGGGACTGAGCAGGTCGCAAGAAACCTGTCCGACACCTGCTTAGCAGTTGACTTCATCTCTGCCTCCATTGAATCTGTCCTTACGTCTGCTAAAGCCACTGCGCTTTCAGCGGTTTCTAGACGAGCTCTCTGGCTTAAGTCGTGGTCTGCAGATAATGCCTCAAAACACAAGCTGTGCAGCATTCCGTTCCAGGGGAGCCACCTCTTCGGCAGCGACCTCAACACGATTCTAGAATCCACCACGGGCGACAAGCACTGGTTACCTCAGAGAAAAGGACCACCTCGTTTCAGGTCTATGTAACGGCCGGGAATGGTCAGGATCAGTAACTGAGGATCCACAGTGCAGAACCCAGACACGAACCAGAACAGGCGTCTGGGACACGGGTATAGCAGTCCACAAACGAAGCCGAGGTCGAGGATTGGAGAAGTCAGGATAGCCGTGAGACGTAGCCGAGGTCAGAACCAGAACAAACAGGATAACTGAGAAGCACAAGCAGAGCCCAAAGAACAAGCAATGAATCTCTTTGACAGGCAGCCAGTGGACAGCTAAGGAGCCCTAAAATAGGCCCCAGGCACATAACCCCGCCCCAAGCCAAGTGCACAAATAGATGGAGAAATGGCCTGCACATGCGTATACTGCCACAGCAGTAAATGGTTGGCTATCATTGGAGTGGCCTGCGCAGGGTCCGACGGCATCTGCGGGAGGTTGCTGCAGCCGTAGCCATAGGTAAGGTGGTTACACCATCCCCCGCCACAAGGGCGCGCTCCGAGCGCCCAGGACCAGGCTTAGCAGGCCAACGTAAGTGAAAGTCACGGATCCTGGCCGGAGCGTGGATATTGGAAACAGGTTCCCAAGACCTCTCCTCTGGTCCGTAACCCTTCCAGTCCACCAGATATTGTAGTTGACCCTTCCGAACGCGAGAATCGAGAATCCGACGCACCTCATACTCCTCCTGGCTCTGGATCGCCACGGGCTTGGGGGCTCGAAATGGTTCTGAGAATCTATTGGCAACCGCAAGTTTGAGCTGGGATACATGAAACGAATCAGATATCTTCATGGTGATGGGTAGGTCCAGCTTGTAAGACACGTCATTGATCCTGGACTGAACCGTGTAGGGCCCAATGTATTTGGGACCCAAAGTCCTGGAATTCTAACGCAGGCGAAGATTCTTGGTGGAAAGCCAGACTTTATCGCCAGGCCGAAGAGACGGAGCTGGAGAACGATGCAGATCAGCTGCTCTCTGTTGTTTCCGTTTGGCAGCAGCGAGAAGCTGTCGCGTAGATTGCCATCTTTGAACAATGTCTCGTGCCGAAGAGTCAGCCGCAGGTAAGTTGGACGGCGTCAGAGCAGAGGGCCACATATAAGGATTAAACCCGTATGCCACAAAGAACGGAGAGTTCTTTAGAGATTCGTGGAACGAATTATTATAGGAGAACTCCGCCAAATGCAGCAAGTGGGACCAATCTGAGTGATCTTCGGATACGTAGGAGCGGAGGTAGTGTTTGAGGACTTGGTTGGTCCTCTCGGTCTGACCATTGGATTGCGGATGATATGCAGATGAGAGGTGTATAGCTATGCCGAGATGTTTGCACAGGATCTTCAAAAAACGATAGACGAATTGAGGACCGCGGTCCGAGATGATTCGTTGCGGCACACCGTGGAGGCGAACAATATCCCGCAGAAAAATGGTGGAGAGTTCTTTGGCAGAGGGTAACTTGGGTAAAGCGGTAAAGTGAGCCATCTTGGAGAATAAGTCGACCACCACTAAGATTGTAGTGTTACCGTCGGATCTTGGCAGGTCTGTGATAAAGTCCTTTGCTATGTGGCTCCACGGTCTATTGGGAACAGGCAGGGGACACAGCAACCCGGACTTTTTGGAACGTGGGATTTTGTGGCGGGCGCAGACCAAACAAGCCTGAATGAAGTCTTTAACGTCCTTGTGCATGCCGGAGGAACAGGTTGTTGCGGATACCACGATGTCCTGCGACGGGAGAAGCGTGGAACTGAGCGAGTAAAGGTCTGATGAACCGAGGCTGGACGAACAGGCGTTGACTAGGTACTCGAAGGGACACTGGTCGTGGGTATTGAGAACCGGCGATCAGTCGGGTTAGATCGGCGTTGATGGTCCCTATGACGAGATCTCTGGGGATGATAGGTTCGTTGGTGGTTCCAACATTGGAGTCCTCGAACTGCCGGGAGAGGGCGTCTGCCTTTTACATTCTTTGACCCAGGACGATACGTGATTCTGAAGTTAAAGCGGGTAAAGAATAATGCCCACCGAGCTTGTCTTGGGTTGAGGCGTTTAGCATTCTCGAGGTACATGAGGTTCTTATGGTCGGTGTAGACCACAATAGGAGTTTCTGAACCCTCCAAGAGGTGACGCCACTCTTCGAATGCCAATTTGATGGCTAACAACTCTGTTACCAATGTCATAATTACGCTCTGCGGGAGTAAAACGTCTGGAAAAATAGGCACAGGGATGAATCTTATTGGAAGATGGATGTCTCTGTGACAGCACAGCCCCTACGCCCAATTCAGAAGCATCCACTTCTAAGATAAATGGTTTGGTCGGATCCGGACGCTTCAGGATAGGTGCGGATGCAAAAGCGGCTTTGAGACGGCGGAAAGCTGCAAGGGCTTCCGGAGACCAAGTCCGAGGATCTGAGCCTTTCTTAGTTAGGGCGGTGATGGTTGCAATGATGTGAGAGAAATTTCGAATAAATCATCTGTAGTAGTTGGCGAAACCAACAAAGCGCTGGATCCCCTTTAGATCAGTAGGAAGGGGCCATTGAGTCACAGCGGCCAGCTTATTGGGATCCATCTCCAGATGACCCTCAGAGATGATATAGCCCAAAAAGGAGGTATGTGATCGCTCAAATTCGCGTTTCTCTGCCTTGGCGAATAAGTTGTTCTCCCTGAGCCGTTGGAGCACTGATCGGACCTGTGCGCGGTGTTCCTGCAGAGTCTTGGAATAGATCAAAATGTCGTCGAGATAAACGATTACATGAGACAGCAGCATATCACGAAATATGTCATTAACAAAACTCTGGAATACAGCAGGTGCATTGCATAACCCAAATGGCATCACGAGGTACTCATAGTGACCATACCGGGTACTGAATGCAGTTATCCATTCGTCTCCCTGGCGAATCCGGATTAAATTGTAGGCCCTGCGGAGATCTAGTTTAGTGTAAATGGTTGCATCCTTGAGTTGGTCGTACAATTCAGTGATCAGGGGTATAGGATATTTGTTCTTTATGGTGATGCTATTCAACCCCCTATAATCGATGCACGGACGGAGGGAGCCGTCTTTCTTCTTAACAAAGAAGAATCCTGCGCCAGCTGGAGAGCTAGATGACCGGATGAAGCCCTTCTGGAGATTCTCCTCAATGTATTGAGCAAGAGCGCGGTTCTCTGGTTCGGACAAGGGATACGTTCTTCCAGAGGGTGGTGAAGTACCAGGCAGAAGTTGGATGGCACAGTCATACGGACGGTGTGGAGGTAACCTCTCCGCCCTCTGTTTAGAAAAGACATCTAGGAAGTCATGATATTGCAGGGGAACGAGTAGTCTAGGATTCATTCCAGGAGCTGCGAGCACAGCGTGGGCCGCGCGGTAACTTCGGAGGCAAGAGGTTTGGCAGGAGGCACTCCACGCAGATATCTGTCTAGCTTCCCAATCTATCCTAGGATTATGGAGCGACAGCCAAGGTAGCCCTAGGATTAACAGAATGTGGGGACTGTGAAGGACGTTGAGAGAGATGGACTCTTCGTGGAGAACACCAATGGTTATCAGAATTCGGATGGTAGAATGGGACACCACTCCAGAACCGAGGGGGGAGCCATCCAATGCAGAAATCGGAATAGAGCGGATGCAAGGAATCAGCGGAATGCCCATGTTCTTGGCCCAGGTGGAGTCTATGAAATTTCCAGCAGCCCCTGAGTCTATGAAGGCTTGCGTGACCACCCGTTGGCCTGACCACTGGAGAGTGGCAGGAACTAAAAATCTATTCTGGACAGGGGGTGTAATGGTAAAGATGCTCAGTGGACAACCTCCAAACGCCGCTAAGCTTAGGCGTTTCTGCTTCTGAGGGCAGGAGATGACTCTGTGGCCCTTCCGGCCACAATACATACATAGTCCCAGAATCCTACGGCGTCTTTTCTCCTCCTCGGACAGATGTAGAATAGGGCAAATGTCCATGGGTTCCTCTGCAGAGGCTGTCGCGCTGACAGATGGAGGAGGTGTGCACACAAAAGGATGGAATGGACGAGGTTTTCCACCCCGTTCTCTCTCCAATTTACGCTCTTGTCCTCAGGCATCCAGTTTGAGACAAAGGGCTATAAGATCCTCTAAGTCCTCGGGAATGTCTCGATAGGTCAGAGCATCCTTCAAGTGGTTATTAAGTCCCTTGCGAAATGCTGCTCTCAATGCCTCATTATTCCATTTTGTTTCATACGCTAAGGTACGGAATTCTACAGCATACTGAGCAACAGTTTTTACCTTGCTGCAAGTCCATCGTTTACGTCTCTGCATTGTCGCGGCGTCCTGGAGCATCAAAAACAGCCCGAAAGGCTACAATAAAGGAATCAGCTTTATCCAATAATGGAGAGTGCTGCTCCATGAGCCCAGGCCAGAGCCTCCCCTCTTAATAGATTGATGATGAAGGCAACCTTGGTAGCATGTGAGGAGAAGGTTTGAGGCTGGGTCCTGAAATGCAGCTGGCACTGGTTGAGGAACCCCCTACATTCGAGCGGATTACCAGAGAACTTGTCCGGCATGGGCATCTTGGGGGGCTTGACCGGAGAGCTTGTAGCGGAGGAACCCTCTGCGGCAGAGGCCAGGACTGGAGCAGGAGCAGCTGGAGAGGAGAGAGCCTGAAGATGATCAGTCATAGTGTCCAGCTTCTGTTCCAGGGTAAGGAGGTGAGACGCATGGGAAGCCAAGATCTGGTTGTGCTGTTCATGTCGAGATGAAAAACGACTGAGGTCCGCGGGATCCATAAAGGGCCTGTCAAAACTGTAACGGCCGGGAATGGTCAGGATCAGTAACTGAGGATCCACGGTGCAGAACCCAGACACGAACCAGAACAGGCGTATGGGACACGGGTATAGCAGTCCACAAACGAAGCCGAGGTCGAGGATTGGAGAAGTCAGGATAGCCGTGAGACGTAGCCGAGGTCAGAACCAGAACAAACAGGATAACTGAGAAGCACGAGCAGAGCCCAGAGAACAAGCAATGGATCTCTTTGACAGGCAGCCAGTGGACAGCTAAGGAGCCCTAAAATAGGCCCCAGGCAGATAACCCCGCCCCAAGCCAAGTGCACAAATAGATGGAGAAATGGCCTGCACATGCGTATACTGCCACAGGAGTAAATGGTCGGCTATCATTGGAGTGGCCTGCGCATGCGCAGGGTCCGATGGCATCTGCGGGAGGTTGCTGCAGCCGTAGCCATAGGTAAGGTGGTTACAGTCTAATTATTACAGAGCTCCAAGAGACAGAGTCCTACAGGCCCTCAACCTCCAATCAAGACTACCAGTCCTTTCGGGGTAAACCCTACGCAAGAGGTAGATTCCAGAGAGGAAGAGGCAGGGACAGTAAAGCAGAAAGGTTCTGACGCCAGCAGGCTTCAGGTAGGGGGCAGGTTAACCGGTTTCCTTCATGCCTGGGAAGAGATCACCTCAGACCCCTGGGTCCTTCGCATCATCGCTCAGGGCTATGCACCGAAGTTTACTCGCCTACCTGCCCAGAAGTTCCTGCTGTCTATGCCTCCCGCAGATCCTTGGGAAAGATCGGGATTCTTCTCCACACTCAACAACTTAATTCACGAAAGGGCTCTGGTCCCGGTTCCTCATCAAGAGATAGGAGAAGGAACCTACTCCCACGTCTTTGTCGTGCCAAAACCATCCGGGAATTTCAGGCTAATAATCAACCTATAGTTGGTGAACACCTGTATAAGATACAACAGGTTCCGGATGGAATCCCTGAAGTCCGCCACAGAGATTATTTCGTCGGGGGACTTCATGGTCACTATAGACCTGCGGGATGCCTATCTACATGTCCCCATCAGAGAAGACCACCAAAGATTCCTCCGTCTGGCCGTTCCATTGCCTCAAGGTATTCAGCATCTTCAGTTTCGGGCTCTTCCTTTTGGAATTGCTTCAGCACCACGGATCTTCACGAAGCTCATGTCAGTGGTCGTGGCCTTCCTGAGGCAAAAAGGCATAAAGGTGGTCCCATATCTGGACGATTGGCTCCTCATAGCGGCCTCGGCATCATTGCTCCAGTTCCATCTAGAGTCACAATTACTTCCAAACAGACGTCTGACCTTTCTGGGAATGATCCTCGATTCACACGTACAGAAGATGTTTCTCCCGCAGGACAAGATCCTAAGATTGAAGGAAATTCACGCACACGGTCCTACAGAACAAGTCAGTGTCCCTCAGATTCATCATGTCATTGCTCGGTCTAATGACCTCCTCCATCTCAGCGGTTCCCTGGGCACTGGCTCACGCAAGACCTTCAACAGTTCCTACTGGATCACTGGGATCGCTCCAGGACGTCCCTATACAAGAAAGTCCGACTTTCTCCCTTCGTTCGGGAGTCACTCCGTTAGTGGCTGTCAGCCAAGAATCTTTCACAGGGACTCTCTCTTGGCAGACAAGAGATTGGGTGGTAATTTCCACCGACGCCAGTTTGAAAGGCTGGGGTGCTGTTATGGGAAGCAATATTACCCAGGGAACCTGGTCTCCTCAAGAATCAGGTCTGCACATCAATCTTCTAGAACTGCTAGCGGTCTGGAGGGTTCTAAAGTTCTGGTCTCCAATCCTGTGGCACAAGTCCGTCAGGATCCTTTCGGACAACGTCACCGTTGTGGCCTACCTTTCCAAGCAAGGTGGCAACAGAAGCAGGCGCCTGCAGACCCTGACTGCTCAGATCTGCCAACGGGCGGAGTTCAGTCACTGCACTCTCTCCGCGGTTCATCTCAGGGGTTCACTGAATCAGGAGGCGGATTACCTCAGCAGGAACGCAGTACTTCCGGGAAAATGGTCCTTAAACAAAAGGGTCTTCGCCTTCATTACAAGGAAATGGGGTACTCCTCAGATAGACCTGATGGCCACGCATCTGAACAAACAGAGTGCGCCGGAAAATTCGTGAAAACCCTCAAAAAGTCATCCTGGTTGTTCCTTTCTGGCTTCGAAGAATCTGGTTCTCGGACCTTACCAACCTGACCATAGACAAGCCCATGCTCAGGTGAAGGATATTCTCGTTCAAGGTCCTGTTCTCCACCGAGATCCCTCCCGGTTCAACCTCTCTGCATGGCTTCTGAAAGGGAGATCCTGACCTCTAAGGGATTAGCTTCATCAGTGGTGAACACTATTCTCTCCAGCCGCAAAAATACTACGGCTGCTAAATACCAGAAGGTTTGGGAAACGTTCATCACCTGGTGCAATGTGCACGAAGTATCCTCTCCATCCATCCGTGAGGTGCTGCGCTTTTTTGGGATTTTGGGATTTGGGAATTCCTTTTCCTTGTCCATTTCCAAGGTGGCACACTTTTACTCCCACCCATTAAATTTACTTTTGCTTGTCTATTATTGGTCTGAGTCGTTCTTAACCACACTGGGGAGGAAGGGGGGAGGTCTCCTTTTTTTATAGTGTTTCCTGCCCTACGTGGTAGGTGGAGCCTTCTTCTTCTCATGTGCCACCTTGGAAATGGACAAGGAAAAGGAATTCCCAGGTAAGAATTCTCACTTTCCATTTTTAACAAAAAAGTGATGTAAGAAAAAATGTAAAAATAGGTGCCCAAACACCTCCAGCCTCCCCTGCTAGAAGTATGGATAAAAAAATACATTTATTGCCCCCAAGGTATAAAAATTAAAAAAATATGTAGAATATAAGGGAGCATTTTTTACCCTTATAAACGCAACTTGTATTTATAGCCCTATAACATTAAAACATTAGGTATTTCTAGGCTCAGGACAAATATAATCTAGGCAGGTAGATGAGTAAAATATTTTTTTTTTCTCACCGTATTTTAGAAAATGTTATTCTTATTTCTATTTAATTTAGATTCAAATGGATTTTTGAAGAATTTAGCAATTTTTTTTTTTTTCTTTTCTTTTGTGCTTGGGGGTTCATGTGCTCCTATGGAGGAGCCTCCACTGATATTAGGTGTTCTACATAATGGTATCTAAAGAAAGCTCTTGTCCAAAAAAAAAAAAAAAGGGAAAAAAAACATAAGAAAATTACAGCGAAACACAAGCATTGCAAAGGGTACACAATTTTAAAAACTGTCTGGTCACCAAGGGGTTCATAAACTTGTTTGTAGATCTGTAAATGTAATCCAAATGAGGTGGAATATTTTTTTGGAATCTTGCAAAGGCATCTCTTAAGATGATAGCTAGCAGAAGGCTTGTGTTACAGGGAACCTTTTTGAATCTTGGAATGTTTGATGTGTAATCTGAAGATGATTAGGCACTCATATCCTACCACATATTATGTGATAAAAACATTTGGATTTAATTTTATATTGAAAAAAACTAATTTACTTTGTCAGATTCTCATATATTACTTTTTCCCTCCCTTTAATGGCTTTCAGAAAACGGAATAATTAAATCAGATCGTGTATTTGAAGTAATGCTGGAAACAGATCGCAGACACTATGCAAAATGTAATCCATACATGGACTCTCCTCAGTCAATAGGTAATACTACCTCTTTAACGCAAACCGTAGTAGATATGTACTTTTGCTAAATCTGACAACTGTTCCATCTTCTGTTGGGGGGGGGGGTTCCTTCATTTGCAAATTAGTGTCTAAAAGGCTTATTTTTTTTCTTCTCAACAGGTTATCAAGCAACAATTAGTGCGCCACACATGGTAAGGTTTACTTCATGGAATAACTAAGTGTATGTGACTGGTTCTTCACTCCTTAGCTCTGTAATATGTTACAGTTCTGTTTGCCTGGGTAGATAATATACCTAACCCCCAGATTACATGCTAACCCAATAGGTATGGCAAGAAAAACATTCCCCAAGAGAACCCACTTACCTTCCCTAATGTTCCGAGCCTCAAAGGTTCTTGTTACAAAATACATACAAATGCAATTACAAGGAAAACCATCCCCAGGGAAACAAAATAATTGGCACATAAGGTGCCTAACCACAAACGTTCCCATAACAAAATACACAAAAATAATTATATAAAGTGATTGTTAAATCTTATCATTGAGACAACAGGAGGAATCATATCCATGTTCTTAAGCATTTCTTGTTATAAAATGTTCCACAATACTTAGTCTAATGTCTGCAATTGTTTCAATCTTATTTCTTTCAGCATGCATATGCGCTAGAACTCCTTCATGACCAGTTACATGAAGGTGCCAAAGCTCTTGATGTAGGGTCAGGAAGTGGAATCCTTACTGCATGCTTTGCCAGGATGGTAAGATCATCATATCCATATATGGACGTTAGCTTTTTGCAGTTGTAAGGTGTATACTATGACAACACCTGTACCTTTTTATAGAAATTGTATAAAACTCTGAAAATGTATTCCACTGCATCTCCAAATTATGGAAATACCCCTCGTGTAGGTGTTTTTAAGGGTTTTGAAAGTTACAGGGCACAACATGCCCATTCGCTTTACCAAATTTAAAACTTTCAATTTGAATTTTGAGAGGCATATGACTCTCGCTTGGTACTGTTTAGCAGCTCACCAGCTCAACATACATCCACAAAAGTATATCTTCTTGTAGAGCAGACAGCCCAGGTTTTTTCAATAGGAGCATCTGGACGCATGCAAGCATTTGGTCAAAAATCTCTGCTGAAGGGAGCCATAACATTATTTTTAACTTTTCACATACTTTTCAATGTTTGTCGCATGCAACTGTAGAGAAGCTCACCAAAATGTATTTAGCTGCATCTCCAGAAATATCCAGCATGTATAGGCTATTGTATAATATTTGAAATCTACAGGGCACACTACATGATGCTCAGCATGCAAAATTTTCGTACACCTGCTTTTGTGGGCCACAACACCAATCGCCCTCATCAGCCTGATTGAGGGTGATGGGAGTTTTACTCTACAGAGGGTCCTTAGCCGATTTGAAGAAGAAAAAAAAAGTTTTTTAAAATGTGGGTGAAATCTTGCTTTTCTTGCAGGTCAGTGCAGTGATTTTCTGCAAACTGATCATATTCTGGACTAGCTGGTAATCTGTTGGCTACTTTTTAAAATGTATTTTATTTTTACTTACTTTTTGTGGTATGGTAACATGCAGCCATAGTGCCTGCTCCATGCAGTGATCAAAGAGGTGAACGAGAGAGATGAATAACAGAAAAAGGTTTATTGTAAAAAAAAAAAAAGTTATGGCTGTAGGAGGCCAGATGGGGAGGGGATCAGGACAAAAGAATGTGCAAAGAAGGTAAGTTCCAACATTAAGCCTTCAAAAGACACTATGTCCCCAAAATACGGTACATAGTCATATGAAAAAAGTACACTCTCTTTGAGTTCTATAATTTTACATATCGGGACATAACAATCATCTGTTACTTATCTGGTCTAAATATTAGGTAAATACAACAACACATGACATATTCATGATTTATTCAATAGAAATAAAGCCGAAATGTAGAAGCCATGTGTGAAGTACATCAAATGATTCAATAGATTTCTCACATGAACACATGGTCTTTACAACGTTTCTTCAGTTCATTGAGGCTTGTGAGCGTTTGTTAATGCACAGCTTTCTTAAGGTCCCACCACAACATTTTGATCGGGTTAAGGTCTGGACTTTGACTGGGCCAATGCAACACCTTGATTCTCTTCTTTTTCAGCTATTCTGTTGTAGATTTGCTGGTGTATTCTGGGTTTTAATCAAATGTGTAGTGCTGTGCAATATGGCCAAACAACTCCACTCTCGTCCAAAGGACATTGTTCCAGAAGTATTGTGGTTTGTTCAGATGCAACTTTGCTAATCTAAGCTGTGCTGCCATGTTCTTTTTGGGGAGAAGAGGCTTTCTCCTGGCAACCATTCCAAACAAACCATACTTTTGTTAATTATTTTACATGCTAACTGAGGCCTATAAAGTCTGAAATGTAACTTTTTTTTATTTTTTGCAATTTCTCTGAGCGTTGCACGGTCTGACCATGGGGTGAATTTTCTGGGACGTCCACTCCTGGCAACTGTCTTGAATGTTTTCCACCTTTGAATAATCTTTCTCACATAATTATTAACATAATACCGTATTTGCTCGATTATAAGATTATAAAACGACCCTGATTATAAAACGACCCCCCAAATCTGAATATTAATTTAGGAAAAAAAGAAAAAGCCTGAATATAAGACGACCCTATAGGAAAAAAGTTTTACCAGTAAATGTTAATTCATCTAAACTATTTTTTTTTTTATAAAAGCTATGATTGACAAAAATATTTTGGTTTTATTTCCTTCTATTTTCCAACCTGCCCCCCAGTTATGCACATCTGCCCCAGAAATGCCTTATACCCCCTATATGCCACTGTGCCCCATGATATGCCTTTTAACCCTCTAAATGCCACTGTGCCCCATGATATGCCTTTTAACCCTATATGCCACTGTGCCCCATGATATGCCTTTTGACCCCCTATGTGCCACTCTGCCTCCAGAAATGCCTTATACCCCTATATGCCACTCTGGCATTTAGAGGGTTAAAAGGCATATTATGGGGAAGAGTGGCATATAGGGAAGTTTAAGGCATTCAGGAGGCAGAGTGGCGTATAGAGGGTTAAAAAGGCATTTCTGGAGGCAGAGTGGCATTAAGGGGGTTAAAAGGCATTTCACAGAGCACTCTGCCTCCAGAAATGCCTTATGCCCCCCATTTAACACTCCCCCGGCCCCTCCCCCCAAACTTACCGGTGCTTCTGACATCCCTGTCATGTAGCCAGGGCAGCGTGTAGATCCCACGCACTTACGCTGTCAGAGATCAGAGTTCCCTGCGGGGAACTCTGATCTCTGACAGCCGGGGAAGGTCTGCGCGATGGACGCAGACAACCCACCGCTGCTAGCCACACCTCATTCCTGCTGCAGCGGAAGTTGTCTACGCGAATCGCGTAGACATCTACACACTGCCCCAGCTACACACCGGGGAGAAAGGAGGATCCAGGTCCCCTGCAGCTGCGGGGGATCTGGATCTTAGTCGTCTCATAGTCAGACCTATTTGAGGTCTGATTAGAAAACGACCCCCATTATAAGACGAGGGGTATTTTTCAGAGCATTTGCTCTGAAAAAAACCGTCTTCTAATCGAGCAAATACGGTAATTAGCACACATGATGAATAGCAGCCTAAAAAACTGTCAGATCCCTGCTGCAATTAACGGGATCAAACCCTATACCACAGCTAGCCAGTTGGAGATTAAGTAAAATGAAAATATTTTAGTGGATTTTTGTGCACTTAACCTGTGCAAAAAATTTTCACCAATGTGAAGTGTTTTTGAGAAAAACAAACAAACAATATTTGTTAGCCAAGTAACTGCACGCCATGTGCCTAAATGCTCCTAGTGAAATACCACAAGTTGTCTCCAGAAATATATAGTTTGTAGGTTATTCATCTTTGTAATTACAAACCAATATACAAACTGTAAAAATGAGCATTTTAAACAGCAATATATATACCTTAAAATAAGTGCCCTACAATTGACACAAATATAAAAGAATTCTATACATAGAATTCCTATTTGCTCAACTAGTTCATGATTATCATACAAAGCCTGCAAACTTTTTTTTTACTTTTTAAAATAATTACCGTATTTACTTGATTATAAGAAGACCTTGATTATAAGATGACCCCCCCCCCAAAATTTTAATATTAATTTAGGAGAAAAAGCCTGAATATAACACTACCCTATAAGAAAATACTTTTACTAGTAAATATTAATTCACATGTGAAAATTTTCCATATTTAATAAAAACTATGATTGAGAAAAAAATTGTTTTTATTTCCTTCTGTCAACCTGCTCCCAGATATGCCTTAAACCCCCCTATTTGCCACTCTGCCCACCAGATATGCCTTATACCCCCTATATGCCACTTTGCCTCCTTGATATGCCTTATTCCCCCTATATGCCACTCTGCCTCCGATATTCCTTTTAACCCCCTATATGCCACTCTGCCTCCCTGATATTTCTTTTAGCCCCCTATATTCCACTTTGCCTCCAGAAAGCCCTTATACCGCTCTTACCCTCCCCCAACTTACCAGTGCTTCCCTAGACTTCTACCCGTGCTTCAGATTCCCTGGTGTCAAGTGGGGCAGCCGGTGGAGGTCTGTGTGATGCGCGCAGACAACCTCCGCTGCTACTGCCGGCACTTCCACCGTGGCTTCTATGAATGACAACCAGAAGGTCATGTGATGCCGGCGCATCACACAGACCTCCACCGGGTGCTAGAGAGGAGGATCCAGGCCCCCTGCAGTGCTGGATCAGACCTCTGATTATAAGATGACCTTGAATATAAGATGGTTATTTTTCAGAGCAAAAAAAACAAAAAAAACCTTGTCTTACAATCGAGCAAATACGGTATTTATACTAAATTACGGCATATATATATATGTATGTGTGTGTATATATACAAAAGAAAGCCCATCTGCCCTTCAAAAATCTTTAATTTGTGCAGTTACAGTAAAGGTGAAAAAAAAAAATCGAAGATCATAAAAAATAAAAAAAGACTGTAGTTTTTCTTTTGGTACAAAATACCCCCAATTAGGGGTTAATATGTATTCTAAAACAAAAATATACAGAGTGGCAGCTTGAATGCACAAGAGGATCTGAACAGTTCCCCATTTGCTGAGCCAGTGGTGCAGCTGACAGGAGGAAAGTATCTTCCTGCACTTTATTCTCCCATGCATTTCCGGAAGGGGCAGCAAGAAAATGTAAAAAGACCACACCGCTATCGTATCCAGAACATTGAAGTAGTTGACTGCATCGGGACCTGTCAAACAACTTGAAGGTGCAGGCGGTTTTTCGGGTGTTGCGGGCAACGCAAAGGCAGCGTTGAGGGAGTGTGTGGGAAATCTGCAGTTCAGGTAAGGGGGTGGGGGAGTTTGTATGAACGAGTATGCATGATTGAGGGAATGAATGAGTATCTGATTGAGGGAATGCAATTCTTCACTCTTTCTAAAAGCTGTGACAGAATGTTGGTTGGAGCAGGCGGGATTGGGCACATATGTTGCTGGAGCAGGCGGGAGTGGAACACACTGGTAATGGTTTAGAAATTCAGCAGACTGGAGCGGGATTAAGAAAACAGTCCCGTGCAGGGCTCTACATTGAAGCATCTAAACTGAGTCTAGAACCATAGTCAGTTTAGATTGCCCCAAAGTGCTTTCGCTTTATTCCTTTTGTACTAATCGGGGGGAAAATTCTTACAGTAAACTATGTTTACCATAAGTTTTAACTTTGATTATGTACTTACTGTGTAACAATGCCCCATTATTAGTTTGTGCTCCATCTGCAGTTAAGAACCATTTAGTTCATCTAGCCTGCCCCCCCTTTTTTTTTTTTTTTTAAACATTGCTCCATATAAATTGCCACTTTCTGCTGAGTGCAGTTTCAGAGATCAGAGTTTGCTCTGTCAGCTAATGTCTCTCTCCGTTCCTATAATCCTCTGTATGCAAGACCATTATTCACCACATCCAGTGCCAAGTATTCCCACAACAAACCGCAACCTAGTTGTTACGGTGGAAACTTAAAAGCAATGAAGTTATTTCTATATTGTGTTAAGCCGATGTCTCGCATGTTCAGTGGGGTACTGACCTTTGCCGTTTTGTTTCATCCATATTTGGTTCCGGTATTTCTAAATACAGATTAATAAAGTGAGGCGTATGTTTTTGTAAGAAAGCTGAAATTAAAAGCCATTGTGTTTAAATGTTTTTTGAATTAAATCTTGTTAAAAAGTTACTCATTAAGAGTGGATGTCACATTGTCCTATAAATTGATAGTATCTCCAAGTAGCTGATCTTTGGAGGAACTGAGAACTGTGACAAAGAAGATCCCCTTGAACTCAAATGAGCAATCTAGATACATTTAAACATTGGAGAGTGAACTAGACAGCAAAAATTGTGTAGTGATCTCCATGCTGCCTAGAGGTTTGGCTTTTTAACTTGTAACAGACCAGCACAGCTGATGATGATCAGATATCTTCTGGTCAATAGGAGTGATCTGATCATTATAGCAGTAAAAAAAAAAATAAAAAAAATTGTAATACATAATTATTACCTGATCGCTTGTCGTGTCATGTTTGGTCACTGATTATTGATCGGTCTCCCTGATCAATGTCAGTGGCATAAACTTGTCACTTACAAGTCATCTGATAGCTATACATATATGAAAAGAACAATATATATTTAATCTAATAAAATGCTATTGATTGATTACTTTTTTGGTCACTAATTATTGAACCATCTTACTTCAATAGCCAGGGACTTGATTTTATAATCATCCTTAGTGCTATACAGTCATACCTGGGAACTTCTTGGCTCCGGCTACCCGGAGCCTTCCCGCTGGCGTCGGTGGGCGGAGTTCCCGCTGGCGTCGGTGACCCGGAGGATTCGGGTCTTGACCCGGAGAACTGGAGGAGTCAAAACGGAGAGTTCCCAGGTACTGTATACGTAACATCTAACTGTAACTATAACTATCCACCAACACGATCTTAGTATTACCCCTTATGCTGTCAGCTTAGTCCTATTTTCACTAAACTGAAAGGTAAGGGGGTGACTTTGACGTCTTTGTGCTTTCAGGGAATGTATGGTTTTATGGGGTTAAATTGATATTTGGGACCTTTACTGTGTCGCAAATGAGACATGGGCCCGGTAAAGTTATCTGTCAAAATTCCAAGTTTGAAGACTTAAATGCGCATGTTCCAGTTTTGACTCCACAATGCTTGAGAAACATTACTTATCTATGCATGTGGGATATTGCTGTACTCGAGGGGTGTAACTAAACACAAATCAAGACCTTTTTGTTCTTTCACATATCACCATGTTTATTTTTCTGAGTGAAAACTGCAAAGTGGATGTGAAAAATGCTTTCTTTTTTTTGTTAGACTAACTTTGGAAGGTGCTGGTGTGGAATTTTAGGGGGTTAAAATGAAATATGGGACCTCTACTCCTATTCCATGTTTGAAAACTGTAATGCACATGTATATGGGGTATTCCTGTGCACAGAGACTGTTTCTGAATACAAATCACAAGTTGTTTCAGTAATTTCATGTACCCAGGGAAAGAAATGTACTGAAATACTGTATTTGGATAGAATGGGTTTGATAAAAATTAAAGTTTACTGCAATGTTTAGGACAGGCTGTCGCTAAAATGGTTAAATCAAGTGTTAAAATACCCCTAGTAAAATACTTTTTTTTTTAGAAGAATGCAAAAATCTTTACTAATTTTCCTCACATTTTTTGATTTTTCTATACTTTTCCCATACTAAATGATTTATGCAATTGTTTTTTGTTTTTTTTTAAAGCCCTGCATGTGCTGAAAAAAACAATATATATTTTGTGCCAGTGGGCAATCAGAGTTGAATAAAGACAAAGCAAAAACATAAAAGCTGCTCTGGTCATTTAGTGCAAGCATGGAAAAAAAAAAATAACCCGGTCCTGAAGGGGTTATATAGACCAGGGAAGGACAGTATGTATAGCCTACATTTTGTACTTCTTGTTACTAGTGGGTGCCTCTGGTATTGGGATCTATACATATTTCATTAGCAATATTGCTAATTTTAATCCTAATTGATAAGATGTCTTTTTACAGATCAGAATGCATTGCCAAACACCAACTTACATTCAACAGTCAAGCCTACACACACACATCAGTTTAACACCTCTTTTTTGCCTCTAAATCCACTTCATACATGGATCTCCTAGAGCTCATGTCTGTTGTGCTAGACAGCTTTTCAACAAAGCCTGGGACAGAGGTGCACTGATGCTGTTTATGTGCCTGTTCGTGCAAAAAAAATCACTAAAACAATACAATAAATAATTTAAAACAAAGTGAGCTAAGTGATGTCATTGTGACATCACTGGCACTAACATGTTCAAGAGGTCCCTAAGAGGACCTCTAACTATTGCAAAAAAAAAAATAAAAATAAAAATACCGTATTGGCTCGAATATAGGCCGCACTTTTTTCCCCCCACTTTAAGTCTTTAAAGTGGGGGTGCGGCCTATATTCGGGGTCTAGCGGCCGGGCAGGCAGCGGGGTTAGGATACAGATTTCCCGCAGCGGTGCAGGGGACCTGCATCCTACTCCCGATATGCTCAGACAGCCTCCCCTGCCAGCACTTCCCGCGACGGGAGGTTGTCTAAGCGCATCGTTCGGACCGTCCGCACGGTGCGTTTTACCTCTGCCCCCCCCCCCCCCGACTTATCGGAGCAGACTCCCGGGTGTCTTGGGGGCCGGCAGGGGACATCTACGCAATACGCGTATACAACTTCCGGTGCCGGCACATCCGCTGAGTGGGGGGGGCAGAGGAGGACAGTGGCAGCATATTCCAAAGGGGGGGGGGGACGACAGTGGCAGCATATCTTGGGGGGGGGACAGTGATAGCATATCTCGGGGAGGGAGGAGGACAGTGGCAGCATATCTCGGGGAGGGAGGAGGACAGTGGCAGCATATCTCGGGGGGGGACAGTGGTAGCATATCTCGGGGAGGACAGTGGCAGCATATCTCGGGGAGGGAGGATAGTGGCAGCATATCTCGGGGGGGACGGACAGTGGTAGCATATCTCGGGGGGTGGAGGACAGTGGCAGCATATCTCGGGGGGGGGACAGTGGTAGCATATCTCGGGGGGGAGGAGGACAGTGGCAGCATATCTCGGGGGGGGGACAGTGGTAGCATATCTCGGGGAGGGAGGAGGACAGTGGTAGCATATCTCGGGGAGGGAGGAGGACAGTGGCAGCATATCTCGGGGAGGGAGGATAGTGGCAGCATATCTCGGGGGGGACGGACAGTGGTAGCATATCTCGGGGGGGGAGGAGGACAGTGGCAGCATATCTCGGGGGGGGACAGTGGTAGCATATCTCGGGGGAGGGAGGA